>OZ024754.1:40093622-40103622 GCA_964016885.1 Eledone cirrhosa
AGAGTAAGAGATATACAGGAAGAATCGATCCCAGTACTAGACTAGTATTTTTTTTATTGACCTCGAAAGGATGAAAGACAAAATTGATTGGAGCGAAATTTGAGCTACCAATTCGCCGACTACAAGGAAGCACTCACACTTTATTGCTTTCATTGTACCATAGCACAACAAATACATGTTCGGTTTGTCGAATGCCTTTTTAATTAATTCTATCGTCTTGGCTTTCGTGGGTTGAACATTTTACTCTCAGGCACCCAATTAACTTAATCCCGTGGTAATCTACGTCAAATTTTTTTTTATAAGCACAAAATGTAGACCCAATCCCCAGGCCGAGGTATTCCGTACTTCTCTGTACTGTTTCAGAAAGGAGAGATAAACATGCCAATCTATGTTTAGAATCCCGACAAACGCCGGGTAATTCTGCTAGTAATATATAAACCCATTGAAATAATTCTGAAACTACATGGCTGCTATATTCTATCATATAATTCTCTACATACATACTTTAACCTTTGCTACACACACACCACATATCTATCTATCGATCTATCTATCACTTTTGAAGAAGAATCAGGATGGAGAGAGAGGTGCTGTACCCCAGCAAGTTTTATGAAAGGTGGGTGAAAGTGGCGAGAATGGCCCGAGTGAATGGGCCTTCTCTCTATATCAGCCTGTAGGTTGAGGAAAAGGAGGAGGAGAGGAAAGGAGTACAAGCTCTTCGTACTCCTGGAGATGAGGGTTGCACATTTTTTCGGGGGTATGTGTTACCCATATAAACTGTCTCCCTCTATTGGGGAAAATCGACTAACTTTTTAAATTCCATTTGTGATAACATTTTACACGTTTTTATTGTATGTAAACTTCCCCCTTCTTTTGTGCCCCTGTGGCTGATAAAGAAATCTCTCTCTCTCTCTCTCTCTCTCTCTCTCTCTCTCTCTCTCGTGTAGGTAGTAGGGTGAAATACTGGTGCTGGTACTAAATCAACCACTCAATGAACAGGCAGGGTGAATATAATAATAAAAAAAAAAGAACGAGAAAGTTTCATTTACATGTGAAAAATATTTATTGTGTATCGAGCTGTTACACGCGTGTAACAGGTCGATACGCAATAAATATTTTCCATATGTTCGGGATTCTAAACATAGATTGGCATGTTTATCCCTCTTTTCTGAATCAGTACAGAGAAGTACGGAATACCTCGGCCTGGGGATCGTGTCTACATTTTGTGCTTATAAAAAAAAATTCGTTGTAGATTACCAGGGGTTTAAGTTAATTGGGTGCCTGAGAGTAAAATGTTCAACCCACGAAAGCCAAGACGATAGGGTTAATTAAAAAGGCATTCGACAAACCGAACATGTATTTGTTGTGCTATGGTACAATGAAAGTAATAGTTACAGAGCAGTAAGCATGTGGGACTGCAGTGGTGGAGAGCATGAAGGAATTTAGTTGGATACTTTTAAGGTTACAGGCCCTAACGCAACCATAATGCTAAACAATGCGGTCCCCGGGCAAAAATTTCAAATCTTTTTAAGTCAGGAAAATTTGTGAAACATAAGTAATGCATATGCAAAGTTAAAAAAAAAATTCGGTTGGGTACTTCTCTAGTTACAGGCCCTAACGCAACCAAAATGCTTTTTTAAAAAATCGGTTTTTCGCTTAATGCGGTCCCTGGGACAAAAAATGAGAAAATCATTTTTGCTCAAAACACTTTAAACGACATAAGTAATGCAAATTTTGAAGAAATCGCCTGGATTATTGTTCTGTTATGGACTCAATAAAGCCTTTAAAGCCTAAAATATGCGGTTTTTCGCCTAATGCGGTCCCCAGGGCATTGAAAATTTGAAATACTTTTTCTCAAAACACTCACACGGCCATAAGTATTACATGTGTAAAGTTTGAAAAAAAATCGGTTGGGTGGTTCTCGAGTTTTAGGGAGACAGACAGGCAGACATTCTCTGTTTTAGATATATAGATGTGTGTGGTTTTACCTATATTTCTTTGTTTATGTTTATATTGATAATTGTCTGCTCTTTTATATGACCATCCCAATCTCTCTCTCCTCCCCCTCTCTCTAAATGCAGAAATAACGTTATTTAATTATTGTGTGGTTAACCAGACTACAAACCACAAAAATGTGACAAACAAACATATATTCAAAAGAAACATTCGTATATATACATACATACATACATACATACATACATACATACATACATACTACGTACGTATACACACACACACACACATATATATAAACAAACATGGACGTACATTGTGTGTGGATGAATAGATAAGGATGGGCCCCGCCGGGTTTTGATGCCCAAGACAGCGTCCCTTTGACACTATCAAGAGTTGAGAGCCAAAACAAGACAAAGTGTGTATGTATGAGAGAGAGAGAGAGAGAGAGAGAGAGAGAGAGAGAGAGAGAGAGAGAGAGAGAGAGAGAGAGAAAGAAAGAGAAAGAAAGAGAGAGAGAGAAAGAAAGAGAGAGAGAGAAAGAAAGAGAGAGAAAGAAAGAGAGAGAGAGAGAGAGAGAGAGAGAGAGAGAGAGAGAAAGAAAGAGAGAGAGAGAGAGAGAGAGAGAGAGAGAGAAAGAAAGAAAGAAAGAGAGAGAGAGAGAGAGAGAGAGAAAGAAAGAGAGAGAAAGAAGAGAGAGAGAAAGAAAGAGAGAGAAAGAAAGAGAGAGAAAGAAAGAGAGAGAAAGAAAGAGAGAGAAAGAAAGAGAGAGAAAGAAAGAGAGAGAGAGAGAGAGAGAGAGAGAGAGAGAGAGAGAGAAAGAAAGAAAGAAAGAAAGAAAGAGAGAGAGAGAGAGAGAGAGAAAGAGAAAGAGAGAGAGAGAGAGAGAGAGAAAGAGAAAGAGAGAGAGAATTTTAAAAAAGAAGTTACTAGGTGGACAAAAATATGTACACAAAAAAACCACGTAAACAATGCCTTTACAATGAAAATATTTCCGCTGATTGAAAGGAAAATGGTTGACGTTTCGGGTTAAACCGTTTGTCGTGACACTAGCACTAGAGAGGTTGTCATGTCTTTGGCAACGAACAGAAGAATCCCTCAAAAGGATGAAAGGCAATGTTAACTTCAGCGGGGTTTGAATTCGGTGTACAGAGTCTGAACAAATTACCGCAAGGCATTTTATCCAACCGTACAGTTCGTAGTAATAATAATTGTTTCTACTTTTGGCACAAGGCCAGCAATTACCCAGTACATTACTGGTACTTTATTTTATCAACCCCGTAAGTATGAAAGGCAAAGTTAACCTCGGCGGGATTTGAACTCAGATTGTAAAGGGACGTATCTACGCTGGAAAGCATGTCCGACCCTCTGCTGATACTGCCTATTTACCATAATGGTGATGTCGAACACATACATTATCATTATCATCATCCGGCGGCCTCAGCCAAAATGGACTCAACAATTGATCTCCCCCTGGGTCTGTCGTTCATTGCTGTTGCCAAGTCCTGGATTTCAATACCAGAATCTCTGGAGATGACATCGGGATAGGAGAGCTTGCGCCCCCTGTTATTAGTGACTGCTTGTGGTTTCCAAAGCACCAATGGGGACACAGCGTCATAGGTGGCACGATGGCAGTGGCCAGCAAATCTTACTCTCCTCTTACGTACAACGACATATATGAGTGGGAGGCCGGCATATATCTCTCTCAAAGGCAGATGTCACCAGCTTATGTTCTGAATGCGTTGAAGCAGGCGAGTGTAAGTGCCATCAAGGTAGTAGTAGTAGTAGTAGTAGTAGTAGTAGTAGTAGTAGTAGTAGTAGTAGTGTAGGTGCCATCAAGGTAATAGTAGTAGTAGTAGTGTAGGTGCCATCAAGGTAATAGTAGTAGTAGTAGTGTAGGTGCCATCAAGGTGGTAGTAGTAGTAGTGTAGGTGCCATGAAGGTGGTAGTAGTGTAGGTGCCATCAAGGTGGTAGTAGTAGTAGTGTAGGTGCCATCAAGGTAGTAGTAGTGTAGGTGCCATCAAGGTAGTAGTAGTGTAGGTGCCATCAAGGTAGTAGTAGTGTAGGTGCCATCAAGGTAGTAGTAGTGTAGGTGCCATCAAGGTGGTAGTAGTGTAGGTGCCATCAAGGTAGTAGTAGTGTAGGTGCCATCAAGGTGCTTTTGTTGTTTGCATGAAAGTGTCCATGTTTCTCTTCCATATAGCAAGATTGTTTTTTTTATTTAAAAGCATGCCTCAATAATTATTTATTTACAACAGTTTATAACTTTGCCTATTAATCCGTATGGTGAGCAAATGGTGTCCCACGTGCTGGCCTTCCCCACAGCCCCTCGGACAGGATGGAGAAGGCGTTTCCCTGGAGTTGTTACTTGGAAGAGTCTGATCTTGGTGTGGTTGGAAACATAACACACTACACTCACCGAATTCTTACGAGAGATGATGAAAATGTTCTACCATCTTTCTTGTCTGAGGTCTATAGCAGGAATAAGGTTAAGGGACAAACATAAAAAACAAAGTGGGAGCCGATTTTATGATTACATTCTATTTACAGGATTAAATTATGGATTAGACACCGGATCACTAACGTTTCAAAAGAAATTCGATCGGTAGAGCGTCGGACAACATGCTGTACGGCATAGAGTTATGGCTCTTAACGTTCCGAGTTCAAATCCCACCGATGTCTGCTATGCATTTCATCCTTCCAGGGTCGATAAAAAATTAAAAAATTAAAAAAATAAAAAATTTAAAAAAAGGTACCAATCATGTAACAGGGATCGATTTAATTGACCTCTACCCTCCCGCCAAATAGCTGACCTTGTACTAGTTTTAGAGAGGATTATTATAGAGGGGGAGGGGTGGGGGTGGGGCGTCATTCATGATGACCGGATCAAATTAATTGGTGAACCCAAACTTGTTTTGAAGCAGTAGTCAAGTGAAAAGATGTGAAAAGTGAAAAGGTGATGATGTGGAAAGATCGGAGGGGTGAGGGGTAATTAGGCTATTTCATAATATGACAAATTGTTTACACATATATTAGATCAGGAAGATGAAGAGAGGCGGGGCGGCGGGGGGGGGGGGGGGAGTAGTTATAGTTGTCACAGTTTGAGAGCATATGTTGAGTAGTTATAGACAATTAATTGGTAGGAACTTATTGTTGTGCTGCTTCACGCCAGTCCTGATTGTGTTGACCCATAGCACGTATGTAGTGAGCTGTAATAGTGCTAGAAATAGTAGTAAAAAGAAATTATAATTTAGGGTAAGATGCTTGGCTGTTTGGTTAAGACACTTTGCAACCTTAGGGTCTAGGTCTCTCTAGCCTGCCTGGTAAAAGGACAAGTCAGTCAATCATATTGGTGGCCTCCCCACAGCCCCGGCGGACACAATGGAGAAGGCGTTTCCTCCAGCTGTACAACTTACACGTGACCTACACATCTGTTCTAGTAATGCAAAATAGAGGACCAGGACCAGGTCCTATGGGGTGCCACGCCAAGAGCAGTGGAGGGAGTGGGGGGCATTGAATGGTACTGACCGCCCCCTCCCCTAATTTTCAGTGGTACACTCTTAGATTTAGAAAATAGGGTGTATATATATATATTATATATATATATATATACACGTTATTCCGGGTTGAATCGGAGGTAACCACAGTAAGTAAGGTACTCAATACATAGCAGAGTATAACAGTTTTAATATAGATGAGATTCATCTATATTAAAACTCATCTATATTAATCTCATCTATATTAAATCTCATCTATATTAAAACTATATATATATATATATATATATATACTAATAATAATAAATTTGAAGACTAAAATCCAAAGAGGGCTCGATAAGGATAAATATATATCAAATATATAAGAACCGTAGAGTTTCAGAAGATCCCGTTAAGGGTGAAAGCAGCGATTCTTTGCTTAAACTTTAATCTGTTATTTTAATAAATATATATATATATATATATATATATATATATATATAGTGTCCATAAAGTCTATATACTGTATATATAGGAAAAGAGTCAGGACCCCGACGGCAGAGCTCAAGCCGACGGCTATTTCTGGACTGAAATAGCCGTCGAAACGGCTTGAGCTCTGCCGTCGGGGTCCTGTCTATTTTCCTATTACCCACTCTACTATTCAAAGTATCGAGTACTCTGGTGCGGTATGGTCCAGCTGGTTCCTTACCACACTTCCTTCGTTATATATATACATATATATATACATATATATATATCGGGTCCATTCATGTTGGCATCTCTTGCACACGGTGTCCATAAAGTCTGTTTACAATTTAAAAAATATACTACAAAGGCAATTGATGGGACGTCTTAAACAAATTTGTTCTATGTACTCAGTAGTTATCAAAGTGTTGGAAGGTTTCGATAGAAAAGACATGAGTTTATTTCATAGAAACAAAAGCGGTTTACAATACCACGTGTCTGTGAAATGTTCAAACATTATTTTTCACGTTGATTCCACTAACAGCAACTGGAACACTCGTCGTCGGAGCCGACGGAGGTCCATAACACACACGCACACTTGTGGTGGCTACAGTTGAGGCCAGTGTACTAGTCTTGAGCCCAGAGTCAAGGCGTAACAATTGCACAATCATCAACCTCGACAGTGACAGAAGCCTTTAGATGGAATTGAAAGCTGGAGAGTTTAATTGTATTTATATGGTGAGAGAGAGGGTAGGGGTGAGAGGGGGGGGGGGGGGTCAGCCCATCCAATTTTTGTTTGTTTGTTGTTTTTGCTAGATGATTTAACAATTGATTGTGGAATTTGAGCAAAATGTTGAATTACGTAGAAGTAATTTGTAGTAAAATGGCGGGAGTTGGAACAATAGCTGCCCATATATATATATATATATATATATATATATACATATATATATATATTAATTCAAAATATTAACAAAATAGATATTCTTGTGATCAAGTATATTTTATTATACATATTTCAGAGGTACTGAGTTAACTTCAACAGTACGTCCTCATCAGATAAAATAAGATGATGCATGACATACCCTGACATAGTAGATGGTTAAGATTCAGTCATGGTAGTGAGTAAATATATGACAAAACTCAATATTTATACCCTAATATTGAGAACATGAGAAAAATATATAATACATACAATAGAGAGGGTGCGTGTAATACAGCTTAAAAAATACATGGCATCAATATAACCTCATTCTTTGATGTATTCATTGAACCTTGCTTAACTTTTAAATATATATATATATATATATATATATGGAAAGTTATATTTAAATTGTTAGGTTACAACTAGTAAATATTTATAACTGATATAAAAGCACTCGACAAGTATTTGGAGTATATTTACGATATTAAATAAATGGAAACTATATTTATAAAACCATATTTATTTCATTATATATATTTCAGGGATATCATATTAACAATATGCTATGCCTTCCTCAGACAAAATACAATATAGACAGTTTTATAGATAAATAGATTTGACATACCGTACAACATCGACTTGTATTTGAAAAGTTGAATTGGCCAATTCAACTTTTCAAATACAAGTCGATGTTGTACGGTATGTCAAATCTATTTATCTATAAAACTGTCTATATTGTATTTTGTCTGAAGAAGGCATAACATATTGTTAATATGATATCCCTGAAATATATATAATGAAATAAATATGGTTTTATAAATATAGTTTCCATTTATTTAATATCGTATATATATATATATATATAGAAAAAGAGATGAAATCGAAAATGCAACTGGAGTCTTATTTTAAAAAAATATATATATATTTATTTGGTTCCTTTACCATAAGGAACCAAATAAATATATATATATTTTTTATTTAAATAAGACTCCAGTTGCATTTTCGATTTCATCTCTTTTTCTTTATACTTTCACTCGTGTAGGACACCTCGGTTATTTTTCAATTTGTAAAAAAACCCTCACTTTCTAATATATATATATATATATATAATTGTTTCTACTTTTGGCACAAGGCCAGCAATTATCTCAGTGCACTACTGGTACTTTATTTTATCGACCCCGTAAGGATGAAAGGCAAAGTTAACCTCGACGGGATTTGAACTCAGACAGTAAAGGGACGTAACTATGCTAGAAAGCATGGCGTCCAACCCTCTACCGATACTGCCAATTCACCATAGCGACAGGAGAGGAAGATGCGGCAGATGTAGTGAAGGGAGCCAACCACAAGTGGATAATATGACATATGAGACAGAAAGGCGGAGGGGGGGGGGATCAAGAGATTAAGGTCAACTGTTTATTTCTTTGATAGCATTTGTCAAAGCTGGGATTCATTTTTGCGATTTAAACACAAAAAACACACATACACACACATAAACATATATACTCATATATACACACAAATACACACACATAAACATATATACTCATATATACACACAAATACACACACATAAACATATATACTCATATATACACACAAATACACACACATAAACATATATTCACACAAATACACACACATAAACAAGTATACTCATATATACACACAAATACACACACAAACATATATACTCATATATACACACAAATACACACACATAAACATATATACTCATATATACACACAAATACACACACACAAACATATATACTCATATATACACACAAATACACACACATAAACATATATACTCATATATACACACAAATACACACACATAAACATATATACTCATATATACACACACAAACACAAACATATACTCATATATACACACAAATACACACACAGACATATATACTCATATATACACACAAATACACACACACAAACATATATACTCATATATACACACAAACACACACATATACACAAATATATATACACACACACACACATATATAAACACAAACACATGTCATCTGTGTGGGAAAACGTAGAAAATGTCAGGAGTACCACCCCCTTCCCGGACAAACCAAACACTGTGTGTGTGTGTGTGTGTGTGTGTGTGTGTGTGTGTGTGTGTGTGTGTGTGTGTGTGTGTGTGTGTGTGTGTGTGTTTATGAGTATATATGTTTATATGTGTGTGTTTATGAGTATATATGAGTGTGTGTTTGTGTGTATATATGAGTATATATGTTTATGTGTGTTTGTGTGTATATATGAGTATATTTGTGTGTTTGTGTGTATATATGAGTATATATGTTTATGTGTGTGTTTGTGTGTATATATGAGTATGTGTGTGTTTGTGTGTATATATGTTTATATGTGTGCGTTTGTGTGTATATATGAGTATATATGTTTATGTGTGTTTGTGTGTGTATATGTGTATATGTGTGTGTTTGTGTGTATATATGAGTATATGAGTATATATGTTTATATGTGCGTGTTTGTGTGTATATATGAGTATATGTGTGTGTTTGTGCGTGTTTGTGTGTATATATGAGTATATGAGTATATATGTTTATATGTGTGTGTTTGTGTGTGTATATATGAGTATACATGTTTACACACACACACACACACATACCTAGAATTATTTCAGTGAAGAGAAGTCGGATTAGAGACATTGAGAATGTTCTGCTAAAAACAAATAATTATCTATCGGAAAATAAACATTTCTAACAAAGATGTTTATAACTACAACGTAGATAGGATATAAGAGGGGACATGGTAACAGATGGATTGGGACGAGAGGGGTTACAAAGGGACATATAGATAGCAATAAGGGAGGACAAGATAGATAAAAGGGAGAACAGATGAATTGGGAACAGAGGAACCACAAAGGAATTGTTTCTACTTTTGGCACAAGGCCAGCAATTTAGCCCCAGTACATTACTGGTACTTTATTTTATCGACCCCCGTAAGGATGAAAGGCAAAGTTAACCTCGGCGGGATTTGAACTCAGACCGAAAAGGGGGGTGGAGGTGGCAGGAGTGCTGCGCTCCGCTGGCAAGACCGTAAAAGTATTCTATTCTCGTGGACGATGGCCAGTGACACCCGCTGCCACAGCCACCCAGCCTCACCGAGTTCCCTCCTCAGACGGGCCGCCGACGC
>OZ024754.1:40111122-40126122 GCA_964016885.1 Eledone cirrhosa
TATATACTATACTATACATATATACTATACTATACATATATACTATACTATACATATATACTATACTATACATATATACTATACATATATACTATACATATATACTATACTATACATATATACTATACATATATACTATACATATATACTATACATATATATATACTATACATATATATATACTATACATATATATATACTATACATATATATATATACTATACATATATATATATACTATACATATATATATATACTATACATATATATATATACTATACATATATATATATACTATACATATATATATATACTATACATATATATATATACTATACATATATATATATACTATACATATATATATATACTATACATATATATATATACTATACATATATATATATACTATACATATATATATATACTATACATATATATATATACTATACATATATATATATACTATACATATATATATACTATACATATATATATACTATACATATATATATACTATACATATATATATACTATACATATATATATACTATACATATATATATACTATACATATATATATACTATACATATATATATACTATACATATATATATACTATACATATATATATACTATACATATATATATACTATACATATATATATACTATACATATATATATACTATACATATATACTATACATATATACTATACATACATATATTTAAAAAATACATTCATTATATACATTCTATATATATATATACATTCTATACATTATATTCATTCTATACATTCTATATATATATACATTCTATACATTATATACATTCTATATATATATACATTCTATATATATATACATTCTATATATATATACATTCTACATATATATACATTCTACATATATATACATTCTATATATATATTGTATTTGAACACCGAACATAATGTGACTTAAACACCACAAAACACTGTATTCGGCGCTCTGTCGCTTCTGACAATCTCCGGCCATGTTTGCCAGATAAACTTATATTGATCCAGCTACAATCTATATAGTTAAAATATTGATCACTCCACTGATTGGTACATCGTGACCCCTACGAATTTGTGACCAAGAATTAAATGCTATTAACGCTATGGCGTCACCGAAGACTGGGTTTTGTATTCGTTTCAGCTACGTTCTAGGTTATCAAGTTCTATAAAACGGTTTATTTATTTATTTTAAAAGTTATCTTTTTTAAATAAATGGAGTAAAACCACGTAATGTGAAGAAAGCCAGGATATGATAGTGAAGATAGAGAAGAGGCAGGAAAGACAGACAGGGAGAAGAAATGAAAGTGAATGCTATGAAGTCAAGCGACCCGATAAAAATGAAACTATGACAGCTACAGAGATAGAAATAATAAATAGTACTAGTGGCTGTTGGCGGACGAGGGAGAAATGGGTGACGAGGTGCTATGAGGGTGGATGCTGTAAATGGTTGGGTGTGTTCACGTGTAGGCGAACTGCTATCAGTAACAATTTCGCAACAGAGCCAAAAAAAAAAAAAGGTTTTACATGAAAAAAAAATTTTAAAAAATGACGGTAGGATTTTGCGGGGAGTGTTGGGAGAGGAAAACGTGTATCGTTGAAGCAAAGAGATCAACGTACGACCAAAGATAGATTTACATAGAGAACGAAAGTTCGAGATGGTATTTACAGTAGACGTGTATCGTTGAAACAGAGAGTTCAACACACAGCCACCGAAAACGATGTGAATGAGTATCATAAGGTGAGCCGCACTACTAAAAACTTCAAGGCAATTTTGAAGGCCATTCAGAAGGCCAAACGGGCCGCAGTTTGTCCAAGTTTATATACATTTACCATCAAATTGACCGCCATGGTTGTCAGCCATGATTGAAGACGCCTCAACCTTTCATTCAGACACAATCTAAACAGGTCCGTAGTCTAGATTATTAAATTCATTAAACGGTAGGAGTTAATTTGGGGAAGATTCGGTTGTCTACACACACACACACACATTTTATATATATATATACGTGTGTGTGTGTGTGTGTGTGTGTGTTAGGTAATTCCGAAGGAAACGCAAAGGAAAAAAGAGTGCTCTATGTATAGAACAGAGCTATTTAATTAGAAAGTGAACAACACAAAATATAACTACTCCAGACCTATATTAATATTGTCTGGGATCCAGAAACCTTTGGTAATGGAGTAGTTATATTTTGTGTTGTTCACTTTCTAGAAAGCAGACCTTTATGAACTCGGCATAAAGGGGTGATCTCCAGAAAGCAGTAAAGTCAGTAAATATTCAACCATCTCCTCTCTCTTTTTGGATAGTTTGATAAGACATATCTATGGAGTCCCCACATTCCTGGAACTTTGTGAAAATTGGGACCAGATGATGGTAAATAGATCTCTACTTTCTTCAAAACCACTTCAAGAATAAGGAATTTCTTTAGAGTTGCTTCAATGTTTGTATTGGCTCCTTGGTGCCTGCCAGACTGGTGGTATTGAAGGACATACTAATTATTCTATCTTCAATGTCGACAAAACAACTTCAGAGTCTTCTCTGCTTCCATCTCTTGCAATAGGAACACCTAAGAGCTCCTTTCCTTTTCCTGTCCTTAAAACTGCAATCCAATCTTCGAGTGCGCTGGATTGGGAAGCTGGTAGTAACAATTCTCCATCCCAATGGAGGAATAGCCAGGGTCTTCCGGTGGGAAAGTGGATAACTTCATTTCCTGAGCCATAATCTCATAGTGTCTGGTTCTTGCTTGATAATCAGTTGAGGGGGGACTCGAAAGTAAATACCCCTCAAGACCAAGACTCTCTGCAATTGGGATGTAAGAAGTACTTGCTTGTTATACAGATATTTTTCCCTTTTCCCACGTGACAACAAAAGTAGCATCAAGAGTTGGCTTTCCTCACATTGACTTTTGGGGCAGTACAGACTTGAAGATTTCACCATCATCATCATCACTAATAGCTGAGCTAGATGACAAACTTTCAAGGGCTACTTTCTCGGACATCTTGACTTCTTTTCCTTCTTCTGAATATCTCTCACAAGTTCTGCATCAACACCGACCCTAAACGAAGACAGCTGATCTTCTCACTGTGTCTCAAAGGAAAGCTTTACCTTCAGGTGGAAAATCCTTTCATTCGAGAACATCCTGGCTTGCAGTCTCAAAAATTTCTTCGAGATCACCTTTCTAAATTTCACACTTTGAAATTGCTTTATCAGTCATCCTTGATACTTCTTATAAAATTTCTCAATTGAAGTGCAGATGTTTCTTTCTGCTTTGGTTGGGGTATTTGCTTTTCTCACACCTCTTGGATCTTCTGGCTAGTGATTTTACGGCAATTGAAATTGTCTCCCCAAGTTTGACATGATGGTAGAGAAAACACAAGCGCACTTGTGGTTTGTAAGCAGCCAAATGGCCTTTCTGCTTTCTATGTTCTTATTCACTGTGAAAGATGAAAAGCAAAATCAATCAATTTTATTTTAACAAGCTTTTCAGTTCATACATTTCTGAAACCCATTCAAGCTATGAAATGTAAAAGACAAGAAAACAACAGATGAAAAAAAACAGGTTGTTTACCACTCGTTAACAAAACCAAGGTGTTTACCACTCCCTAACAAAACCAACAATGGAATGAACCTTACATTAGAATCTTATTGTTAACTCATGTTGTTGAATTATCAAAACAAATATCAAAAAGCTCACCTAATCAATGTGATACCAAATACTTCTTCATACAAAAAATGAAAACAAATAATCGATGTGAAATTATTTTTACTTAATTTTAGTTTACGGTGAATTTCTTTTTCATTTAGGATCCTATAAATGGACAAAACTGGACAAAAAATACCTGGCAACAATCAACAGATTTCAAAATTCCTTATTTTTACAAACAGAATTGACATGTGCAGCCAGGTTGGAAGTGATATCACGTTGGCAGGTGTAAAATCAGTCAGCTGGAATTTGCAGACGAGATGGTGTGTGTTACTTAACTCAACGGAAGGTGATCTTGATAGGTCTGATGTTGCATTGCTGGAACGAAAATGAGTGCTGCGAAAACCGAGACATTTGTTCTCTAAAAGAAGTCTGCACTCTACATGTGAATGGAGTTTGACTCAAGTAGATGGAGAGGTTCAAATATCTCGAGGCGGTGTTCACAAATGATGGAAAGCAGGAGGCCGAATTAAGTGCAAGAATTGCAGGAACTGGTGCAGTAATGGGTCAACTTCAACATTCAGTAATCAGAAGGGAGGTAGGCATAAAAGCCAAACTCACCATCTTCAGTTCGGTATTCGAACCAACCCTTACCTATGGTCATGAATCTTGGGTAACAAGCAAAAGATTACAACAAATACACACTCATATACAAAATGTGACGTCGTGTTATAAAATATCCGTTTTCTTATAATTGTCTATAGTAGAATATTTTAGTTAAAATGTTATATTGTTTTAATCCAAATGTAAATTATATGTCGTCAATCCCGGGGTCTAATACTATTACCTTCTAAAATTTGATCAAGCCATTTGGGAATGCATAAGGAAGAGAGAGAGAGGGGGGGTGCGTGTGTGTGCATATATATATATATATATATATATATATATATATATATATAGTAAAATCTGATTGTTAAGCAACCAAAACATTTGATATTGCATGTTATAGAATGACATACAGACACGTGTGTATGTATGTAGCTATATAAGAGATATTTCATATATATGTGTGTATGTTATGGGAGAGTTACATACAGACATACGTGTGTGTATATGTGTATGTATGTATGTATGTATGTGTGGCTATATAATAGATTCTTTCATACAGGCGTATATATATATATACACATAGTATATAGAGGAGAAAACACAAAAAGCTATGTTTTCAATTACAGGGGGTAGAGAACCACTAGGGTGAAAAACATAAAATCTACGAAAGAGTTTTTCACTCTAGTGGTTCTCTATTATGAAGAGCCCGACACCTTTTCCTTGAGCTCATTAAATTACTGGCGCCGAGGTTGACTTTGCCTTTCATCCTTACGGGGTCGATAAAATAAAGTACCAGTAATGTACTAGGTAATTGCTGGCCTTGTGCCAATAGTAGAAACAATTAAATTACTGGAGATTAACGCAAGTTTTTAACTCCGTTTTTTTAATTTGATATATACATCTCTCTCTCTCTATAAAATTCTTTGTCACTGTCTGTCTTTTCTTTATGCATTCCCAAATGGCTTGACCAAATCAAATCAAATTTTACAAGGTAGTATTAGACCCCAGGTGTGACAACATAATTTTCATTTGGATTTTAGTCTTCATATTTATTATTATTATCAGCAAAGAGTTACGGTCCTTTATGGTCTGAGTTCAAATCCCGCCGAGGTTAACTTTGCCTTTCATCCTTACGGGATCGATAAAATAAAGTACCAGTAATGCACTGGTTAATTTACTGGCTTTGTGCCAAAAGTAGAAACAATTATTACTATATAACGTATGTTGATGCCCTAAGGACAGACACTGGTCTGTTGGAGATGCAGGACATGGCAGCGATAATGAGGGACAGAGACCGCTGGAGAGAACTCCATGGATCTCGGGAATTTTACCCGCCTTAGATATATATATATATATATATATATATATATATACATATATATATATATATATATATATATATATACATATATATAGGAAGAGTCAGGACCCCGACGGCTGAGCTCTGGCCGTTTCGACAGCTATTCTCTTTTCCTATTACCCACTCTACTACCCATAGTATCGAGTACACTGTGCGTTATGGTCCACCTGGTTCCTTACCAAACTCAGTTCGTTATATATATATATATATATAGGAACAAGTAAGACCCCGACGGCCGAGCTCAAGCCGTCGAAACGGCTTGAACTCAGCCGTCGGGGTCTTACTTGTTCCTATTACCCACTCTACTACCCTAAGTATTGAGTACTTTGGTGCGTTATGGTCCACCTGGTTCCTTACCACATTTCCTTCGTTATAGAGAGAGAGAGAGAGAGAGAGAGAGAGAGAGAGAGAGAGAGAGAGAGAGAGAGAGAGAGAGAGAGAGAGAGAGAGAGAGAACCAAAATTTTGGTACCCTTGAAATATATATATAATAAATATGGTTTTATAAATATAGTTTCCATTTATTAATATCATTGTATGTATATATATATATATATATATTATATATATATCAATGAGGATATATATCTGAGGACGGCATATATATGTGAAAGTATTTATATTTCATCTGATAATTTGTAATAAATACTTTTACATAGATCTTAAACATGATATACATACCAACACACATATACATCCCAGAAACGATCGTAAAATGATGAATTTTTTAATATAAGGAACTTGTTCTTTGTTTTTATTAATTTATATATATACATATATATATATATATATATATATATATATTGCTACAATTTTAGCTAGTAGATCTAATCAACACACCTGCCATCTCTGATAAGAACTTTCAACTAAATCCATATAATGCTGGGATATTGTCTTAGGGCAGCAGCTAATATTGACAAGAGAGATATAAGAAAATGGTGAGGTTAATGGTAAATGGAACGAGTCGGCGGGGTGGGGAGACAGAGACTGTGGAAATGGGAGTTTCACATATTCACCATGTGTCGCTATTTCGAAAAAGAAAATGTCTTCGAGAAATTACCCTAATGATATATATATATATATATATATATATATATCATTAGGTTAATTTCTCGAAGACATTTTCTTTTATATATATATATATATAATATTGTACTGTGTCGTTTTGTTTGTTTATTTCTACACACACACACATTATATATATAAATATTATATATATATATAAATATATATATATAAATATATATATATATATATATATAATATTGTACTGTGTCGTTTTGTTTGTTTATTTCTCCACACACACACACACACACACACACACATTATATATATAAATATATATATATATATATAAATATATATATATAAATATATATATATATATATAAATAATGAACTTTTTTTGTTTAATATAAGAAATTGTTTATTCATTATTTGTTTAATATTTTATCTTGTACTCTGTATACCGTTTATCTTTCACCGAAAGTGGTTTTTCATTACATCTCTTCTTTCTATGATATCCGGAATACATTGAGTTCTTCATACGGATTGGACACTACCGTAAACTCTTGGTAGATTTATCTACATATATATATATATATATATATAATATTGTACTGTGTCGTTTTGTTTGTTTATTTCTCCACACACACACACACACACACACACACATTATATATATAAATATATATATATATATATATAAAGAAGAAATTAAAAGATGGTTTAAAAAGTTCCGTATATTTTATTATGGGCATTTCGTAAACATCATCATCCTGGGACAAAAATTGTGTTCTCATCAGATAAAATAAGGTAACATGATACGAGGCCTAAAAACACTTGTGAACAAGAAAATGTTCAGTCAACATTATATATATATATATATATATATATATATATATATATATATATATATTACTTCAAAATATTAATAAATATAAACATTCAAGTGATCAAATATATTTTATTATACATATTTCAGAGGTACTGAGCTATTTCAACAGTACGTCCTCATCAGATAAAATAAGTTGATGCCTGACATACCTTGACTATGTTGATGGTTATAATTTAGTCATGGCAGTATATATATCCTAGTTGGGTCGAGGGGTAACCACAGTTTAAGAAAGGTACCCACATTGATAGAGTTTAGATAGGTATAGACATATATATATATAGACATATATATATATATATATATATATAAGCCTTATCGAGCCCTCTTCGGATTTTAGTCTTCACATTTATTATTACTCTCTCTCTCTCTCTCATATATATATATATATATATATATATATATATATATATATACAGAGCGGGAGAGAGAGTGTGTTTGTGTGTGTGTTGGATTGTCAGGAAATGCTTAAATATATACGTTAATAACCAACTCATCTTTTGGATGAAACGTAGCAAAGATGCAGCATAGATGAGGTAAAATATAGATGAAGTCAACATAGATGAGGTAAAATATAGATGAAGTCAACATAGATGAGGTAAAATATAGATGAAGTCAACATAGATGAGGTACACTATAGATGAAGTTAACATAGATGAGGTACACTATAGATGAAGTTAACATAGATAAGGTACACTATAGATGAGACACAATATAGATAAGGGTCCGATATGAAGTAAACCTCAAAGAATTATCTACACAACAAGAAATACCAAAAAATAAGAACAATGTTATTTTAAATATATCTGAATAGTTCTTTGTAAGTAGATTAACAATTGTTGGAAAGATATAAAATATCTCATCGTATGTTAATAAAAATGACAATTTTCCATGTTAGAACTTGCTAAAAATGTTGGTCGTTTATAGAAAGTTAAAAATCGAATTTTTGTGTCATAATATAATGTTTAGTAAATATCTCATCTTCGAAATATCGACATCTAGTACCATAAAATGCGATTTTTGACATTTTGAGTTAGGTTATAGTGGATGAAATCCACTCTGTACTTTGAAATATAATATATGTTGGGTAATACTTACACAATTAGGTAATTTATCCCGCAACGACGCAAGTACTTGTCCATTTTCTATGCACAGAA
Source organism: Eledone cirrhosa (assembly GCA_964016885.1). NCBI lineage: Eukaryota > Metazoa > Mollusca > Cephalopoda > Octopoda > Eledonidae > Eledone > Eledone cirrhosa. Next base: position 40,119,823 of record OZ024754.1, read on the forward strand.
GCACCAAGGTAAAAAGCCAGACGTTGTTGTTCATAATTCTGCTGCTGTTATTTGGCATTTCTTTTCTACCTTAGCAGGAGAACCAGACAAATGTAGAAAGTCATGAACGTCGAGGATAGTTTTACTCGTGACTCTAGTAGACAAGATGTGTGGGGGAAAAAACCGATAATTGATAATGAAGTTGAATCGATCAAGGACTGACTTAGTGGGAGGGTATCACATAAGGGTGGAAGATATAAACTTAAACAAAACCAACATTGCCACTATCACAACCTAGGAGAGACTGCATAAACATCAGCGTGTTCGTTTTTTTTTGCCTCGTCTCCTTTACTTGTAACGGTGTTGACGACAATGAAAAGAATTAAGAATAATATAATAGGTGATATGGTCTTGCATGTAGTTTAAACAACCGTTTACTTTCTCTACCGATCTGTTTATGTGATAAGAAAGCCACACAAAATACACACGCACTTCTCAGAATAGGAATAACGGTTTATAAGACCTCTCTTCTAAGAATATATATATATTATATCTATCCAACTAGTGACTGTTGGGTATATAAGACATACACTTGCTGTGTGTGTATATATATATATATATATTTAAGACAACAACATCATACAAAACTACTGCTGCTGCTCCCCCTTCCTCTTGATTCCTTCCTCTCTTTCTCACTCTTTCTGCACTTTTCTCTCCTCCTCTCATACTCTTGTTTGTTTTCTGCTCTATAATTATAACTCCTCTCTCTTTCGTTTTACTATTTTTCCTCTCCCTCTTTCTCATTTCTCTTCTTTTTCATCTTCTCTCACTTTCTCCTGTTCTATTATTCGTTTCTCTATTGTAGTACTATTGTTGTCTATATCTCTCTATCTATCTAGTATTGTCCCCTTTGCTTGTGCGCCCTTGTGGCAAATAAAGAAATATATCTATCTGTCTATCAATATATCTATCTCTCTATCTATATACCTATCTATTTATATATATTATATATATATATATATATATATATATATATATATATATATATATATATACCCATTTGTGGCGCCTCCCCCTTATTGGGGATTTCGATTGTTGTAATTGTTTGTTTTTATATTTTTTACACGACTGTATGTAAAATCCCCGGCATGTCTTTGTATTGTCCCCTTTTCTTGTGCGCCCTTGTGGCTAATAAAGAAATCTATCTATCTACCTGTCTACCTTTATACACCTGTTCACTTGCTGCCCCTAAAGTTCCCCTATTGTTCTCCCCCCCCCCCTCTCTCTCACACACATATTCACTTATATTCTCTTTCTCATCTCTCGTCATCTCTCCCTCTATTTCTACTCTACCTCTTTCTCTCTATCCTGGGCTCTGTTTTAGTTTAGTAATTCCCCCCCCCCCCCCCCTCACCTTATTTAACTCTAGTTCTCTTTAGTGTTGTTTCATCTCTGCCTTCTCATATAATCACTCGTCCTGCTTTTCTTCCTCTTTTCTTCTTTCTCCTTGTAATCCCTTTGTTCACCTCGCCCTCCTCTTCTCTTTCTTCTCCATTCACAGCTATCAATCCTTCACCTTCCACCTCAGTTCATCTTTTTATTTATCCAGCGTGCCAGCTATCTATTTATCTTGTTTAAAAAAACGTAAGAGAAACACAAACATAAGGATAATTCCCGCTCTTCGGCTGCTTGCTGTGGGTCGTTGATGTTTCGATGCATTAAAGACAGTACATCTCACCACAGTGCGTTAATAACTAAGAGGAATAGTTATTAGGTCTTCCTTAAACAACAACAACAACAAGATCAAAAATAAAAAAACAGTCAATAGTGAAGAGAACGACAGAAAAAGAAAATAAACAGAAGAAAAACATAGCGTTAGAGAGGGGGAAACACGAGACAGTAGTACATCTGTCTGGCCACCTATAGCTGACCTACCACCGAGAGGGTTACGGGTCGGAACACCAAATGAACATGGGGTACCGACGAGGCTCTATTCACTCAAGATAAATGAATGTGCCGCATCTTCTTTAAGATGCAGTTATCCTTATCTCTATATTTTCCCTAAACTCCCCCTCTCCCTCTCTAATATAATTGTTTCTGATTTAGACATAAGGCCAACAATTTTTGGGGGTGGGGTTGTCCTTGTTCCGTATAACCATGTCCATTACGAGCTGAGGATCCGCTAAGGTGAAACAATTGTTCTCGGTATGGTGAACTAACTGTTGTGTAACCACTTCTACCTAACTCGTCCCATGGACTGAGTGCTCTACCACTACGGATATTACCTTCCAGTGTTCCACCACTATATATATACATATATATATAACGAAGGAAGTGTGGTAAGGAACCAGATGGACCATAACACAGCAGAGTACTCAATACTTAGAGTAGTAGAGTGGGTAATAGGAAAATGTTCCAGACCCCGATGGCAGAACTCAAGCCGTTTCAACGGCTATTTCTGGACTGAAAAAACTGTCGAAACGGCTTGAGCTCTGCCGTCGGGGTCTTAGGCATTTTCATATATATATATATATATATATAGGAAAATGCTTAAGACCCCGACGGCAGAGCTCAAGTGGTGGAACACTGGAAGGTAATATCCGTAGTGGTAGAGCACTCAGTCCAAGGGACGAGTTAGGTAGAAGTGGTTACACAACAGTTAGTTCACCATACCGAGAACAATTGTTGTGTAACCACTTCTATATATATATATATATATATATATATATATATATATATATATATATATATATATATATTAGAAAGAGTCGTATAGATACATATATATACATACATGTATAGATACATATATATACATACATGTGAACGACCCAGCATAAATGTGTTGAGAGAGAAACTGTGTCTGAGAGGGATAGAATGTAGTGTACGCGAGAGGAGACTGAGGTGGTATGGACATGTGATGCGCATGGAGGATGACCGATGGGTGAGGAAGTGCCAGGAAATGCCAGTTGAAGGAAGACGTGGTAGAGGTAGACCACGAAAAACATGGGCGGAGGTGGTGAGAACAGACCTCAGATCATTGAAGCTCAGGAGATGACGAAAGACCGTGACGAGTGGAGAGATGCTGTGCTGAATAAGACCCGTCCCACCCTTGCAAGCAGGGAAAAGTGGACGTAAAATGATGATGATGTATATATAAAGTTAAATCTTCTCCTTTGTCAATGATCCAAGATTTAACACCTGTGATTCACCGATTAAAGATGAAATATATTTCTTTAATGGAATATATACAAAGAATATATACAAAGGTATCTATATTCAAGGTTCTCATTAATTTTTAATATGTTACTTCCGTAACTATGTGTGTTTACACTTTTTACAAATTATCCCCTGTCAATGTTTGATATGTTTCATCATCATCATCGTTTAGCGTCTATCTTCCACGCTAGCAAGGGTTAGACAGGAATTGTCCCACTTGAGGCAAGATTGATCGGGTCACCATGACTCATATAGAACTGTATCTGGTAGGTTTTCTACGGCTGGATGCCCTTCTTAACACCAACCACATTTACAATGTGAACTGGGAGGTTTTTACCGTGTCTCCTACACAACCACTTTACAGCGTGGACTGGAAATGCAACCATTTTTTAAGGGTATGTCAATATTTATTTATAAAACTAACCTATATTATATTTTATCTGATGAAAGCGCACCATAGTTTACCTTGGTGGCCCTTGAAATATGTATAATGAAATAAATATGGTTTTATAAATATAGTTTCCATTTGTTAATATATTGTATATTTACTCCAATAATTTGTTGAGTGCTTTATATCAGTTATAAAAATATTTTGCTTGTTGTATCCCAACAAATTAAATATAACCTCTACATATATATATATATATATATATATATATGTAGGTTTTGCACTTTCCTGTTGACAAGTGTTTTAGGCCTCATATCATGTTACCTTATTTTATCTGATGAGAACACAATTTTCGTCCCACGATGATGTTGTTTTCGAAATGTGCATAATAAAATATATGGAACTTCTTTAACCATCTTTTAATTTATTCTTTAATATATAAATATATATATAAATTAGGTAGTAACGTGCTTTTAAACAAAACCTGCTTTGTGTCTCCCTATATATATTTATTAAAATAACAGATTAAAGTTTAAGCAAAGAATTGCTGCTTTCACCCTTAACAGGATCTTCTGAAACTCTAAATATTTACCTTATGGTTTTTATATATTTGATATATATATATTATGGAGGCACATGGCTTAGTGGTTAGAGCATTGGCCTTGCAATCAAAAGGTTGTGAGTTCAATTCTCAGACCAGGTGATGTGTTGTTTCCTTGAGCAAGACACTTTATTTCACATTGCTCCAGTTTACTCAGCTGTAGAAATGAGATGATAGGGACTGAGGTCCTTATCATTCCACTGTAAAGTGGTCGTGCAGGTGCCACGGCAAAAAAAAAAGCACCCAGCACTCACTGTAAATGAGGTTGGTGTTAGGAAGGGCATCCAGCTGTAGAAATCAAGCCAGCATCAGTTCCCGTGCAAGCAGGGAAAAAGCGGACGTAAAATGAAATGAATGAAATGATTATCCTTATCGAGCTCTCTTCAGATTTTAGTCTTCACATTTATTATTATTACTATATATATTCTTGTCTAAGACTAAAGTTATAGTATGTAGGAAGGAAAATAGGGCACAGGTCCCCTCTGGGAAATGGCCATGCTCAGTGTATAGGAAAGGAATAGGCAGAAATTCTATTTTATGTCCCAAATGCCAAGTATGGGTGCATAAAAGATGTAGTGGGATCACAGGTAAGCTATCTAAGAACATAGATTTTATATGTGGCCGGTGCTCAGGTGCAATAAGTAGCAAGCGTCCACAAGATACTAGCTCCTTCTATTGTCCAGATGGTTCTATAGAAATAGTGGACACCTTCCGTTACCTGGGTGACAAAATCAGCAGTGGTGGAGGGTGCTCAGAAAGTACAGTAACCAGAGTCAGAACAGGATGGAAAAAGTTCAGAGAGCTTATACCACTATTGGCCGCTAAAGGTTTCTCTCTAAAATTTTTGGAATATATTGAAGCCAATGAAGATATTGGTGTGACACCTGTTATCTTATTTACTTGTTTTGATATTTCAGGACTAAAATCCCTTCATTAGAAGATTCAAATAAAAAAAAAATGCTTTTGCTGTCATAGTAAAATGACAAACCTATAATAATAACTTCTAGTTTCTTATTAGGTTGTTTAAAATCAGTTCTACCTGTAATTCAAAGGGACACTCTTGTTACTGTCACACCACTGAATCTCCCTGAGAATTATTTGTCAGTGGAATACTCAGCCACTTACATGTCAATTTCACAAGCAGACTGTTTGTTTCATTTATCGAAATGAGTTGCAAATCAAAAGTTCAAACACGTCACACACTGTGTAATGTGGAATCTCCCTGAGAATTTCATCAAGAGTGCATTTGTCTGTGGAATATTCAGCCACTTACACGTCACAAGAAGACTACACCATTGATCAAACAACTGGAACAGTCATCGTCTATACTGACGGAGATCCAATACATACACTGTAACATAAACAGTTTTATTGTTGTGTATGAAAATAATCGATAATTTCTCAATAGTTGATTGATTGATGAGATGAAGCTTGGTTCATTCTAGGACAATCTGTGATTCATTGCACTGTGGGGTGGGGGGTAGGGCACACATACACACACACACATACACACACAGACACACACACACATTGCACTGTGGGGTGGGGGTAGGGCACACATACACACACACATACACACACAGACACACACACACATACACACACAGACACACACACACACACATTGCACTGTAGGTTGGAGAGTAGGGCACACATACACACACAGACACACACATACACAGACACACACACACACACATTGCACTGTAGGTTGGAGAGTAGGGCACACATACACACACAGACACACACAGACATACACACACATAAATGGCACATAGACACACTGACTGGTACACTGACACACACACTGACACACACGCATACTGATACATACATATTGACACACACACATACTGACATGTGCACACATACACACACCACACACCACATACACACCATACACACACCACATACACACACATACACATACACACCATACCATATAGAGACAAGTACATACACACACACGCCACATACACACACACACACCAACGCACACACTACACCATATAGAGACAAGTACATATACACACACATACACACACCACATACACACACATACACACCACATACACACACACCACACCATATAGAGACAAGTACATACACACAC
>OZ024754.1:40131122-40133622 GCA_964016885.1 Eledone cirrhosa
TGTTATAGCCAGACTGGACATTACTGTTACAGCCAGACTGGACATTACTGTTATAGCCAGACTGGACATTACTGTTACAGCCAGACTGGACATTACTGTTACAGCCAGACTGGACATTACTGTTACAGCCAGACTGGACATTACTGTTACAGCCAGACTGGACATTAATGACAGCCAGACTGGACATTACTGTTACAGCCAGACTGGACATTACTGTTACAGCCAGACTGGACATTACTGTTACAGCCAGACTGGACATTACTGTTACAGCCAGACTGGACATTACTGTTACAGCCAGACTGGACATTACTGTTACAGCCAGACTGGACATTAATGACAGCCAGACTGGACATTACTGTTACAGCCAGACTGGACATTACTGTTACAGCCAGACTGGACATTAATGACAGCCAGACTGGACATTACTGTTACAGCCAGACTGGACATTACTGTTACAGCCAGACTGGACATTACTGTTACAGCCAGACTGGACATTAATGACAGCCAGACTGGACATTACTGTTACAGCCAGACTGGACATTACTGTTACAGCCAGACTGGACATTAATGACAGCCAGACTGGACATTACTGTTACAGCCAGACTGGACATTACTGTTATAGCCAGACTGGACATTACTGTTATAGCCAGACTGGACATTACTGGCAGCCAGACTGGACATTACTGTTACAGTCAGACTGGACATTAATGACAGCCAGACTGGACATTACTGTTACAGCCAGACTGGACATTACTGGCAGCCAGACTGGACATTACTGTTACAGCCAGACTGGACATTACTGTTACAGCCAGACTGGACATTAATGACAGCCAGAGTGGACATTACTGTTACAGCCAGACTGGACATTACTGTTACAGCCAGACTGGACATTACTGTTACAGCCAGACTGGACATTACTGTTACAGCCAGACTGGACATTACTGTTACAGCCAGACTGGACATTAATGACAGCCAGACTGGACATTACTGTTACAGCCAGACTGGACATTACTGTTACAGCCAGACTGGACATTAATGACAGCCAGACTGGACATTACTGTTACAGCCAGACTGGACATTACTGTTACAGCCAGACTGGACATTACTGTTACAGCCAGACTGGACATTAATGACAGCCAGACTGGACATTACTGTTACAGCCAGACTGGACATTACTGTTACAGCCAGACTGGACATTAATGACAGCCAGACTGGACATTACTGTTACAGCCAGACTGGACATTACTGTTATAGCCAGACTGGACATTACTGTTACAGCCAGACTGGACATTACTGGCAGCCAGACTGGACATTACTGTTACAGCCAGACTGGACATTAATGACAGCCAGACTGGACATTACTGTTACAGCCAGACTGGACATTACTGGCAGCCAGACTGGACATTACTGTTACAGCCAGACTGGACATTACTGTTACAGCCAGACTGGACATTACTGTTACAGCCAGACTGGACATTACTGTTATAGCCAGACTGGACATTAATGACAGCCAGACTGGACATTACTGTTACAGCCAGACTGGACATTAATGTTATAGCCAGACTGGACATTAATGACAGCCAGACTGGACATTACTGTTACAGCCAGACTGGACATTAATGACAGCCAGACTGGACATTACTGTTACAGCCAGACTGGACATTAATGACAGCCAGACTGGACATTAATGACAGCCAGACTGGACATTACTGTTACAGCCAGACTGGACATTACTGTTATAGCCAGACTGGACATTAATGACAGCCAGACTGGACATTACTGTTACAGCCAGACTGGACATTAATGACAGCCAGACTGGACATTACTGTTATAGCCAGACTGGACATTAATGACAGCCAGACTGGACATTACTGTTACAGCCAGACTGGACATTAATGACAGCCAGACTGGACATTAATGACAGCCAGACTGGACATTACTGTTACAACCAGACTGGACATTACTGTTATAGCCAGACTGGACATTAATGACAGCCAGACTGGACATTACTGTTACAGCCAGACTGGACATTAATGACAGCCAGACTGGACATTACTGTTACAGCCAGACTGGACATTAATGACAGCCAGACTGGACATTAATGACAGCCAGACTGGACATTACTGTTACAGCCAGACTGGACATTAATGGCAGCCAGACTGGACATTAATGTTACAGCCAGACTGGACATTAATGACAGCCAGACTGGACATTACTGTTATAGCCAGACTGGACATTAATGACAGCCAGACTGGACATTACTGTTATAGCCAGACTGGACATTAATGACAGCCAGACTGGACATTACTGTTACAGCCAGACTGGACATTAATGACAGCCAGACTGGACATTACTGTTACAGCCAGACTGGACATTAATGGCAGCCAGACTGGACATTAATGGCAGCCAGACTGGACATTACTGTTACAGCCAGACTGGACATTAATGACAGCCAGACTGGACATTACTGTTACAGCCAGACTGGACATTAATGACAGCC
>OZ024754.1:40138622-40143622 GCA_964016885.1 Eledone cirrhosa
AACATGAAAAGATTCAGGACCCCAATGGCTGAGCTTCTTGTTGAAATGGCTGGAACTCAGCCGTCAGGGTCCTGACTCTTTTCCTATATATATATATATACATATATCTATCTAGGGTGGATAAAATTCCCGAGATCCATGGACGAGTTCTCTCCAGCGGTCTCTGTCCCTCATTATCGCTGCCATGTCCTGCATCTCCAACAGACCAGTGTCTGTCCTTAGGGCATCAACATACGTTAACCTCGGTCTTCCTCTTCTAGTGTGTCCATGCAGGGGCTCCCACAGGAGCACTGAGTGCAGTCTCAACTCTGGATGTTGGTGAGCATGTCCAGCTAACCTCAGTCTCCTCTGGGCTACTCTCGAGCTGACTTTTGGAAGGCTCCCGTACAGTTCTGAGTTCTTTATCCTCAGTATATACTGATTAATATTCGGAGCCATCCACAGCATTCTCATGTTGCACCTATTCACCATATTTTAGCTTTGTTGGTTCACCACTAGATAGAACTGGTATTTCCGTGATGTAATATTAGGAAAAGCACTCAATGTAATTCAACTCACCCATCTTCGTTTATATTGAATCTTGGTGGTGCGAGAGTCCGGTGGATTGGCAGTATCGGTAGAGGGTCGGACGCCATGCTTTGACGCATAGAGTTACGGCCCTTGTCATTCTGAGTTCAAATCCCGCCGAGGTTAATTTTGCCTTTCATCCTTAAGGGGTCGATAAAATAAAGTACCAGTAATACACTGGGTAATTGCTGGCCTTGTGCCTAAAGTAGAAACAATTATTGAATGAAATGACAGGAGGCTGGACTGGTGAAATTCCTTAAAGATTTATTATAAACACTATGCACATTTCAATGACTGGGCTCTGCAGGAACCTGGTGACATCATCAGGTGTTACGAAATTCATCTAATAAAGGAATATAATAAGGGTAGACACAATCCAAGGGACTGAAAAGTAGAGTGAAATGCTTAAGCATACGGCCCCCTGACCAGACCGACAAGACGAAATTAAGTAGATTCCTCACTTGAAGGCGTTCATCCGAACTGGCAACTGCTGGCTCTGGCCACCTTCGGGTCTTAAACATTTCTCTCTACTCTTCAGTCCCTTGGATTGTGTCTACCATTTTGGCAGTATCGGTAAGGAGTCAGACATGCTTTCCAGCGTAGTTACGTCCCTTTACGACCTGAGTTCAAATCCTGCCGAGGTTCACTTTGCCTTTCATCCTTACGGGGTCGATAAAATAAAGTACCAGTAATGTACTGGGGTAATTGCTGGCCTTGTGCCTAAAGTAGAAACAATTATATTCCTTTATTGGATAAATTTTGTAACACCTGATGATGTCACCGGGTTTCTACAGAACCCAGTCATGGAAATGTACATAATGTTTATAATAATTCTTTAAGGAATTTTACCAGTCCAACCTCCTGTCATTTTACTCAATAAATATATATTTCAGGTTGACGCGCTCCATCATCCACTTTTCTAAAAAATAAATCATACACAACAGCTAATAATAAATCAGCACCAACAGTTTTGCAAAAGATGTCAACATGAATGGACCTGTTATTTTTATCTAAAGACATTTTTTCCAATTCCATCCCGCCCGTCCCTTCAATCTATCTTATTTCTCATTCTTTCTTCTGATGAAGGACTAGCGTCCGAAACGTTAAGACCCTCTTCCTGCTATATCAAGCGTTAACCTAATATATTCCTTCCATATACTGTACTGATTGTGTTGTTATTTCTGTTTACCTTTTACATATATATTCAGTGAAAAGACTGAAACCATGGCCCCAGTCTAATGAGGGAAACTAGTAAAAGAATAAAAGAAATGTCTTTGTTTATTACTTTCACTTGAAATTTCATAGTTCTGTGCTGACAGCTCAGATATTGTTGTGGTAGAAATAATTAATAGTGGTTTAAAAGGTCAGAAGCAGATATCTTTCATTTATATACATAATTTGATAGGTAGCAATGAGTGTGTGTGTTTGTGATAGAGAGAGAGAGAGAGCGAGAGAGAGAGAGAGAGAGAGAGAGAGAGAGAGAGAGAGAGAGAAGAGGAGAGAAGGAGAGAAAAAGACAAAATGAAAGAATCAAGATGTGTGTGTGTATATATATATATAATATATATATATAATACATATATATATATATATATATATAGGAACCAGTAAGACCCCGACGGCTGAGCTCAAGCCGTTTCGAAACGGCTTGAGCTCAGCCGTCGGGGTCTTACTGGTTCCTATTACCCACTCTACTACCCCAAGTATTGAGTACTTTGGTGCGTTATGGTCCACCTGGTTCCTTACCACATTTCCTTCATTATATATATATATATATATATATATAATATATATATAATACATATATATATATATATATATATATATATATATATATATATATATATATATATATAATACATATATATATATATAATACATATATATATATATATATATATATATATATAATACATATATATATATATAATACATATATATATATATATATATATATATATATATATATATATATATGTATATATAGTATTTATATATCTATATATATAAAACTGAGGATGTCTGTCTGTGTGTGTGTGAGTATGAATCCCTAAAACTAGAGAAGCACCCAACCGACTGTTTTCAAACTTTACACATGCAATACTTATGTCTCAGAGTGTGTTTTTGTATGTGTGTGTGGGGGGGGGGGGGTGAGGGGGGTCTGTGCATGTGTGTGCGTAGGTGTGTGTGTGTATGTGTGAGTGTATTTGTATGTATGCTGTGACAAAGAGGATAGCTATTCAATCCATAGGTAAAGTGTCAGAGAATGTCCCCAGGTGTCTTTGGATTGAAAGAGCTGTGCTATGGCCCGGTCAACCTGTGGAGAGATGCTGTGTTGAAAGGGACCTGTCCGACCCATGCAAGTGTCCTGAGAAACAAAGGAGATGTTATAACACTTCATTTCTTTCCTCGGGGATTAAGGGTCAATAATGCTGACAATAAGAAGGTATTGGAGAGGGTTGTGAGCAAAGGAAGACTTTACACCAGGCATGTTAAACATGTGGCCTGTGGGCTGCATGTGGCCCTTACAACACACCTGCGACCCACACAAAGGTTTTTACAGCACGAGCATGTTTTATCATATATATAAAATTTAAAAAAATTATTTTGTCATGTGTGGCCCTCAGACAACACTTATGTGACCCATGTGGCCCCCAGACAACACATATGTGACCCATGTGTGGCCCTCAGACAACACTTATGTGACCCGTGTGGCCCCCAGACAACACATATGTTGGATGAGTTACAATCTCCAGGATCATGTCACCCCAATCTTTTCCTAGTTCTCCACACCTGAATCCAGTGGATTTCTACTACTACTACTACTACCACCACCACTACTACCACCACCACCACCACCACTACTACTACTACTACTACTACTACCACCACTACTACCACCACCACTACTACTACTACTACTACTACTACCACCACCACTACTACCACCACCACTACTACTACTACTACTACTACTACTACCACTACTACTACTACCACTAATACTACCACCATGATTAAACAAATATCATCATCATCATCATGGGTTAGATGGGAATTAGCATGGGTTAGACGCGAGTTGTCCCACTTCCGGCAAGATTGATCGGGTGACCATGTCTCGCTCGTATAGGACTGTATCTGGCAGGTTTTCTACGGCTGGATGCCCTTCCTAACACCAACCACATTTACAGTGTGGACTGGGAGCCTTTTTACCATGTTTCCTACACGGCCACATTACAGCGTGGACTGGGTGTTTCTCGTGACACCTACACGACCTCATTAGTTTGGTCTGGATGTTGTGGTACGAACATAACTTTACAGAAAAAGGGGTGGTGTCAGTGGGAGCGGGGGGATGGAGTAGAGTAAGGGCAGTGGGTTGGGGGTGTATATTTGGTTACTGACTGCAGGTTAACTTTGCACGTAGGGAAGGCGGGGCGTAATCAAGAGGGAAATGAATGAATGCCCTCACATCACTATAAAATCTCTCTGAAGTCTAAGTCTACCGTAACTAGCACAATGTCCAAAATAGATAAAGATCATCTGATTCAGACATGCCAACTTTTCAGACTTCATTTGAGGCAGTCATTGATGTTAACAGAGGATTTATTGAGTTGATGTATCAAGAAGAGTCTCAAAATTATTCATGCCAAATCTTTTTCACAAATAAAGCTCTTCTTTCGTGACTTAGTAAAAGATCTTTGACCCTTTAATGTTCAAACCGGCCAAAACCAGCCAGAATTTTCTACTTTTTTCTGTTTTACAACCAAATATTGTTCCTGATATTGTCGCTTCTTACAACGTGCAGGATGCAATGTACCGGATATACAGGATACATACACACTCACAAACCACATAGATATAGAGAGAGAGGGGGGCTGGAGAGAGAGGGAGAGAGGGAGAGGGAGGGAGAGGGAGGAGAGCGGGAGAGAGGGGGAATGGAAGGGAGAGGGGGGAAGGGGGAGAAGAATGTGTATGATAAAATGGTTTATTCAAATGTTAGTTGTCTGACATTTAATGATTTGGGGTGAATGTTGGGTTGACCCCCCCCCCCCAACACTTCCATCTCTCTCTCTTTTCCTTACATCTCTCTTCATTCTCTCTCTTACTTTTCACTCTTTCTCTCTCTTATTTTCTTTATTTCTACTACACCCCCTCTATCTCTATCTATGTATCCTTGATTTCTCATGAGTTGCTCTCTATTATATATATATATACATGTATATATATATATATATATATATATATATATATATATATATATACATGTATATCAACCACCTAAGCCAAAACGACGAGGCAAGCTAAACAGCGGGTACATATTTCATTTATTTTGTTTTACCTGTTTAGCTTGCCTCGTCTTTTTGGCTTAGGTGATTGATGGCTTCTTAACCGCTATCTCAGTTTGTTTGGCCTTTATAACCTATGTATATATA
>OZ024754.1:40148622-40173622 GCA_964016885.1 Eledone cirrhosa
CAACCGCACTATCTCTCTCTCTCTCTCTCTCTACCAACCTCACTATCTCTCTCTCTCTACCAACCTATGTCTCTCTCTCTCTCTCTCTACCAATCTATCTCTCTCTCTCTCTCTCTCTACCAACCTCACTATCTCTCTCTCTCTACCAACCTATCTCTCTCTCTCTCTCCCTCAATCAATCTCTCTCTACCAACCTATCTCTCTCTCTCTCTCTCTCTCTACCAACCTATATCTCTCTCTCTCTCTCTCTCTACCAACCTCACTATCTCTCTCTCTCTACCAACCTATATCTCTCTACCTCTCTCTCTCCCTATTAAATTATCTGTCAATCACATTTTGCTGTCATTTTCTGTTGTAATAAATAATTAAAGCTCCATTATATAATATTTGCAGTGAGAATTATTGGACTCTGTAATGGAATAAAATATAAAGCTTTTAGACAGTCTGTTAGTTAACAGGAGTCACCCCCTCCCCACCCCGATATATATGTGTGTATATATATATGTGTGTGTGTGTGTGTGTGTATGTGTGTATGTATATGTATGTGTATGTGTGTATATATATATATATATGTATGTATATGTATGTGTGTATATATGCGTGTGCGTGTGTGCGTGTGCATGTGTGTGTGTGTGTGTATGTATATATGTGTGCATACATACATACATACATACATACATACATACATAAGTTTATCCTGGGTTCAATCTGGGGTAACCACAGTAAGTAAAGTACTCAATACATAGCAGAGTATAAATATTTAATATTTAAATCCTCAGAAATTCTCCTGAATGAAATAGTTCTAGTTCTGTAGAAGATATATATATATATATATATATATATATATATATACGTCTAACCCATGCTAGCGTGGAAGAACGGACGTAAAACGGTGATGGTGATGATGATGATGATACATATATTTATATTTATACTTTGGGAGGGTCATGCTGCCAATAAAAACACATGCACCTGTTGGTTTTCACTTCAATTTATTATAAATTTCCAGTTTGTTAGCTGGATGGTTGGTTCAATAAACATATGGTTGTTTATATATTGTCAAAGCTCTTTCGTCACACATTCTGTGACCTCCTCAGTGATTGGGTCTTTATTTTGTGTCCCACCATCTTGTTTTTGTGTGTTGTAGTATAGACCCTACCATGAAAGGTAGACCACATTGAAAAGTATATATATGTAAAAACTACAGACCCTCCATCTCAACTCTACTTTTGAAAAGCAGAAGAACTGCGAAACCGGTAAAGGAACCAAATAAATATATATATATTTTTTTTTAAATAAGACTCCAGTTGCATTTTCGATTTCATCTCTTTTTCTTTATACTTTCTCTCGTGTAGGACACCTCGGTTATTTTTCAATTTGTAAAAAAAACCTCACTTTCTAATATGTATATATATATATATATATATATAACAAACATCACCCTGTGTTTATAAAGTGGTCGTGTTGGTGCCACGATAAACAGCATCCAGTCCACCCTGTAAATGTGGTGCATTCTTTGCATATCTCCTTTGAATATTTTTTCAGGTAGCATATGTTGAAATACATTTTTAATACTTAAAATCCTATATCACCCTATGGTGATGATGATGATGATGGTGGTGGTGGTGGTGGTGGTGGTGGTGGTGGTGGTGATGATGATTTATGGTAATTAAATAACTTAATTACAATTACAGTTTATTACAAATGTTAATGTTCAAGCTAAATGTTGAGTAAACCATCTCAGTTGTAGTCTGGGGAACTGGTAATGCTGACAAACGTTACTGGTTCCTCTCACTACAATTATAGCAGTATATATTATAGTTTAGTCTGGTCAACTTCTGCTTTCTTTCACTTTCTTCCACTTGAAGCAGTTTCATGATAAAGTGTTTGGCAACGCCTCTCCTTCACCTCTCACCTCTCAGCCTACAGAAATTAATTACAAATTGTTGTAAAGGAAAGCTATAACTCCCCCACCTCCACCCCACTGGTCCTCTCCTGTCATCCTGTCCAATGGAATAATATATCCACAAGAGTCCTACATGCCCAACCTCTGATCTGAAAACCTAGGACATACACCCGAGCTTAAACTAGACATGCCTATCCCCTAGCATGTTGGTCTTCCTCTGGTCTTCCTCTGGTCCCTCTGTTGGTCTTCCTCTCATCTCTCTGTTGGTCTTCCTCTGGTCTCTCTGTTAGTCTTCCTCTCATCTCTCTGTTAGTCTTCCTCTCATCTCTCTGTTAGTCTTCCTCTCATCTCTCTGTTGGTCTTTCTCTAGTCTTCCTCTCATCTCTCTGTTGGTCTTCCCCTGGTCTTTCTCTGGTCTTCCTCTGGTCTCTCTGTTAGTCTTCCTCTCATCTCTCTGTTGGTATTCCTCTCATCTCTCTGTTGGTCTTTCTCTGGTCTTCCTCTCATCTCTCTGTTGGTATTCCTCTCCTCTCTCTGTTGGTCTTTCTCTGGTCTTCCTCTGGTCTCTCTGTTAGTCTTCCTCTCATCTCTCTGTTGGTCTTTCTCTGGTCTTCCTCTGGTCTCTCTGTTAGTCTTCCTCTCATCTCTCTGTTGGTCTTTCTCTGGTCTTCCTCTGGTCTCTCTGTTGGTATTCCTCTCATCTCTCTGTTGGTATTCCTCTCCTCTCTCTGTTGGTCTTCCTCTAACTCTTACTTAGGACTCTCTCTTGTTAGATCCCTGAAAATAAAGTATTATAGGTTTTTATATTTGTATTTAATATTTCTTATTTATTCAGATATTACTTTCAAATACAATGGAGGCATTCATCATCACAACCATTCTCATCATCACCACCATCATCATCAAAACCATCCTCCATCATCATCACCACCATCATCATCATCATCATCATCATTATCATCATCATCATCACCATTGTCACCACCATCATCACCATCACCATCATCATCACCATTGTCACCACCATCATCACCATCACCATCATCATCACCATTGTCACCACCATCATCATTACCATCATCACCATTATCATCATCATCACCATTGTCACCGCCATCATCACCATCATCATTACCATCATCACCATTATCATCATCATCACCATTGTCACCGCCATCATCACCATCATCATTACCATCATCACCATTATCATCATCTGTCCGTTTTCCCATACTGACATGGGTGGGTTAGACAGGACATTAAAAAACATTGATCGATCGACAGTCGATCAACGAGTTCCCAGACCTCGTTTGCTTAACGAGTGGAGTGGAGCTCATCAAATTAGACCGAGGAAACAATGTTTTCTTTGGTTTTTCCAATTGCTAATACTATCTATCAGTTGCAACTCCAGGTAGAAGGAGCAACATGAAATAAAGTGTCTTGTTCAAGGACATAACGCATCACCCAGTCTGGGAATCGAAATCACAACCTCACGATTACGAATCCAATTCTCTAACCACAGAGCCATGCGCCTTACACGTTTCAGTTTTGGCATTGGTTTTACAACTGGATGTTCTTTCTAATGCTAACCATTTTACAGAGTGTATTATGTATATCAGCTAGATGCCAGTTACAAGCCATACATCTCTCCATCTCTCTTAACTTTTGAAAATCATCATACTTGTGAAACCGGTAAAGTTATAATTATTGTAAATAAACTTTCTTAAAGACTCCAATTGTGTTTTCAACTTCTTTTTCCAATATTTTTAACCTTATTTTCAAATATATATATATAAAGAGACCTGAGAACTTGGACCCTGACCAAGAAACTCACTCAGATGGTGGATGGGTGCTACACGAGAATGCTGAGGATGGCTCTGAACAGTAATCAGTATACACTGAGGATGAAGAACTCAGAGCTGTATGGGAGCCTCCCAAAAGTCTGCTTGAAAGTAACACAGAGGAGATTGAGATTAGTTGGACATTCTCACTGACATTCAGAGTTGACACTGCACTCAGTGCTCCTGTGGGAGCCCCTGCATGGACACACTGGAAGAGGGAGACCGAGGTAGACATATGTTGATGCCCTAAGGACAGACACAGGTCTCATGGAGATGCAGAACATAGCGGCGATAATGAAGACCACTGGAGAGAACTTGTCCATGGATCTCACCCTAGATAGTTAGATATATAAAAAGCTAACTGACCCAAAATATATTTTTCCAGATCCTTGGTTTGCCATTGTGTTTAATGTTTGCATTAATTCATTGGTGTCAATTTGGAGATCACATTCCTGTCGCAGACATGGAAAAAATAAACATTCTTTTATGATGAGATTTGTAAATATATCAACATCACCCAATATTTCAAGTTTAAATATGTAAGATAAATATCAAATTTTTTAAGAAATACCAAAGATTCCCATGTAATCTCAGTCTGTGAGAATAAAATACCAAAACCAGGGCTGGCACTCAAATAGTTACCATATATACTCAAATATAAACTGAGGAATATGAGACCAAAAAATCGATGGTAAAATTTGGAGGAGTCAGCTTATATATACCATCTAAACAATGTGTTAACCAACTACCTCTGCTTAGAAATGGGGTTTAGATATTTTCCCCTTTCTCAGATATAAAAGAGGGGGTTGGTTTACATTTAGATTGGCTTATATTTGAGTATATACGGTAATGGAAATGGGAAATAAAAAACTTTTCTTGTCAAATTTCCTAAAAGAAATTTCCTAGATTATCCTACCTTGACGGCTGCAATGAAATCTTGAGGGACGATAGTAAAATTTCCTTCATTGTCATATTTTTTAAGGGTTTCCATTAATTTCTGATCCCTTATTACAACACTTTGTTTCAGAATAAGCAGAGACTTGTTATATTGGTTCCTACTGTCAACTTCGATAGGTTTCTTACCAATATCATCAGTGGTGTTTCCTGATCTCAAGATGTGACCAAAGTTTGTTTTGAAGTTTTTCTTCTGTTTAATGTCAAAAACAATCCGTAGGAATTCATACTCAACTGAAATATCCTGCAAATAGGAATCAGGGAAGAAAGATGTGCTAAGAAAAGTGGCTTGTTTTTAAAATATTTGCTCTATTGTATATATAAGGGATAACAAAATATCGTTATAGGTAATCCAGTTAGAGGTTGAGCTAACAACGTATTTGAAATTGAGTGGCACAGCTCCAGGTGTTTAGCAATTTTTAGACAACTCAATCAGTGAAACAATTGTCAGACTGTAAATAAACCCCTTTTTTGTATTGTTGACCATGTTATTCTTCACTTTTTTAATTATATATATATATGTGTGTGTGTATGTGTATGTGTGTGTGGGTGTATGCATGGGCAGTGGTTTAGCTGTATCGGTAGAGCGTCAGACACCATACTTTACAGCACAGAGTTATGGCCCTTAACGTTCTGAGTTAAAATCCTGCCTAGGTTAACTTTGCCTTTCATCCTTACGGGGTCGATAAAATAAAGTACCAGTAATGTACTGGAATAATTGCAGGCCTTGTGCCAAAAAAGTAGAAGTATATATATATATGATAATATAATATAATAATTGTTTCTACTCTTGGCACAAGGCCAGCAATTATCCCAGTGTATTACTGGTACTTTATTTTATCGACCCCGTAAGGATGAAAGGCAAAGTTAACCTCGGCGGGATTTAATAACCTGGGTGAACCTACAGTAACTTCATGTTAGACTCCCTGGAGATATATATATATATATATATCTCCAGGGAGATATATATATATATATATATCCCAATATATATATATATCCCAATATATATATATATATATCCCAATATATATTGGGATGAGGTGATAAAAGCTGACCTTACCCAATTACACCGCTCAAAGGCGATGACACACGACCGTGACCTCTGGCGTCACTCAGTAATACAGAGTACCCGACCTCCCATGGGTACAAGCTGAAGCATATAGACAATATGCCCCCACACCCTCCCACTGCAAGGTGATCGTGGAGGTGCCACAGCAAAAAAGCAGCCAGTCCACACTGTAAAGTGGTCGTGGAGGTGCCACGGCAAATAAGCACGCAGCACTCACTGTAAATGAGGTTGGTGTTAGGAAGGGCATCCAGCTGTAGAAATCAAGCCAGAATCAGTTCCTGTATGAGCAAGGCATGGTCAGCCGACTGGACACTGCCCACAACAGGACAACCCGTCTAACCCATGCTAGCATGGAAGAACGGACGCAAAACGGTGATGATGATTATATCATATTATTTATTTATGTTCATTACCCAGTGCATTACTGGTACTTTATTTTATCGACCCCGTAAGGTTGAAAGGCAAAGTCAATCCCGCCGAGGTTGACTTTGCCTTTCATCCTTACGGGATCGATAAAATAAAGTACCAGTAATGCACTGGGTATTTGCTGGCCTTGTGCCTAAAGTAGAAATAATTATTTATTTATGTTCATACATTGATAAAGAGGACTACCTAAGGTTACATACTTAATGACCTGATATATATGGACACATAAATAAAGTTCTTACCGTCAAATCAAGGAAAGTCAATTCTGTATTATCGTTGCTGTTGATGGAGTTGACAAGGGAAATCACTCCTGTTGTGCTGACTGGATTTTTGCCTAACTGTAACAGTGAATGTAGCGAGATTGGCGGTTTGTGAGCGAGATTTAGTCATTGATAGAAAACAACAACAAAACAATGCAATTACTATGGATATGAAGATGGAATAAACATTAATGGAATGAATAAACAATGCCAGAAAAAAATATGGACGGTCAGATATATTTTTTTTGTCACCAAATTATTGACACAAATAGTGTCTTTCATTATAAATATGGTAATGAAAGGGTTAAAGACATAGACAGTGTCTTTCATTAGAAATATGGTAATGAAAGGGTTAAAGACATAGACAGTGTCTTTCATTATAAATATGGTAATGAAAGGGTTAAAGACACAGACAGTGTCTTTCATTAGAAATATGGTAATGAAAGGGTTAATGACATAGGCAGTGTCTTTCATTAATGATCTAGACAGTTTCTTACATTAATGATATAGACAGTGTCTTACATTTAACACAGATTCTTACATAAAATTATGATGTAAAGTTTTAAAATAAATATAAATACTTTATAACAAACAGTTTTATATTGTAGGACCAGGGCCAGTTTCAGGTGATTTGATATGAAACAGATTAAATATTACTCAAATGTTTCCTTTATCTACATAGACCTTGTAGTAGGGATAAACATACCTGTAATATCTGTAGGGTTTCATTTACTAAGAGGGATTTAGCAATTTTGTCTATACAAATGTCTGTCAGTCTGTTGGAAGTCAAGTTCAGTTCTTGTAGCGTTCTGTTGTGAGTGAGGGCCTCTGCTACAGCAAAACCTCCTTCGATACCAAAGCCGTTGTAAGACAAATTGCATCTTTTTAATCGAATATTATCCTTTAATGAAGGAAAAGTATTATTAAATAGACATTAGTTTACATATAGAACCTCTGGATTACACACAGGTAATATATTTTCAGCTGAATATACTGGAACAACGTGAAACAAAGTATTTTACTCAAGAACACAACATACAACCCAGTCCAGGAATCGAACCCATGACATTATGATCATAAGTCCAACACCTTTACCACTAGGCCACGTACCTGCACTACTTGTATCTTTATATACTATAAATTCAAATATGAAGATTTGTATTTACAAACCTGAAGCCCTTTGCCAATGGCAATGGCACCTTTCAATCGAATATAGTTCCATGACAGGTCAAATTGTTGTAGATATTCATTGGAACCTGCAGAAAAGAATGGTTGATATAGGATATATTTGAAGGCTAAGATCTTCAATACTTACATTCTACCAGTTGTGTTATATGGTCTCGACCGTGTTAATTGGATGACAACGTCACTTCAGAAGCTCTCTACATTCCAGAACCACATCATGAGACTTATGACTGGCAAGCGGCTCAGCGACCGTATCTGTATCAGTGAGCTGCTCACCATTACCAAACTTAGACCAATTACATCAATTGTCAAGTCAAGAGTACTCAAACTATACGGCCATATAAAAAGATCAACTCGTGGTGTGAGCAGGTTATGCCTGGAAGGAAGGTTGGCTGGTAAGAGAAGCAGAGGCCGTCAGCCAAAACGATGGGTTGATAATGTCAACTTATGGACTTGACTTAATCTTTGCTCTTTGAACTCTGTTGTTGGTGATCGAACTTTGTGGAGAAAAATATCTCATATTGATGTGCAGTTTGCAACTGGCGGAATTTAGCATCTGAATAATAATATTTTTACTGTTTTCACAATTAAAGTCATTAAGATATTTATGGTTTGTATTAACTATGATAGCCAGAGAGGAGGTGGGCTTTATTGGGTTGTATTGACTATGATAGCCAGAGAGGAGGTGGGCTTTATTGGGTTGTATTGACTATGATAGCCAGAGAGGAGGTGGGCTTTATTGGGTTGTATTGACTATGATAGCCAGAGAGGAGGTGGGCTTTATTGGGTTGTATTGACTATGATAGCCAGAGAGGAGGTGGGCTTTATTGGGTTGCATTGACTATGATAGCCAGAGAGGAGGTGGGCTTTATTGGGTTGCATTGACTATGATAGCCAGAGAGGAGGTGGGCTTTATTGGGTTGCATTGACTATGATAGCCAGAGAGGAGGTGGGCTTTATTGGGTTGCATTGACTATGATAGCCAGAGAGGAGGTGGGCTTTATTGGGTTGTATTGACTATGATAGCCAGAGAGGAGGTGGGCTTTATTGGGTTGTATTGACTATGATAGCCAGAGAGGAGGTGGGCTTTATTGGGTTGTATTGACTATGATAGCCAGAGAGGAGGTGGGCTTTATTGGGTTGTATTGACTATGATAGCCAGAGAGGAGGTGGGCTTTATTGGGTTGTATTGACTATGATAGCCAGAGAGGAGGTGGGCTTTATTGGGTTGTATTGACTATGATAGCCAGAGAGGAGGTGGGCTTTATTGGGTTGTATTGACTATGATAGCCAGAGAGGAGGTGGGCTTTATTGGGTTGCATTGACTATGATAGCCAGAGAGGAGGTGGGCTTTATTGGGTTGTATTGACTATGATAGCCAGAGAGGAGGTGGGCTTTATTGGGTTGCATTGACTATGATAGCCAGAGAGGAGGTGGGCTTTATTGGGTTGCATTGACTATGATAGCCAGAGAGGAGGTGGGCTTTATTGGGTTGCATTGACTATGATAGCCAGAGAGGAGGTGGGCTTTATTGGGTTGCATTGACTATGATAGCCAGAGAGGAGGTGGGCTTTATTGGGTTGCATTGACTATGATAGCCAGAGAGGAGGTGGGCTTTATTGGGTTGCATTGACTATGATAGCCAGAGAGGAGGTGGGCTTTATTGGGTTGCATTGACTATGATAGCCAGAGAGGAGGTGGGCTTTACTGGGCTGTATTTTCCTAAGATAAACTGTATAAACTGCGACTTCAATGGTTCAAGAATAAAAATAATAGTTAAGTGATCAATAATTGATCTTACCTAAGACAGGAGCCATGTTAAGATGATCCACTTACCTATTGCTGTACCAAATATTTCTCCACCTTTCTCACCAAGCCTATTCTTGCTCAAGTTAATACTTTCAAGAAATTTATTTTTCTGAAGAGAAAGAATATAGAAATCAATAAATAAATATTGTTATATTTGGGGAGGGTCATATTGTTATAATATTGCCAGAAATATATAATAAAACACACTCACTGTAAGGTTTGGATTGGTTTTCGCTTCTGTATATTTTATATCTCCATAGTTAATTTATCTGGCAATCAATGTTTATTATTGATTGACCAACGGTTAAAAATATAGATATAAATATATATATAAAGTCTATCAAAGTTCTTTCATCTCACATCTGTGACATCATCAGTGGTACTATTATGTTTCCTCCCGTTGTATTGTAATGTCTACTACATTTTAATAAATAAATATTTCTAAATTACTGGTTCAACTAACGTTTTCATTGTCAACTTACCGTATATATGTGAATACAAGCAGAGGAATATGTGACCCCAAAATCGATGGTTAAAGTAGGAGGTTGGCTTATATACACCATCTAAACAATATGTTGATTAGCTGCCACGGTTTATAAACAGGGTTGGAATTCTTACCTATTTCTCAGACATAAAATAGAAGAAAGGTCCCTTAACCTTTTAGCATTTAAACCAGCCATATCCGGCCAGAATTCTCTCACCACTTTCTGTTCAAACCGGCTATAACCAGCTGCTTATACTGATGTTAAAGTATTGTTCTCAAAATAAATAATATCAAAATCTCATAGATTCGATATTTACCATGAAAATACAATAGTAATATATAAAGGAGTGTTAAAGGGTAAACAAACTTCAATGGAATATTACAACAATGTTCTGAATTTGTCAAGGGAATCTTCTTATCTAATATTGATGATGATGATGATGATGATGGTGGTGGTGGTGGTGATGATGATGGTGGTGGTGGTGGTGGTGATGGTGGTGGTGGTGGTGGTGGTGGTGGTGGTGGTGATGATGGTGGTGGTGGTGGTGGTGGTGGTGATGGTGGTGGTGGTGGTGGTGGTGGTGGTGGTGGTGGTGATGAAATCACTCCCTAGTTTGGATTAAAGTAAAGGGTTGGAGTTTACGGGGCTAGAGTTTAGTGTTAGGGGTTGCGTTAGTGTTATGTTTAGGGATAGGTATGGGTAATCTTCAAATTTTAGTTAATACAGTATGTCAATTAGGGTGTAAAAGGAATTTTACACGTTTTGAGATTTATACACCAGGAGTTGCCTCCCTTAAATTATATATATTGCTTGTTTTATGTAAAGAAAATAAAGATTACATCCAACAATGTAATCTCTGAAGGGATGATCATGGCTGGAATACATTTCATAATAGACTTACTTAACACGTGGTTCTCCTGGGTCTACACAGCATCACAACATACCCAACACATCACAACATATCCTACACAACATCACAACATACTCTAAACAACAGCACAACATACCCTACCAAACATCACAACGTACCCTACACAACATCACAACATACCCTAAACAACACCACAACATACCCTAAACAACACCACAACATACCCAACACATCACAACATACCCTACACAACATACTCTAAACAACCTCACAACATACCCTACACAGCATCACAACATATCCTACACAACATCACAACATACCCTACACAGCATCACAACATACCCAACACATCACAACATATCCTACACAACATCACAACACACCCTACACAACATCACAACATACCCTAAACCATACAGAGTATTTATAATTTACAATGTCCCAAATTATTCTTTAAGAAACAAACTTACCTCCAGAGCAATCATTAACTCTGCAATCACAGAGTCTTCAAGCTGGTTACCTAATGAATCATTAAAATTATTTGTTTATATTAGTGTGTTACAATTAAGTCTTAATTTGTATTACAAATGCCTTTATTATAAACACAACGAAAAATGTACACAAAACAATCACCCAGGTGTATAGACGTTTGTTCTTTGAACTTAAAAGAAAAATTGTACAATAACCAACGTGCATCATCATCATCACCGTTTTACGTCCGTTCTTCCACGCTAGCATGGGTTAGACGGGTTGTCCTGTTGTGAGCAGTGTCTGGTCGGCTGACCATGCCTTGCTCATACAGGAACTGATCTGGCTTGATTTCTACAGCTGGATGCCCTTCCTAACACCAACCTCATTTACAGTGAGTGCTGGGTGCTTTTTCGTGGCGCCTACACGTCCACTTTACAGTGTGGGCTGGGTGCTTTTTTGCCATGGCACCTCCACGACCACCTTGCGGTGGGGGGTGTGGGGGCATATTGTCTATATGCTTCAGTTTGTACCCATGGGGGGGTCGGGTACTCTGTATTACTGCGTGACGCCAGAAGTCACGGTCGTGTGTCATTGCCTTTGAGAGGTGTAATTGGGTAAGGTCGGCTTTTATCACCTCATCCCAGGTCATCTTGGGTCTCCCCACTCCGCGGTTTCCATCAACTTCTAGTTCTCTGCACCTTTTTATGCAGTTGTCATCCTTCATACGCATTACATGTCCATACCAGCGCAACCGCCTCTCCTGCACACAGCATTTGATTCCTCTTATGCTCAGTCTCTCTCTCAATTCATTTGTGCACTGTTGTATAAAAGGAGTTATAATGATAATTGTTTCTACTTTTGGCACAAGGCCAGCAATTACCCCAGTGCATTACTGGTGCTTTATTTCATCAACCCCGTAAGGATGAAATGCAAAGTTAACCTCGGCGGGATTTGAACTCAGAATGGCAAGGGCCGTAACTCTATGCGTCAAAGCATGGCGTCCGACCTCTCTACTGATACTGCCAACCCAAGCTTACAGAACGAAAGCACAAACAAATATAGTATTAAGGAAAGGGAGAGGGAAAACAAAACAAAAAAAGAAAGGAAAAGAAAGAGAAAATAAAAAAACACACATCTGGGACCACATACAACAAAAGGCAACAAAAGATTAAAGATGCCATGTCTAAGAATATCAGAATATATATATATATATATAATCAATTACAACAGCAGTAACATGTGCAGGTACTCAAGTTCTGTTGGGTTGTTTACCCCAACTCATCCAGCCTGTCATAATAAAAAAAATGGCTTCCATCTGTGGAGAAAGTATAAGAGAGTTCTAAGGGCAGGTAATTCCGAAATTGGAAGCCATTTTTTTTATTGTAACAGGCTGAATGAGTTCCTAGGAATTCCTGTCACTTCTTCACCCAATGATCCTCATCCACATGCATCACCTGACATTCCCAGTGTAGTATTCTGTGTTATACATTTCATTTGGTCTCTGCTCATCCATGCTTTACCATTCAGGCATACCAACATAACACATCCAATGAAACATGCTTGCTTAATTTCTCTCCATCTTTCACATATCTTCTGTATTTACAGCCCATATTTCACTTCTATGCAATGTAGAACTTTCCAATATAGAAAATAATAAAAAAAAAGCTCAATTACTTTAACAAAGTAGAAACTTAATGAATACTTACCTGATAGATTTAAACTGCGGAGTCCTGAATTACAACAGAGCATCTTAGCTATGTGTGATATACCAACTGAACCAATCTGATTGTTGGACAAATTCTGAAGTATGAACAAAACAAATAATTATAAGAGTACTTATACTAAACCTGTACCTAACTAAATTTATAACGAGCAGACTGCTTATGTGTTTTAATTAATTTTCAATATAGTCAAGATTTATGAGAGAGGTACTGTATTTCTCAGCGTCAAAGACGTTACTTTTTTTCCTAAAATAAGTCTGAAAAATCTACCATGCGTCCTGGAGGTCGAAGGTTATTATTTTTTTGCCGAGGTTAACTTTGTCTTTCATCCTTATGGGGTCAATGAAATAAAGTACCAGTAATACACTGAGATAATTGCTGGCCTTGTGCCAAAAGTAGAAACAATTATTTTTTTTCAAATTTTTGGTTGTCAAAATTAGGGTGTGTTCTTGAGGACGAAGCATCTTTGGCACCGGGAAAAACGGTAAATTAAAATTTATTTAACTTCATATCCAATCTAATCCAGCATTGTTTTTTTCCAGGGACTATGTTAAAAAATAAACCTCATTTGGTCATTCCATGAGAGTATCTTGGTCAGCTTATGAATTTGTTGGAAAATTTTTAATTTAAATAGGGACCCTTTAAAATGGGTGGGTTTGTTTCATAGAAGCAGTGGCAGTTTGGAGTGGATTGGTATGAAAAGGGTTAAAATAAGAATATGAGTGGTTCAACTTAGAGATAGAGTGAATAAGTTATAAAGAAATGAGATATTACCAAATCTGTAATGAAATCATTTTCTTCCAACATTTTGCTGATAAATTTGGTTCCTTCCTCATCAATATCATTCTCAGTCAGGTCCAGTTTTTCTAATGTGATGCTGTTCTGTAAATAATAATTGTAACTCAATGAACCTTATAATTTAACTCTTTAACATTTACATTATTCTATATACACTATTGTATTTTTACGGTAAAGGCTTTATCCTACATTATTATCTCACATATCAAATCTATGAGATTTTGATATCATTTATTTTGAGAACAATATCTTAACATCAGTATGATCAATATTAGACAAGAAGGGTCCCTTAACAAACTTCAGAACATTGTTCTAATATTCTTTTGACGTTTGTTAACCCTTTAGTATTTACATTACTCTATATTTACTATTATATTTTCATGGTCTGAGTTCAAATCCCGCCAAGGTTAACTTTGCCTTTCATCCTTACGAGGTCGATAAAATAAAGTACCAGTAATGTACTGGTGAATTGCTGGCCTTGTGCCAAAAGTAGAAACAATTATATTTTCATGGTAAAGGCTTTATCTCAGATAATATCAAATCTATGAGATTTTGATATTATTTATTTGGAGAACAATACCTTAACATAAGTATGAGAAGCCAGTTACAGCCGATTTGAACAGAAAGATGTGAGAGAATTCTGGCCAGATATGGCCGGTTTAAATGCTAAGGGGTTAAAGATATAACAGTCCCTAGTAGCAAAGTCGCTAGAACGTCGGATAGAATGCTTTGCAGTATTTATTCTGGCTTTTGGAGCTCTGAGTTCAAATCCTGCTGATATCAACTTTACTTTTTATATTTTAAGGTTGATAAAAAAGTACCAGTTCAGTACTATGGTCCTTCGTGTGGGTTAACAAGGGATGAATTCAGGCCTTAAGTGAAGGAGACTGTTGCAAAAAGCTATTACAATCTCCATTTCATGCTGTAAAAATTGTCAAAGGGCCTACAACCTGTCCTGGAATCGAACTCACAACTTTATATACATAATGGTTTCTACTATAGGGACAAGGCCAACAATTAACCAGTGTATTACTGGTACTTTATTTTATCGACCCTGTATAATAATAATTGTTTCTACTTTAGGGACAAGGCCAACAATTACCCAGTGCATTACTGGTACTTTATTTTATCGACCCCGTAAGGATGAAAGGCAAAGTCAACCTCGGCGGGATTTGAACTCAGATCGTAAAGGGAGGTAACTCTATGCTGGAAAGCATGGCGTCCGACCCTCTACCGATACTGCCAATCCACCGCCCTATATATACATAATGGTTTATATACATGTATGTACAACTTTATATACATAATGGTTTCTACTATAGGGACAAGGCCATCAATTTTGGGGGGAGGGCCCAGTGCATTACTGGTGCATTATTTTATCAACTCCGTGAGATTGAAAGGCAAAGCTAACCTCAACAAGATGTAAAGGGCTGTAACTCTATGCTGAAAAGCATGGTGTCCAATGCTCTACCGATTCTGCCAATCCACCACCCCCCCTACTTTACATACATAATATGAATAAATATTCCTTACCCTTAAAACTATACTGATAGGCTTCACCCTACCTGGCCCCAGCCCATAGTGAGGTAACGCAATGTTATCTTGTTTGATGTAACGCATGAAGCTTGATACTGGATGAATACCCATATCTTGGCATAACTCTAGGTACATAACCTTTCCTCTCGTGTCCGCTGACAATGGACGCTCTGCATAATAAATAAATAAACAAATAAATAATTAAATAATAAACATGTCAGATTGATTTAACCGTTTTGTTACTGTATTTCTAATTACATATATATATATATATATATACATACATATATAGATACATACATATATACATACATATATAGATACATACATATATACATGATGGCTGCCAACTCGTTTCCGAGTACGGCCACTACTTTATATCCATGTAGGAGAACCCCTACCGATGCGCTGAACGAGTGTGACTTTTTAGTCCAGCCTGCGACATGAAAACTCTGGTACAAACACTATACCTGTAACAATTATTGACACATAGTGCTGGGCCCATGGTACCATGTGACGACATATATATATACATACAGATTTTATCTATTACATTCACGTATTATATTTCGAATACCTGATGATATCACCGGATTCATACGGAACCCGGTCATTGAAATGATCATAGTATAATAAACCTTTCAAGGATTTACACAAGTCCAGCCTCCTGTCATTTCATTATATTATATACATACATACATATATAGATACATACATATATACTTACATATATACTTACATATATACATACATATATACATACATACATATATATACATAGACCTTCTTCCTGCTATATCAAGTGTTAACCTAATATATCCCTTCCATATACTGTACCGATTGTGTTGTTATTTCTGTTTACCTTTTACATATATATATATATATATATATATATATATATATACATATATATATATATATAAATAAAAATTTAATTAATTAAAATTTAATATATTAAATTTTCATTTTCATTCTGATGAGTGATTTCAGACGTCCGTGTTGAGCTCGTCTGTCTTCGTGAAACCTTTGGTAAATGGAATAATTGTCTTATGTTGTTTATTACATAACTATATATATATATATATATCATCATCATCATCATCATCATCTTTTACGTCCGCTTTTCCCTGCTTGCAAGGATTGGACGGGTCCTATTCAGCACGGCATCTCTCCAACCGTCACGGTCCTTTGTCATCTCCTCCGTGAGTTTCAGCGATCTGAGGTCTGCTCTCACCACCTCCGCCCATGTTTTTCGTGGTCTTCCTCTACTGCGTCTTTCCTCCACTGGGACTTCCTGGCACTTCTTCACCCATCGCTCATCCTCCATGCGCATCACATGTCCATACCATCTCAGCCTTCTCTCCTGCACACCACAACATACATATATACACACATACATATATATACATATATACATACTGCATTTTTAATTATGTGCATACATATATACATACACATATCAAGAGATGCTTGTGCTTGAAGCTTTTTTAAGAGTGGAAAGGCTTTGCATAGAGCCAGACCCACTCTCTGAACATCGAAGTTATGGGAAACAAAGGAGTGGACCCCGCCACTGATGATACCCATTCCCCAAAAAAGGAAACCAGTTACAGCCGGTTTCATCAGAAAGAAGTGAGAGAATTCTGGCCGGATACAACCAGTTTAGATACTAAAGGGTTAAGGGAAAAAGGATCGGCTGAACAGTTCATAAGCTGACCAAGATACTCTCATGGAATGACCAAATGAGGTTTATTTTTCAACATAGTCCCTGGAAAGAAACATTGCAGTTATTAATAAAAAGAGTTGAAATTAATGCATGCAAGATTTCACAGCCCTAGCATCACTTCTTCAAAGGCTGACCAAGATACTCTCATGGAATGACCAAATGAGGTATATTTCTCAACATAGTCCCTGGAAAGAAACAATGCATTTATGACCAAGTAGAGTTGAAATTAATGCATGCAAGATTTCACAGCTCTAGCATCGGTCCTTCACAGTCAGCCTATGAACTTTTCAGCGACCCGTGTATGTTTTTTGCTTGTACTTACTTTCTTCCTGGATATCCCAGGATTCTTCAAAGTTATAATCAGATGAAAATGTATTTTCAGAATCTTTATCACCGTCACATTCCGTACACAGCCTGTTGTCTTCTGTGTCGTTAGTAAGGAGTACATTGACAGAAGGACTGAGTGGAGGCTGTTCTCGCTCCTTAACATTACAACTATCTTTCTTTATCTCTTCATTGTCTTCTAATTCAGTCAGAAGAAATGGTAGAAGTTCTGTTGTAGTGCCATTCAAAGAAGGTTCATTGATGTGTAAAGAACTCTGTAATGGAGTTGCTATGTTTGATCTTTGGGTTGATGGCTGATTGTCATCGTGTTCTTCAACAACTGTCTCTAGTTCCATCATGAAATTGGCCTAAGAAAAGAAGGGGACAAACAAAATCTTAGAAATTTTAGTTGGAGGTGACAAGGTGGTGGTTGTGAGAGTAGGAGGTGGGGGTGACTGGTAGTTGTGATGGTGGTGGTGGTAGTGGTTGTGATGGTGATGGTGGTGGTAGTGGTTGTGGGGGTGGGGTAGGAGGTGGGGTGACTGGTAGTTGTGGTGGTGGTGGTGGTGGTGGTGGTGGTTGTGGAGGTGGTGGGTGGGGTGGGGTGGGAGGTGGAGGTGACTGTAGTTGTGATGGTGGTGGTGGTGGTGGTGGTGGTGGTGGTGGTGGTTGTGAGGGTAAGAGGTGGGGTGACTGGTAGGTGTGATGGTGGTGGTGGTAGTGGAAGGCGTGGGGTTGGGGTGATTGGGCGGAGGGGTGGGAGTGAGGGTGAGGGTATGGGTGGGGGTGGGGGTTACTGGTAGTGGTGGTCAGAGAGTAGAAGGTGGCGGTGATTGGTAGTTTTGAAGTGGTGGGGGGGTGATTGGTAGTTGTGGTAGTGTGTGTATGAAGGTGGTGGTGGTGTGTGTATGAAGGTGGTGGTGGTGTGTGTATGAAGGTGGTGGTGGTGTGTATATGAAGGTGGTGGTGGTGGTGGTATGACAAATATTTTCTCCAGCCCAAGTTACTTTAATCAGTCTCTACTGACAAAGGTGACAACTTTAAAACAGGTGCAATATATTTTCCTGTCAACATTACAACATATCAACTTGGCTAAATCTCTCTCTCTGTCTCTCTGTCTGTCTGTGTGTTTCAGTATGTGTGTGTGTGTGAGAGAGAGAGAGTTTGTGTGTGTGTGTGTGTGAGAGAGAGAGAGAGTTTGTGTGTGTGTGTGTGAGAGAGAGAGTTTGTGTGTGTGTGTGTGAGAGAGAGAGAGAGTTTGTGTGTGTGTGTGTGAGAGAGAGAGAGAGTGAGTTTGTGTGTATGTCTTTGTGTATGTCCTTGTGTATGTGTGTGTGAAGGGCATGCGTGTTTGTGTGTGCGTGTTTATGGTCGTGTGTACGTGTGTGTGTGCATATGTGTACGTGTGTATGTGTGTGTATATATGGTCGTGTGTGTGTGTGTGTATATATGGTCGTGTGTGTGTGTGTGTAGTCATCGTTTCACTGCTGGTTTGGGTTGCCATAGTTGTTGTTGTTACTGTAATTGTTTCCATGTAGTACTTACTTAACATTGAGTCTTTATACGAGAGAGAAAGGGGGGGGTATGGGGGTAGAGAAGGGGGTGAAAAGGGAGAGGGGGGAGATAAAGAGGAGGGACAGGGCGAGAGAGAGAGTGAGGTGAGGAGGGAGAGAGGGGGATGAGCGAGGGGGGCAGAGCGCGACAGTGGGGAGAGGGGGTGGGAAGAGATGGGTAGATGCGAGAGAGAGGGGGGACAGAGCGAGAGGGAGGAAACAGAGCGAAAGGGGGGGCAGCGAGAGGGAGGGAACAGAGCGAGGGGGGGGGCGAGAGGGAGGGAACAGAACGATAGAGAGGAGGAACAGAGCGAGAAAGAGGAGGAACAGAGCGAGAGAGAGGGGGAACAGAGAGAGAGAGAGGGAGTGAGAGAGTGTGAGCGGGAGAGAAAGGGGAATTTTTTATTTTCATTTATAGAATATGAGTAATGTGATGGCACATGGTATAAATTGTAAATAAACATTGTTTTGGCGCCAAAAATAGCCTTCATAGATGGGGCGATAATCAGCTGACACACTACAGGGGGGAGGGGATTCGTTTCCATGTGTGTCCCCCCTCCCACCTCACTCGCTATTGATAGACTTGTCATATCGATCAAAGGTCAGGCAAATGATCAGAAAATACAACGGAAATAACTACTACTACTACTACTACTACTGCTGCTGCTGCTATTACTACTACTACTACTACTACTACTACTACTATTGTTGCTGCTGCTGCTGCTGCTGCTGCTACAGTAATGGCAACAACAACTGCTACTACTACAACAGTAGTAACAACTACAGCAATAACAACAACCACAACAACAACAATAACAGCAACAGCAATAACAACAACAACATATTAGAAAGAAACTCTATGTGGTCGTTTGACCTGCCAAAATAGCAGCCTAATCTCCCCCAAGTTACATCCTTACTGCCTTGAAAAAGAAAAGGTATATTGGCTGATGTTGTGATCCTTAAAAGGGGGATAACTTCGTAGGGGAAGTTAGACGTTCCTTTCAGATCTGGTGATTAATGAAACAACTAAAGAAACCCCAAGAAAGGGATTTATACAATGGAATAACCAGTCTAACCCCCAAGAAAGGGTTGAAATAATGGAATAACCAGTGTGGCCCCTAAGAAAGGGATTGAAATAATGGAATAACCAGTCTAACCTCCAAGAGAGGGTTGAAATAATGGAATAACCAGTGTGGCCCCTAAGAAAGGGATTGAAATAATGGAATAACCAGTCTAACCTCCAAGAGAGGGTTGAAATAATGGAACAACCCAGTCTAACCCCCAAGAAAGGGTTGAAATAATGGAACAACCCAGTGTGGCCCTCAAGAAAGGGTTGAAAGAATGGAACAACCCAGTCTAACCCCCAAGAAAGGGTTGAAATAATGGAACAACCCAGTGTGGCCCTCAAGAAAGGGTTGAAAGAATGGAATAACAAAGGTGGTCCCCAAGAAAGGGTTGAAAGAATGGAATAATCAGTGTGGCCCCCAAGAAAGGGGTCACAAGAAATTGTTGAATCCAAGAAACAGCCAGTTCTGTAATAAGACAAATCACACTAATGGAGGGGGGGGGGGTATAAATGGAAAAAAACTGACAAGAAATATAATAACAACCCTGCCCCCAGGGAACAATACTAAATTGTGGACTCAATTTACACCAATAATACTAATATTAATAATAACGGTGGTGGTTGGGTTGTGGAGGTGGTGGTGGTGGTGGTGATGGTGATGTTGGTGGTGGTGGTGGTGATGTTGGTGGAGGTGGTGATGTTGGTGGAGGTGGTGGCGGTGGTGGAGGTGGTGGTGGTGGTGGGGATGTTGGTGGTGGTGATGTTGGTGGTGGTGATGGTGATGTTGGTGGTGGTGGTGGTGATGTTGGTGGTGGTGGTGGTGATGTTGGTGGTGGTGGTGGTGATGTTGGTGGTGGTGGTGGTGATGTTGGTGGAGGTGGTGGTGGTGGTGGGGATGAAGATGGTGGTGGTGGTGGTGGTGGAGCCAGTGGTGATGGTGGTGGTGGCGGTGGTGATGATGATGGTATGGTGGTGATGATGATGGCAGTGGTGGAGGTGGTGATGATGATGACGATGATGGTGATTTCTTACATCGGTACAAGGTGACAATTTACTAAACATAGTTTTATTGTAAATAAATGTTTATATAATTTAACTGAAATCTAAACATTTCTTACAAGCACTCATGTACTATTGAAGAATCTGTTATTGTATTTAGCCCGGTCACATGACTTCTGTTGAATACAACCAGTTCTTTCTTTAACAGAAGTTTTGTGCAAACTAAGAAACCTCTTGATAGTCGCTCAACCAGCTTGAAATAGAAGCCAAATTTTCCTCAAACTTCAACCTGCCGTCTGCTGTCTTAAAAAAAAGGAAGGACGTGTCAGACAATGTGTTCCTGGTTATAAAGAAGTATGGGATGGTCATGCTAGGAATGTCTTTGACCATATATATATATATATATATATATATATATATATATATATATATATATTATATATATAGGAAAAGAACCCCCTGACTCTTTTCCTATTACCCACTCAACTACCCCAAGTATTGAGTACTCTGGTGCATTATGGTCCACCTGGTTCCTTACAACACATTCTTCATTATATATATATATATATATATATATATATATATATATATATATATATATATATATATACAGAGAGAGAGAGAGAGAGAGAGAGAGAGAGAGAGAGAGAAGAGCTTATATAGGGGAAGAATTATTTTCACCCTCGAAAGATGAACAGTACTCTTAGTGTTACATACTTCTGAAGTACACTGATCTTAGTGTTATATACTTCTGAAGTACACTGATCTCAGTGTTATATACTTCTGAAGTACACTGATCTCAGTGTTATATACTTCTGAAGTACACTGATCTCAGTGTTATATACTTCTGAAGTACACTGATCTTAGTGTTATATACTTCTGAAGTACACTGATCTCAGTGTTATATACTTCTGAAGTACACTGATCTCAGTGTTATATACTTCTGAAGTACACTGATCTCAGTGTTATATACTTCTGAAGTACACTGATCTTAGTGTTATATACTTCTGAAGTACACTGATCTCAGTGTTATATACTTCTGAAGTACACTGATCTCAGTGTTATATACTTCTGAAGTACACTGATCTCAGTGTTATATACTTCTGAAGTACACTGATCTTAGTGTTATATACTTCTGAAGTACACTGATCTCAGTGTTATATACTTCTGAAGTACACTGATCTCAGTGTTATATACTTCTGAAGTACACTGATCTTAGTGTTATATACTTCTGAAGTACACTGATCTCAGTGTTATATACTTCTGAAGTACACTGATCTCAGTGTTATATACTTCTGAAGTACACTGATCTTAGTGTTATATACTTCTGAAGTACACTGATCTCAGTGTTATATACTTCTGAAGTACACTGATCTTAGTGTTATGTACTTCTGAAGTACACTGATCTCAGTGTTATGTACTTCTGAAGTACACTGATCTTAGTGTTATATACTTCTAAAGTACACTGATCTTAGTGTTATATACTTCTGAAGTACACTGATCTCAGTGTTATATACTTCTGAAGTACACTGATCTTAGTGTTATATACTTCTGAAGTACACTGATCTTAGTGTTATATACTTCTAAAGTACACTGATCTCAGTGTTATATACTTCTGAAGTACACTGATCTTTAGTGTTATATACTTCTGAAGTACACTGATCTCAGTGTTATATACTTCATTGGTCTGAAGTTTGATGAAAAATGAAGTGAATCTCTCTGGGATTTGAACTCAGAACATTGAGATAGAACTGGATTAGGTCTTACACTAATTAATGAACTGGATATAAAATTAAGGGCAATTATTAAACATACACACATAAATATATCCCAATATTTATGAGATAAAGTGTACTTTTGGAA
Source organism: Eledone cirrhosa (assembly GCA_964016885.1). Taxonomy (NCBI): domain Eukaryota; kingdom Metazoa; phylum Mollusca; class Cephalopoda; order Octopoda; family Eledonidae; genus Eledone; species Eledone cirrhosa. Next base: position 40,171,489 of record OZ024754.1, read on the forward strand.
TAGGACTGAATATTTATGACCTTTTGCTGGTCAGAAAATGGGTCAGCTGTTACGCTAAAAATACATGACAAGGGGCCATAGTACAATATGATAATTTATGAAATTTCCATTAAACTATTGGACAATATAACAAACATAAGCAAAAGTTCCGATTGAAAACTGTTTGCAGTCAGAGATGTGAAGCAGCTGCCAAGCCTTAAGTGACATATCCTAACCAATAATAATATATTTATGATATAATATATTTTAGTTTATGTTCAGAGGGTGGAAGTACGTGGCCTAGTGGTAAGGATGTTGGACTTACAATCATAATGTCGTGGGTTGGATTTCTGGTTAGGGACTAGGGAGTTATTTGATTCCTGGTTAGGGTTAGCGACTAGGGAGTTACTTGATTCCTGGTTAGGGTTAGCAACTAGGGAGTTACTCCATGTAAAGTCCTTGATTCTTGATATTGAGGGATCACAGCTACAGTACTAATGTTGAAGAAGAAGAAGAAGAAGAAGAAGAAGAAGAAGAAGAAGAAGAAGAAGAAGAAGAAGAAGAAGAAGAAGAAGTTTTGTGTTATTTCATCATTTCTAAATATTTCCCAAATCACTGAAATGTTTGATAATAGACTAATAAACAGTTATTAGATTTAGTTATCAATGTTAACGAGTTAGTTAGCTGGAACAGGTAAAAGAGTAAATATTCTAACAATTTGTGTAGAAACTCTACTCTAAAATTTCATCATTTCTAAATATTTCCCCAAACCACTGAAATGTTTGATAATAGATTGATAAACAGTTATTAGATTTAGTTATCAATGTTATCGTGTCTTGTAACAATTTCCAGAGTAAAATAAACTACCTCCCAGATAGAAGAGTTAGCTTTTTAACCCTTTAGCATTTACATTACTCTATATTTACGATTGTATTTTCACAGTAAAGGCTTTATCGCATATAATATCTCACATAATATCGAATCTATGAGATTTCGATATTATTTATTTTAGAACAATACCTTAACATAAGTATGAGTGGTTAGATACAGCCAGTTTGAACAGAAAGAGAGGAGAGAATTCTGGCTGGATATAGCCGGTTTAAATGCTAAAGGGTTAAACATCGTATGATGACTGTTCTGCGGGATGCTTTATATTAGATGTTATTTACAGCAGGCATGTCAAACATGTGGCCCGCAGGCCACATGCGGTCCTTTAAAAGCACACCTGCGGCCCACACAAAGGTTTTTACAGCACGAGTATGTTTTATCTTCGTAATATAAAATTTAAAAAATTAGTTGTAATATACGCAACTAGTTGTCATGTGTGACCTTCAGACAACACATATGTGACCCCTGTGGCTCTCGGGGGTGACCCTCAGTTTGACATGCCTGATTTTCAATATAGTTTATTTTGAAACTAGAAGAAAAAACAGTGGACATAGTAACATTGGCATTAAACTGATTCCAGGACCATTAAAAACTATATTATCAAATATTCTAGATTCCCGTTGTAATAAATAGAAATGACAAATATCCTCTCAGTTGATTAAATTATATAAAACAAACAAAAAGAGAGAAATTTTGATAACAGGGGCCTGGTTTTTATTTCACGGACAATGATGGGTTTTTAAAATTAGCTGACTTTTGCTGACACAATCCTTCTCATGGTTTCGCAGTGGTTCTGAGAGGAGATATCATCAAATTTAGAAATAGTAAAAGATTAACAGTTTTGGAAAAAAAAATAATGGAAACAAACCCCCAAACCAACAAAAGTAAAAATAAATTGTCTACTTCCCATATTTCTTCCAATGAGGAATATTCAGGAAGCAGTATAAAACAATCTTAGATAATCTTTTAGAAGTCAATGGGACTACCCAGAAAGTTGATTGTACTTTGGGGTCTCAAACTTGACAAAACAAATAGAAGAAGAAAGAGAAAAAGAAACCAACAAATAGTATTTTAGTGATTTTGATTGGAGGTATCATCAAATTTAGAAAGTTTAAAGCTTTAGCATTTATATTACTCTATACTACTGTATTTTCACAGTAAAGACTTTATTTCACATAATATCTCACATATCTCACAAAACATTTACATTACTCTATATATACTATTGTATTTTCACAGTAGAGGCTTTACCTTACATAATTATCTC
>OZ024754.1:40183622-40201122 GCA_964016885.1 Eledone cirrhosa
CTCTACTGGACCGTGTATAACATTTATGCAATAATGGTGGAATATTCCCCCAGAAAAACGATTGATTAAGAAATATAGTCACACTTACCATTTTTGTAATCCCACATCAACAGTAAGAACATAGAAACAGTTTGGGATTTAGATGGGAAAAAACACCGTATTTTCTGGGGGTTTCAGGGTTCTCTGTATGGAAGATATATATATGTGTGTGTGTGTATAGATATATGTATATGTATATGTGTATATATAATGTGTGTGTTTATTAAGGCCAGCTACAACAGAGACAGACTTGTTCTATATCTGGATATTTCTACCAAGTTATTACCACTATATATATATATATATGTATATGTATATATATATATATATATATGTATATATATATATAAATAAATATATGTATATATATATATATATATATATATGTATATATATATATATGTATATATATGTGTATATATATGTGTATATATATGTGTATATATATGTGTATATATATATATATATATATATATATATATATATATATATATATATATATATATATGAAATACGTGAAGTTGTATATCTGGCAACAGACAGTATGTTAATAAATAAATATATATATATAAATATCAATATATATATATATATAGAGAGAGAGAGAGAGAGAGAGAGAGAGAGAGAGAGCACTCAGTCCATGGGACGAGTTTGGTAGTAGTACTACTGTTAGAAGTGGTAGAAAGAGAAAGAGAGAGAGAGAGGTGTGTGTGTGTATTCCTGAATGTTTTCTCTCTTTTTTTTTTTCTTTACAGGTCTGCAATACTAATTATTTTCCAAATTGTCATTCACTGAAACCAACACAGCCACCCAGCCACACAACACTAATGGCCGACCTACCAGACCAAAGTGATATTGTCGCGTTGGTGTGGTCGTTTGTTTTTTTTAAAGTTAGCTCCTGGCAACAAATACATAAAGCCATTGAGGTTATGACATAATAATTCCTCCCCATTAACTTTTGTCCTTTCAAGTAGAAGAAATAGAGCTTTCTCTTATCATTTTTTCTTCTTTTTCCTTCCAACAGTGCATATCTTGTTCACTGTTGTCAACCTAGTCAATGGATTTATTCTCAGATAACTTAAAGGCTTACATTCAAAACACGCCAACTATTGTTCTGAAAGCCCACATTCTACACATCAATATTTGTTTTTATATTGCTTAAAGCCCTTCTCCCCTTTCATTGATAAATAGCTCTGCAAACAACGAGCCAAGGAGAGAGTCAGCCCTTTAAAGCTGTTGTAAGAAATAGTTGCTAAATCTCCCTCATATCTGCTGAAATCTCTCTCACATCTGCTGAAATCTCTCTCACATCTGCTGAAATCTTCCTCACATCTGCTGAAATCTCCCTCATAGATCTGCTCAAACGCACCCCGCCCCCACCCCAGATCTGTTCAAATCTCCTTCATGTCTGCCCCCCCCCCTCCCAATCTGCTCAAATATCCTTCACATCTACTCAAATTTCCCTCAGATCAGCTCAAATCTTTCTGAAATCTGCTCAAATCTCTCTCACATCCGCTCAGATCTATTCAAATCTCACTCAGAATGTTAGGGTCTGACTTGGAAGCTTTGTGGGAGGGAGGGGTCTGTTCTGGTTTATGAGATCTCGTATGAAATCATGTGGCCAAAAACACTATGGGGCTTCTGCCAAGAGTTGTGACCAGGAAATAGTATGAGGATCGCCTGAAAAGTTCGTAGGCAGACCAAGATACTCTCATGGAATGACCAAATGAGGTTTATTTTTCAACATAGTCCCTGGAAAGAAACATTGCAGTTATTAATAAGAAGAGTTGAAATTAACCCGAGACCCCAAAGAGTCGGAAGATGGTAAAGTTTGACAATCTACTTTAATCTCAGCCACAGATCTTTATTTTCGATAACTTTCCCTGGTTTGAAGAACATCCAGCATTTACCAATATTTGCTAGAATAAATGTCAAATCAAAACCTTTTTTTTGCCAAAATGTGTATGTGTGTGTGTGTGAGTGTATGTGCGGGTGTGTGTGTGTGTGTGTGTGAGAGTGTATGTGTATGCATGAGTGTGTGTGTGAGTGTATGTGCATGCATGTGTATGTGTGCGTGTATATGTGTGTGTGTGTATATATATATGTATGTGTGTGTGTGTGTGTGTTCGTGTGTGTATGTGTGTAAGAGTGTGTACGTGTGTGTGTATGCGCACACACACACACACACACGTACACACTCTTACACACATACACACACGAACACACACACACACACATACATATATATATACACACACACACACACATACATACACATTTTGGAAAAAAAAAGGTTTTGATTTGACATTTATTCTAGCAAATATTGGTAAATGCTGGATGTTCTTCAAACCAGGGAAAGTTATCGAAAATAAAGATCTGTGGCTGAGATTAAAGTAGATTGTCAAACTTTACCATCTTCCGACTCTTTGGGGTCTCGGGTTAATTTCAACTCTTCTTATTAATAACTGCAATGTTTCTTTCCAGGGACTATGTTGAAAAATAAATCTCATTTGGTCATTCCATGAGAGTATCTTGGTCTGCCTACGAACTTTTCAGGCAATTCTCATACTATTTCCTGGTCACAACTCTTGGCAGAAGCACCATAGTGTTCACTCTCTCACTCACACTTACACTCACACACACACACGTTTACATAGCTACATAGATTCATATCTCGAGAAGATTTTTAGTATGATAGATGTCGCAATCTGTGGAAAGTACTGATCAACACATCAGGCAGCCAGCCTAGACTTGTGGCTGTTAATCTTCCAGTCACATGATAACTTAGAAGTGTAACTTCTGGAATACTTTCTTTGATAAATCTATTTACTACAGGCTGTAGGAATTCTTATCTTTTGTGTTGTTGTAGCTTTTTTCATATTATAATAATAATAATTGTTTCTACTTTTGGCACAAGGCCAGCAATAACCCAGTACATTACTGGTACTTTATTTTATCGAGCCCGTAAGGATGAAAGGCAAAGTTAACCTCGGCGGGATTTGAACTCAGATCATAAAGGACCGTAACTCTATGCTGCAAAGCATGGTGTCCAACCCTCTACCGATACTGCCAATCCACCACCCTATTATTAATAATAATAATAATAATGAAATGATTGTGTACAGTGCTCAGGTGCACTACAACTCATCAAAGGTGCATGCATAGTACATAGAATAATGTACAAATGTCAGGGAAGTGAACAGTGTGTGAGTCGTGATATACATGTGTGCGTGTGTATGGAGGGGGGACATCAGGTATCTCTTCTACACACACACATATTTTACCTTTAATTTCCCACAAAACCAATGAACCAATCATATGCAAGGAAAATATCACAGATTTTAGCGCCTTTCATCAATCATAGCTAAAAAATTCAAACATTTTCTATCAGCTGGTTTCTTATCAATAGTGTGTGTATATATATATATATACGTGTATATATATATATATATATATATATATATATATATATATATACATACACACACACACACATATATATAAATATATATATATATATATATATATATATACATACACATATATATATATATCATATATATATATATGTGTGTATATATATATATATATATACACACATATTTATACATATATATACACAGATATATTTATATACATATATATATACATATATATATACATATATATACATATGTATACATATATATATATATATATATATATATATATACACATATATACACATATATACACATATATATACATATATATATACATATATATACATATATATATATATATATATTTATATATACATATATATAGATAAATATATACATATATATATATATAGATAAATATAGATATAGATATAGATATATACATACACACACACATATATATATATATATACATACGATTAGTGTCATTATTTTGTTTTGTTTAGTTTTATTTTAATATCCATTTGTTTGTTTTTTTTGTTGGAGGGACGGGGTGTTTATTACTAATAATCAGTTTATTAACTTTGACCCGGTCAGATTGTTTTTATTGGTTGATGAGAAAATAAATATTTACATCACACTCAACCGAGAGTATTTTCTGTCAAAGCAAAAGGGATTTGATCAGACACGTTCGTTACATCTTCCTATGACGGTTCTATCTCGTTAACAAGCCACTTGTAAAAAGCTTATGAGTGCTACCAAACACCGAGAATGTTTAGTTCAAAAGGTAAATGTTTACACTTTAAAAAATACCCATTCATATTTTCAGCTGTTATTAGTTTATGTATATATATATATATATCTATCTAAGGCGGGTAAAATTCCCGAGATCCATGGACGAGTTCTCTCCAGCGGTCTCTGTCCCTCATTATCGCCACTGCCATATCCTGCATCTCCAACAGACCAGTGTCTGTCCTTAGGGCATCAACATATGTTAACCTTGGTCTTCCTCTTCTAGTGTGTCCATATAGGGGCTCCCAAAGGAGCACTGAGTGCAGTCTCAACTCTGGAGAGAGAGAGAGAGATATATATATATATATATATATATATATATATATATATATATATATATATATATATATATATATATATATATATATATATATATATATATATATATATATATATATATATATATATATATATATATATATATATATATATATATATATATATATATATATATATATATATATATATATATATATATATATATATATATATATATATATATATATATATATGTGGAGGTACATGGCCTAGTGGTAAGAGTGTTGGACTTACGACCATAATGTTGTGGGTTCGAATCCTGGGTTGGGTGTTGTGTTCTTGAGCAAAACACTTCATTTCACGTTGCCCCAGTATACTCAGCTGAAAATGAGTACCAGCAATAGCTGGAGGTTTAACCCTGTGATGGACTGTTTTTCTTTTTTTTCCCTTTCTTTGATTCGTCAAAGTGATACACACACACAAATATTTATATATATTTATATATACTCACACACACACACACACACACAAATGTGTATGTATGTATGTATATATATATATATATATGTATATATCATCATCATTTTATGTCTGCTTTTCCCTGCTTTCAAGGGTGGGATGGGTCCTATTCAGCACATCATCTCTCCACTTGTCACGGTCCTTCGTCATCTCCTCTGTGAGCTTCAGCAATCTGAGGTCAGCTCTCACCACCTCCGCCCATGTTTTTCGTGGTCTTACTCTACTGCGTCTTCCTTCCACTGGGATTACTTGGCCATCCATTACTTCTTCACCCAGCAGTCATCCTCCATGTGCAACACATGTCCATACCAACGCAATCTTCTCTCCTGCGCACTACAACTTATCCCTCTTATACACGGTTTCTCTCTCAACTCGTCTATGCTTGGTCGTTCACGCACATTGACATTGCACATCCATCGGAGCATACTTGCTTCATTTCTCTCTAGCCATCCCATATCCTCTGCATTTGCTGCCCATGTCTCACTACCATGCAGCATTGCACATCTCACACAGGCATCATATAACCGACCTTTCATTCGTATGGAGAAACCCTTCTTTATCAACAGAGGAAGCAGCTGCCTAAACTTCTTCCATCCTGTCCTTATTCTAGATGCTATGGCCTCGGAGCATCCTCTTCCCTTGCTAGTCTGATCACCTAGATATCGGAAGCTATCAACCACCTCTGTAGATCCTATCTGCATTTGAAAAATGTGTCTATCACTGACATTTCTACTATCAATTTTCCCAGAACATCTACTACATACAATGTTTTCCTTACCTGTTAGTTTACCTGCTATCCCACTACATCTCTTGTGCACCCAAGATTTGCATTGTGTACATTCTATAGAGTTTATGCCAACTCCATTCCTACATATCGAGCATGGCCATATCCTTGATGGAATCAGTCTTGACCTCTTTCATACTTATCAATACTTTAGATGTACAACATTTAACTTATACAATACATAACAAAAATTGCCAGCAAGATCTGGAGACAAAGGCTCACACAAAGAGGTTTCACTATTTTGTCCGACTCTTTGACCTTAGATGGACAAGCACTACTGTCGGTAGGACCCAAAACTGTGTCCATCCATTTCCATGGCTGATGACCATACAGTTTTTTTATTATTCTTTTTATTGCCACTTGTGATGCACACATTTTTTCTCTTTTTTTTTATGCTAACCCTTTAACATTTAAACCGGCCATATCCGGCCAGAATTCTCTCATCTCTTTCTGTTCAAACTGGCCGTAACTGGCCTCTCATACTTATGTTAAGGTATTGTTCTCAAAATAAATAAGATTCGATATTATGTGAGGTAAAGCCTTTGCCATGAAAATACAATAGTATATATAGAGTAATGTAAATGTTATGTGAGATATTATGTGAGGTAAAGCCTTTGCCATGAAAATACAATAGTATATATAAAGTAATGTAAATGTTATGTGATATATTATGTGAAGTAAAGACTTTACTGTGAAAATACAATAGTATATATATAGAGTAATGTAAATATTAAGTGAAATAATTATGTGAGGTAAAGCCTTTACTGTGAAAATATAATAGTATATATATAGAGTAATGTAAATGTTATGTGAGATATTATGCGAGGTAAAGACTTTACTGTGAAAATACAATAGTAAATATAGAGTAATGTAAATGTTATGTGAGATATTATGTGAGGTAAAGCCTTTACTGTGACAATACAATAGTATATATAGAGTAATGTAAATGTTATGTGAGATATTATGCGAGGTAAAGACTTTACTGTGAAAATACAATAGTAAATATAGAGTAATGTAAATGTTATGTGAGATATTATGTGAGATAAAGACTTTACTGTGAAAATACAATAGTATATATAGAGTAATGTAAATGTTATGTGAGATATTATGCGAGGTAAAGACTTTACTGTGAAAATACAATAGTAAATATAGAGTAATGTAAATGTTATGTGAGATATTATGTGAGATAAAGACTTTACTGTGAAAATACAATAGTATATATAGAGTAATGTAAATGTTATGTGAGATATTATGTGAGGTAAAGCCTTTACTGTGAAAATACAATAGTATATATAGAGTAATGTAAATGTTATGTGAGATATTATGTGAGATAAAGACTTTACTGTGAAAATACAATAGTATATATAGAGTAATGTAAATGTTATGTGAGATATTATGTGAGATAAAGACTTTACTGTGAAAATACAATAGTATATATAGAGTAATGTAAATGTTATGTGAGATATTATGTGAGATAAAGACTTTACTGTGAAAATACAATAGTATATATAGAGTAATGTAAATGTTATGTGAGATATTATGTGAGGTAAAGCCTTTACTGTGAAAATACAATAGTATATATAGAGTAATGTAAATGTTATGTGAGATATTATGTGAGATAAAGACTTTACTGTGAAAATACAATAGTAAATATAGAGTAATGTAAATGTTATGTGAGATATTATGTGAGATAAAGACTTTACTGTGAAAATACAATAGTAAATATAGAGTAATGTAAATGTTATGTGAGATATTATGTGAGATAAAGACTTTACTGTGAAAATACAATAGTATATATAGAGTAATGTAAATGTTATGTGAGATATTATGCGAGGTAAAGACTTTACTGTGAAAATACAATAGTAAATATAGAGTAATGTAAATGTTATGTGAGATATTATGCGAGGTAAAGACTTTACTGTGAAAATACAATAGTATCATCATCATCATCATCATCATCAACGTTTAACGTCCGTGTTCCACGCTTGCATGGGTTTGGACGGGGGTAGTCCCACTTGAGGCAAGAGTGATTGTCTTGCTCGCATAGGACTGTCTGGCAGGTTTTCTACAGTTGGATGCCCTTCCTAACACCAACCACATTTACAGTGTGGGTCTGGGAGGTTTTTACCGTGTTACCTACACGGCCACATTACAGCGTGGACTGTGTGTTTTTTTGTCGTGACACCTACACGATCTCATTTGTTTCGGCTTATGGCGTGGCACCAACATAACTTTACATAGAACGGGGTGGTGTGGATCGGGTGGGGGTGGGGGTGGTGGGACGGGGTGTATTTTGTTAGAGATGCCTACTGGTTGGAGTAGGTTTTACTATATATTTAGGTAAGGCGGGTCTTCTCTGTTACTGAGTACCGCCAAAGGTCTCAGTCCAGTGACATTGTCTTGGAGAGGTGTAAGTGTGTGATGTCGGAGTTTATCAGCTCGTCCCAGGTTTTTCTAGGTCTGCCTATTCCGTGACTACCGTCTATCTTTATTGCCCTGCACTTTGTTATACAGCTATCGACTTTCATGCGCATCACGTGTCCATACCAACGTAGCCTTCTCTCGAGTAAACAACATCTGATCCCTCTTATCTGTAATTTTTTCCTTAGTTCGTTTATGCTTTGCCGTTCACGTATATTACTGTTACACATCCAGCGGAGCATGCAAGCTTCGTTCCTCTCTAGTCTGCGTATATCCTCTGCACACAATGCCCAGGTCTCACTGCCATGCAGCATTGCTGTTCGTATGCAGGCATCGTACGACCTGCCTTTCATTTTTAGGGAGAACCCTTTAGCAGCTAATAGTGGTATAAGCTCTCTGAACTTTTTCCAACCAGTTCTGACTCTAGCTACAGTACTTTCAGAGCACCCTCCACCACTGCTGATTTTATCGCCCAGGTAACGGAAGCTGTCCACTATTTCTATAGAACCCTCTGTGCAATTGAAAGAGCTAGTATTTTGTGGGCACTTGCTGCTACTTATTGCACCAGAACACCGGCCACATGTAAAATCTATGTTCTTAGTTAGCTTACCTGTGATCCCACTACATCTTTTATGCACCCATACTTTGCATTTAGGACATAAAATGGAGTTTCTACCTACGCCTTTCCTACACACCGAGCACGACCATTTCCCAGAAGGGACCGCCGCCTTGTTTTCTTTCCTACAAACTAGAACTTTGGTCTTAGCCAGGTTAATTTTAAGTCCTTTTGACTCTAGGCCGTGTATATAGAGTAATGTAAATGTTATGTGAGATATTATGCGAGGTAAAGACTTTACTGTGAAAATACAATAGTATATATAGAGTAATGTAAATGTTATGTGAGATATTATGCGAGGTAAAGCCTTTACTGTGACAATACAATAGTATATATAGAGTAATGTAAATGTTATGTGAGATATTATGTGAGATAAAGACTTTACTGTGAAAATACAATAGTAAATATAGAGTAATACATTTCAATTTTTTGGGGTGTTCTCTGTATTAGGCGAGTGGCTGAGTAGTTAGAGAATTGGATTCACAACTGTCTATTATTTTGATAATAATCACTAAGCTGTTTGGAACATAACTTAACATGTTCTCACTTAATACTATAATTGTTTCTACTATTGGCACAACGCCAGCAATTACCCAGTACATTACTGGTACTTTATTTTATCAACCCCGTAAGGATGAAAGGCAAAGTTAACCTCGGCGGGATTTTAACTCAGAATGGTAAGAGCCATAACTCTATGCGTCAAAGCATGGCGTCCGACGCTCTACCGATACTGCCAATCCACAACCTTAATACTATACTAAACTTATATATGAACACTTTAAAATAAATGGCTTCGTATCAGAGAAACAGGGCAGTTTGGGGGTTGTTTGGCATCCAATGAGTTAATACTGTGAAGTCTCAGTGTATCTCGTTGTGGAGAGAAAAATTAATCTTTTAAGAAATCCTCTAAATAAAGGGTCAATACATTGCATGACAAGTGCAAATAGTCAGAGAATGCCAGGTGCATTCCATAATGGACAAATGTATCCCATAGTAACAGGTGCATTCCTTAGTAACAGGTGGATTCCTTAGTAACGGGTGTATCCCATAGTAACAGATGTATCCTTTCGTTACCATATTTCTAATGAAAGACACTGTCTATGTCATTAACCCTTTCGTTACCATATTTCTAATGAAAGACACTGTCTATGTCATTAACCCTTTCGTTACCATATTTCTAATGAAAGACACTGTCTATGTCATTAACCCTTTCGTTATCATATTTCTAATGAAAGACACTGTCTATGTCATTAACCTTTTCATTACCATATTTCTAATGAAAGACACTGTCTATGTCATTAACCCTTTCATTACCATATTTCTAATGAAAGACACTGTCTATATCATTAACCTTTTCATTACCATATTTCTAATGAAAGACACTGTCTATGTAATTAACCCTTTCGTTACCATATTTCTAATGAAAGACACTGTCTATGTCATTAACCTTTTCATTACCATATTTCTAATGAAAGACACTGTCTATGTAATTAACCCTTTCATTACCATATTTCTAATGAAAGACACTGTCTATGTCATTAACCTTTTCGTTACCATATTTCTAATGAAAGACACTGTCTATGTCATTAACCCTTTCGTTATCATATTTCTAATGTAAGACACTATCTATGTCATTAACCTTTTCGTTACCATATTTCTAATGAAAGACACTGTCTATGTCATTAACCCTTTCGTTATCATATTTCTAATGTAACACACTATCTATGTCATTAACCTTTTCATTACCATATTTCTAATGAAAGACACTGCCTGTCATTTTCAAATCATCTTGAAAATATCAAGCCAATATCTTTATCAAGCTGATATTTGGAACATAACCTAATAAATGTTTTTCCATAAAAATATGATTAAATATAAACACTTTTGGATAAATATAAACACTTTAAAATAAATTGCATTGTATCGTTAAAAAGCAAGGGTGGTTTTATGTTGTTTAGTATCAAAGTAGTTAAAGGCTATCCCATCCTAAATGACATTTCAAAGTTTTACTATTTTCATTGACAACTTGTCAGTGGTTTTATTGCATCACCGGAAATAGTCTCCTATATACTGTCAGAAAATGATGCCATGTTGACAAAAGGAATGTTAACGTCCAATAACATATCACCAGCAACAAGCAGTTTATTTTTGGTCGTTTGTTCACGATCCAATGACATCTTTTCCTCCATAAACTGAGTAACATTCAACACTAGATTTAACATCAAAACATTTCTTATGTTTTACACAAGTTTTGTATTTCATTAGTATGGTTGTATGCAGATAGGCTGAAGGAGTAATACTAGAGCTGTGAAATCTTGCATGCATTAGTTTCAACTCTTCTTATTAATAACTGCAATGTTTCTTTCTAGGGACTATGTTGAAAAATAAACCTCATTTGGTCATTCCATGAGAGTCAGCCTATAAACAGGTGACCCTTCTATTTCTATTTCTCCACATGACATTGCTCTATTTACAGTCGGTAGCTTCTTCGTCGTGTTTTATCTCGGGACATTTTTATAGCAAACCACCAAAAACTGCTCTTGTTTCGATGGTACAAAACTTAGTGTTTTATGGAGTTTATATTCATCTAAAACCTTCCAACACTGTTTTATGCAAGGATCTTTAAATTATGTTCTAAACACCCAACTTAACCCTTTAGCATTCACATTACTCTATATATACTTTTGTATTTTCATGGTAAATGCTTTACCGCACATAATTATCTCACATAATATCGAATCTATGAGATTTTGAAAGTATTTATTTTGAGAACAATACCTTAACATCAGTTTGAGCGACCAGTTACAGCCAGTTTCAATTCCTAGTAGGAGCAGGTGAGATTTGAACCCAGAACGCTTAAAGCTGGATCACATACCACAAAGCATACCATCTGACTCTTGAATTGTTCCACCAATCCACCACCCCTGGGCTTGTATTTTATTTATAGACCCTGAAAGAGTGAAAGGTAAAGCCAATTGGGATATTTCAAAAAATCCTACCTAAAACACCAAAAAATACTTTATAAATAGGGAGACACAAAGGAAGCTTTGTTTAGAAACAGCTAGTAAATGTGAAAATTAGGTAGTAGCATGTGCTTACGCTGTATTTGACTAAATAGAATTAGTCTGTTAGTTGGGATTTAAAAAAACCCTCTGAATAGAGAAAAAGGATGAGTAATGACGTACATGGCACACGAACCCACATCTTTGGTTTGCCGGACCAATGTGTTACCATTTCACCAACACGCCACTCATGCTTCCTTCTCTTAATGAGAGATAAATCAGCCACTGGATACACATTAATAAATGTGATTAGTAAAATATTCAGGGTAAGCAGTAGGTATTAATAAAGTGATTTGTCAACAAAATTCCCTCTGACAATGAGACAAGAGGTAAAAAATGTTTAAACACAAAAATATTTACTAACATATATAACAACAATAACAACAGCATAGAGGTAAGGAATTGTCCACCATTACATATATTTTATTTCAGTCTTTCTGTCTGTCTCCCCCTCTCTCTCTCTCTGCCTTTCTCTCTCTCTACCTCCCTCTCTCTCTACCTCTTTCTCTCTCTCTCTACCCCTCTCTCTCTACCTCCCTCTCTTCTCTCCTCAACTCTCTTCCTATGTAACCTCAGCTGATTTACTTTGAACTCAATTGCTAATCATATCTCAAAAGGAATTTCTATATGATATCAAACTCTTGCTGACGTCATTACTAAGCGAAGAGTGGGGTGTAAAGAGGTGTAAAGAGGTGGTATTGTTTGTGATTCTGATATTTCATTCGAAATCGGTCATTTGAAATAACAAAGGTGATTAGTAGAATATAAAAGATATTCAGTCTTTAATCATTCATGCTGTTATTGTTGTCAAATATGGTTCTGAGATCCCATCCGTAAGGATTAGTTTTCGTGTTGGACAAAATACACGAGGGTTTAACCGACTTTTTCTTCTATCTTTTTCAGTCAAAGGTGTCCTTTATTTTATATTTATACCTATTCATATTTATAAATGATAATCTATATATGTTTGTTTATCTATACAATTGTATTTTATTGTTATAGATTGTTTTGTTTTGAAACGTTCATGTTTTTGTTGGTTCTTGTGGTAAATAAAGAAACGAATTAAAATTCTTTTTCATGTTTTATAAAATACTAAAATTGATCCGTCTATTGTATAACACCCTCGGCCTTTCTCGTCATTTTTATATAACTTTCTCCAACTCCACATTAAAGTAAGTAGAGAGGCCCTGGACTAGATAATATTTGGGGGGACCCAGCATTCGCTCACTAATAAATCTAGGCTTCTACCTGGAGTAATATTGAAATTCCAGCATTAATCTATGCCAACTTCTAAAACAAATGTGACAGAGAAAGAAATATATATAATAAGAATTGTAATAGCAATGTCCACTACATCCAACTTTCTCTCTTCTGAGTTTACAAAATCTTGTGTACAAGAAACTAATAGTTTCATAGTTGTCAAAAGTGTACAGATTTATTATATGTTGTAGGTGTTTTTTGTTTGCTTTTTGGTTTTCTATAAAAATATTCTTTTTAATATTTGTTTTTCTTCCTTTAGACTCTTTTGGTGACATGACTAACCTTGATTTCTGCGAAGATTTGAAAAGCTACCCGTTTGTTGAGACACCAGAACCTATGAAAGGTGATGTTTGTCCGCAGAATGAGTCGTATGACGGCCTCTGCGATAGCGAGAAAGATTCTCAATTGAACCAAGCCGTAGAAAAGGTGAAGGAAACTGGTGAGATGATCCATATTATAAAACAAGAGCTAAAATGTCAGATATTATACAAGAGATTCCAGCAAGGAAAGAATGCTGTTGATACAGAAGTTAAAGCTCCCACACAATACGAAGTAATTATTATATTTCTTATTTCATTGCCTCTAAGGGTGGTTGATTGGCAGGGTCAGTAGAGCAACCGATAAAATGTTTTGTGATATTTAGTTAAGACTTTCTACACAATACGAAGTCATCATCATCATCATCATCGTTTAACGTCCATCTTCCATGTTAGCATGGGTTAGACGGGAATTGTCCCTTTTGAGGTAAGATTGGCCGGGTGACCGTGTCTCGCTCATATAGGATTATCTGGCAGGTTTTCTATGGCTGGATGCCCTTCCTAACACCAACCACATTTACAGTGTGGACTGGGAACTTTTTACCATGTTACCTACACGGCCACATTACAGCGTGGACTGTAATTATAATATTTCTTATTTCATTAACTGTAACAATTGGTAAAGGTGCTGGATTGGCACAGTCAGTAGAGTATCCGATAAAATGTTTTGTGATATTTAGTTAAGACTTTCTACATTCTGAGTTCAAATACGGATGAGGCCAATTTTGCCATTTATCCTTCTGGGGTCCACAAAATAAAGAACCAGTCATGTATTAAGGTTGATTTAATCAATTTTGCACAAGGCCAGCACTTCAAAAGGCCTACTTGGAACGGCAAGGATAACATTCTTTAGGGCAATTATTTCGGTTGAATAACATCAATGATTGAGACATCAAGTAAAAAAAACGAAACAATTGTTTCTACTTTAGGCACAAGGCCAGCAATTTGAAGGGGAGGGGAAAGTCGATTAAATCGACCCCAGTGCGTTACTGGTACTTATTTTATCGACCTTGTAAGGATGAAACACAAAGCTAATCTCGGTGGGATCAGAACGTAAAGAGCCATAACTCTATGCCGTAAAGCATGTTGTCCGACGCTCTACCGATATTGCCATTACCACCTTAAATATTTCTATAGAATAATTGTTTCTACTTTTGGCACAAGGCCAGCAATTACTCCAGTGTATTACTGGTACTTTATTTTATCGACACCCATAAGGAGGACGAAAGGCAAAGTTAACTTCAGTGGGATTTGAACTCAAACCGTCAAAGGCCAGAACTCTATGCTGCAAAGCATGGCGTCCGACCCTCTACCGACACTGCCAATCCATCAAATAATGGTTTCTTATTTAGGCACAAGGCCTGTAATTTGGGGGGAGGGGAAAGTCAATTAAATCAACCCCAGTGTATTACTGGTACTTTATTTTATCGACCCCCGTAAGGATGAAAGGCAAAGTTAACCTCGGTGGGATTTGAACTCAGAACATAAAGGGCCGTAACTCTATGCTGCAAAGCATGGTGTCTAACCCTCTACCAATACTGCCAATCCACGTTGTTTTTCTGTAAATATATTTCTATTGTTTGTATTGTAGCTTCGACCAGAGGAACAGACTCGAATTCATAGGAGAAGAGAACAAAACAGGAAAGCTGCACAGAGATGTCGGCAAAGAAAGAAGAATAAAATGGAACAATTAGAAGATGTAAGCTTATTTAGCCATGTTGTTTTTGTTGTTATTAACCCTTTCATCTGAAGACTGTCACCCTACTATTCCTACCTTAATATGTCGT
Source organism: Eledone cirrhosa (assembly GCA_964016885.1). NCBI lineage: Eukaryota > Metazoa > Mollusca > Cephalopoda > Octopoda > Eledonidae > Eledone > Eledone cirrhosa. Next base: position 40,198,900 of record OZ024754.1, read on the forward strand.
CTGCCTTGAGGTCCCTGCCGACAAGATGGAGAGGACATTACCCCAGAGGACAGTGAGTGAGATGTCCTGAAACAGCCACTCCACTTCGCAGACCTGCGAGCAACCAAGTCCGCTCTGATAGCAGTGAGCAAGGAGGTTGTCCGGGGGTCAAGAATGTCGGAAGTCTCCACTGCCACTGGCTATCACATGAGCAAGGAGGTTGTCCGGGGGTCAAGAATGTCGGAAGTCTCCACTGCCACTGGCTATCACATGGGCAAGGAGGTTGTCTGGGGGTCAAGATTGTCGGAAGTCTCCACTGCCACTGGCTATCACATGGGCAAGGATGTTGTCCAGGGGTCAAGAATCCCGGAAGATTTTTTTTTTTAGATGGCCGATGACCCTTATGAGTTCTTCAGGTTTTGTTTTTTGTCCTGCAGAGTGTCCAAAATCACTCTCCTCACCAAGTAAACTTGGTTGGGTTGCCAGTTTAGTCACCAGAATTGAGAAAGAGATATAGAGGAAGAATTAACCCCAGTACAAGACTGGTACTTTTTTTTTATCGATAATGATTTATTCATTGCTTGAATTATTTATTAATTAATTAATTTATTTATTTGTTTATTTGCTTATTTATTAATCTATTTGTTTATTTGTTTCAGAATCAGAAATATATGTTGAGAGAGAAGGACAACAACGAAAGGTTAATCAGTCAGTTACAAAGGGAGAACACTCAACTACATTTTTTACTACAGACTTACACATCGAGAAACTCCTCGTCAAACTGGGGAGAGAACATGCCGTACTAATATATATAACAAACCTACCTCTCTGGAAGGTTTGAGAACTGTACACAGTGATTCTGATTGGTTGACTCTATCAACATGGAAGCAATGATCTCAATATATAATATTTATAAGTAAAAAATTACTAGTCATTAAAAAAAAGAAAAATAACAGCTCCTTTTTAATAACTGGTATCGTTGTTTGATGCTAAAATAGATAATAATTAATTAAAAAATGGAGAACGAGCAATAAAAACAAAACAAAATTAATAAAAAATAAAAAATTGAACAAAAAAAACAACAAACAAACAATAAATTAATTAATTATTAATAAGAAAAAACTTACAAAATAATAGCAACAAAAATGGAAAATATGGGAATTTCACTTTTTTTTTTTTTTTAAAACGAAAATAATAATAATAATAATAATAATATGCTTTATATGCTACTACACTTCTTGTGTATATATATATATATGTATATATATATATATATATATAATATATTATATTATATATATATATGATTATATATATATATATATATATATTTATATATATACATATATATATAATATATATTATATATATAATATATATTATATATATATATAATATATATAATATGTATAATATATATTATATATATATAATATATATATATATATAATATGTATATATATATATATATATATACACACACACAAGATATAACGTACAAGTTATATATTTCTTTCTGTAAAATAATGTACTTTTACTTCTAACAACACACCTGATCTAGGTAATCACTTACCTTCTCTTGTTCCAAGGTATACGAAATATAACAGCAGGCAGGTGATAGGAAAAAACAACAACAAAAGGAGAAATAATAATAATAATAATAATAATAATAATAATAATAATGGTGATAATAACAATAATGATAATACTAATTCTCTGGGATATGCCAATACATACAGAGAGATCAAGGCCAACTGACCAGATATTATAATCGAAGACCACAAAGAAGAAAAAAATGCCTTCTAATAGATGTATCTATCACCACAGGCGACAATATATCTTCCAAGGAAATAGAGGAACTCTCCAAATATCAAGATCTAGAGATAGAAATAACTCGAATGTGGAAAATGAAAACAGCAACAATTCCTATAATAATAGGTGCTCTGGGAATGATTAAAAAAAAACACACAGACAACTACGTAGTCAAATCGCCAGGACTTACAAATATATACAGCATCCAAAAGATATCACTACTGGGCACTGCACACATATTATGAAAAGTACAATAGAAACATCAGCAGAAACTACACTGCTCATACCCAAGGTGCACAGAGCTGCACTCAATAATGCAGTGACAATGTGCAATAAAAATAACAATGGAAATAATAATTGTTTCTACTTTAGGCACAAGGCCAGCAATCACCCAGTACATTACTGGTACTTTATTTTATCGACCCCGGAAGG
>OZ024754.1:40206122-40226122 GCA_964016885.1 Eledone cirrhosa
TTTGCAAGGGTGGTGCCCCAGCATGGCCTCAGTCGGATGGCTGGAACAGGTAAATGAGTATTTCGAGTGACGAGTGAATTCAGAGACCAATTAAGTTCATGAACCAAAGTTCAACTGTAAATAAAATTTTGAATTTGGCTCATGGTCCCCAAAGGGTCTGCTATCCCCAGATTGGAAACCATTGGTCTAACATATTGTTCTTCCTTTGTTGATGACCAAGATTAAGGATTGGCTTGTATGTCTGGTATATCTGATCTAGTCTAGTCTAATCCGGTCCGATCTGGTCGAGACTCAGTGCCGGACTAAGAGGACTAAGAGAGCTACAACACAGAGCCTCATAGATCAGGTTGGCCTCCCAGCTTCCTTTCACCTCTTCTCTATGTAGAATAGAAAGTAAGGGAAGTAACAAGTTCAAGGGGTAGAAACTAAGTGATAAGATGACAAGAAATAGGACAAATAGGACAATCACCTCTACTACATTATATAGTTGAGAGAAATACTTGACCGAAATAGCTTTATCAAAAGATCAATGAATGAAAACAAAAATGACATTTTGCATTCTCCCTCTCTTTCTTTGCCTTTCATTCATTTAAGGTCAAAGGAAAGAACAATACATTGGTTTCTGAACTATTTTAACCCTTTTATTTCATTTTGTACATATATACACAATTTATGTAATATATATCCAGGTGGTGCTATTAAGTTAGACATGGCCTGGGCCAATACTGGCCGAAACCTATCAAAGTTATACATAATTTATATAATATATACACAATTTATGTAATATAATTAACCCTTTAGCATTTACTATCACAGCAAAGGCTTTACCTCACATAATATTGAATCTATGAGATTTTGATAGTACTTATTTTAAGAACAATACATTAACATCAGTATGAGTGGTCGGTTACAGCTGGTTTGAACAGAAAGAGGGGAGAGAATTCTGGCCGGATATGGCCGGTTTAAATGCTAAAGGGTTAATACAAAATATTCAAAAGAAATCAATCAATAGAAATAAATCAATAGAAAGAGAAAGTAATATTGTAAAAGACTATAAATGAGAGGAAAAGAAGCTGAGAGCAAGGATTATAAAGTAATGAAAGACAGAGAGAAGAGGGAAAGGATGACAGACTCTACACCTAAGTCAGGGTGGTGTTTCAGCTGCACCCGTAGACAAAATGGCAAATACATTGCCACAGTAAATATCAGATTGCCCATCAAATTTACAAACTTCTATAATTTTTGTCAACACAAACTGCCACAAATCTCCTCCAACTCTGGTTTTAGCTAAAAATGTTTTTTAAAAATAGTTTGTTTTAATTGGTGTAAGGTTAAAACTTGACGTGAGTGTGTGTATATGTGTGTGTATAAGTATGTATGTGTAAGTGTATGTGTTTGTGAGAGAGAGTGTGTGTGTATGTAAGTATGGATGTATAAGCATATGTGTGTTTGTGAGAGAGAGAGAGTGTGTGTGTTGTTTGTGAGAGAGAGGGAATGTGTGTGTGTAAGTATGTATGTGTGTGTTTGTGAGAGTGTGTGTGTGTGGAAGTATGTATGTGTGTTTGTGTGAGAGAGAGTGTGTTTGTGTGTGTTTGAATAAAATAAAGTTTAAATGTACTTATTTTGTGTGTTTTGATTTTAAATATATTTTATAGTATATATGTACTTGTTTGTCTTTTGTTAGTAGTTATTGTAAACAAACTTTGGTTATATTCACATTTTACAGAGAGAGGAGAGGAGATAGATAAATATATAGATATGTTTCTTTATTAGCCACAGGGGCACAAAAGAAGGGGACAAATACAAAGGGGGAAGTTTACATACAATAAAAACGTGTAAAATATCCCAAATGCAATTTAAAAATTAGTCAATTTTTCCCAATAGGGGGAGACATTACATATGGGTAACACATACCCCCGAAAAAAAAAAATGTGCAACCCTCATCTCCAGGAGTACGAAGAGTTTGTACCCCTTTCCTCTCCTCCTCTTTTTCCTCAACCTACAGGCTGATATAGAGAGAAGGCCCATTCACTCGGGCCATTCTCGCCACTTTCACCCACCTTTCATAAAACTTGCTGCGGTACAGCACCTCTCTCTCCATCCTGATTCTTCTTCCAAAGTGGTATTTGAAAAAAAGAATCAGTTGTTGGCCGGAGAGAAAGGTGTCTGACCTCAGCCCTTTCAACCTTGTCCACCATACAACCTCTTTCGCCATAGCTATCACACAAAGGAAAACCGCCTCTCCTTCGTTTTTGAAGGAGGGTGGCGGTTTGATCATGACAATGGACTCGGTGGTCAACCGGATTGGTTCCACCCGCGACAATAGTCGTTCTACATAGCCCACAGGTTGGTAACGCCCGGGCAGATAGATAGATAGCTGAATAGAGAAGAGAGAGAGAGGATAAATAAATATATATATCATCATCATCATCTTTGTTTAACGTCCATCTTCCACGCTAGCATGGGTTAGACGGGAGTTGTCCCACTTGAGGCAAGATTGGTCAAGTGACCGTGTCTCGCTCGCATAGGACTCTCTGGCAGGTTTTCTACGGCTGGATGCCCTTCCTAACACCAACCACATTTACAGTGTGGAACTGGGAACTTTTTACCGTGTTACCTACACAACTATATATATAATATATATACACCTTCCATATACTGTACCGATTGTGTTGTTATTTCTGTTTACCTTTTACATACATATATATATATATATGTGTGAATGAAGTAATTCACGTCGGAAATGTCCAGGAAAAAAGAGTGCTCTATGTAGGTAACAGAGCTTAATAGTTATGTAATAAACAACATAAGGCAATTATTCCATTTACCAGTGGTTTCTTAAAAGCGGTCTGTTTATTGAATTTGGATTTTTTTTTTTTTTTTTTTCTTTCGTTCTTCCTTCTCCAGCCTCACTTTCATATAGATTGCATTTTTGTTTTTAAAATCCAAATTCAATAAACAGACCAGGATTTTTTCATTCTGAGGATTGAAAGCAAAATCTTTTGCTTTTAAGAAACCACTGGTAAATGGAATAATTGCCTTATGTTGTTTATTACATAACTATATATATATAGAGAGAGAGAGAGAAAGGAGGTATAGAGAAGATAGATAGATAGAGAAGGGGAGAGAGAAGATATATATATATATATATATAGGGAGAGAGAGGGGGGTATTTTGTCAGCTGTTCTGGTTTATAAGTTTCACAAGTGATATGATAAAACGATCACCATTAAATCTAGTTTCTGGTCACTAGGGCAGTTTTAGTGACAAAATCCTCAACAACAAATCTAAACTGAAATATCTTATTTAAGTTTGTTCCATTTATTAAGTCGTTTGTTTTGAAATCCGATCACTAAAACTGTGTCAAACAAAGAAATTGCACTGATATCAAAAATATAAATGAAAGGATTATTTTTCTTCGCTTTGGTCGAAATTTTATCTCCAAAGTCTTATTGTTTTCTATAAGCTAAGTTAATACTTAGCGCGGTGTCACGTACAGAAGAGACGGAAAAAGGAAGAAATAAGTAGATTGAAAGTGAAAGGTGTGAGAATAGGAGAGAGAGAGAGAAGGTAAAGGAGAAAGAGAATGGGGAAGAAATGGTGGAGAAGAGGGAAAAGAAGAAAAGGTAGAACTGTGAGAAGGAAGAAGGGCGGGACTCAGAACTATAGGCAAAGTGATGGGAATCAGAACTGTAGGCAAAGAGAATGGAATCAAAACTATAGGCAAAAAGATGGGAATCAGAAGTATAGGCAAAGAAATGGGAATCATGACTATAGGCAGAGAAATAGTAATCAGAACTATAGGCAAAAAGATGGGAATCAGAAGAAATGGCAAAAAGATGGGAATCAGAAGTATAGGCAAAGAAATGGGAATCATGACTATAGGCAAAGAAATGGGAATCAGAACTATAGGCAAAGGGATGGGAATCTCTTCCTAACCAAACAATTCTCTGCTGATATAAGCAAGCACCTATTGTTAAACATAACTAGTTCTTTTGACATAGTGTTTCTCAGAGACCCGAATCACACCCCTTCCCTTGCAATTCTAGGTTTCCTAATTCCTCTGCCATTTTGAATTGTCATCTAGTAAGTAATTTTTAAACCAAGCCCCACACTACCTTGACCAAGTGTTTCAGATCCCAGTAATTGTATAGTCCCTAATGGGATTAAGTCTAAATCAGCAGTCCTGTGGACTGTTTATTCATGATTGCCCCAACAGTTGTGAATATTAATATTTCATTTGATTTATACGCCTTGTCACAACTTCTGATGTACATGAGGTGCGTCTAAGGGGGAGGACTAATTTGTCAGAGGCTGAGGTCACTAGAGAAATTAAAGCGCTCAATCAGTTTACCGTCTTTACTGCTGGACAGATTGTTGGAAAAAATTTTATTTTTTTAATATAATGCAGTCATAGTTCTGTTTTATACTTTTCAAGAATGCCTTATTAATGTGGTACCATGTGGTACAGGATGTTAGTTAATATAATTGTTTCTACTTTTGGCACAAGGCCAGCAATTACCCAGTACATTACTGGTATTTTATTTTATCGACTCCCATAAGGATGAAAGGCAAAGTTAACCTCAGCGGGATTTGAACTCAGACCATAAAGGGACGTAACTCTTTGCTGCAAAGCATGGCGTCTGACCCTCTACCAATACTGCCAATCCACAATGCAGTCATAGTTCTGTTTTATACTTCACAAAAATGTCTTGTTAATGTGGTACCATGTGGTACAGGATGTTACTTAATATAATGCAGTCATAGTTCTGTTTTGTACTTTTCAAGAATATTTTACTAATGTGGTAACATGTGGTACAGGATGTTAAAAGTTAACTTCTAACTATCACAAATTCATATAGTTAATGTTCAGAACTATATTGTTGTTTTTGAAATCTTTATTCTATTAATTTTACGGTCATTGACTTCTTGTAGTAACAATACCAGCAGTGACATGTCAGAATCTAATGTTCAACAAAACAACTATCTTCCACTGCCTGAAACATTTTAAAAGAAATTTAAATAAGGCAGGCTTGTTATGAATCATATTTAGCATGAGAGGTTAATATCTTCACTGAATGTTTACTTAGAAAAATACTTTGATAGCATTCCCTAATTTCTGGTTTGATATTGTTTTATTCAATCTGTGTCAAAGTCCAATATTTCTCTTGTTCCTGCTTATATGACATTAGCTAATGATATAACTACAGCCATCATACACAATTGAGTATGACATGGTAGTAATCTACCATGCTTTCACTAAGGGTTTTAGGTGACCATACAGTCACCAGTTGACACAGAACCCACTCAACTGTCCTTCCTTCCCTTCTTGATCCAGTGGAATATCTAGGATGTGACAGTTGGAAGGAAAGAGGGCTGTGTGTGTGTATGTGGCTATACTAGTATAAAATAAAACCACATGGTTGCTAGAACTTATCAACCACATGGTTGCTAAGAGAACTTATTGACCACATGGTTGCTAAGAGAACTTTTTATCCACATGGTTGCTAAGAGAACTTATTAACCACACAGTAGCGTATGTGCTAATAGTACACCCCCCCCCCCCCCCCCCCCCCGGTTAACTCCCTTCAAGATGTCTATACACCGTGTAGTTCCCAAATCTGTTTTGATATATGCTGTTGAGTTGGTGTAAGTTTCTTTCAGTAGGTTGATGTATTTTTTTGTTAATTGAGGTCTTGTTTAAGAGTTGCCACAAGCTGGGTAGTTTCACGTTGTCAAAAGCTTATGACTGGCAAGCGGCTCAGCAACTGTATCTGTATCAGTGAGCTGTTCAACATTACCAGACTCTGACGAATTACATCAATTGTCAAGTCAAGGGTACTCAAACTATATGGCCATATAAAAAGATCAACTCGTGGTGTGAGTAGGTTATGCCTGGAAGGAAGGTTGGCTGGTAAGAGAAGTAGAGGCCGGTAGTCAAAATGATGGCTTAATAACGTCAACCTATGGACTGGACTTGATCTTTGCTTTTTAAACTCTGCTGTTGGTGATCGAACTTTGTGGAGAAAAATATCTCATGTTGATGCGCAGCCTGCAACTGGCGGAGTTTAGCGTCAAATTAGTAGTAGTGTATGTGGATATACACTACTGCAGGCATGTCAAACTGAGGGTCCCCTGAGGGCCACACAACATGCTCGTGCTGTAAAAACCTTTGTGCGGGTCGCAGGTGGGCTTGTAAAGGGCCACATGTTTGACATGTCTGCTCTACTGTATGTATAATATGAATATACATTGAAAACACAAGAAAACACCGAATGTCAGTTTAGGATTAATTAAGTTGCTTAATTAAGTCAACTAATTACAGTATATACTCGAATATAAGCCGATCTCGCTATTTTATGTCTGAGAAATGGGCAAAAATCCAAACCTTATGGAGAATTTGAAATTGGTGAAAATCATCAAAATATTGGTTTCTGATTCAGGCACAAGGTCAGCAATTTTAGAGGCAGGGAAAGTCGATTAAATGGACCCCAGTGCATCACTGGTACTTTATTTTATCAACTCCATAAGGATGAAAGGCAAAGCTAACCACGGCAGGATTTGAACTCAGAACATAAAGGAAGGTAACTCTATGTCATAAAGCATATCCAAAGCTTTATTGACACTGCCAATCCACCGCATCATCAAAATATTGACCCCCTGATATAAACTGCCCTCACCACTACCACCATCAATTGTTTGGTCACATATTCCCCGGCTTATATTCAAGTATTTACGGTAAGTTGATTAATTAAGTCATCTAATTATGTCCAATTATGTTTTCAGCTGACACTCTGAAATGACAACAACTCGTAAATTATTATAAAATGTATCTATTTTATATAACTTTACATTGAGGATTTTGTTAGCAGTCATCTGATGTGTATGATTGCATATATTATACATAAAATTCCAAAGAAAATAGCTGCCAAAACCATGCTTTTGATGTTTTCATATTGAAGAGCCGTTAATTCTTTTTCTAAAGAAAAGAAAAAAAAACAAAGAAAAAAAACAAAAGATTTTTTAGAATTTAAATAAAAGATGAAATGTGCATAACAGAATTATATAATTGTTTCTACTTTAGGCACAAGGCCAGCAATTACCCAGTGCATTACTGGTACTTTATTTTATCGACCCCGTAAGGATGAAAGGCAAAGTCAACCTCGGCGGGATTTGAACTCAGATCGTAAAGGGACGTAACTATGCTGGAAAGCATGGCGTCCGACCCTCTACCGATACTGCCAATCCACCGCCCTTAAAAGATGAAATAATAATTTTTAATTTAGACCAATAAGGGGTGAAAGTTAATTACCGTATTTCCCGTCCTCGAGGACGCACCTTAATTTTGACAACCAAAAATTTGAAAAAAAAAAAAAATAATAAACAACCTTCGGCCTCCAGGACGCACGGTAGAGTTTTGAGACTTATTTTAGGAAAAAAGCAGCATCTTCGACGCCGGGAAATACAGAATATCAACCCCAGTGCATTACTGGTACTTTATTTTATCGACCTGGTAAAGATGAAAGGTAAAATTAACTTCGGCAGGATTTGAACTCAGAACGTAAAGGGCCGCAACTCTATGCTAGAAAGCATGTTGTTGGGCGCTCTACCGGTTATTGCCAATCCACAATAATTTGTAGGGATGTGTGAAAGTCAATTACATCAACCCCAGTATGTGACTGGTATTTTATTTTATTGACTTTGAAACGAAGGTGAACTAATGTAAACAGGGGAATTTACATAAATGCAATATTTTCTCTTCTCTTTTTTCCTCTCCTCACTTCTGATGAAGGACTAATGTCTGACACATCGAGTGTCACAGTTCAATCAACAATACTGCCTGCTCATGAAATTAAGGTGCAAGTGGCTGAGCATTTCACAGACTTGAGTACCTTTAACATAATTAATTCTCAGGGAGATTCAGAATACCAGTGTGTGAGAAAGCTGAACCTTTGAATTACAGTTCATTTGATTGGATTCCAATCAATATCCATCTTCTCAAAGTATGGGTTCACCTAAGGCTACGGTAAATGACTTTGCCTAAGATGCCCCATGGTGGGATTGAACTCAGGACCTAATAATTGCAAAGCAAATTTCTTAACCATCCAACCATGCTATGTCTACAGTTTACAGAGTGGACTGGATGAATATTTTCATGGCACCAGAACTATCAGTTTACAGAGTGGACTGAGTGCATTTTATTGCAGCACCAGCAATACCACATTACAGAGTGAACTGGGTGCATTTCATCACGACACCAGCACTACCTCTTTACAAAGTGTACTGGGTGTATCTTATTATGACACCAGCACAACCCCTTTACAGAGTGTACTGGGTGCATTTCCATCACGGCACCAGCACTAACTCTTTACAAAGTGTACTGGGTGTATCTTATTATGACACCAGCACTACCCCTTTACAGAGTGTACTGGGTGCATTTCCATCACGGCACCAGCACTACCTCTTTACAAAGTGGACTGAGTATATCTTATGATACCAGCACTAACCCTTAATAGATTGGACTGGGTGCATTTCATCATAGTACCAGCACTACCTCTTCACAAAGTGGACTGAGTGTATCTTATGATACCAGCACTAACCCTTAATAGAATGAACTGGGTGCATTTCATCATAACACCAGCACTACCACTTTAGAGTGGACTGAATGATCACTTTCAATTAAACATTTTCAAATACTACTTACCATGTTTCTTTATTTGTTTTCGCAATCGGTCCTGACAGTCAAGAAAACTCAGCCTAAAATGAAAGAGTTAAAACCTTTATTATTATGTAGAAAAGTATAAATGAGATTTTCAAGAAGGATTTCCAGTAACAATATACCTCCTTCAGATAATTACCACAGACTCGACTCACATTTAAAAGATTCAAAATACATTAAATAAAAAGACATTAGATTACTGCAAAAGTGAAATGTAAATATATATCTTTACTTAGTAATTTAACATCTTAATCCAGCGACCTACTCCAGCCAAATAATACTATAGAGCATGCATGTCAAACATGTGGCCCGTGGGCTGTAAGCAGCCCTTTACAAGCTCACCTGCGGCCGCACAAAGGTTTTTACAGCGCGAGCATGTTTTATCTTTGTAATATAAAATTTTAAAAAATTAGTTGTAATGTGCGCAATTAGTTGTTATGTGTGGCCCTTGGAGGACTCTCAGTTTGACATGCCTGCTATAGAGTACTATCACCAACACCTCGCTTGCCTCAACCACCATTCTGTATATCTACATGCTCACATGAAGCTGGACTGCTACCAATGTGTTCTAAACTATAGTGAACATATCAAAAACAAAACAATATTACTCCTAAACAACTGTTTGATGACAACACATCAAAGGATAATTATTATGCAACAACTTTGATGTCTTTGAAATGTGCATAACAGAATTATATAATTGTTTCTACTTTTGGAACAAGGCCAACAATTATCCTAATACATTACTGGTACTTTATTTTATCGACTCCGTAAGGATGAAAGGCAAAGTTAACCTCGGCGGGATTTGAACTCAGATCGTGAAGGGCCGTAACTCCTATGCTGCAAAGCATGGCATCATTAAACAGAGGATGTATACATAAAGCCATCTCTCTTCTTTATAATATACATTATATGTGTATATATATATATATATATATATATATATATATATAGTTATGAAATAAATAACATAAGACTTATTTCATTTACCAAAAGTTTCACGAAGACAAACGTCTGAAATCGTTCAACAATTTCAGACGTCTGTCTCAGGCTCGTTTGTCTTCGTGAAACCTTTGGTAAATGAAATAATTGTCTTATGTTGTTTATTACATAATTAAATAGCTCTGTAACCTACATAGAGTACTCTCCTTTCCTATGGAAACACTTATTATACATATATATATATTTAATACCTAGATGATCTGAGTAGTTGTTCTATAGCCCTAGGTTGGCTGTGGTTGAGTATATAAAAAAAAGCTGGATAGTAGTAGTTTTATAGCCCTAGGTTGGCTGTGGTTAAGTAAACCTAGAAAAGCTAGGTAGTAGTAGTAGTAGTAGTAGTAGTTGTTGTTGTCTAGCATAGGTCATCTGTGGTTGAGAATACCAAGAAAAGCTCGGAGTAGTAATAGTAGTAGTAGCTGTTTTTTTGTTGTTGTCTAGCCGTAGGTCAGCTGTGGTTGAGTATACCTAGAAAAGCTGGGTAGATAAATACAGTGACAAGAAAGATGTTTAGATAAACGGGAGAGATAATAAATAATAGATAAAAATAAAAACTATAACAGGAAATAAGAGTGAAATAAAACAGAGGAAAATACCTGAGAGGAAACACAGGTGAAAAAAACCCCCAGAAAATTAAAAAACACTAAAATAGTTTTAGATAAGAAAGTATGTACTAAAGTTGCTCGTTTGAACCAGGTCTGATATTTGTAAAGATTAGATTATTGCAAAGTCATCTGGTGTTGGAATATCATAGAAACTTCTAAATCTCAGAAAGATATCTAGTTTTATAGAATTCCATTTTTACTTTACAATTAGTTGTGTGTGAGCAAGACACGGTCACCTGATCTGACTTGTCTCACAACGGGACAACTCATCTAACCCATGCTAGCACGGAAAAATGGACGCTAAACAACGATGATGATAACGGTGATGGTTGTGGTGGTGATGATGATGACGATGATGGTTGTGGTGGTGATGATGATGACGATGATGGTTGTGGTGGTGGTGATGATGGTGATGATGGTGATGACGGTGATGGTTGTGGTGACGGTGATGGTTGTGGTGGTGATGGTGATGGTTCTGGTGGTGATGATGATGATGGTGATGGTTATGATGGTGATGATGATGGTGATGGTTGTGGTGGTGATGATGATGATAAATTTCTTTAACCCAGTTTTCTCAGTTAATATTTCTGCAAAGTACAAAAAAAACAAACCATCTTTAACATACAAGGGTGGGCTGAAAAGTTCATAGCCTGATTATGAAGGAGTGATGCTAGAGCTGTGAAATATTGCATGCATTACTTTCAGCTCTTCTTATTAATAACTGCATTGTTTCTTTCTAGGGACAATTTTGAAAAATAAACCTCATTTGGTCATTCCATGAGAGTATCTTGGTCAGCCTATGATCTTCTCAGCTGACCCTCGTATTTCAACTGATATTTGAGAATGTTCATGATTACATTTTTAGGCCAATTACTTGCCACGAGAAGCCAGTCTGTTGTGGAAAGGAGTTTACTTATTATCTACCAGTTGTTGGCAGAAGTATCACTGCTTTACCAGCAGCAGGAGGAAGTAGGATTTGAACTCTGAATGGGACAGGCACCACAAAGCATCCCATCTTACCTTTTAACCCTTTAGCATTCACATTACTCTATATATACTATTGTATTTTCATGGTAAAGGCTTTATTTCACCTAATTATCTCACATATCGAATCTATGAGATTTTGATGTTATTTATTTTGAGAACAATACCTTAACATCAGTATAAGTGGCGTGTTACAGCCAGTTTGAACAGAAAGAGGTGAGAGAATTCTGGCCGGATACAGCTGGTTTAAATGCTAAAGGGTTAACATTTCTAGTAATACACCACCCCAGGATTGGTACATTATTTATTGACTAAAAAGTAGTGGATTGGCAATATCGGTAGAGTGTCAGACGCCATGCTTTGCAGTATAAAGTTATGGCCTTTTACGTTCTGTGTTCAAATCCCACCGAGGTTAACATTGCCCCTTACGGGGCTCGATAAAATAAAGTACCAGTAATGTACTGGGATAATTGCTGGCCTTGTGCCAAAAGTAGAAACAATTATTTATTGACTTTGAAAGGGTAGTAGGCAAAATTAACCTCAGCAGGATTTGAACTCAGAACAGAGAGAAATGGAATAAATACAGAAATATTTAATCCTACACTCTAATGACTGCCAATTCATACACTCAATACAATATTTCTAAATTACCCTTTATTTATATAAATAGGGAGACACAAAGCAAGCTTTGTTTAGAAATAGTTATCAAATTTGAAAATTAGGTAGTAACATGTGCTTATGCTGTATTTGACTAAATAGAATTAGTCTGTTAGTTGGGATTTTAAAAAACCCTCTGAATGGAGAAAAAGGATGAGTAATGACGTACATGGAACACAAACCCACATCTTTGGTTTGCCGGACCAATGTGTTACCATTTCACCAACACACTACTCATGCTTCCTTTTGATAAAGATGAGAGATAAATCAGCCACTGGATACACATCGATAAATGTGATTAGTAAAATATTCAGGGTAAGCAGTAGGTATTAATAAAGTAATTTGTCAACAAAATTCCCTCTGACAATGAGACAATAGGTAAAAAATATATATATAATCAGGTAGTAACATGTGCTTACACCATATTTGACTAAATAGAATTATGATGTCTGACAACATCAAATAATATTCATTTGTAAAGTCGTTTTTTTTTTTACCCCTAAAGGAAGAGAACAAAAAAAAAAAAACACATGTAAAAGACACTCCTCGTTTACCCACCCCTATAGAATGTGTCTGCACAAACAAGACACACAAAAAACAACAAAAACATCCAAATTGAAAAGTTATCCAATATTTTTTTTGTGAAACTTGAACTTGTAAAAGAGAACATCTACCACAAGCAACTATAGTAGTAGTGGTAATAATAATAATAATAATAATAATAATAATAATAATAAAAAATAACAATGTTTTCTTTATTAACCACAAGGGTTTACATAAAGCAGACATTAAAAATAACATAATAATAATAATTGTTTCTACTTTTGGCACAAGGCCAGCAATTACCCCGTGTATTGCTGGTACTTTATTTTATCGACCCCGTACACAAGGCCAGCAATTTAGGCGGAGGGGAAAGTCAATTAAATTGACCCCAGTGTTGGTACTTTATTTTATTAACCCCGTAAGGATGAAAAGTAAAGCTAACCTCGGCAGGATTTGAACTCAGAAGGTAAAGGGCCATAACTCCTATGTTGCAAAGCATAGCGTCTGATGCTCTACTGATACTGCCAAATAATAATAATAATGTTTCTACTTTTGGCACAAGGCCAGCAATTACCCCAGTGCATTACTGGTGCTTTATTTTATCGACCCCATAAGGACGAAAGGCAAAGTTAATCTCGGCGGGATTTGAACTCAGAACATAAAAGGCCATAACTCTATGCTGCAAAGCATGGTGTCTGACGCTCTACTAATTTAGGTAGAAGGTAGAAGGTCAGCAATTTTGAGGAGGGAAAGAGAAGTTGATTGAATTAAGCCCAAAAGGATGAAAGGCAAAGCTAACTTTGGCAGGATTTGAACTCAGAACATCAAAAGCTGGTAGAAATATGGCAAAGAATGTTTCCCAATATTCTACCAACTCTGTCAATCTACTGCCCTCCACCACCCCAAAATCTGTTTCTACTTTTGGCACAAGGTCAGCAATTTGAAAGGGGAAGGGGAAAGTCAATTAAATTGAACCAGTACATTACTGGTACTTTATTTTATCAAAACGACTTCTCCGTAAGGATAAAAGGCAAAACTAATCTCAGTGGGATTCTTAACTCAGAATGTAAAGGGCCATAACTAGATGGATTCTTAACTCAGAATGTAAAGGACCATAACTAGATGCCACAAAGCATATTTTCTGGTGCTCTAGTTACCAACACTGTCAGTCAAACTCCCTCCAATCAACACCACCGCCATACTAATAATAATTTAATTAGAATGACTAAACAAAACAACAAAAGAAATATACAAAAAAAACAAACATGCATTACAAAAACAACCAACAAAAATAATATTGTGAGAAAACAGAGTTTCCTCTGAATATTGTGAGGAGGTGAACAACAATAAAATAAAGACTGAAAAGCAACAGAGAGGCATTCTTATATTTGAAAGTAAATTTAGTGTTTGCATTCCATATATATATAATAAAATGTGAAAAAAAAAGTTAAATGAAAGTGTGTTTTAAGGTGTACATTGTGAAAATATGTTTAGTTCTTACAGCAAACACCAGGGGAAAGTATCAGGAAATCACACCTACCGGATCTCTCTGGAATAAATAAATATTTACAAAAAATCTATATGAAAACAGAGAGAGAGAAAGAACAAGTACAGAAAGGGAGTGGGGGGGGGACAAATGTAGAGAGAGAGAAGAAGTGCAGAGAGGCAGGGGAGAGAGAGAGAATGCAAATATGGAAATGGTTAAAAAAATAGAAAAAAAATAGAACTCTTTCTTAAGTGAAATAAGAAACAAAACCGAAAACTAACAGATATGACCTGTCAATCAATCTCACAGTCACCCCACAGCTATTGACAGAACAGTCACCCCACAGCTATTGACAGAACAGTCACCCCACAGCTATTGACAGAACAGTCACCCCACAGCTATTGACAGAACAGTCACCCCACAGCTATTGACAGAACAGTCACCCCACAGCTACTGGACAGAACAGTCACCCCACAGCTATTGACAGAACAGTCACCCCACAGCTATTGACAGAACAGTCACCCCACAGCTATTGACAGAACAGTCACCCCACAGCTATTGACAGAACAGTCACCCCACAGCTATTGACAGAACAGTCACCCCACAGCTATTGACAGAACAGTCACCCCACAGCTATTGACAGAACAGTCACCCCACAGCTATTAACAGAACAGTCACCCCACAGCTATTGACAGAACAGTCACCCCACAGCTATTGACAGAACAGTCACCCCACAGCTATTGACAGAACAGTCACCCCACAGCTATTGACAAAACAGTCACCCCACAGCTATTGACAGAACAGTCACCCCACAGCTACTGGACAGAACAGTCACCCCACAGCTATTGACAGAACAGTCACCCCACAGCTATTGACAGAACAGTCACCCCACAGCTATTGACAGAACAGTCACCCCACAGCTATTGACAGAACAGTCACCCCACAGCTATTGACAGAACAGTCACCCCACAGCTATTGACAGAACAGTCACCCCACAGCTATTGACAGAACAGTCACCCCACAGCTATTGACAGAACAGTCACCCCACAGTTATTGACAGAACAGTCACCCCACAGCTATTGACAGAACAGTCACCCCACAGCTATTGACAGAACAGTCACCCCACAGCTATTGACAGAACAGTCACCCCACAGCTATTGACAGAACAGTCACCCCACAGCTATTGACAGAACAGTCACCCCACAGCTATTAACAGAACAGTCACCCCACAGCTATTGACAGAACAGTCACCCCACAGCTATTGACAGAACAGTCACCCCACAGCTATTTTCATAGACACATAATTCCCATAGCACAGCTATTTAAACACACACATTATTCCCACATTTGACAAAAGAACTATCCTAAAGTAAAGGCCAAACGGCATGACCGTCTTCCAGTTCCACAGTGGTAAACCCCTTGTCTGGGATGCCACATGCAGCGACATTCTCCAGTGGTAACCTGGTGAAGTCTGCGACTAACCCGGGCTCTGCTGCACTTCGGGCTGAGGAGGGTAAACTCGCCAAGTATCGGTCGCTCTCTGACACTGACAGGTTCTCTGACAGGTTCGCAGTCAAGCTCCTAGCAGTGGAGACTTCTGGAAACCACCAATTATGCGGAGAAGAGAAAGTTGATTAAATCAACCCCAGTACTTCACTGGTACTTTATTTCATTGATCCCAGAAGGATGAAAGGCAAGGCTGAACTCAGTAGAATTTGAACTGAGAAATCTATATGCTAAGAAAGTCTGATCTAATTTATATCAATCACATCTGTGTATATGTAATTTATATTGATCAGATCTATTGTCATTAGAGAAAAGAAAAGAAGCCAAAGTGAATTATGAACCCCTAATATTTTCTGAGTTATTTCTCCATTTGCCATTCCCCACAAGACTTCATATCTACTTCCAACGATGTACTGTATACAGCAGTGTTTAGCTCAAGGGGAATAACTCACTCTGGTTTATCAATTCATTGTATACATTCACA
This sequence comes from Eledone cirrhosa, assembly GCA_964016885.1. Taxonomy (NCBI): domain Eukaryota; kingdom Metazoa; phylum Mollusca; class Cephalopoda; order Octopoda; family Eledonidae; genus Eledone; species Eledone cirrhosa. The sequence goes on from OZ024754.1 coordinate 40,222,106, forward strand.
ACTGCCACTAGTTGATTGAGCCAATGGAAGAGTCTTTATATGGCAGCTTGTCCAACTAGAAAATAGCAGCCAAATCTCCCTGAAAATGCACACTACTGTCTTAAATCTGAACATTGTATAGAGATTCAGAGAAGAGAAGCGGTAAAGAGAGACAGTAAGCTAGAGAGAGGAGAGGCAGAGCAAGAAAAAGAGAAGGCGAAGGTGAGAAGGGGGAGAGGGAGAGAGAGAGAGAGAGAGAGAGCAATAAAACACAGACTAGAAGTAAGATTTCAATCTTAGGTAAGATTGAAAGAAAAAGTATTACATCAGAGAAAAACGTGTGTGTGAGTGAGAGTGTATGTGTGTGTGTGTGTGTGTGTGTGTGTATGGCATATTTATGTATTCAAAAGTTCAAATTATAAAAATTTGTTGGAAATATTTTCAAGGACATAAATACATAAATAACACTAATGGTGATGTAGTAAATGTAGGAAGACAGCGTTTCATTGTAAAATAATCAGTGTCATACAAAGATAGTAAGTATTGTGGAGCAAATGGCTTCCACTAAACTTTATTTGCAATCCACTTATGTTTCACAGTTGAAGCCAGTGCACTTACTCTTGCAACAGCATTGGAAAAGGCATGAACGTCACAAACCCAACCTTCCACTTCCTTGAATAAAAATTAAAATCTAGTCTTGTTCTTGTATTCAAATTAGTTTAGACAAAGTGTACGGGAGACAACTCATAAGCAAACCTCCCAGGAATAAGTGTGCTTCTGGAAAGCATATTTGCAGACTCTGCTTCCACAGCCCACCCAGAAATAAATGGGTAAAGAAGATTGACTTCATAATAAGTGACATCTCCAGTAAGATCTAAACACAGCTGATTTTTTCCAAAGAAGGAGAGAGAGAGAAGGAATTGATGCTCCAGCCCTGGTACTTTTTTTTAATCAACCATGAAAGAATGAAAGGCAAAGTTTTAGAGAGGACACATTGGTCCGCTTAAGAGTTATCTCCCATGGAAGTAAGACAATTTCCAACAAACATTCATTCCTCTCTCAATGTCAGCTTCTCTGCAGACGATAACACCGAATGATTATTGTATCAAAACAATAAACTATTCGATCTTACGGTAGAACAACCAGCTCTCTCTCTCTCTCTCTCTTTCCAACAAGATAAAAACCTATAAACCTTTTTATATTGAAGTAAAACTATAAATCACTCGATCCGATAGATCGTATATTTAGATCAGGGGCGTGCAACAGGCGGCCCGCGGGCCTCAATCCGGCCTACCAGACCAGTCAGAGTGGCCCGCGGGTCACAATCCGACCCGCCAGACCAGAGTGATCCTCTGATGGTCAATGTGTGTGTGTGTATGTACGTCTCTCTCTCTCTCTATATATATATATATATCATCATCATCATCGTCTCTGTATACACACCCTTATATTAACATACTTTTGCTCATAGCTTCGTACTTACATGCACACACACTCTTTTACTTACATATACACACACATTTCTTTTTAGCTTCGTACGGACGTATAACACACACACACATGCTTACGCGCGTGCACAAGTATAGCTCTTTTTTACAAAACGGTTTTTTTTTTCTATTTCAGGTAGACGCGCTCCATCATCCACTTTTCTAAAAAAACAAATCATACACAACAGCTAATAATTGTTTCTACTTTTTGGCACAAGGCCAGCAATTATCCCAGTGTATTACTGGTACTTTATTTTATCGACCCCGTAAGGATGAAAGGCAAAGTTAACCTCGACGGGATTTGAACTCAGATTATAAAGGACCGTAACTCTATGCTGGAAAGCATGGCGTCCGACCCTCTACCGATACTGCCAATCTACCGCAAATCAGCACCAACAGTTTTGCAAGAGATATCAACATGAATGGACCTGTTATTTTTTTATCTAAAGACATGTTTTCCAATTCCAACCCGCCCGTCCCCTCAATCTATCTTATTTCTCATTCTTTCAAAACGTTAAGACCCTCTTCCTGCTATATCAAGCGTTAACCTAATATATTCCTTCCATATACTGTACCGATTGTGTTTGTTATTTCTGTTATATATATATATATATATATGATTCGCAATCGTAAGGTTGCGAGTTCGATTCCTGGACCAGGCGATGCGTTATGTCCTTGAGCAAGACACTTTATTTCACGTTGCTCCTTCTACCTGGAGTTGCGACCGATAGATAGTACTAGCAATTGGAAAGACCAACGGAAACATTGTCCCCCTCGGTCCGATTTGACGAAAGTCGATCGTTCCTTAAAAAAAAAAATATATATATATATATATATGGCTTCTACAGGACTAGAACTGTTTCATTCGAAGGAAATCATCAGGGTTGACAAAGGGCTTTCCTGACGATTTCCTTCGAATGAAACAGTTCTAGTCCTGCAAAAGCCATTTCTATATTAAATATTTATACTCTAATATGTATTGAGTACCTTACTTACTGTGGTTACCCCCGATTGAACCTGGGATTCACACACACACACACACACACACACACACACACACACACACACACACACACACATATATATATATATATATATATATATATATATATATATATATATTACACAATAATCAAAACTATGTTCAAATAATTTTATTGCTATTTTTCTTACTGGTAATAAGGTAGTAATGAATTACTGACCTTTCCTGTTTATAGTTGTATATAGTGTATATATAACTATATATAATTGTTTCTACTTTTGGCACAAGGCCAGCAAATACCCAGCGCATTACTGGTACTTTATTTTATCGACCCCGTAAGGATGAAAGGCAAAGTTAACTTCGGCGGGATTTGAACTCAGGATGGCAAGGGCCGTAACTCTATGCTAGAAAGCATGGCGTCTGACCCTCTACCGATACTGCTAATTCACTTATAAATAATAATTTTTTTTTTTCATTTCATTTCATTTTACGTCCGCTTTTTCCCAGCTTGCAAGGGTGGGACTAGTATGATAGGGACCCCAGTCCCTATCATCTCATTTCTACAGCTGAGTAAACTGGAGTAATGTGAAATAAAGTGTCTTGCTGAAGGAAACAGCACATTACCCGGTCGGAGAATTGAACTCACAACCTTTCGATTGCAAGCCCAATGCTCTAACCACTAAGCCATGTGCCTCCATATATATATATGGAGGCACATGTTTACTGTCTCAACTATAATATATATATATATTATAGTTGAGACAGTAAACAAAACAAAAAAGTGGAAGCGAGGAGGCAGTACAAATGTTAATATTAGTTTCACGCTTGACAGCGGGGGGCGGGGGTACACCACACACATACATATGCGGGAGAATATAATATATTACATTCTGTAATTAAGTTTTTTTATTGATCTGTCTCATTAGTAAACCATATTCCCCCACCACCGAAGCCCAGCGTAGTTCCACAGGAAGATATCAAATAAAATTGTGTGTGTATATATATATATATATATATATATATATATATATATATATATAGGAAAATGTTTGACCCCGACGGCAGAGCTCAAACCGTTTCGACGGCTATTTCTGGATTACCCACTCTACTACCCCAAGTATTGAGTACTCTGGTGCGTTATGGTCCATCTAGTTCCTTACCACACCCCCTTCGTTATATATATATATATATATATATATATATATATATATATAATATATATATATATATATATATATATATATATATTATTATTAATATTATTCAGAATAATAATAAATGAAGACATTCACATAATCAAAATATATGTTTTATTATATATATTTCGAAGGTACTGTGCTGTTTTTTCAGTATGTCCTCGTCAGATAAAATACATGAAATGATGTAGGACATACCTCAACGGTCTTGATCGTTCAATTCCAGTATTGGCAGTACTGGAATTGAACCATCAAGACATCACTTCATGTATTTTATCTGACGAGGACGTACTGAAAAAAACAGCACAGTACCTTCGAAATATATATAATAAAACATATATTTTGATTATGTGAATGTCTTCATTTATTAATA
>OZ024754.1:40231122-40331122 GCA_964016885.1 Eledone cirrhosa
TCAAACAAGAAGAACATACATACACAGGCAGACATATACCTCATCATCCTCATGTTTATTTTCCTGAAGGATGACAACTGCATAAAAAGGTGCAGAGCACTAGAAGTCGATGGAAACCGCGGAGTGGGGAGACCCAGGAAGACCTGGGATGAGGTGATAAAAGCCGACCTTACCCAATTGCACCTCTCAAAGGTGATGACACAAGACCGTGACCTCTGGCGTCACACAGTAATACAGAAGACCCGACCCCCCCACCGGTACAAGCCGAAGCTGAAGCATATAGACAATATGCCCCCACATCCTCCCACTGCAAAGTGGTCGTGGAGGTGCTACGGCAAAAAAAGCACCCAGCCCACACACTGTAAAGTGTACGTGTAGGCACCACGGTAAAAAAAGCACCCAGCACTCACTGTAAATGAGGTTGGTGTTAGGAAGGGCATCCAGCTGTAGAAATCAAGCCAGAATCAGTTCCCGTATGAGCAAGACAAGGTCAGCCGACCAGACACTACCCACAACAGGACAACCCATCTAACCCATGCTAGCGTGGAAGAACGGACGTAAAACGGTGATGATGATGTAATGTCTTGTTTGCATGGATCTGTTATACATCTTTGTAGCAACATCTCAAATCTAATTTAACCACTTGAAACATATTCTTTCTCGGCAGAGCTGTTATATGTGGAGAAGGGGTCATAGGTGGCAGATGGTGATATAGCCACCAGACATGGGGGTTAATTACAATATATGTAGGGTCCTGCTAGAGAACGGGTTGCAAGTGGCAGATACCCTCCATCAGGCATCTACCATACTCTGAACACCTTGCTTCCATGTGAATGGATACATTGATACACCGAAGCTTCGTCGTCTGGCAACTGACTTGGTAAACACCCACAAAATTATTAACCATCTTGCCAACAACAATCCTCAGAGTTGCTGAAGCATGGAACAAACTACCTGCATCAGTTGTTAGCTGCCGAGCCATTGCATCCTTTAAAACCTCCACGCTTCCTGAGATTCGCCAACACCACACCTGATATCCCCCCCTCCGTACACCTGCACACCTGTATTTCATGACTCATACACTGTTCATTTTCCTGACATTTGTACATTATTCTATGTACTATACATGCACCTTTGATGAGTTGTAGTGCACCTGAGCGCTGTACACAATAATTGCATTATTATATTATAAAGGGCAGTGGATTGGCAGTATCAGTAGAGGGTCTGATGCCATGCTTTGCAGCATAGAGTTACGTCCCTTTATGGTCCGAGTTCAAATCCTGCCGAGGTTAACTTCGCCTTTCATCCTTACAGGGTTGATAAAATAAAGTACCGGTAATGCACTGGGGTAATTGCTGGCCTTGTGCGAAGTATAGAAACAATTATTATATTATATGTGGAGAATGAGTCGCAAGGGGCAGATCGTGATAGGGCCACCAGATAGAATAGTTAGTTACAATATATGTGGGCTGCTTTCAGACAAATAAACAACAGGGAGCTTAGCTCAAAAGACCAGGGAGTTGCTACTTCTCTGAATCGAGAGATCACTGCTCCAATACTACAAAACAACAGGATATCTTCTCTCATTAGCTTGTGGCATTTTTACATCGCAATTTGAAGAAGATTTTATTACTATGTCAAGCATGTTGAATGGCCTCCACAAAGAGCTTCCCTTACCAGCTGGCTCAAACAAGAACACCCTTGATAATATGATTGAGGGTCCCTGTACATAAAACAAAAGACAGGGTAGTCCTGTGCAAGTGGTGTAATTAATGGATGTTAAGAGAACAGTGTAGTGAAAATAGAAATTTAAGGAGTTATTAAGTGGAAAAAAAAAAACATGGTTCCATATGGCATCTTTGTTTCTAGCCAACATTCTTGTATAGATATTAAAATGGAAGAAAAAGAAAAAAAAAGTGGTCATCTAGGTGTCACGACAAAAACACCCAGTACTCACTGTAAAGTGGTCATGAGAAAAAGTACCCAGTCCACACTGTAAAGTGGTCATGTAGGTGTCCCATCAAAAAGCACCCAGCCCACAATGTAAAGTGGTCATGTAGGTGTCATGAGAAAAAGTACCCAGTACTCACTGTATAGTGGTTGTATAGGTGTCACAACAAAAAGCACCCAGTCCACTGTAAAGTGGTCATGTGGGTGTCACGACAAAAAGTACCCAGTACGCACTCTAATTGTGGTTGCCGTTAGGAACGGTATTCAGCCAAAATCAGTTCTGTATGAACACGTAGTCATCTGATCTGACTTGTCTCACAATGAACCAACTTGTCTAACCCATGCTAACATGGAAAAATGGCCGTTAAATGATGATGATGAATCAAAACACAACAATTTCAAATATTAATCCTCATTAGTTTTTATTTCAGATAAAAAACGTTCATGTTTTAAATGAGTCTTTTTCCGTTTTTTCTTTAAATATGTTTCTACTTTGCCTTTGGCTTTTAGTTCTCGGAACTTTTCAGCAATTTCTAGCAATTTCTTGTCAGCTGGATAAAAGTAAAAAGAAAACAAAAGATTAAAAAAAATATCAAACACACATACATATAGATATACACACAGAGGAGATTACGTTGGTATAGACATGTGATGCACATGAAAGACAACAGCTGTATAAAAAAGTGCAGGGCGATCAAAATTGATAGAAGCTATGGAGTAGGTAGACCAAGAAAAACCTGGGACGACATGATAAAAACTGACCTTGCACACTTACACCTCTCTAAGACAATGTCACTGGATCGAGACCTTTGGCACGATGCAGTAGCACAGAAGACCTACCTTCCCATGCGTACTAACTTAAACCTAGTCAGTAGGCACCTCTTAACTCAATATACCCCACCCCACATCCTCTACTCAATCCTCCTGTTAGAACCACAGAACACCCAGTCCACACTCTAAATGTGGTTGGTGTTAGGAAGGGCATCCAGCCGTAGAAAACCAGCCAGAAACAGTTCTATATGAGCGAGACGCGGTCACCCGACCAATCTTGTCTCAAGTGGCACAAACCCGTCTAACCCATGCTAGTGTGGAAGATGGATGTTAAACGATGATGATATATATTATATAAAAACATTTTTAAAAAAACTTACATTTCTTTAAGAAATACCGTTTCTTTCCTTGATTAACTAATTCTTTTTCTTTGTTGTGCCAGGTTTTCTGTATATCTTTAGATGTAGAATGCTGTTTATCAGCCAATTTTTGTTGCTCCTGGGAAGAATAAAAAAGAATTTTCATATAAAGATTAAAATGTTTCAAGTGATAGGTTCTTTATTTATTTTGAAATATTAACATTATATATTGAGGTAGACATGGGCTACCTAAGTGAAGGCATCCTGTCTAGGAGAGGAGGAACTGTAACTAAATACTAGCGTGTTGGAATACCTGCCTAAGTGAGCAGAAGCTCTACTGCATGGTAGAGATGTCTTAGTGAGTGAGAGCAAAGGAAACTTATCTAGAAGCATTAAGCCTTTAGCATTTAAACCGGCCATATCTGGTCAGAATTCTTTCACCTCTTTCTGTTTAAACCAGCTGTAACTGGCTGCTCATATTTATTTTAAGGAATTGTCCTCAAAATAAATAACATCAAAATCTCATAGATTCCATATTATGTGAGGTAAAGTGTTTACTATGAATATACAATAGTAAATACAGAGTAATGTAAATGCTAATGGGTTAAACATGATAGAGACAACTAAAAGATTTTAGTAGAGATCATCATTATCATTTTATGTCCACTTTTCCCTGCTTGCAAGGGTGGGACGGGTCCTCTTCAGCACAGCATTTCTCCATTCGTCACAGTCCCTCGTCATCTTCAGCGATCTGAGGTCAGCTCTCACCACCTCCGCCCATGTTTTTCGTGGTCTTCCTCTACCGTGATTTCTTGTCACTTCTTCACCCAGCAGTCATCTTCCATGCGCATCACATGGCTATACCAACGCAGTCTTCTAAACATGATAGAGACAACTAAAGGATTTTAGTAGAGATGTAGTCACTATAATAATATGTTCTCCTCCCTGTACTAACTTCATTTCATACACTTGTTTAATCATCTGACTGAACAACTGTATCAAACTAACATAAAGCAGATTATTCCTCTTGTTTCTATTATAATTATTTTATTATCATTGCTATTATTATTATTATGATTATATTTTGCCTAGTTTTGTGTTTGAAGAAAAACTTTGTGTTAAAACAACTGTAAGGTTTAAATGATTTATGAACTTCTTTCTGTCATCTTAATGTTTTATATTTAGTAGATTATATATATATAGAGGCACGTGGCTTAGTGGTTAGAGCATTGGCCTTGCAATCGAAAGGTTGTCAGTTCAATTCTCAGACCGGGTGATGTGTTGTGTCCTTGAGCAAGACACTTTATTTCACATTGCTCCAGTTTACTCAGCTGTAGAAATGAGATGATAGGGGTCCTTATCATTCCACTGCAAAGTGGTCGTGGAGGTGCCACGGCACAAAACCACCCAGCACTCACTGTAAATGAGGTTGGTGTTACAGCATCCAGCTGTAGAAATCAAGCCAGCATCAGTTCCCGTCCCACCCTTGCAAGCAGGGAAAAAGCGGACGTAAAATGAAATGATGATGATGATGATAGAGTTACAATTGAAAGATGAGACCACTTCGACTGTGCTCCACCAGAAGCTGGGTGTGGATGACATCACTGCTGTCCTTTCGCACACAACGTCTCCATTGGTACGGACATGTGCAGCGAGCCACGTCATGCATCAACTCCATCACTCACTCGGCAATCCCTGGCACTAGAGATCGCAGCAGACCAAGGAAGACGTGGTTGGAGTGCGTGAAGAGTGATTTGTATAAATGAAACTTGGCCAATGTCGATACCATGGACAGAAATTCATGGAGAGCGGCTGTGAGACACTGCCTGGTGTTGTCTGCCTCGGAGTCTGGGACAACCGCAGCACCCTAAAGACCAAAACTGGACATGGATGGATGGCATAATGTAGTCCTAAATATATATTGCCTGAGAGAAAGATGGGATAGTTATGGCTGGAACACCTTTGATTATGAGTCTTCGGGTATTCTCAGTTAGGGCTCATCTGGGACTACAGAAGAATGTAAAAGTGTATTAAAGATTGAAAAATAATATCATAAACAGTTTTACCATTCTTGTTATAAGGTACTTGATATTCTTGGATCTGTCGTCATTTGGGGCTTTCTTCATTTTCTTCTTAAGAACCTGTCAATGAAAATAAATTAAGACTTAATAATAATCAGGTAGTAACATGTGCTTACACCGTATTCGACTACATAGAATTAGTGTTAGTTGGGATTTTAAAAAAGCCTCTGAATGGAAAATAATAACAATCATCATTTTTTTATGCCAACTTTTTATGTTGGGTTGGATGGGTTGGTTGCTACACTCCGATTCAGTTTTTATTTGAAGTTATTGTCCAGCTAGACATGTTAACAGAACATGTCTTATTCATCATCATCATTTATACATCTGCTTTTCCACACTTGCATGGGTTGGACAGGAGCTTTTCAGTAGAGCATCTCTCCACTTGCCATGTGTTGTATGGTTTCTATGGCTGGGGTCCTTAAAACCAGGCTTTTGAAATGTTAAATGTTAAAACTCTTTTTCTACTATTTCTACAGGTTTGTCCCATTTAGAGGCAAGTTGGATCAGGTGACCATGTCTCGCTTGTATAGGACAGTTTCCGGCTGTTTTTCCATGGCTGGATGCCCTTCCTAGCGCCAACCACATTTACAGTGTGCTGGGAACTTTTTACTGTGTCTTTTACACGATCACTTTACAGAGTGGGCTGGATGTTTTGTGGTACCAACGTAACATACACACACACATATATCTACATATAGACACACATATATATACATGTACACACACATGCATACATACATATATATATATATATATATACATATATACACACACACACACATACATGCATATATATATTTATACACACACATACATGCATATATATATATATACACACACACACATATATACATACACACACACACATATATACATACACACACACATATATATACATACATATATACATATACACACATACATATATACATATACATACATACACACATACATATATACACACATATACATATACACACACACACACATACATATATGTATATATATATATATATATATATATACATACATACACACACATCATCATCACCTCCGTCTTACGTCCATTTTCCATGCTAGCATGGGTTAGACGGGTTGTCCTGTATCAAGTATTAATAAACTAATATAGATATGATTTGGGAAAGAAGCAGAATTCAGAGGAAGTTTCCAAGAGTAATAATAATAGTAATTTCTTGCATATAAATAGAAAAACAATACCTGTAACTCTTTCTCTTTATAATCATCAATGAATGAGTAAGACTTCTTGAAAAAATCTTCACTGTAAGTTCCTGATAAGTTATCAAATCTTGGGTCTCGCTTAACCTAGGGTTGAAAAAATAGAAAAAAAAATATAATAATTTCTGATTTTGTCACAGGAAAGGAAAAATAAGCAGGATTTGAACGCAGAACATAAACTGCAGCAACTAAAGGCTGCAAAGCATTTTATCCAATGCTCTAATAATTCTACCAATCTGCTGCCCTTAACTACCTGTAGTGAAAATATGGTTACCCTGAGATTTTGATGAAGAATCAGAATTAACCCTTTAGTATTTACATTACTCTATATTTACTATTGTATTTTCATGGCAAAGGCTTTACCTCACATAATTATTTCCCATAAAATCAAATCTATGCTATTTTGAGAACAATACCTCAACATAAGTATGAGAAGCTGGTTACAGATGGTTTGAACAGAAAGAGGTGAGAGTGTTCTGGCCAGATACAGCCAGTTTAAATGCTAAAGGGTTAATAGAGGACATGGTAGAACCAGACAGTACATTTTGAAATGTAATGAGCATCACCATATTTTGTTGTACCATATGTGGATCTAAAGAAAAATATGACTCAATATATCTTCCAAGTAAATGACTTTTTTGTTTTTAATAACATATTCAGCTGGTGCTATTAAGTTAGACATGGCCTGGGCCAATACTGGCCGAAAGTTATCAAAGTTATTCAAGATGACAATCTTATTTTTTCCTGAATGAAAGAACAAGCTATCTAAACCAGAAGCCCCCAAACTGGTTGATATCACCCCATCACAAGAGTTCGATGGAACTACCCAGGAGGTTGACTAAACTTTGGGGCTAAAACCTGACATTTTTATAAGAAATGAAAATACATATAATGATGATGATGAACTTTTTCATTATTAAGCTTGTATTTTTTTTAGCATAACTTAAAGATTTTTACATAACATTGCAATGGAAGTGTTAAACAGTTTAACCCTTTAGCATTCACATTACTCTATATTTACTATAGTATTTTCACAAAAAAGGCTTTATCTCATATAATATCTCACATAATACCGAATCTACGAGATTTTGATATTATTTATTTTGAGAACAATACCTTAAAATCAGTATGGGAGGGGGTGCCAGTTTGTACAGAAAAAGGCGAGAGAATTCTGGCCAGATACAGCCGGTTTAAATGCTAAAGGGTTAAAAGAAACAGCTTTGTTTAGTCAGTTTGGTAAAAAAAAAAAAATGGGTTATAATAGAGATAAATCTAGAAGGAAGAAAAATACCTTTTTCCGGACAGGAATTACATGTCTTAATTTAGACACTGGCTTTTTAGAGGACATTTCCAATGGTCTGTTAATGATAAAATAATTAATTAATTAATTAGAGTAAAGAGATGTTGAAGTTGCATGACATACAGATTACAAACATGAGTAAAATACAAGGGCCAGCTGAAAAGTTTTTAGGCTGATATGATGTAATGATGCTAGGGCTGTGAAATCTTGCACGCATTAATTTCAACACTTCTTATCAATAACTGCACTGTAAAGTTATTGCTGATAGGAAGGATTATCCAAACAAATGGCCAAGAAGACTCATCAGTTGTGTCAAAGACATGACAACCCCCCCTAGTGCTGGTGTCAGAATAAATTGCACCTGGTGCACTCCTTAGTGTGGGGACATATGTGAGATGTGGCCCCCTGACCTGTCTGAGAGGCCAGTAATTCCAATTAAGTACTAACTTTGTGACAACCTGTCCAACCCTCATTAGCATGAGATAGATAGATAGGTAGGTAGATATATTTCTTTATTTGCCACAAGGGCGCAAAAGATGGGGACAAATACAATTGGGGAGTTTACATACAAGGCGTGTAAAAATGTATGACAAAAATGATCAATAAAACAAACGAAATCCCCAATAGGGGGGAGGCGTTACAAATGGGTTGCACACACCCCGAAAAAAAATGTACAACCCTCATCTCCAGGTGCACGAAGAGTGAGTGCTCCTTTCCTCTCTTCCTCAACCTTCAGGCTTATATAGAGAGAAGGCCCAACCACTCGGGCGATCCTTGCCACATTCACCCACCTTTCGTAAAATTTGCTGGGGTGCAGCACTTCTCTCTCCACTCTGATTCTTCTTCTAAAATGATATTACGCTGCCACTCCTAATCGCTTCTTCTACTTTATCTACCAGTTCCTTTTCAGTCTTATTCCTATCTAACGCTAGTTCTTTACTAAAGCATATCGATCCTAATCTAATTGCTCTCTTAAGAGAGCCCCACCACCTGTTGTTGACAATTGCCCCCGTCAACTGCTGCTTAACTAAAGTGCTAATCCGACTACTGTATGCTTTACGTGTTGGTAACGACAGGTTCATCTTCCAGTAGCCGGGTCCCTGCCTATGGGTTCTATCAAGGTTGACTACGCAGGTCACTAGTTTGTGATCTGAATAGGCAACCATGAACAAAATTTGACCTGGCAGTCCCTCTACAAATTGGTATAAAAATGAAGGTTTACAGTCAAGAATTTCTATAGAAATTTAAGCAGAACTTACCCAGCAAGTTTCACGCATGTGTCCATCCCAGAGATAGATAGATAGATATGTAGGTAGGTAGGTAGATAGATAGGTAGGTAGGTAGGTAGATAGGTAGGTAGGTAGGTAGGTAGGTAGGTAGATAGATAGGTAGGTAGATATGTAGGTAGGTAGATATGTAGGTAGGTAGGTAGATATGTAGGTAGGTATATAGATATGTAGGTAGGTAGATAGATAGGTAGGTATATAGATATGTAGGTAGGTAGGTAGATAGGTAGGTATATAGATAGATATGTAGGTAGGTAGGTAGATATGTAGGTAGGTATATAGATAACTTTCTTTTTATTTGCCACCAGGGCATCAAAAAGTGGGACAAATGTACCGTCTGTGTTGCGAGACCCAGATGTTTTTGCAGCAAAAGGACAACCCCACCCCCACCTCCGGGCTGACAGAGAGATGCGTGCATCTCAAAGTCATCAAAGGTGGGGGCCAGCTGCCGCACGTTGCTGATCCGGGCCTCGCAAATAACCATCACATCTATACGTTGTGACCCGAGGTCATTTAGAAGCATTGCTTGGGAAGGTTAGTATCAAAAAGGTTAAATAGGACCCCCTTAAAATGGGCAGTTTTGGGAAGGTTGGTATCAAAAGGTTTAAATAGGACCCCCTTAAAAATGGGCAGTTTTATTTCATAGAACCAGAACTGGTTTGGGTGGGGTTGGTAAGAAAAGGTTTAAAACACCTGAGAAACCCTTCTATGAGATGCAAGGAGCTGGTATGAGGCCAGGTCAACCTACACAGTATGGGCTATAACAACACAAACAACAAGATCTAGAGTTAATTAGAGGCCTTGTTGTTGTTACAGCTCCCACCTATGCAGGTTTAGCTGACCTCCTCCAAGGTATATCTCGTTGGAGGTGTCTTGGGTAATTTGAGCCCAGGCCACGCGCATTTAAACAGCCTACTCTTAGCATAGCCATGTTGGTGGTGAAGAGAAAAGGCACTTACCTCTCTGCGTCCCGGGTATCGGGCTGCACAATTTCCATGAGGGTGGAGTGGTGGTTTGTGGAAGTGTAGGGGCATCAGTGTGTTGTGTGGTTGGGGTGTTTGGGGAGGGGGTGGGGTAGTTTTTTTTAGGAGGACGCGGTTAATGGGCCCGATGCAGGGGGGCACGTCCTCTTTAAAGTTGTTTTTTAGTGTTTTATATGTGTCCTCTGGGGCCTTAATCATTTTGAGGTGGGGGAAATCCCCTGCCTGGGTGAAGTTAGGCCCTTGGGTTTTTATTAAATTGTTGTTGTACACAATGTTTAACAGTTTTTTTATTTCTTGTGTTTATGCATGTTTTTGTTTTTGTGTTGTGAGCTCTTTTGTGTTGGTGTCAGTGTTATGTTTTGGGGAGGGGTTGTTTTCATTTGTGTGTCTGAGGTATGTTTTCTTTTTTTACTTTTGATTGTGTGGAAGTGCTCCTCCTCGTCTGACGACGAACGAGGGTCATCTTCCGCGTTGGAGGGGAGGGGTAGATTTTCGGGTTGTGTTTGCGGTGCAGGTGTTTTGGAAATTGTTTTTTTTTTTAGTGGAGGGAGATGGGTTGGACATTGTTTTGTTTGGGTTTGAGCTGTGGTTGTTGTTTTTGTAGTGGTGGTTGTGGTGATTGTGCAGTTGTTGGTGGTGTAGGCAGGATTGGGGTTTTCTTATTAAGACAGACAGCCCTCAGGTGACCTCTGACTCCACAGAGGTAACACAAGGGCCGCCTACCCTCAACGGTAATGTTGATGAAAGTTTGATCATCCAGTATGACGCGTTCAGGGATCTGGGCGATCCTTTCGGGCCTCATTTGAACTATAAGTTCGAGGCTCGTTCCACTGAACGCGTCACCCGATGCCTTTCCCATGGACACCAGCGTGTCATCATCCAGGTTCAGGAAACCTGTCAAAACCCACCATATGTCCATAATCGGCAGGATGGTGTGGATTTTTATTTTTTGTGTTCTTCTACCCATGTACGTAGGGTAGAAGGTGTATGCGGTGGATGTGATTGGTTTGATGGACAGTTCTTCATGAGAATGGATAGACTCCCGTAAAGTCTATCCTTCTGAATGAAGGTGATGTCCTTCATGACGTCTTTTAAAACCAGCTCTATCTCACTCTGTGATGGTTGAGCTGGTTTTTTGCTTTTATTCGAGATTGTCCAAAACATTTTTAGTTCCGGGGGGGGGGGGGGGGGGGGGGGGGGAATGGATCTTGAATGAACCATTTTCCCCGTACACTATATATTTTTTGGCATCTGCCAATAGCTCCTTCGCTTTGGTTATATCTACTGGCAGATAGTCGAGGGTTTTCCTTGCCGTCTCGGTGTGGTGTGGGGTTGGGGCGTTTGTGGTTGAGTGGGTGTCTGGGTGTGTGTGTGTGGGGGTTTAGGAGGACGCGGCTGATTGGCTTGGCGCAGGGAGGGGGGGGGGCATTTATTTTCAATGTTTTATAAAAGTTCATTGGGACTTTAATCATTTGTAAATGAGGTAGTCCCACAGCAGTTATAAAGTTAGGCCCTTCAGTTTGGACCGAAGGGTTTGATGAAATTGTTTTCAGTAGTTCTTTATTGTCTGTGTTTATGTGTATATTGTAAAGTCTTTTTTTGTGTAGCAGTTTGTGTTGTGTGACGGGGAGGGGTGGTTTGTATATAGTTTGTTCTCTTGGGGAGGGTTAATGTTAACAAGTGTGTCTGTGGTGCGCCTCCTCTTCTTTCTTTTTACTGTTTGGAAGGGATCTTTTTCGTCTTGCGACGAAAGGGGTTCGTCTTCCTTGTTGGGTGGGAGGGGTATGTTTTCTGGTAGTGTTTGTGGTGTGTGTGTTTTTGTATTTGTTTTGGGTGGGGAGGGAGTGAGTGGGACAGTATTCTGTGTTGTTTTTTCACGTGTTTGTTGTTGTTGTGGTGGTGTTGTTGGTTGTTGTTGTTGTTGGGGTGGTGTTGGTAGCAGTGTTTTTTTCTGTGTGAGCTGGGGACAGGCAGCCCTCAGGTGACCTCTATTGCCACAGAGGTAACAGGAGGGACGCCTACCCTCCACAATAATGTTGAGGTGGGTACGGTCATCCAGCATGACGCGCTCAGGGATTTGGGCGATACGTTCTGGCCTTATTTGTGTCAGAACTTCGATGCTCGTTCCACTGAACGCGTCGCTGGATGCCTTCCCTATTGAAATGAGGTTGTCCTCGTCTAAATTGAGGAAGCCGGTTAGTAACCACCAGTAGTTTATGTTTGGGGTGATGGTGGTTATCCATATTCTCTGGGTTTTTTTACCCATGTAGGTGGGGAAGAAGGTGTAGTGTGTGGAACGAATTGGCGACACAGAGTATTTTTCGCCGCCAATTCGTCTTTCATCAATAAGGATAAACTCCCATAGAGTTTATCCTTTTGTATAAAAGTGATGTCTCTCATCGCTTCTTTCAAGACTAACTGAATTTCAGCTTGAGATGGTTGTGCTGGTTTTTTTGTCTTATTTAAAATTGTACGGAATACGACAGTTCATAATTCCGTCTGTTTTTTTAGTTCTGGAGGTGAATTTATAGAAAACGAACCATTTTCGCCAAAAGATACATATTTTTTGGCTTTTTCCAGCATTTCTTTGGCTTTTGAAATATCTTCAAGCACATAAGTGACTGATAATTTAGCCGTTTGTGCAAAAGATATTTTGTTTTCGTTGTTGGTGTTTGTATTGTTTTGTTTCTCGTCGTTTGAGTTGTTTTCATCTTTGTTGTTGTTGTCTTTCTCGTTTGGTGTGTGGATACTTGTGACGTTTGTGTTGTTGATGTTTTTGTTGTCTTTATTGTTGCTGTTGTTGTCGTTGTTGTTGTTTTCAGTTTCTTGTATAGTTGTGGCTACATCAAGTTGTCGGTCAACAGGTGAAGAAAATTCTTCCTCTGGCTGACCTCTGCTGCTGTGACAGTGGCAGGGGGACTGTGAGTATGACTTCGCCTTTCTTCCTTTGAATGTTGGTGAAGATGCTTCAGCCATTTTTATTAAAATAGGATTTTTCGAAATTTTTCGAAAGATAAAATTTTTACAAGACTATTTCGCCTAAAGGCGTAGAATATTTTGAGAGACTGACCAGATCAAAATTTGACCTTGCAGTCCCTCTACAAAATGGTACGAAAATGAAAGTTTACAGTTCACAATTTCCAGATAAATTTAAACGAAACTTACTGAGCGAGCTCAGCACATGTGTCCATATAGATAGATAGATAGGTAGGTATATAGATAGATATGTAGGTAGGTAGGTAGGTAGGTAGATATGTAGGTAGGTATATAGATAAATATGTGGGTAGATAGATAGATAAGTAGGTATATAGATAGATATGTAGGTATATAGATGTAGGTATCATCATGTCATTTCATTTTACGTCCGCTTTTTCCTGCTTGCAAGGGTGGGACGGGAACTGATTCTGGCTTGATTTCTACAGCTGGATGCCCTTCCTAACACCAACCTCATTTACAGTGAGTGCTGGGTGCTTTTTTGCCGTGGCACCTCCATGACCATTTTGCAGTGGAATGATAGGGACCCCAGTCCCTATCATCTCATTTCTACAGCTGAGTAGACTGGAGCAATGTGAAATAAAGTGTCTTGCTCAAGGAAACAACACATCACCCGGTCTGAGAATTGAACTCACAACCTTTCGATTGCAAGGCCAATGCTCTAACCACTAAGCCATGTGCCTCCATATAGATAGATAGATACATACAGAGTTGTACATACAGGTACAAATCAATGCGTGTGTATTGTAGAAGCTAAGGTTTATTTTGCAGTCATTTCTAGCAAGACAGGTTACCACAACATGGTCCTTGCATGTACGACAGACACACAAACAGATAAAGGGCCAATGATGATGATAATTTCTAGACAGTGTTCGACTTACTGGTTTTTGATTCTTTGTTTCACTACTTGCTTTCTCATTCCCTTGGCTTTCGGTTTCTGATAGATTTTATTGAACCTGAATATAAAAATAGTTGTTACAGTTATTAACCCTTTAGCATTTAAACTGGCAGTAACTCTCTCACCTCTTTCTGTTCAAACCAGCTGTAACCGGCTGCTCATACTAATGTCAAGGCATTGTCCTCAAAATAAATATCAAAATTGCGTAGATTCCATATATAATTATGTAAGATAAAGCCTTTATCACAAAAATACAATAGTAAATATAGAGTAATGTAAATGCTAAAGGGTTAAAGAAAATATTAATTTCTAACACAATAGAGAGGAAAAGATCGTATAGACCAGAGGTGGGCAATATATTCCATTGGCAGGCCACTTTTGAACATTGGAACAACTAATAGGGCCATTAATATTTATTAAGCACTATTCCAAAGATTCACCACAACTTCTTTTCTCCATAACATGGAACTATCAGTGAAGCCCTTTAGTATAGGTCAACTAACAGAAGTATTAGTTACGGAAAAAATTCTAAATAAACCTACAAGGTAAAAATTAAAAACGGTCATCACGGGCCACTCTGACTGGTCTGGCAGGCCAGATTGTTGCATGCCCCTGGTATAGACAAATAAATTGACCCTAATATTTCAGTAGTATTTTATTTTGTTGGGGTATGTTATTTTATTGATATTAAAGTAAATATTAACAGAGAAAGTATATGAAAATAAGAGTTATAATTAATTTAACATATTCTGTGATATAATTTAATATATTCTGTGATATATTCCAAATCACTAACTTCAAAGCTTTTCTCCTCCAACCATATAGTATTACCAATATTTATATTACTGTGTATAAGAGGGATAAACTGTATTGTGCGGGAGAGAAGACTGCATTAGTATGGCCATGTGATGCGCATGGAAAATGACCGCTGGGTGAAGAAGTGCCAAGTAAATCCAGTGGAAGGAAGACGCAGTAGAGGAAGACCACGAAAAACATGGGCAGAGGTGGTGAGAGCTGACCTCAGATCGCTGAAGTCCACAGAGGAGATGACGAGAGACCGTGACGAATGGAGAGATGCTGTGCTGAAGAGGACTCGTCCCACCCTTGCAAGCAGAGAAAAGCAGACGTAAAATGATGATGAATATATCTAAAAACATTGATGAGTACTTACATAGTAATTCCAATTTTGTCCTTAAATTTCTGTAATTCTTCAAAACTCATTTCAGACAATTCTAAAATAGATAAAATATTAATTTTATATTGTCATAAAGTAAAAAGTAAAGAAAATTGTGAGATAAAAACAAAACAAACTAATGAATATAATAATATAATAACTTGAGAATTGTTTAATACTTTCTACATATCTTTAGTTAAATTGTTACCCTTTTGATATTAAACCACCCTTGATGGTTGTTTTAAACAGGTCCTATCAGAAGCAATCATCTTTAATTGATCCGACTGGATCCCCAAGCGTGACCAGCTAAGCTGATGGATGTTATTCAACCATCTTGTTTGGGGTCTACCCCTGGGTCTCCTACCTGTTGGTTTTTACCTGTAAAATCTGTCCAGTGATTCTTTCCTGAGACATTCTAACCAATTCAGAGAAGTAGGGGCTCTACCTGGAGTGACTCTCTGATCTCCAAGCTACAAATATGTCCAGTGTTTCTTTCCTGAGACGTTCTAACCATGTGTCTGTAATATCAGAGCTGTAATCTCTCAATTCGGAGAAGTAGCGACTCTACCTGGAGTGACTACCTGGTCTACAAGCTACACACTCTACTGAGTAACATTACTCCAAAGACATTAAACTCTGATGATTAAAAAGTAATAAATAATTTGATGTGCTATAAATACCTTTCTGAACAGCTTCCTTTCAATGTTCAATGGGCAAAAATGGATTCAGAAGAAAAAAAAAAAGATTGTTTTATTACATTTTATTAATTGCTTTTAAGTAACTGAACAATATAACAATTATAACAAACAATGGGCTTCCGTCTTTGGGTTTTCACCTGAAAAGTTCCTCTCCAAGACTGGGCAAGGTATTATGTGGAAGAACAGCAATGGTCTTACAAACCAGTCACCCCTCTCCAAATCACCGATGTTATTTAACCCTTTAATGTTCAAACCAGCCAGAATTCTCTACCTCTTTCTGTTGAAACTGGCTGTAACCAGTCTCTCAAACTGATATTAAGGTATTGTTCTCAAAATAAATACTTTTAAAATCTCATAGATTCGATATTATGTGAGATAATTATGCGAGATAAAGCATTTACGATGAAAATACAATAGTATACAGAGAATAATGTAAATGCTAAAGAGTTAAATAAAAGTCAAAGGCCAATACAGTTTAGCACCAGTGACGTCTTGCAATTCATTATTTCTAGCTGAAGTAACTGGAGCAATGTGAAATAAAGTATCTTGCTCAAGGACACGAAACTCTGAAGATAGTCCTATTAGCTGACAGGGTGGGCACTCTGTTAGATACACTCTTAACTATAGAGTTAATAATGGTCTTTGGGTGGTTGGAGTGTCTACTCACATATTTCAAGTTTTCCTTGGGTTTGTGGTAAGGGTAGTACAAACCGGGGTCTAATTCTAGTGTTCCGCCTAAGTTAAGTGTCCTAGTGTTCTATTTCTATCGTCAGGCTGTAGTTCTTATATATATATTATATATATATATATATACATACAAATGATGAATCAAAACATAACAAATATGTTTAGAATTTTGTGTTTCTCAATAAGTAAACCCAATAGACTTTATCTAGAGCCGTAGTAACCAAATTAAAAGATATATGGTTATATGCTAACCCAAGCATTGAGCACGTGTGGCTTCGGCTACAGGCATTTAGTAATCTGTATCGCACGTCTCTCTGCTTCTTCCTCACCTACGAAACATATATCCTATTATATATATATATATATATATATATATATAACAAAGCGGTTTCATGTTAAGGTCTTTCTTTATTCATTAGATATAGTTACGACCGTTTCACAGATGACTGGTTAAGGATCTATATTAATGCTATAGACCCGACTACAGTCCCATCAGACTTGTTAATAAAGTAACCCCCAAAATCTCATCGAAATTGCTGATTGTGGTAGCCGCCTCAGTAAACCACGAATCTAGTGAACCAGACTTTGCCTTTCATCCTTACGGGGTCGATAAAATAAAGTACCAGTAATGCACTGGATATTTGCTGGCCTTGTGCCTAAAGTAGAAACAATTATATTATATTATATATAATTGTTTCTACTTTTGGCACAAGGCCAGCAATAATCCAGTGTATTACTGGTACTTTATATTATATATAATATAACATAACTTTATGAATAAAAGGAACGAGCATAAACTGTAGAATGGATCATTATTAACTATTGTTCTAGTAAATATTTCGTTCAATTTTAAAATAATTATTCTGACATGTTTAAAAATGTAATGACGATGTATGGATATTAATTTCTGAAAAGATAAAGATTTTTATATTTACACAAAAAATTCTAACGAAGATAAGAGACGTGTTAAAGTAAACTCACCATGTTGGATTTGACTAACTCAGTCGCTTAGAACATTAAAAAATAAACTTGTTTATTTATATAAAAACAACTTAATTAAAATGATTCATTAAAATATTTGTTTAATTACGAATATACATTTTTTTTCGATTTTTTTTCAAAATTATATTATTTAATTAATGGAAAATATTCTATTTAGTTAATTACCTAAGCGACTCAGCTGTATTAAATATGTCCTTCCTAAAAACGGCGGCAAGTGTAAAAATAATGTTTGAGTGATTTCTGTTTTTATTGCAGGAAAATGTTGGGTAATAAAGCTTTGGAATTAATTAAAGAACTGTCGAGAGTTTCCTATGGAAATTTACCCCCTTTTAATGTAAGTTAAGCCATATTTATTTTAATAGAAACAGTTTTTGTTTAGTTTCAGGTAGGAATCCTTGGCTTGGTAAAGACAAAAATACGAAATGTCTTCACATTTTTTTAATATTAGAAATTCTTTGAAGTTTATTTAATATTTTTATTAAGTTATTTAAGATTTTGGTATTATTTTCTGTAGGAAGACTGTATCCGGCAGATTCTTGATGAAATGAAAACACTTTATGAACTTAACCAGAAAGATGTGTAAGTTTATTAATTAGTATTCATAATTAATTGTTTCTACTTTTGGCACAAGGCCAGCAATTACCCAGTACATTACTGGTACTTTATTTTATCGACCCCCGTAAGGATGAATGGCAAAGTCAACCTCGGTGAGATTTGAACTCAGATCATAAAGGGCCGTAACTCTATGCTGCAAAGCTTGGCGTCCAACCCTCTACCGATACTGCCAATCCACCATAGTATTCATAATTAATTAATAGTGGGTTGGCAGTATCGGTAGAGGGTCTGACGCCATGCTTTCCGGCATAGAGTTACGGCCCTTTACGTTCTGAGTTCAAATCCCGCCGAGGTTAACTTTGTCTTTCATCCTTACGGGGTCGATAAAATAAAGTACCAGTAATACACTGGGATAATTGCTGGCCTTGTGCCAAAAGTAGAAACAATTATTAGTTGTGGGTTGGCAGAATCGCTAGTGTCGGACAACATGCTTTGCAGCATAGAGTTACGTCCCATCTTTACCTGTCAACCTTTCAGAGTTGATAAATATAGTACCAGTCTAGGGGCAGTTGATATTTTTTATTTATTGTTACAAATTATATATATACACATATATATCATTATCATGATATATATGTGTATATATATATATATATATGTGTGTATGTTACGTTGGTACCACAAAACATCCAGCCTACTTTGTAAGTGGTTGTGTAGGTGTCACAGTAAAAAGCACCCAGTACACACTGTAAAGTGGTTGTGTAAAAGACACGGTAAAAAGCACCCAGTACACACTGTAAAGTGGTTGTGTAAAAGACACGGTAAAAAGCACCCAGTACACACTGTAAAGTGGTTGTGTAAAAGACACGGTAAAAAGCACCCAGCCCACACTGTAAAGTGGTTGTGTAAAAGACACGGTAAAAAGCACCCAGCCCACACTGTAAAGTAGTTGTGTAAAAGACGGTAAAAAGCACCCAGTACGCACTGTAAAGTGGTTGTGTAAAAGACACGGTAAAAAGCACCCAGCCCACACTGTAAAGTAGTTGTGTAAAAGACGATAAAAAGCACCCAGTACGCACTGTAAAGTGGTTGTGTAAAAGACACGGTAAAAAGCACCCAGTACACACTGTAAAGTGGTTGTGTAAAAGACACGGTAAAAAGCACCCAGCCCACACTGTAAAGTAGTAGTGTAAAAGACGTTAAAAAGCACCCAGTACACACTGTAAAAGTGGTTGTGTAAAAGACAGGGTAAAAAGCACCCAGTACACACTGTAAAGTGGTTGTGTAAAAGACACGGTAAAAAGCACCCAGTACGCACTGTAAAGTAGTTGTGTAAAAGACACGGTAAAAAGCACCCAGTACATACTGTAAAGTGGTTGTGTAAAAGACATGGTAAAAAGCACCCAGCCCACACTGTAAAGTAGTAGTGTAAAAGACGTTAAAAAGCACCCAGTACACACTGTAAAGTGGTTGTGTAAAAGACACGGTAAAAAGCACCCAGTACGCACTGTAAAGTAGTTGTGTAAAAGACACGGTAAAAAGCACCCAGTACATACTGTAAAGTGGTTGTGTAAAAGACATGGTAAAAAGCACCCAGTACATACTGTAAAGTGGTTGTGTAAAAGACATGGTAAAAAGCACCCAGTACACACTGTAAAGTGGTTGTGTAAAAGACACGGTAAAAAGCACCCAGTACATACTGTAAAGTGGTTGTGTAAAAGACATGGTAAAAAGCACCCAGTACACACTGTAAAGTGGTTGTGTAAAAGACATGGTAAAAAGCACCCAGTACACACTGTAAAGTGGTTGTGTAAAAGACACAGTAAAAAGCACCCAGTACACACTGTGAAGTGGTTGTGTAAAAGACACGGTAAAAAGCACCCAGTACACACTGTAAAGTGGTTGTGTAAAAGACATGGTAAAAAGCACCCAGTACACACTGTAAAGAGGTTGTGTAAAAGACACGGTAAAAAGCACCCAGTACACACTGTAAAGTAGTTGTGTAAAAGACACGGTAAAAAGCACCCAGTACGCACTGTAAAGTAGTTGTGTAAAAGACACAGTAAAAAGCACCCAGTACACACTGTAAAGTGGTTGTGTAAAAGACAGTAAAAAGCACCCAGTACACACTGTAAAGTGGTTGTGTAAAAGACACAGTAAAAAGCACCCAGTACACACTGTAAAGTGGTTGTGTAAAAGACAGTAAAAAGCACCCAGTACACACTGTAAAGTGGTTGTGTAAAAGACACGGTAAAAAGCACCCAGTACACACTGTAAAGTGGTTGTGTAAAAGACATGGTAAAAAGCACCCAGTACACACTGTAAATGTGGTTGTGTAAAAGACACAGTAAAAGCACCCAGTACATACTGTAAAGTGGTTGTGTAAAAGACACAGTAAAAGCACCCAGTACACACTGTAAAGTGGTTGTGTAAAAGACACGGTAAAAAGCACCCAGTACGCACTGTAAAGTGGTTGTGTAAAAGACACGGTAAAAAGCACCCAGTACACACTGTAAAGTGGTTGTGTAAAAGACATGGTAAAAAGCACCCAGTACACACTGTAAAGTGGTTGTGTAAAAGACACGGTAAAAAGCACCCAGTACACACTGTAAAGTGGTTGTGTAAAAGACAGTAAAAAGCACCCAGTACACACTGTAAAGTGGTTGTGTAAAAGACACGGTAAAAAGCACCCAGTACACACTGTAAAGTGGTTGTGTAAAAGACACGGTAAAAAGCACCCAGTACACACTGTAAATGTGGTTGTGTAAAAGACACGGTAAAAAGCACCCAGTACATACTGTAAAGTGGTTGTGTAAAAGACACAGTAAAAAGCACCCAGTACACACTGTAAAGTGGTTGTGTAAAAGACACAGTAAAAAGCACCCAGTACACACTGTAAATGTGGTTGGCGTTAGGAAGGGGCATCCAGCCGTAGAAAACCAGCCAGAATCTGTCTTATATGCACAAGACACGGTCACCCGACCCGACTTGCCTCTAAATGGGACAAACCCATCTAACCCATGTAGATTTGGCAAGCCTCTTATAAGCTTGTTTCTTGAGTGTTTTATTAATTGGGGTTCCAGTCCAAGCTCAGACACTAGTCCTCTACAGAGATTAACTCATGGTTGTTGCTGAGTAGAGTAAAGTGAGGTTTCTTGCTCAAGGGCAACTCACCGCAGGTCAAGGAATCAAACCCATCACTTTATGATCGTTCCAGCCTCCTCCCCTAACCAATAATCCAAGTCCTTGGAGAAATTGTTCAATTGTTCGATTGGATTCCTTAAATCTGTAAATCCCCAAATCCCACCTCTTCAACAGCGAAAAATGTGACGTTTCTGCCAGGGTTTGGATTTCTTGAACCATGAAAGGCAAAGTTGACTTCAGCAGGGCTTGAACTCAGAAGACGGAATAAATGCTGAGGCACTGAATGAAAGGACAGAGGTTATGAGCTCTAATAACCGTGTTGGACCTTAATTGGTTTTAGTATTGAGTGCTTTCTAGTTGATTCAATCAATGGAACAGCCTATTCATGAAATTAGTATGGTCGAATAGTCTACAGACATGTCTCCTGAACCCCTATATATACTATTGTATTTACTCTATATATACTATTGTATTTACTCTATATATACACTATTGTATTTACTCTATATATACTATTGTATTTACTCTATATATACTATTGTATTTACTCTATATATACTATATATATACTATTGTATTTACTCTATATATACTATTGTATTTACTCTATATATACTATTGTATTTACTCTATATATACTATATATATACTATTGTATTTACTATATATATACTATTGTATTTACTCTATATATACTATATATATACTATTGTATTTACTCTATATATACTATTGTATTTACTCTATATATACTCTATATATACTATTGTATTTACTCTATATATACTATATATATACTATTGTATTTACTCTATATATACTCTATATATACTATTGTATTTACTCTATATATACTATATATATACTATTGTATTTACTCTATATATACTATTGTATTTACTCTATATATACTATTGTATTTACTCTATATATACTATATATATACTATTGTATTTACTCTATATATACTATTGTATTTACTCTATATATACTATTGTATTTACTCTATATATACTATTGTATTTACTCTATATATACTATTGTATTTACTCTATATATACTATATATATACTATTGTATTACTATATATATACTATATATATATACTATTGTATTTACTCTATATATACTATATATATACTATTGTATTTACTCTATATATACTATTGTATTTACTCTATATATACTATTGTATTTACTCTATATTTACTCTATATATACTATTGTATTTACTCTATATTTACTATATATATACTATTGTATTTACTCTATATATACTATATATATATACTATTGTATTTACTCTATATATACTATTGTATTTACTCTATATATACTATATATATACTATTGTATTTTCACAGTAAACATTTTATCTCACATAATATTGAATCTATGAGATTTTTATATTATTTATTTTGAGAACAATACCTTAGCATAAGTATGAGCAGCCAGTTACAGCTGGTTTGAACAGAAAGAGGTGAGAGAATTCTGGCTGGATATGGCTGGTTTAAATGCTAAAGGGTTAACATGATTTTTCAGTGAGATTCAGTGCGACATTCCTGGTTCTTTGAAATACATCTAGATGGACTGGAGCAACGTGAAATAAAGTGTCTTGCTCAAGGACACAACGTGCACCAGGAATCAAACTCGTAACCTTACGATCGTGATCCAAACACCCTATTTAAGTCACTCATCTCCAGTAACCAAATATGTATGATGATGATGATGATGATGTAGTTTGAGATAATAAAATATAGACTTTGTAAAATATTTCTGTGGCTCTTCTCAACATAATTTGTTTGAAACGTGTTTTATGTTAATTGGTGACTATTTTATATGTGATCCTAGGAATGACACTGTCGCAGGTGAAGCTGGTCTGTTCTCCGGTGTACAGGTTAGACATGCTGCTCTTGAAAGAAACAAACGATGTCTTCTTACTTACTTGTAAATATACACAGATTCTTTTTCCTTTTACATTGTATTATGTGATGATGTCAGATGTGTCACAGTTGAGTGGAATATAGGCATTGTATGGTGTGGTGATGTCTGGTATGTCACAGTTGAGTGGAATATAGACTATGGTGTGGTGATGTCTGGTATGTCACAGTTGAGTGGAATATAGACTATGGTGTGGTGATGTCTGGTATGTCACAGTTGAGTGGAATATAGACTATGGTGTGGTGATGTCTGGTATGTCACAGTTGAGTGGAATATAGACTGTATGGTGTGGTGATGTCTGGTATGTCGCAGTTGACTGGATATGATATGTCATAGTTGACTGGAATACAGAGATTGTGTGGTGTGATGATGGCTATGTCATATTTGACTGGATATGATATATCACAGTTGACTGGTTATGATATGTCATAGTTGACTGGTTATGATATGTCATGGTTGACTGGTTATGATATGTCATAGTTGATTTACCCTTTAAAAAAATGTCATCCAACCCACGCCAGCATGGAAAAGTGGATGTAACTATAATGAATATAATGTATATGTTGCTGAATAGAAGCTTAATATGAAAATAGTTAGTTTTTGTGTGAGTCAGCCTAAAAATGTTGTATATTTACAGATATAAAAGACTGGAGAACATTAAAGAAATGCGTTGGGAATTTGGTAGCGTTCTTCCTGCTCAGATACGGTACAATATGTGTGAACGGGAGGTAAGTTGTTCCAAGAATCAGTCTAGTATTTTATTATTTCTTACACCAAAATAGGGATTAGCAATAATTGGTGGAGCGGCAGACAATATCCTTTGCGACATATACTTGATAAATTCCGACCTCTCCAAGACAATGTCACTGGACCGAGATCTTTGGCGCTACACAGTAATAGAGAAGACCTGCCTTACCTAAGTACAAAGTGAAACCTACTACAGTCATTAGGCACCTCTAACAAAATACACCCCCGTCCCACTACCCCCACCCCATCCACACCACCCCTTTCAATGTAAAGTTATGTTGGTACCACAACATCCAGCCCGAAACAAATGAGGTCGTGTAGGTGTCATGACAAAAAAAACACACAGTCCACGCTGTAATGTGGCCGTGTAGGTAACACGGTAAAAACCTCCCAGCCCCACACTGTAAATGTGGTTGGTGTTAGGAAGGGCATCCAGCCGTAGAAAACCCGCCAGACAGTCCTATGCGAGCAAGACAACCACTCTTGCCTCAAGTGGGAAAACTCCTGTCCAAACCCATGCAAGCGTGGAAGATGGACATTAAACGAAGATGATGATGATGACTTATGTCCTTTGACATTCTAAGTTTAAATCCAGCCGATGCTAGCTTTGCCTTTCATCCTTCAATAAAATAAAGTACCAGTAACATGCTGGGGTGTTACAGTTTAATATTATTACCATTTGATATTATTTTTATTTCCAGGTGCAATGGTTTAACCGTTATAACAGAATGTTAACGGCATACATGCGAAGTATTGCTGGTGGAATTGGACTTGATCTTACTCAAGACATACAACCCCCCAAAAGTTTATATATAGAGGTATGGCATTGTTCTTGTTGTTGTTGTTGCTTTCAAAACTTGTCTTGCATTTATGTTCTACTTACCATATTTACCGTATTTCCTGGCACCGAAGACGCTTCGTCCTTGAGGACACACCCTAATTTTGACAACCAAAAGTTTGAAAAAAATAATAGCAACAACCTTCGGCCTCCAGAACGTGTGGTAGATTTTTGAGACTTATTTCAGGAAAAAAGTAGCATGTTCGACTCCGGGAAATACAGTACTGGAATATAATCTGAGGAATATATAGCAAAAAAACAAACAAATCAATTGGAAGCGGCGGGGGAGTAGAGTCAACTTATATTCGGGGTCAATATTTTAATGAGTTTTGCTCATTTCGGGGTCGGCTTATATTCGAGTATATGCCATTTTCCCTATTAAAGAAGGGATTAATATTGGAGGCTCCATGACAACTTTTCTATTTTGCCCTAACCTCAGCAACCCCTGTCTTTCATTTTCTCCCCATTCTTATTTCCATCTTTGCTGTTCCTTGTTCAAACACTGTCTTGCTCCTATAAGTCATAGCAATCTTTTCTACACTAACCCACACAAAACTGCTTCTATTAACCCTTTAGCATTTACATTACTCTATATTATATTTTCACAGTAACGGCTTTATCTTACATAATTACCTCATATCATAGCGAATCTATGAGATTTTAATATTATTTATTTTGAGAACAATACCTTAATATAAGTATGAGTGTTCAGTTGCAGCTGGTTTGAACAGAAAGAGGTGAGAGAATTCTGGCTGGATACAGCCGGTTTGAACAGAAAGAGGTGAGAGAATTGTGGCTGGATACGGCCGGTTTGAACAGAAAGAGGTGAGAGAATTCTGGCTGGATACGGCCGGTTTAAAGAGGAAGAGGTGAGAGAATTGTGGCTGGATACAGCTGGTTTAAATGTTGCTCCTCACACCGATACAGAAACTACTCTACCACCAACATCAACAGAGTAACTCCCATTCTCTGCTAGCCAATGAGAAAGCCTCTGCATGATCACTCGACCTGCTGGAAATAGTAGCCAAATCACCTCAAATCACGCTCTTCTTAAGAAAGGGGAGGACACAATATAGTTATAAATACCTCAGATGATAGATCTGCTGATCAGCAACAACACAAAATATTTGTTGGTGAACTAACTCATAAAATTGTCTAGTGTACAAAACCAATGAAGGAATGTGGCCTAGAGATTAAGGGTGTTAGACACCCGAACGTTTGAGTCCCACATTCTGTCCTTGAGCAAGGCATTTAATTTCATGTTGCTCCAGTCCTTTCTGGAGCAGCATGAAAGGGTTAATTCCTACAACAGACTTGTGTTTGCTCCTGGAGGCAGTTTTTTTTTTCATAAAAAAACCTGAGGTCCCCTATCATGAAAGCACCTAAGAAACCTTCAATGAGATAAAACCTTGTAAAACACCTGCTAAACTTATATAGGTGGGAGCTGTAACAACAACAATAACAAAATCAACATTCCAAGAATAAAGCAGCAGAAGTTTAGAAATTTTATTGAAAAAATAACTTTGTATGGTTTTAATTTGACTTTCAGGTGAGATGTTTAGTCGATCATGGAGAGTTTGAAACACAGGATGGAAATATTGTTGTCTTAAAAAGAAATAACCAGGTGTGTATTGCATTTCTCAAGGGTTGTGTAGTTAAGGAGTTGGCTCGCAACCATATGACTTCAGATTCAATCCCACTGCAGGCCACCTTTGCCTATTGGGTGAAGTTTGGTCAGTGGAAACTGCATAAAAACTATAATCATCATCATCATCATATGTCCGCTTTTCCCTGCCTGCAAGGGTGGGATGGGTCCTATTCAGCACAGCATCTCTCCACTTGAAACGGTCCTTCGTCATCTCCGTGAGCTTCAGCGATCTGAGGTCTGCTCTCACCACCTCCGCCCATGTTTTACTTGGTCTTCCTCTTCTGCATCTTCCTTCTACTGGGATTTCTTGGCACCTCTTTACCCAGATGGGAATCTCTCTACCACTCTCACTCTCAAGATGGGAATCTCTCTACCACACTCACACAACCCTACATGTTGTCACTCTCAAGATGGGAATCTCTCTACCACACTCACACATCCCTACATGTCACTCACACAACCCTACATGTTGTCACTCACTCTCAAGATGGGAATCTCTCTACCACACTCACACATCCCTACATGTTGTCACTCACTCTCAAGATGTGAATCTCTCTACCACACTCACACAACCCTACATGTCACTCATTCTTAACATGGGAATCTCTCTACCACTCTCACACATCCTTACATATTTTTTCATTCACATTAAACTTTATTTGAAATTAATTCTGAAATTTGATTTATTTTGTTTTGTTTTTTTCAGCATTTCCTCCTACGGTCTGAATGTGAAAATCTTATTCGTCAAGGCATCTTGGAACATGTTAACTGAAAATATTTCTTCAACAAACATTGTATGATACACTTCTCTTTAACCCTTTACCATTTACATTACTCTGGTTGTAGTATGGCGCGTGTTTATTGAAGATCTGCTCATTTGCAGACAAGCGTGATATACAATAAAACAGGTCTATATATGTGTGTATATATGTATATATATATGTGTATATATGTGTGTATATTATTATAAAGGTCATGAAATTCAGAATCCTCAGAGTAGAAACATTATCGGTGGATTGGCAGTATCGGTAGAGGGTCAAACGCCATGCTTGCAGCATAGTTACGGCCCTTTATGGTCTGAGTTCAAATCCCGCCGAGGTTAACTTTGTCTTTCATCCTTACGTCGTCGATAAAATAAAGTACCAGTAATGTACTGAGTAATTGCTGGCCTTGTACTAAAAATAGAAACAATTATTGTCTTTAATGTGTTGCTGGAGAAAAGTCCAATCTATACAACAGCAAAACAATTTATTCATTAATGGTATAATTATTCCTCCAGTGGAATACTTAGAGGCAAATATACTTCGTATTTCATACGTTTAGAAAGAGAACAAATTTATTTATCTAAAATGGCGGCCATAAGGGGACATAATAATCTAAGGGAAGTAACTGTGGTGTATTTTAAAACATTACAGCGGCGTCTTCTACGTGGTGCACTGAAGTTGACAGTGTTATTCATAATAGGTGTTATTCCTGCTGCTTCCGAGACCGGGCTTATTGCACGCCCCCTCTCTATTTGATTTATGTGTTCCTATATCATTGAGGGCGTTCGCAGATTTAATTCTATGCTTAATCCCATTTCTATTATTGCGTCTATAAACAGGGAATACATCTAGCTTAGTTATTATAGCCAGACTTAGCTATTTTATTACTATGATGATATTTCAGGGTGCTATTCAGCTTACCTAATCTATTTTTATTATTCCTATCATTGGTAATATTCCTGCGTTGTGTGATTGGCAGTATCGGTAGAAGATCGGACGCCATGCTTCGCAGCATAGAGTTACGCCCCTTTATAGTCAGTTCAAATCTCGTCAAGGTTCACTTTGCCTTTCATCCTTACAGGGTCGATAAAATAAAGTACAAATAATGTACTGGCCTTGTGCCAAAAGTAGAAACAATTATTACTATATATATGGGATATTAAGAGATTTAATATCGTGGATGTAAAAGATCTTACACTGCAGGGCTCTGTTATAATACTCAGCTGTGCTTTTAAATATGTCCTCATTGACCGAAAGCCTTGAGATTCTATGAGAGACGTTCTATAGAGTTAAGGATAGGAGGGTGGTGGTTAGATGATTTACTAATTAATGTAAGAAAGCACCTTTCTACAAAGTACGAGTGAAACTGTTGATAGTCGGGACTAGAGGAATTTTTGGTAACATTTATCTATTATTTCTTCAAACTTACATTTTCAACTTAGCTCCGTTTAAATGATTGTCTAATTAATTTCTACGGACTAAGAGGAAAGATTCCGTAAATTTTATCTGACTGTTTCTCATAAAGGAATATCGATAACTTATATGTTATTTCTTCAAAGTTACATTTTCAACTTAGCCCCATTTAAATGATTATCTATCTAGTATTTCTACAGACTAAGAAGAAATTTTGGGTAAATTTATCTGACAGTTCTTCAAACTTATAATTTTATATAGCTCTGATTGATAATTATTTACTTAATTCGTTCACTCATCAAGCCACACTGTTAAAGATAGACAGATACATATATGTGTCTGTCTATGTTTAAATATATATATATATGTTCTTTATGACTTAGTTACCGCCTAAGGTTTACAGAACAAACTGCTTCTTCTAGCAATGAACTTACCTGCCACAGATCTACCCATCACAACAATTCTATCTTGACCACAAGCCTCATTATGTTTCTCACCCCTTTTGAATTTGTAACTAATGGCGATCACTTTGAAAATTTTGGTCCTAACTGAGGGCGTTTCTTGATAAGTTCAAAGTCTCATGGAGAATGCAATGATTAGACATTTCTACAAAGTAAGAGAGAAGCTGTCGACAGTCGGGACTAGAGGAATTTGTCTTTGAAAAGGATGGCTACTATAGCATCAACCCAGTCATGTGGAACTTCCTCCCCTCCATGCTTGGGAACCTCTGGATTAATACCATCCAGGCCAGATTTATTGTTTAATTTCTGTACAGTAGAAGCAATGTCATTTCTATTTGGCTCTGGTGCCATTTCATCTACAATTGGGTAGCTTTTCATTGATTTGATAATGTTTGTTAAGAAGTTCAGAGAAGTGTTCCACCCAGAGTTTCTGAATGGAGACAATATCAGTCAAGTGTGACTGACCATCTGCAGTTCTTACAGGTGATATTGAGGAAGATTGTGCACCATACACTTCTTTAATGAAGGAGAAAAATGCCTTTGTGTCCTTGCGATATATTGCTTCTTGTGCTTGTTTGGCTTTGTTGAGCCACCACTGCTACTTAATATTTCTCAGAGCATTTCACACTTTTCTTTTTAGTTGCTTATAAGAGACATCACAATTAGGATTGATTGATTAAGAAAGAAGTTTTTGTCCCTAAGTAAATCACATATGTCAGAGTTGCTATCTGTAACCCAGACATTAGACCTCCTCCATCTCACACCCACTGATGCTACTTGGAATACTTTTGTGTTAAAATCTTTCCAAAGGTTGCTTGGGTCAAGTGTGATAATTATAGAATTTGTGGACAGCATTGAAAGACTTGAGCTTTGGTACTTTAGTCCCAGTGTGTCTAGTTTTTGGTGTTATAGTTAAATTGAGTTTGGCCCTGACAAGTCAATGATCAGTCCAGCACTGTTCCTCTCATTGAGTGCACACTACATACGTCTTTTGCATCACATTTGTAACTAAAATATAATCAATGAGGTGCCAACTTTAGACTTTGGGTGCATCCAAGTTGTTTTAAACTTATCCTTCTGCTGAAAGAAAGGGTAAGTTGATGTTCAGTGCAAAACATAAGGAGTGAAACACGATTTTGGTTACATTTTCCCCACTCCATGTCTACCCAAGGTCAGCCATGTCATGATATCAGATCTGAACCTTGAGTTGAAATCACCCATAATTACCAGCTGGCACATTTCTCCAAGTTCACTGTAAAATTGTTGACTAGATGGTAGGACCATAAACATTTATTGTGAGGAATCTTCCTTTCTTCAGATGTAGACATGATATAACACTTTCTTAGGGACCACTGGGATCATTTTCAAAAGACAATACTTTGACAGCAAAGCTAACACCTGATTCTCTCCTTTTACCTTCTACTACACTTTTCCAAAAGAAAGTATAACCAAATCGACTTTCATTAAGCTGACCATCTCCATGAAGACATGTTTCAGAGAGAGAGAGAGAGAGCTACTATATCCAATGAGTATCTTCTCAACTTATGAACAATCAATGCAGTTCGTCTCTGGTCTGTGTGTCAAACTGTCATCTACCAGAGTACACACATTCCAACAAATAATCTTCATATGCTGTTTAAACTTTTTATTGTTGTTGATCGACTGCAGTAGTAGAATAATGACTACTCCACCTGCAGCATCTTGGGACACCTGTCGAGCAATATTTGTTTACCTGTTGTTCCCAGGTCTTTATTGCCATTTACTAATTATGTGAGACATTTCAAGGTTTACTGCCAACCATATGACTGGTGTTCATCGAGTCTATTTGTACAAGAAGTACCTACCTGTACAGTTGAAAATATTTCGAGTGGACCTAACTTCCACTGAACTACCTCCACTTCTTGGTCACAGAATGACAAGACCAAAAACCTCAGGTTTTTATATCAGAGCTTCCCAGACTAGTTGCCATAACGAGGCTATAGAGTCTAGTCTACCTCATGAGTCAGTGGTCATTGATTACTGATAATACCACTGCATAATGGAGAGACTTGGTATTATATCAGTGTTTAAAAAAAAATAAAGGACAATTTTTAAGTGAGAAAAATTGAAAAAATGTAATGCATATATATATATATATACATACATACGTGCACCCCCACACACACATGAATGTGTGTACGTACACAACACACATTCATACAATATATTAAATATTTCTTTTTTTTTTTCGTAGTATATGTATATTTTATGAACAGCGTACCTTGGCAGCAGCTGTCCATGTGATGTGATAAAATTCATATATATATATATATATATATATATACACACATAAGAGTTAAAACAACAATGTGAACTAAATAAACCAAACAAATGAGATGATAATCTGAATGTTATACAACAATTAGCCAATTAAGGTTTAGGTATTGTTGCTGCTCACGTGGATGAGATCTATATCCGAGATATGTCAATGAAAGGGGTAAATTAAAATCTATTATAATTTTATGTTCCCAAACTACAGGTTAACCCTTTAGCATTTAAACCAGCCATATTCAGCCAGAATTTTCTCACCTCTTTCTGTTCAAACCAGCCGTAACTGGCTGCTCATACTGATGTTAAGGTATTGTTCTCAAAGATTGTGAGAATTATGTGAAATAAAGTGTTTACCATGAAAATACAATAGTATATATAGAGTAATGTAAATGCTAAAGGGTTAAAGAAATATTTTATGAAATCCCTCAATTTATTGAAATCTTTAGACAGTTTCTTTCATTAGAAATATAACCATGAAAGAATTAACTCTTCATATCCAGTAATGATTTAACAGAATAAAATAAAATGTTTATAGTATCTTGTGGACAGATTGATGTGGAAATTAGCAGTATTAGACAGACTAATTTCTGATATACATCAGTCACAGTGCTGTTTTATACTTTAGCCCTTTAGCATTTAAACCGGCCAGAATTCTCTCACCTCTTTCTGTTCAAACCGACTGTAACTGGTCATTCATACTGATGTTAAGGTATTGTTCTCAACCTAAATAATATCAAAATCTCATAGATTCAATATTATGTGAGGGAAAGCCTTGACCATGAAAATATAATGGTTTATATAGAGTAATGTAAATGCTAAAGGGTTAAACAAAATGTTTCATGCAGAGTGTTAAGAGTTAAAGTTTAGGTAAGTTAGTATTGCAGGCAAAAACAAGGTAAAAGTATCAACAAAAATAACCTCCTAAGACAGACAACAAATAGAAACTATTGGATCTTTCTCTGCTTATTCTAGCTTCTACACCGATTCCTCGAAAGTCTAAAGTAGTCCTGCTTCTAATTTAAAGGAAAACTAAAACACTGAATTCTTATGTTTAATTTCTAATTTATTCGCAGCATTTCTCTTAATGGCATTCTAGCTCCACCCCTTAATTGACTGTTAAAGAACGGGTGTGAATAAAGAGGGAAAATAGAATCTTAGACAATTTCTTCAATTTTAGTTAATGGATTAAAAAGAATCAAGAATTAAGTTCTCATAAAATGATATATAATGTTGACGGGGGGTCATCCTCTGATATGAGACTTAGCAAGTGATCAAATATTTAGCAGTAAGCTAATATAGATAGGAACACTAACACAAAATATAACATTTATAAGTCCTTTTATTTATCTTTTAAGCAAATACAAAAAAAAATTTTTTAATTGAGGAAAATTTTATTTGAAAGTAAAAAAAAATAAATAAAAAATTAATAATGTTTTAAAATTTATTATTTTTTTTTTTCCTTTTGTGTTTAACTGAATTTCTAAAATATATAGTAATAAGTGAAGGGGGAAGAGGCTGGGGTAGAGATCAGTGAAAGCAGTAGCAGCACTGAGAAGAAAGAACGCCAATAGCCACAGCTGCACAGACAACCATTTCAGCGCTGCATAATAGTACACAGCTAGAACCACTAGAGATTTTTTAAAGAATTAACTGGCTAGATTTGAGGAACAAGATGTTTGGTTTTTGTTGGTTTTTTTAAGAATAATTTACACCACAATTATGGACAATAACTTATAATCTGTGTCAGTTTTAGCTAAAGTGACCACATAAGCTGCAGCTCAACATATATTTTCTTCATTGCTTAGAGTTAATGGAGAAATGGAAAGAGGTATAAGAAAATTCCCGTCGCAATAATAGCTGTTACGAGAGAGCAAGGAATATAAATGCACTCCAGCTTTTCTTTTTGTTAGCATTGTTTTATGGAATTACAAAGATAATTTTGACAACACCACTTCGGTTACATACATTTTCATTTCCCTTAATTCAAATTAAAAACATTAAATTCTTAAATAGTTTTTTTCAAGTAATGAAGGGATTATTGATATTAATTTTAAACAAATTAATACAACATCTAATAAAGCAAAACAGTTAAGAATTTGGGGATTTATTTTCCTTTTTATTTAAATTTAACGTATAATAAAAATAAAGTTATATGCAATTGAGGGAAAAGGGAAGGGAAATTTTCTTCCTAACCTCTTTCTAAAAAGTGAAGAAAATATATTATGAAGCTGCCTATTGGGAAATGTGTGTCCAACTTTTTTTCCAGCTAAATCCATAATACTATAGGAATCCTTATAACAATTGTAATTGTCAAAAGCAAACACAAAAAGGTAAATTGATACTATATGTAAGATTAAACCAAATCTTATTTGGTTCTTTTTATTTTCTCTTGTCTGTTACAGGTTGCAAGCACTTGGCAGATGCACATGAATCAACCAGCAAAAGGAGTAAGCCAGCAATTTAGGCAAAAAGCATCAGAACAATATATTCTTGACATACACATATGCCACATATCAACAGACGTCAGTGTGGGGATGTCACACTGTCATGCAATATACATTCAGCTTGTCTTCGATACAACTTTCTTACATTAGACTCATTCTTCATAGTTTAATACAGTCAGTTATACCTCCAAGTTATTAGGCAGAATTAATTAGTCTAAGTAAATGGGTGAAATTCTTTTAGGCGCATTATACATCTCAGGCTAATTTATTGGAATTTCTTTATTTTTTTACATCCAGACACATTCACTCACTCATCCACACACAATTTCTCTGTATAGTCATCCAAATTATAGAAGAGGCTTTAATTTGAAAGGCAAAATATCTGTAATGTTTCTTAATATGGTTACTTTAATATTTCAGAAGTTCATAGTTTTGTTGTTAAATCCACTGTAGTTGGTTGGTTGGTTGAGTCCAATTTTGCATAGATGGAATGCGACAGTTTTTATTTTTTTTTAAATTTTATTTATTTTTTTAATTATTGTTGTTGCTGTTTTGTTTGGTTTTTGGGACAAATTTGTTGCTGCTACTGAAAAAACTATGCTGCATCAAAGATTGTTGTTCTGGTGAAAGACAGAAATCAGATTTATTAAATTTCAGAACATCACAATTTAGAATTTGAGAATGAACTCTCATCTAAATAATTTAGAGAAGTTGACTGAGAAATGTCTTTTTTGGGAGGGGGGAACAATTCTTGCAATATATTTTATATCAATATTTAAAAAAAATCTGTTCCCATAGACTAAGTCCAATTAAAATAAAGTCAACTTCAGATTTGATTTCGATTGAATTATACAAACACTACAAGTGTACAAGCACAACACATTTGAAGAGTGAAAACAAACCTTAGAAAATAATGAAATTTACATAATACTTATATTACAAAGTGGCAGTGCTTTTCCCCCCCAGATTTTTTAGAAACTTGTTTAAAAATTAATTCTTCCCTATAAACTTTAATATGGAAAGTTTTGTAATTTGTGAAGCAAGCATGTGTGAGACTAATAGAGTAATACATAAACATCACTTCAAGATTTACTCCTTAAACTAATCTTGTCAGTTTTGGTGGCAGTAAATAGATTTTATATTTAAACTATGTAGAATACTTAATGAAAATGTAGACAATTGTGTGTTAGAAACACAGGAAGTTAAAGAGAATTTCTAGGCAAGTTGACATATTAGACTGATAGTGTCATGGAATGTTTTTTATGAAAGAAAATTCACTGAAGTTTACTACCTTGCAGCTAAAACAGCAACAGCCTCTTAAGATATTCCACCCAAAGTGTGATAGGACTGCAATGAATTGTCATTTTGTGGATATTTATTTCTTTTTCAATGTGAAAAAACTCCTTCGCTTGTGTTCATCTCGTTTTGGTTCACCTTCTGTTTTTGCAGGGAGTGTTTGTGATCTGGTGGGACCACTACTGCTGGCTTCTCCAGTTGCTGCACTTACTTTCACAATCCAATTTTCCATCTCAGCCTGAATTTAAAAGCAAAATAACATTTGGAAATTATAGAAACCAGCAGCCTCAAGAAAGAACAAACGATATTTTCAAATTGCCATCATTTAAAACAAAAATAAATATAAAGTGACTTACATCGTCTTTACATTGGAATAAGTACTCAGCACCACCGCCTAGTTTTAGACGGAACACATGAGGACGTTTGGTGTAATCGTGAGCTCGGTCACAAGTAGCTCCATTCAAATTTATGGCAGTTTCATGATGAAGGCGTGTGTTAGGATCCTACAATAACAACAATTATTTTAATACAGTTTGTGTACATACGAGATTAAAGGAAATTGTTTTTATAATTCTGACAGTAATGGAATAGTCTTATATAAATACTATTTTGAATATGGTAATGAAAGGCTCCTTGAAACAAAGTAAATCCCATCTTTATTAAATTCATCAGCTCTAGTGTCCTCACAAGAATGTTAATTTAACTTAGCTTCAAATAGGTTTTTCATAAGATACATATTGCACTTCAATATCCTTTACTGAATACAGTTCAATAGAGTACCAACTATAGCTGATCAATTTTATGAAACATTTATAACATGGCATTCTGGGTAGAGCTTTGGGTTATAATCATAAAGTCATGGGTTTGGTGCCCATAGTGGGCAATGTGTTCTTGGGTAAGACACTTCATTTGACAGCTGAAAATAGGTATCTAAGGTGGCGCTCTGAAATGGATTGTCTTGTCTCTAAAATTTCAAGCTGAATACCAGAAAAATCTTTGACTTATCCAGCTTTCATGATTTTTTTTTTTTTTTACTATTTAGTTATCGAAAAAAGAGCCTGCCAAGACCCTTTTCAGGGTCTCTGAGGCTGGAGATCTGCTACGAATGCTTGCAACAGAGTCGTCTCCACTAAAGGTACCCAGGTGACAGGTGGTGGTACTATACAGGGCTACCATTTAAGTCTACCACCCAATTAATTAAAATGTATAAAAGAAAGAAATTTTTACTTACAGTCCTTGCATGTTTGAGGTCTTTATAGCAGGAAAGTTCCATTCCTTGTAGAACAATATAAGCTTTCTCCCAAGATCTATGAATATGAATAAAAAACAGTCAATGCCAATAATGACATTCATAAGCAATATCGACATCACTAAATAAAGCAACTTTACATACATACAAAAATAGTAAATTTCTTTTTTCATGATAGAAAGCTTTTAGACAAATATACAGACTTTAAAATAAACAGCTTTGTATAATAAAACCCAGAGTAGTTTGGCACCAAAAGGGTTAAGAATGGTTTCTTATTTAATTTGGATTGAAAAATTCCATCAAAATATTTCTTTAGGAAGGATGAGAGGCAAATACTCTGTTGTAACATTTAGAGATGTTAGTATTGCTATTTTCTCATTTATTCAATTCATACGAACTTTCTATATAAAAACATTATTTGTGTGCGCTTTGGTGTACAAATAAGAAAACATCCCCAATATAAGGGGTAAAGTTTATTCCTTTATTTGAAGCTGGGTCTCCACATCATTGTCACTATTATGTTTCTAATATCTTGAAGAATAAAACCTTTTTCTTTTAACTTCTCTACTAAAGACAATTACAGGAAAAGAATGAAAATATTTACCGGTTAGAAGCCTTTTTGGTTTGTGTTTCCCACTCATGTTTTCTGATTAATGACCCTTCAGCGTGCTCTGCCTCAGGAGCACCAGCTAGTTGATGTTCTACAAACACAATACATAACCATTATAACAAATATAATCAATTGTAATCTTTCTGAAATGATTCTATTTCTACCACTTAAAGATCTAACCCCAACTACAACCATACACTAAGTTTAACTGAGAATATCTCTAGAAAATTAGGCAGCAAGAAATGCTGTAGATTGACAGTGTTCTGTAGACAGGGACTTGTTTGAATTTTCGCCATTAAATTTTTTCACAAATGATGCAGTGAATATACTTGATGACTACATATTAAAATATGAAATTTATGAGAAATGTTTGTTGAAAATATAATACTAATAACAAATATTATATTTAGTATATTTTAAGATGTAATAAACTAAGAAAGAGTTTGCTACACTTAGATTCATATATTAGTTCCCAATCTTGGAATATATAATCTGGACATAATTGAATGTTTTCATATTAGGTTTACTAGATTAAAATAGGAATTCAACTGTAAACAGTTGAATTCAACACAGCTAATGTAATGTGTAAATATAATTACATGTCTAGATACAAAACAAAATGTAAAGCAATGATTATTATAACATGAATACAATACAATGTTTTGAGTCAACAAAAAGTTGACTTTTAACCGTCAAAATATTAAAGGAAGCAACTCGTATACAAAAAAAAATGATGATTTTAAAAATATTCCTTTGATGACTTCCAATGATTTGAAAACTGTAAATGAAATCCTTTGTGTACATTTGATGACTTCCAATGATTTGAAAACTGTAAATGAATTATGTTTTGTTGGTTGAGTTATTAATGACAAAAAGAAAACAAAAAGATAAGAGATCAAGAAAAGAACCACCAAAGTAGAAAGGAAGATGTTTGATGTTTAAAGCAGTGTGAAATGTAGCGAAGAAGATATGAATATTCATGATTATGACATGAGGGGAAAAAATGAATTTAATGATGGTTGAAAAATTTATTGAAGATAGAATGATCCATAAAACCCCAGTCCAAGAGATGAAATACCAAGTAGATGATATATATATATATACTTATAATATATGTGATATATACATATAATATATGTGAT
Source organism: Eledone cirrhosa (assembly GCA_964016885.1). Lineage (NCBI taxonomy): Eukaryota > Metazoa > Mollusca > Cephalopoda > Octopoda > Eledonidae > Eledone > Eledone cirrhosa. The sequence continues at coordinate 40,269,107 of OZ024754.1, forward strand.
ATATATATATATATGAAAATGTAGAACACCAAAGAGCACATCTGAGAGTTGCCTCATGCTTTACTGCACTCTTAGATATACAAAGAGTTTATCTTTACCTGAGAAACCAGGTGACGATGGACCTTCATCTTCACGTTTACGAGCAAAGAATCTTCCAAATGGTGATTTGGAACGTGATCGTTTCTTCTCCTTATCTAATACAAAAATTACGAAGTATATTATATTACAGTAATTGATCAATGACAAGATGCTTTGCCAAAAGCATCTGCCAGCCCAAAGCCTTGAAAAGCAAATCCCAAGCAAAACGGGTAGCATTGAGGCCCAAAAAGCCTATTCCTTCCAACCAATCATGCAGCAGAAAACTGGTTCGTTAAACTCAGAAACAACCTAATAATTCTTTCTTTTTTTTTTTTCATCAAATGATTTGAAAGAAAGAATATTGAAAAGCTAATAGCATGTTAGAAGAAATACTTAACATCTATGCTAGTGGCAGAATACGAGGAGAGAGAATGCTGTGCCAAGTTGAATTAAGTGCAGTTAAATTATTTCAATATTTCAAAAAACTTGATACACAAGTGCATTAAAGCAATAACTTAATACAATTTCAAAGCTTTTCTTGCAAAATGTATAGTTAGTTTAGTGAAGAGATGAATATGTTGAACTTTTGGGGCTGAGAGTGGAGGGCTGTGTTGTTTATAAAAGATATCAACAGTGATAAGGTGAAAAAATTATGAGGATTAGAAAAAAAATCCTTATAAGCAAGGTTTGATTTGGTGAACTTTTAGAAAGAAAAAAACCCCCACCACTTTATGGATCTTCAGTGAACCCTAAGAATGTCAGCTGAACATCTCATTTCTGTGGTTAAGACAAGAGGTTCTGTTTCTTTTGTTACTAGTAGTAACTTCTGGCAGAATGGGTCAAGATTTGAATTCAGAATACACAGCACCAGTTACCGCAGAGTATCCTCTTCAACTCTGACAATTCCACGGCCCCCAGAGTGGTACTTTACCAACCTTGAAAGGGTGAAAGACAACAAGATGTCGATTCGAACTAAAATAAGTCACCAATTTGTAAACAAAACGTGAAGTAATATTTATTAAATCTTACACTTAATTGAAAAAACTGAAACTAATAGAACCAGATCTTTCTGAGTTCAGAATGTCAAGAATCTATTTACTCAAAATAACTATTTGGAATATTTTCAACAAAATTCACCATATTGACCCCAAAAGGAAGAAAGGCAAAGTTAACTCCAATGGAGTTGCAGAAAACTGGAACAAATACAGCGGCATTTTCATCTGATTAAAAACTTTACCAATTTCTTGCCTAGTTTTCACCAGAAAACAAGAACTAAAGAGTAATTTATCAAACAAATGAAGACATACTTTGTCTAGAAACATCTTATATATTTGTTTTAGTAATAGAAAATATAACTAAAAGAAATATTGTATGACAAGACTTTATTTAGTTTAGAATTAAGGACAAAGTATTCTTGGATGTCATAAAAGGGTACCTAAGATGTCTATGAATCCTGTCATGGGGCCTGTAGAATTAAACCTTGCTTTAGCAGGAAAATTTAGCTTAAAACACTCGTGTTTATTTAAACATAATAAATTATATGTTCTAATCTAAAGAAGGGTATTCAATTCTAGAGGAATCTAACCCAGATGTGTGAACATGAGTGGTAACAATCTAGAATGATTATCAGCAGGTTTTAGTAGAACAAAAATCAAATGCACACAAATTCTACATTCTAAGACAACAAATAACACAAACAAGAATCTGTCAGACATTAAATATAGTGACTGTAACTGTAGAAACCAATATTGTAAACACTGAAGATACATTAGACATTACCAGTTTTCTTTTTTTTTATTAAAAATTAAAATAATTATTTATTGAATTTTATGGAAGATTCAGATATGATCTTTCAATTATTAAATATATTTATGACAGATTCCATTCACCCTCCCAAGATGACAGATTACTCAGATTTTATAAAATTATTAATTATAAAAGTCTTTTGAGATTGGTGATTTCTGCAGAATTACTTTACTGTTATATCATTATAGATGACAATTATTTACATAATTAAATTTATAATGTAATCAATTACGTTACGATAAATTAAAACTTAAAATTACGACAAAAAATAATGAATTGATAAAAAAAACATGACTGAATAACATCATGCAAATATGCAAATATACAATGAAGACACGAAACTATTACAACTCTTGGAGAAGATACAACAAACAGTTTTCTTCTGAAGAATATCATGTTCACTTAATTCTATAGAGGGGTTGAAAATGACAAGCTATGGTGGGACAAGTGAAGATTATATAACATCTCAAACGAAACGACAACGAATTAAGAGTGAAAACAAAAGGTCTAATGATTTTAGAACCAGATAAGGTGTGTAAACATGACATGGCCTTACCCCAGCCTGATTAAGTACTAACTTGGTCTGTAACAACCCATCCAACCCACCCCAGAAGAACGGACATATGATGATTGCTAAGGGAAAAAAGTATCCCAGCTGAGATGACAAGGTTAAGATGATGAACTGAAATAAGAAATACCTTTCACACTTTATGAATTTGAAGAAAATGGAAAAAAAGTAGTGAGTGATGTTAAGTTATGTAGTTTTACTGTATATTTGCAATACAGTATTCAGTTTTAGTATACACCTGCAATACCATATTACAGTATATAGCATTGAATGATAAGTTATGCAGTTTATATCAGCATTACAGTGTACAACACTGTATGATGTTAAACTATGCAGCTTAGGAATGTATCTGAAAATATTTGGTAGAGTTTATCAACCCAAGGAAAATAAAAGCTATTCAATTTATTTCATCAAACATCTCAAAAGATCTGTTGTATGACAATTTATGCAAGACTAAATCAAAATATTCAAAATTGAAATTTCATTCTAAATTTAGCTTTTTAAAAAAAAAAACATTTTAAAGCACTGAAAACGAAAATATTCAAAACTCTTGATATTTAACTTCGAACCCAATTTTCTTTAGAAAGAGGTAACTTTCTTCTCAAATAGACATTTTGTTCAAAATTTCATTCTAACTCTTAACATAGTTCTTGATAATGTTTATTTAGTAACATTTTTAATCTGAAATGATGCCAAGTGCTTATAACAATCAAATTACACATTGGTCACAAGTTAAAAATCAAATTCTAATCCAGAAGAATTTACTGAAGTCTTCAGGGGACTTTATATTATACTGAAAAATATTTTCTTCCATATCAAATTCCGTTGCCTGTGCACACAATATCAATATACTATTTTATATAGCATGCATTCAAGGAAACAATTTTTCTATTGGTCTTTCCATTGATGATACTACCAATCATATCTCCTGGCAGGAATTGAACTCAAAACCCAGAGTTAAATCAGATACAACAAAGCATCTTTTAACAATGCCACCAATCCACCATATTTTATCAACTCTGCAATCATAGAAGGCAAAGTTAACTGTGGCAAGATTTAAACTCAGAGCCCAGTAAGCCCTAACAAATACTGAGGCATTTCATCTGAAGCCCTAATGGTTCAGCAAATTCTATTGCCTGTCAATGAATACTTTTCTATAAACAAATATGAATCATAAATTTCTGTAAACCCTAACATATTCCACAAGAAATAGAAACAGTGTTCTTTAGTTTCTTGGATAATACAAGACTACTCTATTTTAGTAGGTAAATCAATGTCCTTTAAAAGATATAAACATTGTATACATATGTTTTTATTTAACAGAAAAGTAGATTTTCTACTTAGTATAGAACTGATTAATATGTTGGTAGTTAAAAAGTAACAGATAAAAAACATTAAAATAATAATTAAAATTGTATTTATAACATTTTAAAAATGTTATTTGAAAATGAAGATTTTAAAACTATGAAACTGGAATATTAAAATATCAGAAAGGCACTGCCCTTTTGATTTGGTGAAGTTTTAAAAAATATAAGCAAAATGAAAGCATTAAAGAAAAATATGAATGTGAAAAGATTACTGCAATATTTGAAATATGCGAAAATGAGAGAAAAAAAATTGAATGATAGCTTTGGCAGATGAATAATAGGCAAATTGTATTTTAGAAGGGACAGGGGCTTCCAATATAATTATGGCGCAGAGCAAAATACTGGAATTATAATGATTTAAAATAAAATTTTTAATCTTTAAAATTAAACAAAAATTTACTTAAAATTGATGATTAGATTAATACTTTGAAAGGTTAATTATATAAAAATTAATTCCATGGTTTATTTCACAATAGTGTGAAATTTAATTAACTATATTAATATTACTATGAAAATTTATAAACAAAATTTTTTAAATTTTTAGTAAAAAATGGTAAGCTAAGTATGATGGTCTTTATTGTTGTAAATGCACCTACTATTCTCAGAGTCGGCCCTTTGGGGGAGTGACCGGGACTTTGAGTGGACGACCTCCTCTGTAGCTTGCTGTAATGACGGTTCGGTTAAAACAGCGCCTTGATTGACAAAACAACAACAGAAGATTGACGCATGCAAGAAAGGTGGATGTTACATGCAAAACTTGACGGTTCACTTAGAGAGAGAAAAATAAAGAAATTTGATCAAATAACAAAGAAAAGAAATAAACAGACGTAAGCAACAAGGAATTAATATTCCTAAACCTTTGAGTGTTGAAGATCTGGTAAGTTGTCACAGCTCAAGATATCTTGGTTATATTTTAAAGCAACATTACAGAAAATAGAAATGGTAAAATAAATAAAAAATGAAAAGGAAGAGATATAGTTGGAGATTATGTAATAAGATGGAGAGGACCAGGAATGAAGTAAAATAGGGAGAGTTTAGAGCAGATATGCTATATATTTATCCACATTATGGATATATAATATATACAGCCACACACAAGGTTTAAAAAGCTAAGGGAGGTGAGTGACAAGAAAAGATATCTGAATATCAAGTGTTTTCTGTTAGAATGTAATGTACAGTTCCGTAACAATATAACAGTAGGGAAAGAAAACTGTTTGTTTCCAATATGGATTCATGAAATGAAGAGATATTCATTTAGAGATATTCCTCTTTGGTTAGTGTCAAAGTTTGTGGCCCAATGGTTAGAGTATTGGGCTCACAATAGCAATGTCTTCAGTTCAATTTCTGAAACAAGCAGCATGTGTTCTTGAGCAAAACACTTCACTTCTCAATAAGTATGAGCAGCAGTAGCAGGAGAAGTTAGATGTGGAATGAACTGGCAACCTGTCCAGGGAAGAATCTTACACTCAGCGGCTTGCCACCAAAGAAACTTGGATAGGCTCTCACCTAATGAGCCTCTTTGGCTGCTGCTATGAAAAATTGCAGTAATATTTTCCCATAACTTGCTTTAATACAATTTATAAATGATAAATGTATATTTTTAAGCAATATGCTTGATATAAGCCACAAAAGTTAGTCAGCATTTTAGACTATAGATGAAATGCTGCTGCCTAACTTGGGAGAATTGGTTTAAAATATCCAAGAGTTGATCAGTTAAATACAATTATTACACAACTGATACTAAAACAGTCTTGATGCCATAAAGAACAGGGATACATAAAGCAGATTAGGAACATAAAATACACAAAAAAGTGAATATTAATATGGTTTATCACGATGCAAATGTTAAGAACGCATTTCTACCTTTTTTAATATTGTTAAAAATGGATAAGAAAGCATGTAAATCCACACCAACAGACAAAGCTAGTCACCTTTTGAGAATGGTCTCAATGTATCTTTGGCAGCTGCTGGTGTGGTACGGGTCACAGTTTGACCTGTTGTAAGTAACAATAATTATTTAGTGTATATCATTACACTAAAGTGGAGTGGCTTCAGAACTATATCTGCCATCCATAATAACTACCTTTTGAACAGATTAAATTATTTATTCATAAAAGACATAGTAAATTATGTGCCACTCTAACTGGGCAAAATTTCCATATTTTGCATCTACTAAAAAGAAGAGTAGTGCAGTTGGGATTGAAAATAGACTAATAAAATATAATTTCAATATGGCCTCCTACACCATAACTTCAGTTACTGCTGCATTTGATGGGTCTATGAAGCATTTAGTTACAAATTTCTCTGTGAATTGTGAGAGAAGTAGTTTTTGATAATGGTCGCAAGGACTGAAACTAAAGCAATTCATCTTTTCCAACCCATGTTTATATACATCAATGTGTGGCTTTATACACACATTGATGTAGTTGTAGTTAAATCCTACACTGTTAAGTGTACAGATATCAATTTATAATAGACTTCAACTGTTTCTTGCACAATCTAATATAACATTGCTATCTGACTTTTCATTTTGAGAAATTAATTAACAGCTTTATTCTTGAATTATTTTCAATCTGAATTCTTTATATTTGTATTGACAACAATTATTTACACTAGCCAATCTGTATAAGAAAAACATAACCTCAGACAATATTAAGAGGCTCGTGTTAAATATCTTTATGACTAAAATAGACAAAACAACACTGCTTTTACTGACTGTCTATTTTTATAGACAGACTTGTAAACCTAACTATATCTCCAGATGACTGAAGGATATTAACAATACAGATTCTGCACTGCAAATATTTCTTTACATAGGAAGATTTAAGGATCAACATCAACAGGAGACATCTGAGAGAGAGAACATGCAAGAAAGACATATAAGGCAACTGAATACAGCTAGGAAATAATTGGTTTGCCATTTGGAAAATTTATACAGTATGAAGCCGCAAATAAAATAAATGGCACAAATTATATTTTCAAATAAAATGCCAACTTCAAAGAAAAATTAAAATCTAAAATATAATAAATTATATTAAGCAAGGAATATGTTTAGAAAAATGTAATTTTTTTAAAGTTCATTATATTAAAGACCTATACTTAGGAAAGTCGGTATAAAAATTGTTACTATTTTAAGTGGAAAGGTAATAGATTTCCACTAACAGGGGAAAATGTTTGCTAGAAGAAAAGTGGATTTTATAAGTATTTCTTATTTTAATTTCATTTCTAACAACTTCTTGACAGTGATATACGTTATTCAATCTGTAGTCATATTTTTCAGGAGGATGTCAGGTTAATGCCTTCAGTTTTTCAGTAGAAACAGATACAATTTTTCAAATTTATTTTTCCTCTGACAACCTCTAAGAATCTATTCGACAGAAATGTTACATTGTCTCCAAGAAAATTAGATAACCATTTAAAGTGTTACATTGAAATTAGGTGGGTGTGTCCAACATAGAAGAATAGTTGGCCTGTGTTTGACTCAGTGCCACTGTCTCACTATTAGGAATCTGTAGAGATAGTATAGACTGCTAGTAGAGCCGTAAGATGGTATAGGCTACTACTATACAGCCTTAAGCAGACTCCACAACTGAGAACTATGTAAATCAAAATAATTTAAAAAACCAACAGGAGTCCCAATGGAAGTTAGCTGAAATGCTGCAAAGTTGAAAATACTCATTATTCACATGAAGACTGCTGTCATATAAAATATAGAGAGAGAGAAGATTGTCATATAAAATATAGTGAGAGAGAAGATTGTCATATAAAATATAGAGAGAGTAAGGTATATAAAATACTTCACAGTTGATTCTCTTCTTACCTGATTCATCAGTTACATCTTTATCTCCATTGGTCATAGCAGCTGCTCCTTGATCGTCAGATGTTGCTTCACCATCTTCTGGTTCAGTTGATACAATTTCTTCTGGTTCAGGCTCAGGCCTGTGAAAGGAACATAGTAACTAAATTACAATTTACTCACTATATGTCTAGATTTCCATTCTGTAAGAAGCATTCATTAAATAGTGTATATATTATTTGTGTTTCATTCTTTATAGAAAAGCAATAATGATGATATTCTTTGGTGATAATAAAAAAGTATAATCTTTATAAAAAAAATCCCCAAAATTATTCAGTAGGCACTAACACAAGAAAATATTCAAAGATATAACAATTTCCCTTTTCTGCTTAGAAGCTAGTTTCACTAATTTCTCACAATACTCTCTTTAATCTCCAGATTCCTTATGTTACCAAAAACTTCCTTTGATGTAATCTGAGTTTTGAAAGTTTATAAAAATAACATAAGGCAAGTAAGTATTGTTGTGTCTGTTAATTTATCAAAACTTGGTCCATCAAACAACTTTCCATTTACACACCCAGCAACAAGTGATATTCAATTAAAGGTGGTTTAACAGACTAATTAATATTAGAAAATTACTTTTGTCATAACTTTATCCCCACCATCATGTTTTCCTTATATACATGACTGGTTCTCATGGTTAAAAGCTACTGTCTCTCTAGATGAGTGAGAAGACTGTTACATGTTTGACAGTTTCTACAGAGAGATTACAGGATATATAAAGACTCCCTTCAGTCACAAAGAGAGATTACAGGATATGAGAGCTTTCCTATCAGAATGTCTGGTCACTCCCAATAATTTCTACAGAGATTACAGGATATGAGAGCTTTCCTATCAGAATGTCTGGTCACCCCCAATAATTTCTACAGAGATTACAGGATATGAGAACTTTCCTATCACAATGTCTGGTCACCCCCAATAATTTCTACAGAGATTACAGGATATGAGAACTTTCCTATCAGAATGTCTGGTCACCCCCAATAATTTCTACAGAGATTACAGGATATGAGAGCTTTCCTATCAGAATGTCTGGTCACCCCCAATAATTTCTACAGAGATTACAGGATATGAGAGCTTTCCTATCAGAATGTCTGGTCACCCCCAATAATTTCTACAGAGATTACAGGATATGAGAGCTTTCCTATCAGAATGTCTGGTCACTCCCAATAATTTCTACAGAGATTACAGGATATGAGAACTTTCCTATCAGAATGTCTGGTCACCCCCAATAATTTCTACAGAGATTACAGGATATGAGAGCTTTCCTATCAGAATGTCTGGTCACCCCCAATAATTTCTACAGAGATTACAGGATATGAGAGCTTTCCTATCAGAATGTCTGGTCACTCCCAATAATTTCTACAGAGATTACAGGATATGAGAGCTTTCCTATCAGAATGTCTGGTCACTCCCAATAATTTCTACAGAGATTACAGGATATGAGAACTTTCCTATCACAATGTCTGGTCACCCCCAATAATTTCTACAGAGATTACAGGATATGAGAACTTTCCTATCAGAATGTCTGGTCACCCCCAATAATTTCTACAGAGATTACAGGATATGAGAACTTTTCTATCAGAATGTCTGGTCACCCCCAATAATTTCTACAGAGATTACAGGATATGAGAACTTTCCTATCACAATGTCTGGTCACCCCCAATAATTTCTACAGAGATTACAGGATATGAGAACTTTCCTATCAGAATGTCTGGTCACTCCCAATAATTTCTACAGAGATTACAGGATATGAGAGCTTTCCTATCAGAATGTCTGGTCACTCCCAATAATTTCTACAGAGATTACAGGATATGAGAACTTTCCTATCAGAATGTCTGGTCACTCCCAATAATTTCTACAGAGATTACAGGATATGAGAGCTTTCCTATCAGAATGTCTGGTCACTCCCAATAATTTATTTTAAAAGATAATAAAACTGTGTTGGATGTCAATACTTACGGCTCTTCTGGAGGTACAAATTCTGCAATATATTTTCGTCTCTTCTCTTCTTTAGATTGTTCTACCTCTTCAGGATGTTGTTGTCTATATTCCTCCTCTTGTCTTCTTTGAATTTCTTTAAGTTCAAACTGAATTAATACAAGTCAAATTTTTATAAGTTAAAACTAAATTACATCAGTATATATATATATATATATATATATATATATATATGAAAATAAAGTGTTTCCCAAATATCAACATTTGAAAATCAAATTGAAACTATATACACATATGATATTTGTTCTGGTATAGTCATGTGATGCGTAAAGAGAGCAAGATATGTGTAAAAATTAGGTGCTGTACGCTTGAAGTAGACGGAACCTGTGGTAGAGAGAGACCAAGGAAGACATGGGGATGAACCTGTGGTAGAGAGACCAAGGAAGACATGGGGATGAACCTGTGGTAAAGAGAGACCAAGGAAGACATGGGGATGAACCTGTGGTAGAGAGAGACCAAGGAAGACATGGGGATGAACCTGTGGTAGAGAGAGACCAAGGAAGACATGGGGATGAAGTTGTGAAGAACCAAACTGACTAGTGACATGCCATACTACAATGAAAGATGGAGTTCTTTTATTGTACGTGATAACTTCTCCATTGTGGCTACTTTATGGGAGATAAACTTGGAATAATTTTAGTAGATCCCTTGTTTCCAGTAAAGATGACAATGTACATGTCATTTGCAGTACAAATTAAGTATTTTTCATCTGTTTCTTTTTATTGTGTCTTAACTGGTTGATGTATTTTGAGTTAGAAGAAGAAAAAACCCCACTTACTGTTGTAAGTTTTTCGAGGGCAGCAAATCGTTCTTCTTGAGTTGCTGCAGATTTTTCAAAGGCCTCGTGTTTCTTAATAAGATTTTCAACTGCATCAAGTGTGTCCTATAAATATAAAAGGAATAACATTTTTTTATAATTACAGAAAAAATACATATTTTCAGATCATTGAAAAAGTATTGTAAATTACTGTAACAATTACAGCTGGAATTTCTTAAGAAAAATATCTAAAATACATACACCAAGATCTTGGTTTTGAAGGTAGGGCTCTTGAGCAATAAGCCAAGATTCAGCAACAGCAGCATCACGAGCAAACTGGTACACTTCCAAAACTACAAGTAAAAATAATTTTTTTTTTTTTTAAAACCAGAAACCTTTTTTTAAATATTTATAATTTATTAAGTATTACACAAAATATAAAATAGAAATAAAAAGTCTATAAACTATTTGTAGACATACTGTTAACATATATTACAATGTTTCTTACTGTTAACCTATAACTATAGGCTTTGATTCAGTCAACTAAGTGTGAGGATCTGACCTAGTCAGTTTATATTTTAGCTCTACTAAACTATAGATTTTCCTTTTATCACTATTATTTAGAAAAGTCAATTAATCCCGAAAAACTGCTTTCATGCTTTTTGTTCTTTCATGTAAATGTGGATTCTGCAAAGCTAGAGTCAAGGTAACCCATCTAGGAGAGCAATTATTCTGAATAAAAACTAACGCACTGTAGAAGGGACACTTTAGTTCAGACAGGAAACCTTTCTAATGTTGGTGGCACCCATTTTGTGCTGAGAAGTGGTTGGTGATAGGAAGGGCATCCAACCAGTAAAATTAAGCCAAACTATGAAAAGTACAGCTAAAATAAAATGTAGAATCAGAATATAGCAAAAGATCATTTAATAATTTGTCTTGGATACTGGATAATAATGGTTTTAAATTTAAGCAAATAGCTAGCAATTTTGGAGAAGAGGGTAAGTTGATTAAATTGACCCCAGTACTTAGCTGGTACTTTATCAATCCCAGAAAGATTAAAGGCAAAGTTGACCTTGGTTATAACTAAATATAGGACTCTACCAATTAACTGCCCTAATGAGATATTTGACATTCTATATTAACATATTTAAATTGTTACTTACTGAGCTGCAGATATTCCCATCTCTCATCCCATTGCTCATTCATGGAATGCCTTTGAGATGTTAGTTGTATTAATTTTTCTCTCACCTAAGAAAATAGAAACAATCAAGAATTAGGGAAAAAAGTTACAAAACTACATTGAAAATATTTTTATGTTCACAGATTTTTACTGAACTAGAATGATTATTTTAATTCTATATTTTTATATTAACTTTTTCATTTTTTTATATTGGTAAAATGTGAAATGTTTAATTAGAAGTGTTTATGGTGGGCCTTGTTTTCTGAGATGATGTCACTCTAGGAGTTGAGTTTTAATTTGGTGTTATTTTGGGGAGATATACGAAATGTGTTTATGTTTTCTATATAAATATACAAAATGAAAGGATGGTTCTGTACATAAAATTAGAACATTTTTCATAGATTTTTCCCAACTGACTATGCGTGCTACCAGTCCCGCTCTGTCTGATTGGCACTTTGCTCCAGCCATACGTTGTCTCAGTAGTTCGCAATCATTATATATATATATATAAATAAGGAAAATATCTATGAAAAATGTTCAAATCTTATATACAAAACATTTAGTAAGGAGATAAATACTTAAAATAATTGTATAAGACAAGTGAACAAACTAATAAAATACAATACATCTGGTTCAAATGACTACAAGCTCAAAAAGTAAATTATTTCCAATAAGTACTAGAGCTACTCACTTCACTGGACCGGTAATGTTTGCGAGTTATAAGATCTCTTCCTAAGTTTATACAAATGGCAAAGTTTTCTTCTCGAGCATCAATTTCAGCTTTCAAACTCTGATGGTTGTTCATTAACAGTTCTACACCAGACACATCTCTGAAACAATACAAATCAATATAAATAAGATCCAGTTTTATAGTTTGGGGGATCTGGGGGTTAGCTTTCTGACAGATTACTGCCCCCACATAAGGAGGAGTCTAAATCTATTTATGAAATCAGGATAAGCTCCAGGCTTTGTTCAACCTGTGCAAGCATGGGAAAGTGATAACTAACTAACTATATATATATATATATATATGTATATATATTTATATATATATATATATGTATATATATATATATGGGATAAGTTATTGTTATAGGTAATCCAGTTAGAGGTTGTGAATACTCTGTGTCGTGGATAGCTTTCATGTATGGCTTTGTTTGACTCAAGAGGTTTCCATAGTTAGGTAGCGAGTTCGCGACAATTCCTAAGCAGGTTATACTTGGAGTAATAATAGTGAAAGACTGAAGAATAACATGGTCAGCTATATATATATATATAGTTGAAAATGTTATTTTTTTTCTCAAAAGTTGCCTAACACTAATGTTATCAATGAAACAAACTGACCTTGGTTTTTCTTGGGTGCTCATTTGCCGTCTGATGTCATCCATCCATAACATAAGATCTCTGACCATGTTAAAGAATCGATAAAGGTCACTGGCATCAGCAAGTCTCATTCGTCGGCTCTCAACCATTAATTGCAAGTTACGCCAGGCATTAACCACATCGGACTCCCAATTCTGAATCTCACGAGCCTTCTCTCCGGCATATCCAATTTGAAGGCAAGCGGATTCCTCTTGAATTACATGAACCTGTAAAAATAGTTGTTAAATGCAAATTAATGAGGGTGAAAAATACCTCAAATACCTAATCATACAATAAACGTGAATCACACCTGTTTTTAGACATATTCTGTTATATCATTGCAGGATGTTTACAGTTTAAAATGTCTGATTAAAATAATGAATTAGAACATGTCAAATTTATGAAGTACAACAATTATGGTTGAAAATAGTAAATTGAAAGCAAAACCAAAGACACTTACTTGATTTCCAAGAGTAACTAAATCATGTTCAAAGTTAGCATTCTTTCTTTGAAGAACGGCAACACTTTGAGCATCTCTTCCAACTTCTTCAGGTATGTAGTTCTTCTTTTCCTGGAATTAGCAAAATGTTCAGAAATGGAATTAGATTTAAAAAAAAAAAACATTACAAATTGTCGAAAACAATGTTTTAAATAAGATGATGAATTTGTTAGAATACGATGAAATATATTGGATGGGTTTTAACTAAAACATTTTAGGATACTATGAAATATATTGGATGGATTTTAACTAAAACCATTTAGCCAAACTTTAAATTTCCAAAATATTCTTACTGCATATAAGTTACAAATTGTGTAAATTGAAGGTAAATGTGAATGTACAGAAAATTGTAAACAAGATTCTGAAATGTGTAAATATAAAACATATTTAACCAAATTTAAGATGTTTATCACATTAAGTTACTTCTGAACAATAACTATCATACTGTATATATTAGATTTAGATAGAATAGGCACACCATATTCCTGCATGAAAGGCAACTAAAAGGATTAGTGCCAGTAAGTGAACCCAGGTGGAAAATATGACCACGAAAAGGACCCCATGAGGCCTATTATGGAGTCACAAAGGATAACCTTTAGCAAGAAAAATTACGTTCAAACTCTTATTGGGTTTGTTGTTAATACCTTTCTAAACACTTCAGTAGAAAGCCTTTTAAACTTACTTGGATTCTCTCCAAAGTTTCTTTGCAATCATGATTGAACTTCCATAACTCCCATGAAGCTTGCAACATCTGTGTGCGGGTGTCTATTAACTCTAGCAAATCGGTCCAGGCTTCATTCAAATTATCTTTCCATTGAGCAATAATTGGAGCGTCAGAGTGCTCAGCTACAATCAAACTATCACAGATTTCATTTGCAGAGGCCACACGATCTTGTCCAAAGCTTTCAGTGTCTCTAGCAAATTCCTTAAATCTTTCCTTTAGAGTCTGGAAGAGATGGAAAAAATAAATACAAATTTAATTCAGTGAAAAAGAGAGAGAGGGAGACGGATTTTGTTTTAACCTTTTGTTACCATATTTCTAATGAAAATACTAAGATGTTGAATTATTTCTTGAAAATAACGAAGAAGGGATTTAATAATACATTTGATGTTTGGAACATATATGTTCTGACATAAAGTTATGATAGGTTTTTAGATAAATATAAACATTTTAAAAACAGTTTTGTATCAGAACCTCAGATGGTTTGGTATCAAAAGAGTTAAAGGACATTAAAATAAATATCTACTTCATATTTCAAATGAAAGACCAGTCAATTTTGTCCATATATTTATACGTACTGTTACAAAATAATGGACAACAGTTTAACAACAATAGGAACTAATCTCAGATGGTATTCATAATTGCTTTTTTTTAGGCCTATTACTTCCTACAAGAAGCCAACCTACTGAGGAAGGAATATATTATCTGTCGGTTGTAATGTCATGCAGAAGGGTCTCCACTTTTCAAGTGACAAGAGGCATGATTTGAACTGAGAATGCACAGAGCTGGAACAGACACTGCAAAGAACTCCATTCAGCTCTTGAATAATTCTGCCACCCCTGGATGCTATATTATAACGACCTTGAAAGGATGAATGACAAAGTTGACCTCAGAAGTATTTCAACTGAGAGCAGAGAGAGCTAGAACAAATACCAAGTAATTTAATCTGATGCTTTATCAACTCTGCTAATTTATTGCCTAAAAATACAGTTAGGATTTTCAATGAGATTAAAATACCAAACAAAACTTACAGTTACATGCTCATATTCTTGACCAAGTTCTTGAGATTTTGCCACAACTTCTCTTTCTGCAATCCATTGTAATAAATCTTCAATTTCTCTACTTAACATATATAATTTCAGCACTTCTTCCAGTTTGCCACGACGTTCTTGAGCTAAGTCCTTCAGACCAGCATATAGTTTATCTACTTGGGCTTGACGGACAGCAATTTGTTCGCTAAGAAAAATAGAAGTAAATAAAATAGAGATTAGAAACATTTAAAAATATCATTCAACATATTTATGTTGCTTTTATATTAAGCTGGCAGATATATTACAAAAAAGACCCCTGCCTACCTCCCAGTCATGATTAACCATGGTTCTGCACCTGGGAAGTTCCTTACTAAGGCAAGATCCTGGGCAAATGTTTTTAGAAGGCAATAGCAGTTGTCCAAGCATGCCAGTCACCCCTCTCAATGCCACCAATGTCTAAAGACATCAATGTCATCACAATTTAACCAACAGGCCAGCATAAGGGCACAACTGCCTGCTCCAGGAATTGAACTTATGACCTTACAATTGTAAACTTAACACTAACCATTAGGTTACACACATTAAATTACAATGAAATAACTGAGAAATTTACCTTTCTGGGTGCTCCTGTTCAATCAAATTCCTGCTTCTCTCGCCCAGCTGGCGGACCACATCTGCATAGTCCTCAACAGCGGATTCGAGATTCTGGTGTTTCTTAAGCATGTTTTGTGCACCAATTTCATCCTTGGCCCGTTCCTCACCCATCATATAAAGTTCTTGTTCACTCATCCAAGATTCTGCCTCAGAAGTATCTTGATAGTACTGAAAATGAAAAGAAATCAAAAAACATTTGAAATGGCACATTTATTTATTTCGTTATTAAAAAAAGAAAGATAATTTTTAAATGTTCTTACTAAATAGAAAAATACAAAAAAAAACAAAGTTAAACCAAGTAAAAGGTTATGAAATGTTTTTACAAACCTGCTGGGCAATATCTGAGAGATGTAAGCGAGCTTTTCTTGCTTCGACAGCATCTTTTAGAGTCTTCCACTTAGTGCTAAGGTCATCAATATGTTGCTGGAATTCATCAGCTTGTGGATGTTGTTCATTAACCAATTCTTGGCCAACAGCAATAACAGAATCAATACGGGGTTCATGGTTTTCGATTTCTGTTTGCAATGACTGAAATAATGAAATGAGAAAGATTTAAGGAAGAGAACTTCAGTAATTCTAAACTTAGTTTATACTATCTTGTTCTACCAAAGTTACATAGATTGATTATAACCAGCTCAATATATAAGAGCTGTATAGTTCACATCAACATAGGTTTTGAGAGAGAGCCTCCTACAATGTCTCTCACTCAGCCAACATACAGCCTCACTCAGCCAAACACAGCCTCACTCAGCCAACACACAGCCTCACTCAGCCAACACACAGCCTCACTCAGCCAACACACAGCCTCACTCAGCCAACACACAGCCTCACTCAGCCAACACACAGCCTCACACAGCCAACACACAGCCAAACACAGCCAACACACAGCCAAACACAGCCTCACTCAGCCAAACACACAGCCTATGCTTTTAAAATGTAATTTAAAAACTAAACTTTTAATAAACAAGTTTAACAGAACCGATTCTATTTTTGATATTTAGCATATATACTTGAATATAAGCCAACTCCCCAACCCCTAAACTTTATGTCTGAGAAATGGGCAAAAATCCTAACCCCATTTATAAGCCCAGGCAGCTAATCAACCCATTGTTTAGGTGGCATGTATAAGCCGAACCCATTTTACCATTGATTTCCTCGGCTTATATTCAAGTATATACAGTAATTAAGAAATCTATGTAAATGTGAAATACTTACGTGTGTCTTTTTCATGAGTAATTGAACACTGAGAAGGCTGTTACCATAGTTGCCAGAGGTTGCCAATGGCATCTTTTCTTCAACCCACATTTTCTCATCTTCAATATCACGCTGAAACTGATGGATACGTTTGACTCTCTCAAGTTGAGATCGTCTTACTAACAAAGGCGCCTGAATTTTCATGAACCTACAAGTCAAATATTTATACATATTTAGAAATAGAAACTGAAATTAATTATTGAAACAATTATTTATAAACTGTGTTAATTTAATGATTACTAATTATGTAACTCAAAGTCCTATACCATATGAAACCACAGTAGCAAGACATTCTTGAAAAATACAAAACAGTAGTACAACTGTATCACATTAGAATTTTCATAATTAAAGATACTACAAACATCTAAATTAACAAACTCGTTTTTAGATATTTTCTGTTAAATAATCACAGGATGTTCGGAGTTAAACACATGTTGATAATTATAAAGTACTGATTAAGAAAATTATATCTTACCGCTCAGCAACAGCAACTTTTCGAGCTTCGATTTCAGCCTCCTTATTAGGATCCATAGTTTTCAGCAGATTAGCTTGTTTATTAAGTTCAAACACTTGGCTCTCTTTACATTTCATCTGGCTTTCTAATTGCTGTTTATAGGAAATAGAGATTACAGATAAGAGAGAGAAAATGTAAGAGACAGGAAGGAGGAGAGGAGGAGGGAAAGAAAAGAGAATAGAGAGAGGGGGAGAGGGAGGAAAAGAGAAATACAATTAAGAATGAAAAACAAAATAAAAAAAAAAAAAGCTAATTTCCTTGGAATTTATAATTATTCACAGAACAGAACTTACATTTTGTCGCTGCATTTGAATGTTGACAGTTGTTAAGTCACGGCCGAATTCTTCAGTAACAACTTGGGACTCCAGCTGTTGAATCCAGCCATCAATGTCATCACAGCTCTGTTCATAGAGGACTGAACGGTTGGCATCAAACAACCGCTCACCCTTATCCTTGGTCGTATTTTCCAGCTCATCCCATTGATTGCTGAGACCTTCAAGAACGGGACCAACCTGTTCAGCAGCTTCTGGTTTATCTTTCAATAAACCTTCACCAGCCTAAACAAAAGATTTTATTACATTTTATTACATTTTTCAAAAATTATAAATACTTCATGATTATTTTTCCCCCTAAAAACAAAACTACTAAACTTAGTACATATTATTTTGTTTATAATGAGCCGTAAATAACTTTCTTTTATTCTTTTACTACTTTCAGTTAACAGACTGGTCATACTGGGACGCTGCCCTCGATCATATCAACCCCAGTATAGACTGTGGTCACACAGGGACGCTGCCCTCGATCATATCAACCCCAGTATAGACTGGTCACACAGGAACGCTGCCCTCGATCATATCAGCCACAGTACTTGTTTTAGCAATCTCATTCAGTTGAACTGCTAAACTCTCAGACAAAGAATATAAATATACACACACACAAATACATGACAAGCTTCCACACAATTTTATTCCCAATATATTGATCAACCCGTGGCTATAAAAGATATTTGTGGTCAACTTGAGGCTGGAAGACACACAAGTAAGGCAGAACTGAAAACCACATTCATGTATAACAAACTCTTTAACCACACAGACATGTCTAATAGAGCAAGAAAAAGAAAGAAAGAAAGATTTACCTCACGAAGTTTCAAAAGGCGGTCTTTATTTGCTGCTATTTCAGATTCAAATGCTTGATGTCTCATATACTTGCTATGCAGGTTTTTAGCATCACGGTAAGTCTCGTCTTGAGCAGCTGACATTTTATCTTGAAGCCAGTCTCTCAACTAACAAAATATAAATGTTAAGCGTTTATTAAATCCTCTCCATTGTGAATCATGAGTAATAATAAAAAAAAAAAAAAAAAAAAAAAAACCTTTCAACAAGAGGAAAGTTAATTAGTAAAACATAAAAGAACATTTACCTCTTCACAGTCTTGGAAGAATTGTTGTAACATTCTCTGATCTTTAAGGCGTTCCAGTTGTTCATATGCTCGCTGCCTGTTAGCATTGCGCCTGGAAATGACAAAAGAATTTAATTAAATACCAGAAGAATGTATATTATAATAACTGTATAACATTTAAGTCCATCTATCACATGGTCACATTAAACAAAATTTTTTTATTGAGAATTCATGCACCATGGTGATGTGGTGTTCTAAAACTTTCATTACCAAATTTTGATGTATCTCTGTATATGTGCATACATATATATATGTGTGTATATATATCATCCCTCTTACAATCTGAGGAGATGGGCATAATTGGGCCTTGAAACCTTAGATAGCACTTTTGTTCGTGTATCAACATAAATAATATATACATATATACACACACACTCACATATATATATATATATATATATATAGGTTATTAGGTGGGTAACTTGTTACTAGCGGTGACGCTGGTCAAAGCACTCAATGCTGGTACTGTGTCCGTCTCACAGTCAGGTGTGCTCCAGGTTTAAGGTGCTGTAGTTTGCAGAGTATAAAAAGCAACAATAAAAATTGCAGCTTTTTGTAAACTTTATTACATATTACAATTTGTTTCCATGGGTGGTCCCATTAAAGCTGTTGACATATGTCCCAGTTTTATATACATGTTCACTGAACAAACACACACAATCCCTAATGTCCTCAGACAGTTAAAGACTACAGAAGGAGGGGAGGGGCATTGATTTGCTGTAAAGGAGGGAGAAAAAGAACAGTACAAGTTGACATAACTGGAGAAGGTGACCTCTTGTAACTTGATACATGTTTACCCACCTCATTGTTTACAGAATGTTGACCTATATTTGAGGGAGTGGGGTCAGGATGTGTAGAAAGTCTAAACTAAATACCAAAAACCATTTTGTCAGTCAATCCACTGCCTTCTCTTAACCCTACGACTGTTTCTACTTTTGGCACAAGGCCAGCAATTACTTCAGTACATTACTGGTATTTTATTTCATCAACCCCGTAAGGATGAAAGGCAAAGTTAACCTCGGTGGGATTTGAACTCAGATCAAAGGGCCGTAACTCTATGCTGCCAATTCACCAATGATTTCTAATTTGGGAACAAGACCAACAATTTGATTAGAAGGGAAAAGTTGATCAAATTGACCCCAGTGTATTACTGATACTTTATTTTATCAAATACCCATAAAGATGAAAGGCAAATCTAACCTCAGCGGGATCTGAACTCAGAAAGACCGCAATTAAATGATACAAAGCATTTTGCCCGATGCTCTACTGATTCTGCCAATCCACCGCCCTTCTTTAACCTTCTTAACCATATAATATTATTTTGTGAGTCTTAGTTTTACAAACATTTCATTTACCTTTCATTGATGTTTTCTGCCTTTTTGCTGATCTTATCGGCAGCATGGTTGTTGTCTTCAATAAGTCTTTGTCCAAATTGCAAAACGTTGTTAATTTTCTCATCATTTGCATCCATTGTGGTGATAAATGCTTCATGTTTTTTGATGATGTTTTCAGCAGCTTCCAACGAGTTCTGAAGGAAGAAAGTGTTTATATAAAAACTAAGAGAAAACAATTCAAACATTAGGAAGACTGATGAGTAAAATATATTTTCCTGCTCTTTATTATCATTATTACTAACTAATTTTTCTACAACTACATTTATTATTATTATTAATTATAATAATTACAATATCAGTATATGTTTTATAGAACATCTGTAGCAAGAAATATTTAGAATATTTATAGTATACATAACATTAAAAATAGATTATACCTCTATGGAACAGTTTTAATAACTAAGAGCTAATTACAGTGACATAAATTCTTTGGTAAATTTACTATTTTATTGTAACAAAATATCGAAATGGATTTAATATAAGGACCCAAATACAGAAAACATTTTAGGGAATGTTAATTTTTAAAAATCATCCAGGGTTTAAGGCAATAATTGGCAATGTTTAGAGCCAGAACAATGTCTGAACTAGCAATATTAATTAATTAACTACCAGTGGAAGAAGAAGAAAATTGGCACTGTAGTAGTTTGACCCGCTTCAAGGTTTTAATCCTCTAAACAGATGTTGCCATTTTAAGTGATGACAAGAATTTTAAATGAAACGCTATAGCTATATTGAACAAACAGGCTTTCTATATTCTTTCATTTGTAAACACCAATAACACCCTAGTTTTCACGAGTGGTAAGAATTGTATTTTCACTTATGGCCATATAAGGATATATTTACTTGCATGTTGAGGAATATCTAGGAATATATTCTTTCTGATATTATATGAAATGGGTCTAAGAACAAGTAATATAGAAATCAAATACAAAAATATGGAAATATATTTGATTTCTGAAAAGCTGCCAAAATGTAAATGAATTATAATCCAATAAATCAGGTAAAATAACTCTGGGGAACTACAGGTGTCTCTAACTACCTTTCTCCATCTCTTGGAGAGTATTTTACTTGACAACTATTTATACTTTATCTACATTGTGGCAGCTTTTCAAAAAGTAAATATATTTTCATAATTTCTTCAAAGTTTCAAAAATGAACCACAGTAAAAATGTTTTAATAATGAAAACCATCAAACATTAATAAAGCTGCCAGAAAGAAAGAACCCCAGCCCCTCCCATCATGCAACAGTCACTGTACTTCCTGACAGAATAAGTTACCATGTCTATATATATATATATATATATATATATATACACGTGTGTGTATATATGTATGTGTATATATATATATATATATATATATATATATATATATATATAAGGATTGGTGCTCTGAAATAGTGATGTATACATGAATGTATGTATAGTATATTTGGTATTTTTTTTTTTTTAAATTAAACACAGTATATTGCCAAATATACTATACATTACATTCATATATATATATATATATATATATACCCTCACATACAAGTCTAACTATCAATCTATTTAAATATTAAAACTACTATTACAAGAACCACAGTTACTGTTACATGAAATACACAATATTTTATACAAAGAAATTTAATTTCCCTTTTAAGATACTAAATTAAAATGGTCAAAATTTACTCTTTTTAACAAGTTGCTTAATAAAACATTCCAAATTCATAGGTACCATTCCCTCTAAATCCATACGGAATGAAATGTTAAGGTGTTATATAATAAATAACTAAAAAACCTCAAGTAGAAGAGGGAAAGCATGATACCATAAAGTCACAGTTCTAGAGTCTCCTGTATTCAACTGATTTCTTATTTTAACCCTTTTGTTGCCAAACCCCATGAAATACATCACTAGAGTGTTTTAAATGGTGAAAATAACCCCAAATTTGGAGGATTTTAATAAAACAACATAAGCTGATATTTGGAACAGTTCTTATATAAAGTTATGATGTGAGGTTTTAATATCTGTATGGAAACTTCACAATGGGCTATTTTGTATCATATAACCAGAGGGAAGTAGTATAAAAAGGGTTAAATGAAGCATTAGCATCTCAATAGAAGTTTAATTAAGACTGATATTTGTAGAGATTGGGCTAGCTGGCAGTCAGAGTTACAGCTTTATTTCTTCAAAAAAAACAGTATTGAAAAGGTTTCCTGGATTGTTTTTCTATAATTAAGAGATTTATATAAAGGAGGATCTTCAAATCCTAAGAAAAGCAACAGGAGGAAACACTGCTACTGAACAGATTGGGATAGAAAATTGAGTGACAAGTTCCCAGATCTCATTCGCTTACTGAATGGAGTGGAATTCATCAAATTGAACCAAGGAAACAATGTTTCCATTGGTCTTTCCATTGCTGATACCATCTACCGGTCACAACTCCTGGTAGAAAGAGCAACAAAATAAAGTGTCTTGTTGTTCAAGGAATCAAACTCAACCTCATGACTGCATATCCAATTATCTAACCACTAAGCCACACACACCACTAAACAGTATTATGTCTTACTTCAATATGTTATTAGGAATATAAAATGGTTCTAGTCATAACAGTAAAAATATTTCCTTCAATTGGACAGCATAATTACCAAAATGGTTGGATTAGTTTGATAGAGAAAAGATATTTTAAAGTTAAAGAGTTGCAACTTCATCTAAAAAATATATGACACCCATGAACAAACAATTCCATTCTCTCTCATGCATGAAATCTAGTTGAGAAATGATAACGACAATCTTTTTACAAAAAATTTCAAGAAATTATTTACATGAGGCAAAACAAAGAAAACAAATATTGAAATATGTATTTTAAATGTATCACGTATATGCCTTTTCTTTCTCCTTTAATGGGATGATGAGAAGAACCTAAAAAATCATTTATGATATATGCAAGCAATTGTGAACCTCCCACTCCAGTTCAGAATAGCAAAAGAAAAAAAAAAGAAAAAAAAAAACGGAAAGGAAAAAAACAACAAAAAAACAAAAACAAATCCACACCCATCACACAGTACAATATGCTGGAAAGCACAACAACAAAGATCAATATAAAGTAAATAAAAACAATATTGAGCTAACAAAGAACAGGTTCAAACACTTAATGAAAGGCACATAGAGAATACAACACACTGCAGAAATATATGTGCCAAGAGTAGAGAGAAGGACAAACATGCCATATAAGAATGGCAGAATCCACTGAGAGAGATAGATAGAGAGATAGATAGAGAGAGACAGAGAGAGACTTGAAAACCAGAATTTAAAGAAAAGAAACAATTAAATGCATACAATTACACAAACTTTAGCTGTAACAATTATTGATAGTAATAAAATGAAAAAAAGAGATTTTGTCAGTGAAGAATGTTTTGTTTAGCAATTAATAGAGAAGTTGGCAGGACTGAATAAGATTCTACTTTGATCAGAGCAGAATATTTTAAAATAAACTATTAGGTTAGTAATACTTATAAGATTAGTGATCAAAGTTTAACAAGAGAAACTCAACAGAAAGAACCTTAACTACCACCAGTTATACATTTTTATCTATTTATATATATATACATATATATAAACATATACACATATATACATACATGTATAAACATATACACATATATACATACATGTATAAACATATATACATTCATACATGTATATACACATATATACATAAAGTATATACACACATATAGTGTGTGTGTGTATGTATGTATGTATATATATATATATATATATATATATGAGAAATATTTAGTTGAAAGAGTAACCAAAGCAATTAGAGAGAGAGGTAGAGAGAGAGGAGAGACTGAAGTAGAAAAAAACAAAATAATATAAAATATTTGGATCAGTTATGAGAAAAATTGAATTAAAAAAAAGTTAGAATCAATTTGTATCAACAGGTGAGGTTTTTTTTCAGATCCCCCAAAGAATTTAAAGTAATTTTTAATTTTATCTATCAATTTAGTTTCTTTCACCTAGCATAACATTAGATCAGGTGGAACAACCATTATGGCAAGGTGGGGACATGATACTAAACTTAATTTCATTAAAATATTGCCTAGATTAGGAGTTTCTAGTAATTTGTGGAACACTGATTATTAAAAAAAAGATAAAGTTTAAAGGAAAAACTGAAAATATAAACATTTTGTATACTTTCATATTATTATTATTATTATTATTATTATTATTATTATTAGACTCTTTTCTGTGTCAAATCTATAATTAGTTAATTATTCAATCTTCATACCATTTAGTGACATATATGATCCAAAAACGAAATAATGTTAATGATATGAGTAATAGATGAAATATAAAACAAAAAACCCAATGAAAGAATGGTATTAAGTTATAATTCCAACAACACACCAACTCACACTATATGGCAAAATGCTGAGGAACATGAAAATGAGTGAATCAAAGTTAGAACAACACTTCAAGAACGAAGTACTGAAGTAGAATGGTTTTAGAAACGATGTAAATAAAATAAATTAATAGTATTTTGTCTAGATTTTAGCAAAATTGCATAGTTATCTGAATATGTCGAAGACAGTATACTCAATATGTATAAGAAAAATCTGAAAGAAATAGAAGAGGAAAAATAGGAGAACTGTGAGAAAATATCAACACAGTATATAATATATATATATATAGTATATAATATATATATAAACTAAAGGAAAAAAAAAAAAAAAAATAAAGAAAAACTTAGAACAACAAAAACAATGAACATTTGACATCTCAACAATGACAACATGTTATTGATCCATTCCAAGTGTGGTGCCATTGCTTTTACCACTAACTAGAGACATTGGAAAATATTTTAAACAAGTGCTTTGTGAAATTTGTATATAATGAAAATTGCTGCTTGGAATTCACATTTAAATATATGAATATATTACTGAAATAACATTAGTCTAGGCTTCTTGTTGTCCCAATTTAAAAGAATTGTAAAAACCATTTAAAGAGAGGCGTACACACAGGTACATTAATATTTAAAAAAATAAGAAAAAAAAATTTAATTATACAAGATGAAAAACTAATTGAATTTTAGATTTGTAAATCTTTTAGTTTTTTTTTTTTCCATTTACTGGAAAGGGGGCTTATTTAATTAGCCAATTTATATTCTATGGTGTTTATTGATTACAGTAAAAACTAAATTGCTGTATTTTTGAATGATTAACACAAAATATTTAAATTTAAAGAAGTTCAAGATATAAAGCAGCATAATCTAATTTTAAAATCATTTTTCTGAAGAGACAAAAACCAAAATAATTAGCTTCTTTAATTTCTAGAGAGCTACAGGTATGTATTAATATTTTTTAAACTTTACATGCCAAATTTGGAATTCTAGTTTTATGGTATATTGACAGATATTTTACCTGAACATTTTGTAATTAAAATTAAACTGATAATTTCCATAAAATTATAAAATATTTCATTTTCTATAGAAGGAAAAACAATGGCAGGCCAACTGAATGGTATCCTGTGGCACCAAGCTAAGTTAGCATGCTATCTACATCCATTAACACAGCAGCAGTAGACACCAAGTTACCTGCTTGTCAAGTCCAATGGCACTCTGTGTAACAAAAGACACTAGTTATACACTGACTTATTGCAGAAAGAGCAAATAAAGTGACAGCACCAAGTAGGACTTACTAAACAAGCATTAAAAAACAGTTTAAAATCTTAAGTATATCATACTGGCTATCAGAAGTTTAAAACAACATATTTCTAATTACATTACTCTCTTGTAAGGTTCAGATGTTTTAAAGTGGATTTAAGATTCGTAAATTCGAATCACAGCTCCAACTATGAAACAAAACATTTAAAAATATTACAAAATATATGTATATATCTTAAAACATATCCTACGAATTAGACAAAAGGTTAAAAAAAAAAAATCTTGTTATACATAGGGACATGGTAAAAAAAATAAATTAACATTTTATCCTATAATATTAACAATTAACAGATTTAGGTATTTATTTTTAACTGTTCTGTGTATTGAGAACACCACCAGTGTACCATTTTGGCAAATAGATGGACACATACACACATATATAAAGGAAATGGTATGTACTGACAGTCAAACCTTTGCTAGAAGGGAAAGCAGATATTAAACAATGTCACAGTAAAAAACATGAAACATTCTGTGAGGCAAGCTGTAATATATCCAGGACTATTTCACACAGCAATAGAACAGCCAGTAATTTCATTAAATGAATTGGTTTATATTCCCTAAATTATAAAACAGTGAGAATATATACAGCCATAATAAACCCTTCAGCTTGATTTGAACAGTACATACAATATTTAAATACTAAAAATTTTGTTTAAATGAAAATAATAATAACAGTGATTTCTAACATTGGCACAAGGCCACAAACTTCCATTGGCCAGAGTGTGTAGAGAGATGTCACTAAATACCACAAGGCATTTTGTCCAGCGCTCTACCAATTCCACCATCTACCAGCTTCAATAAGATAAAAAAAGAAAAAAAAAAAAGACCCATTAATAATTGTTTCTACTATTGGCACAAGGCCAGCAATTACCCAGTACATTACTGGTACTTTATTTTATCGACCCCGTAAGGATGAAAGGCAAAGTTAACCTTGGCGGGATTTGAACTCAGAATGGCAAGGGCCGTAACTCTATGCGTCAAAGCATGGCGTCCGATCCTCTACCGATACTGCCAATCCACCGCCCATTAATAATGCCTAAGGATGTGTAAGAGAAAATTATTTAAACCTAATCAGTTTTAGCCAGTGTGAAAATAAAGTAAGATATATAAAACAAAACAAAAATATATAGTAAATTGTCATAGGTTTTTTTTTTTAGACATTAAAAACCAAACTAAACAATTGTAAGTGCAATTTTCAATTAAAATAATACTACTACACTCCAGTCCAACTGATTGATATTCAACAGCAGTAGGGCACAGTAAACTAAACAAATATAATAATTAAAACACAGAAAATTACTTAAAAAATTTCTCAGCATGGAATTTTCATTAACTTTTGTCAGTAAGATGGAAATGGCACAATCAGTTTAATACGTGCACACATTTCAATTGGTGTTCTTGAAGGTATTATTATAACATTTACTGCTTTTAGCTTAGGTTGTAAACAATAGGATATTACAGAGAGAATAGGACAAGTTATATAACTCATAGATATAGCCATTAATAAAGGAAAGACCCCACTAATACCAACACCACCACCACATGAAAAAAAAAAGGATGTCTCCATACATAAGAGAAAGTAGAATAAAAAATATAATTTATAGATATATGTTCTGTACAAGCGAGACACAGTCTCCCAAACAATCTCACCTCAAGTGGGACAAAGCCGTCCAACCCATGCTAGCGTGGAAGATGGATGTTAAACGATGATGATGAGTGTCTCGAGCCCAGAGGTTCATAGGGTTGGTGCTTATCCTGGTTTCTGTGGCATTAAGCTAGAGTACATGAGTCCCCACTGGACAGGATTCTACCCCTAGCTACTGCTACAGGTACTTGTTTTCAGTAGAGTATACTGGAGCAACATCAAATGAAGTGTTTTGCTCTACAACACAACAGCTCAGGAATTAAACCCATGGCACCCTTGTCACTAGGTGATGCACCTCCACATAGATAAATAAAATATTTTAATGAGATAATTCTCCTACAGACCAAATATATTAACCCTTTCAGTGCTAGTGTAGATTTGGATATTTTACTGCTCCAGGGTGGGATTAGACGTTCATTTTTGCATTGTTTCAAAAAATTGAGGTATTTTGATTAAATTTGCCTTAAATAGTTGGTCTGGATCTATATTTCTCGAGACAAACATTTCAAAATCTAATAAAATTTACTTTTTAATCCATTTAGTATATTTTAACATAACTATACTTCCAATAATATCAAAATTTATATAATTTTATGAAAACATTTTTTCTTCTTCAAGAACACAAATTGTTAATAAAATGTGAATCCAAATCCATAAAAATGAAATTCCATTAGTTGCTAGACACAGTGATTAAAACTATATAGCTGTGAACACAACGATAGGAACTATATATGTGTATAAAAATAATAAAATACATTAAATATAAACTATTTAAAATTCAAGTAATAATAAGAATACTTACAGGTACTTCTTCTTTAGATAAGAAGTTCTCCTGTTGGTTGAGTAGCACCTCAGCTTGTTTAGCATCTCGGAGGAACATCTAACATTAACAAAAATATAATTAAGTTATACAATAAACTAAGAGAAAATAATATGATGATAAAAGATATATTATAATTGATTATAATTCATAATTAAATACTAGTAAATATACCTTAAACTCTTTAAAAGTCTTGCATATTCTTTGTCGCCCCATAATGAATACAAAAGGCTATTTAACCAGAATACATGCTATGAGGAAATGTAATGAACAACTAATCTAAGAGGTTTAAACATCCAAAAGTGACTGTTGAAAAAGAGGTTGTAATTATCAGAAAAAAGTATAAGTTTTCAGATGTGAGTCATTAAAGAACATCTGGCTATAGAATTGGTAATGATTGATGCCTAAAGCAGAATGCTACATATTTCTTTAACTGAAGTGCATTCCTTTGTAGTAATTCCTATCAAATAACTGAGTAAACAGAAGCAACCTAAATAGAAAATTAATTAAGACTAATGATGAAACAGAAATAAAATGGTTAATTGTTAAGTGGGCTAAGTTCATAGGCTGACTATGAAGGAGTGATGTTAGAGTTGTGAAATCTTGCATGCATTAATTTCAACACTTCTTAATAACTATTGTTTCTTTCCTGGGACTATGTTGAAAAATAAACCCCATTTGGTCATTCCATGAGAGTATCTTAGTCATAGGCTGACTATGAAAAAGTGATGCTAGAGCTGTGAAATCTCGCATGTATTAATTTCAACACTTCTTAGTAACTGTATTGTTTCTTTTCTGGGACTATGTTGAAAAATAAACCCCATTTGGTCATTCCATGAGAGTATCTTAGTCATAGTCTAAAGAGCCAATCTTGTCAACATAAGTGTTATGCTGAATCTCCCTGAGAACTATGCCAAGGGTACACATGTCTACAAAATGCTCAGTCACTTGCACGTTAAATATGCAAGCAGGCTGTTCTGTTGTTTGAACAACTAGAATGCTCCGTGTCGGAACTGCCAAAAGCCCGACACAGACATATACATATATAGCATGTAATTTCCACCAGGTCAATTATTGGTGATGAACAAGGAAAATGTGTATAATTTGAAGAGAACAGGTCACTATCAGTGTCAACAATTTAAACGGTTTCTTTTATCAGTTTCACATGAAATCATCATCAATTCCTCAAAACAGAATAATCTTCTTACTTGCAAGTTGAGACTCTGTGAAAGAAGCTGCTGTCTATTCTCCCACATCTGTAACAATTCCTGCCAACCGCCATCAAGTGCTTGAAGACGCTAGAAATTAAAAGAATTTACCAAATTATAATTTTCTCATATATAATAATTATCATTATCTTGAAATTATTAAACCAAAAAACTTAAAATTAAATAATATGATTGTTACAAATTCCTCAATGAATTGAAATTTACCAATTTCTGAAATATTTAAAAACTATTAAAAGGAAATGTTTCCATTGGCCTTTCTGTTGATACTATCTGTAAGGCATAACTCCCCACAGAAAGAGGTGGGATTTAAATACAAAGTGGACAGAGTCGGATCAAATAGTACAAAGCATCCTGTTTGACCCTTTACTAATTCCACCAACCCACTGGTCAGACCCAAAGTCAAAGAGTGTATCGGATCAAATACAAAGGTATTTAATGAGATGCTCTAATGACTGTCAATTTGCTGTTGTGGCAGAATATATATATATATATTTAAAGCTGTCGATTTAACAGGAAAATAAAAAGTATTTGGCAAGTTAAACTTATGACTTGGGGTCTATGATCTGGTTCTGATTTCTCTTTGATGCTATTTAACATTAAAAAAAAAATTGTCAAGAGGGCCGAGGGTGTCTTAGCATCACTCAGCAAGACCTTTGTCAGCCGCTCTCCAGATATCTATTTAAGGCTGTATACAGCTATGGTGCGACCACACTTAGAATTTGCATCACCAGTCTGGAACCCCTATCTTGCTCAGGACATTGACCGCCTGGAAACTGTTCAGAGACGTGCAACCAAGCAAATACCCTCCATCAGGCATCTACCATACTCTGAGCGCCTTGCTTCCCTGGGCATGGATTCATTGAAGCTCCGACGCCTGGCAACTGACTTGGTAAACACCCACAAAATTGTTAACCATGTTGCCAACAACAACCCTGAGTGCCTTTTCGATTTCCATGTGTCTAACACACGTGGACATGCCCACAAAGTAAGAAAACAGCACAGTTCCCATGACTTTCGGAAACATTTTTTCACGCTCAGAGTTGCTGAAGCATGGAACAAACTACCTGCATCAGTTGTTAGCTGTCGAGACACTGCATCCTTTAAGGCCTCCATGCTTCCCGAGATCCGCCAACACTACAGCTAACACATACAAACATGTACTTCCCTGGCATTTGTGTATTATTCTATGTACTATATTGACGAGTTGTAGTGCACCTGAGCACTTTACACAATAATTTCATTATTATTATTATTATAACAATATCTTAAGACAATATCACAATAATTTCATATTCCTTCTTTCCTGAAAATAATACAATTTATTTCAGTAAAAAGATTTTTTTTTTTTTAAAATAGACATTTCATTACTTAAAACCTGAAGAGGTACACAGTATCCCTGCATGTCGTAAGAAGTGACTAAAAGGATCAGTACCATGTAGCACGTCAGGCAGTAAAAAATTGACTCGTGTATGACCCCATGATGGGTGTAAAACTTGTCATGGGGCCCAGGGTAAACATTTGCTTTAGCAGGGAAAATAGTGCTAAAACATTTGTGGCATATTTAAACAAACCAACCTGTCGGAGAAACATATACTGTGGATCATCCTGCCCCTCTGTTACTTTATCACCAAATTCTTTCATCTTAGCATATTCTGGGGCATAGGCATCAATTTCATCTTTAAGTTGTTGATGTTGATTCAATAATTTCTCAGCATCAGCGAGATTGTTGGGAATGTCTTCTGATGCCACGGTTGTCTGAGTACGAGATAACCATTGTTGGAAATGGTCAAGGTTACCAAGGAAGCGTTGCAATTCTCCGGCTTCACCAAGTTTTTCATCTCTGTCTTTGAGCTGTTAAAATAAAACAATTCATAAAGTTTATAACTCTTTCATAGTTGTATTTCTAATGACATAAAATTTATTTCAATTAATAAATTTTGAGGGATTTACTAAAATTATCAATTATTTAAGATTCCCATATAAAACTGTTGGAAGATTTTAATTTAAATAGGAACCCTGGTTTTATTCCATAGAACTAAAGCCAGTTTTGGCCAGATTGGTGTCAAAAGAGTTTAACTAATTACAATATTTTCCTAAATTAGTAGCCATGGCACATTTTAGTAAACTTCACTATAACTTCACTATAACTTCACTAAATATTAATTTATCATAAACTTTAGGAGATGTGTATATTTGCCTAATTTTCATTAGATTTTTATCTAAAATTACAATTTAGTAAGAGTTTGAGGAATAATCTCTCTTTTGGCGCTAAGCTAAAAATTAAGAAATGCTCAAAATATATAATTACCATTTCTTTAAGATCCATCCATACGTTGTTGATGTCATTGATCTTTTCACGAATAGCTTGGGCTTCTTCAGGTTTGGTTTCTTGTAGTCTGTCTGCTTCAACTTGCAACGATTCAACCTAGAAAGGTAAATAAATTTAGTGTAAATAAGAGTAGTCTTAATAAAAACAACTAAACATGGAAAACAAAATGCCAACAAGATAATTACCTTGGCTTGTATAGCAGCAAGATCTCGTTCCATACCACTAAGCCGTCTCTGTAGTGTCATAACACCAGCCAAGTCATTGCCAAGTTCTTCAGTCGATTCAATAATTTTCACCTTTTCATTTATCCAGCCCTTTAATAATATACAAGATAAAAGTTTAGAGTCTCATAATTTTGAAGTAAATAGCATATACAGAAAAACAAGATCTTTTAACCGCTTCATTATGAAGAATTATTAGAATTATTTATTTCATTAAGATGACATTTGTAATAGCAAAAGATTCTTATATCAAATTAGGTTGGAATATTTTAATAGGAAACCCTTAAAATTAGTAATTTTGTTTCACAGAACTAGAAACAGTTTGGGGAGGGTTAAATATTTTTATTTTACTGAAAGGTCAACAGTTCCTTTATTCTTATTTGAGGGTTTGATAAAGATGTCTAAAACAATTTCTTTAAATAAGATTAATATAAAAGTTTCTATTTATAGTTACGTACGATGGTCTCATTGCATTCAATATGGAAGTTCTGCAATCCATGGGCCAAATGTATTTCCTCCCTCTTCTGGTCAACCAGCGACCTCAATGTGTTCCATTCCTGGTTTAGCTGATTCTGTCGAGCGATGACATCAGCAGCATTAGGATGTTCAACTTGGAGCAACTGCCGAGCCAGCTGGTTCACCACAGCAACCTTCGATGCCGTAGAGTTCATTTCATGTTCGAAACTTTCAAAGCGATGTTTAACAATAGCAAGTTCTTCAATATCATCCGTAATAACAATTGTGGCAAGGAATTTCTCCTAGAAAATAAAATAACTTGAAATATAATCAACTGAAACTAAAACTTCTTCCAATGTAAACTTATTTATAAAGGTACTAGCAGAAAACCACCCTTTGGGTAGTTTTCTGCTAGCCTGTGTAGTGTGTATATTCATATTATACACAAGTGTATATATACATGTAGATATGATACATCAAATAAAATCATAATTTACAATATCCACAGAAATTGAACGAAGACTGCGTTACACTGTCTTATGTAATCAGTAAAGTAATCCATGATGTATTAAAAAAAGACGATATTGTATATAAACTGCATTAGGATAAAATTAGTGACGGAAATATATGCAATATTTTTATAAGTGTTATAATATAACGGCCGCTAACCGGAAGTGTTGACATTTGAAAATGTCAAAGTGAATCTTTAAATATGCTATAAAATATATTTAATCAACAGCCACGAAATTTAGCACATAAATTATGTAATATTCATTCATTATTTATTCAAAGTAATCCAACTTATTTTACAAACGGGGTAAAAAAATATATTCTGGATGCAGTCCTGCACTCCTTTATTATAAGATATCTTTTAGATTTAGGAATACATTTCAAAACAATATACTGAAAAATCTAAATATATTTTCAATAAACATAAATAAGATTTTCTAAACTGTTACGTGTTCAATAAAAGAATGTCAATCTAAATTTCTAAATTATATTACCACTTCAAATGAAGTAATGTTTTTTGTAACCCTTAAATGTAATCAACCTCAGTCCATTTATTGAAAAAATCCGTCCAAACCCATGCAAGCGTGGAATATGGACGTTAAACGATGATGATGTCTTTCATTAGCTGGATCTGTTAATAGAAAATCTTATCTAATCTGTTGTTAGTGTGAAATACAAACACACAACAGGCTTAGGTATAGTTTCTGTCTACTGAATCTTATTTGTAAGGTATTGGACAATTTGAGGTTATAGAAGACATTTGGCCGAGGTGCCACATAGCGGGACCTAACCCAAAACCACATGGTAGTGAAGCAAACCTCTTAACCATACAGCCATACCTAAACAATTTTAGACTTAGTTTATGTCACACCAAATAGTTATTTTCTTGCATAATATCAAATATAGTTTTACTTTACATCCAACAGATTATACTCTACTTGTTAGTCCATAACAGTAAGTATTCACTTTACTTCCCCCATTTTAGTGCTATACTTCTAGTGTTATATAAACCTATACTACATATTTCTAGTGTCATATATCATATAAAGCCACCCTTAATCCTACATACAGTTTCTGCTTGACAATTTATTGCAAAATGTAATAATCTGTTAAAGCTGAAGCATATTTTCTTTCCTATTTAAGTAATATTTCCAACTGTATTTAACATCCCATAATAATTTAGAAAAGAAAACATTTTAAAAATATGTTTGTTAATTCAAGTATTTATTGTACCTAGTGGAGAGAGAGTTGTGAAAATGTAGAGTATTAGTGTGAAGACAATGTGATGTAGTTATGGTAACATATTTTCTACTTTACCAGAATGTCTTGCTAATGTAGTTTCATGAATTAAAGTCAGTTTTAATTAAAAGAATATTAAATTAACCTTCTCATCAATCCAAGTCTGCACACCATCTGCTTCATTGAAAAGTTTATAGAGGGAGAGGGCATCAAGTAATCGCTGCTTGCGAAGCTTCGCAAGCTCCAATAGTTCTTGATAACGGCGATCAATGCTGCCTAATCGACTCTGTACGTCATCAGACTCTCGGTCCTGTTAATTATAAAGATTAATGCTGTAGAAAAAAGAATACAAAAACAAAGTTTTCAACAGCTACAAAAACTTTTCAAAATATAAGAGTTGGAGAATTACATCTTGGTCATATGTGCCATTTTTTACATGGCTTCTACAGTTGGATGCCCTTCCAAACACCAAACACATCCCACCCTATTAGTGAATTCTCAATCAAACTTATAAGGTCTTCTTTTCTTCGCCCACTTATTCCTGAGGGGGTTGTGGAGGCCGAGTCCTTCAAACACTCCCTGCAGCAGGTCCTGTCAGAAGCAACTGCCTTCAACTGATCCAGTTGGATCCCCAAGCATGACCAGCCAAGCTCATGGATGTTATTCAACTATCTTGCTTGGGATCTACCCCTGGGTCTCCTGCCAGTTGGTTTCGTCTGTAAAATCTGTCCAGCAATTCTTTCCCCGGTACATTCTAACTTCATGCCCATAATATTGGAGCTGTGATCTCTCAACTCGGAGAAGTATCAGCTCTACCTGGAGTGACTGATCTCCAAGCTACACACTTTATCAAGTAACGTTACTCCAAAGATCCTTTGGAGGAACCCCATTTGGATGGAGGATGGAAACTCCATTATACAGGTGTGGTTTCAGAAATGACTGCACAGGTGGGAGTGGGGATAGTCACAAGCCATAGGCTGTCAGAATGTGTTATCGATATTGCCAGTAAAAAAACAAATTTTTTTTTATTTCAAATATTTGAATAAGTGATAAAATATCATAGATAATTCATTAAGATATACTTAATACAAATATTTTCTTCAGAGAATGAAACAATTTTTCTAATTTAAAATTATTAAATATTGAAACATATATAAAGCTGAATAAAACGTAGTTTTTGCCATATTTTAAATACTTACTTGTTCTCCAAGGTTAGTAGCTTGTTCATGGAGACTTTCAATGACAGTCTGGTAGTTTTTGAGTTCATCTGTTACATCCTACAAACACCAACATTTCATTAATATCCTATATTCATTTATATTATTCTCTCAGATACTCTATCAATATTATTAATTATAGTGGTGATGAATGTGATGAAAAACAAAATGAAGTCTTAGTACTATAAATTCCATATTGAAATATCCTATTCTAGTAGAACGTAAGTTAACGTAACAATGGTCAACACTTCAAGATCTCAACTAGAAGCCCCACCAGATTTACATTCTTTATTGTAAAAATAATTTAAAGTTGCAATCACATTGCATTTAAAAATATTAACAGAGATTCTCTGCTAAAAAATCTGAATGTAACCTTTCTGTTACTAACAATACAAAACTATTTTAAAGTGTTTTTATTTATTTGAAAATCTACCAAAATTTTATGTCAGAACCTTTAAGTTTTCCTTCCAAAAAGAAAGTTAGTTATATTAATTCCTCCAAATTATTGGTTATTTTCAAAATTACTTGTAAATTACAGGCAGTGTCGTTCATTAGAAATATAGTCATGAAAGGGTTAAAAATATTTACAGGTGTTCTTTGTTCAATCCTAAAATAGTCGTCAAAAATACAAATTTAGTTTCTAAGATGTAATATTAAGTATTAACTATTAAGACATAACGAGAGAGAGAGAGAGGTCAAAAAGGACAATTATTTTTGTTTACCTTGTGTTTTTTAAGCAGGGACTGTACGCTGGCCTCATCGCGTCCGACATCTTCACTGGATACAATACGGAAAGTATCCAACATCCAGATATCAATGTCATCAGCGTCAGCAAAGAACTAAATGACAACAAATAAAAACAATTAAAAGATCTATATTGATCGAGAACATTAAAAGATCTATATTGATCAGAGAACATTAAAAAAAAGCAATCTACACATTGAAAGTTACATTAATTCAGCTAAGTATTTATTCATTTCATTAAAATATTTACATTGGTATTTATCAATTAAATTTAACCTAAACATTATATCACTTTACATGTTTTTCATAATAGAACGGGTTGGACACATTGTCCGAAACTAGAAAGGTCGGGTGACACTGTCTTACTCATGTATTCCAGGGTTTCTACAGCTAGATACACTTCCTAGTGCCAACTATTTTATAGAGTATTGGGCATATTTCATTGTGGAACCAGTACTAACACTTTAAGGAGTGTACTTGGTGCATCATTAATATATACAACCACCATTGTTTGAATAAAACAGCTGTGTGAGATAAGTTTTAAATCCGAACATATCAGAATAGAGATATATTTTCATTAAAAAAGCAACTCTCACATCAAGTTCAATAATTCATCTATATATTTTTTCTTATAAAATGTCACTATAGACATTATTCGGGTTTTAACTCAAAGTTTGCATCAAACATAGATACTATTTTTGGAAATGTTTCCTTGTATCTCCATGTTTGGAAATTCTCACAGAACTAATACAATATCACAAACTATTTTGACATTTGTCTGACACCAAACAATGAATATAATACAAACAAGGGAGAGAATTATGGTTAATAAATTGTATCTATGAATTCCTGTTATACCAAGATAAACGAAACTAATTAGAGCTGTACAATTACACAACTAGCATTTTAAAGGGTTAGCCTTAGGCAATGCTTTATGACAAAATGCTCTTCATAGTGCCAACACTTTTAGTTGCTTTTTACAAGATGCAGTGATAATTGCGTATATTTTATAAACCAGACCCATATGGTTGTAATTATAGTTGTACAAAGAGAAAATAACTGATGAAGAAAATTCTCCATTATCAATACTTTGATTAGATCATTAAGTAAGTAGTTCATTAATCATAACGATGCTTATTATCTTACCTGATAGTAGTCAACAGCCTCATTGAGTCTGCGTTTGCGATATGCTGCCAGGTCAATCAAACTCTCCCACTGCTGGTTAATCTCATCTATGCGTTCTTGGATCTTGTCTGCACCGAAATTTCCGGCAGAAATGAGATCATTGCCAACTTGGATGACTGACTGCAAGTGTGAATGTCTGGCTGTCATTTCATCTTCCAATGCCTTAAAAAAAATAATTAAAACAAATTAAATTAAAAAAAGAAAAAGCCATGTTTGAATATTAACTCAATGTAATTATATAATAATAATAAAATGATTGTGTACAGTGCTCAGGTGCACTACAACTCATCAAAGGTGCATGTATAGTACATAGAATAATGTACAAATGTCAGGAAAATGAACAGTGTATGAGTCATGATATAATAATAATAATAATAATGAAATATTGTGTACAGTGCCCAGGTGCACCACAACTCATCAAAAAAGTGCAGAAAATATTTGAAGTTTGTTAATTCAAATGTTTATTAGTATCTTTACTAACAAATAGGTTGTTATGAAAATCTGTAGTAATAAAGACTAACTTTGAATGCGATGAAGTTTTGTTTTGTACTTTACAAGAATGTATTTCTAATGCAGTTTCATGTGGTACAGGACATTAAAAGTTAACTTTTTTTTTTTTATAACCATCCAGAAACTGCCCTGAATTTATGATAGAAAATTGCTCCTTTTAAAATGTTTATCCTTATATTAAAATCTTACTTTATAATTTCATTTTCGAAACTTTTAATGTTGTATTTAGAACATTACTTATTAATGAAAAATTTTTATTAAATTCCTCCAAATTATTGGTTATTTTCAAAATTAATTTGAACACATGGGCAGTGCATTTCACTCTAAATAAGATAATGAAAATGTAAATGTAGAAATATGTTTATTTTAGACTTACTTTATGCTTGTTCAGTAGGAGGTGTACGCTTGTTAAATCATGTCCCAAGTCAGGAGAAGACATCAACTGTTCTTTCTCTTTCACCCAACCTTCCTCATCTGCCATGTCCCAGTAAAACTGCCACAATTTACGTGACTCTTCAAGCCGAGCTCTGCGTTCAGCTGATAGTTGTTTAAGTTCAGTGAAAGCTGTTTCAAGTGTAGACATTCTTTCAACAATAACTTCTGGTTTACATGGTCTGTACTCAGCTGAAATCATAAAAAATAGATTCATAAATTATCTTTCCAATATAAAACTCATCATATTCAACTTTACAATTTTTAGAGGAAGAATTAATTAACATTAAAATCAGAGATTATCTCTAATCCAAATATAATCATTTAATTACAAAATTTTGATCAGATGCTTTTCTAAAAGTTTCTATACTTTAATTTTACTGTTTTATTTTTTTTTTAATAGTCAAGAAATCCACTTGGTTACCAAGTGGATTCAGGTTTAACTCCAGTATGTGATATTTTTATCAAGTATCTTTTCCTATAGCCTTTAGGGCTGATTAATGTCCGAGTGAAATTTTGTAGACAAAAAACTTACAGAAGTCCGTAATATGTGTGTGTGTGGTGTCTATATGTGTGTGTGGTGTGTATATATATGTGTGTGGTGTGTATATGTATGTGTGTGTGTGTGGTGTGTGTATATATATATATATATATATGTGTGTGTGTGTGTGGTGCTTTATTAGAAATAGAGATTAATGTTCTTACCTCCAACATCTACGAAGTCACCTTCAGCAAATCTTTGAGCCTGAGAGTTTACAGTCTTGACTCGGTCTCCAACCACATTGATGTCAGCTTCCAACAAACTGTGTTTTTGCAGTAAGTCTTCAACTCCCATCAGATGTTTACCGTAGTCTGAAGACATGAGTCGGGCCTAACAAAAGAAATCATTCATTCATAAAAGATACTTTCGAGTGAAAGAGGGTCAATATCTTTCAACTAAGTACATTTAAGAAATGGAAAATGAAATTTACAGCTGGCCTCGAAGTTGTCTCATAGGTTTCTTGAGTGTTCTAATAATAGGGGACTCCAGTCCTATCATAAAAAGCAACTTGAAATGAAGTGTCTTACTCACAAACACAACATGTTGCCAGATCCAGGAATTGAACTTGTGACCATATGGTTACGAGTCCAGCACTCTAACCACTAAGCCAAGCATCTTCACTAAGTACATTTCAGGTAAGTCGTTAGAGTGCCAGGTTAAAAGTCAAGTGGTATCCAGTGCAGCTCTTTGTACGTCAAGTTCAAATCCTGCTGAGGGCAACTTTACCTTTCATACCATCAGGGTTGATGAATAAAGTACCACTCCAGAGTGGACTGGTGAATTGTTAGATTACAACTGACCTCCTGTTCCAACTCTTTACATACTAAGTAATCCCACAGCCGTAGGAGTTCACTCTCCAACTTACAATTGACCATCTCTTCTTTTCATTGTTAATTTTGTATTCTAAATATATATTTATATTTAGCCTGCCCCCAGTTTGCTAGATAGGTTTGGTAACTGTATATTTTGTATTTACCTTAATTTCTTCCATCCAATCAAGAATGTAAAGCATCTCTTGGAAGATCTTTTGTAAGTTGAGAGAAAGTT
Source organism: Eledone cirrhosa (assembly GCA_964016885.1). Lineage (NCBI taxonomy): Eukaryota > Metazoa > Mollusca > Cephalopoda > Octopoda > Eledonidae > Eledone > Eledone cirrhosa. The sequence goes on from OZ024754.1 coordinate 40,309,436, forward strand.
CAAGTCTCATACGACGTGCTCGTAATAATTCCAAGAGATAGTTCCACAAACTCAGAACATTATCTTTTCTGTAAATAAATAAAATAAATGAAAAATAAAGTAAAATACAATAATATATTTATAGTATTTTAAATGTATTTAGTAAATATTCTCAATGAATCTTATTGAATTATAATTTGGGATTATTGTTTAACCTTCTGATACCAAACAACTGTTTCTATGATATAATCAGTTTTAAACTTAAATTTTCCAAGTTTATGTAATGGAATTCTTGTTATCTGTTCTCAAGTGTTCATATTAACATCAATACGTATCATAACTTTATGTTCCAAACACTGGCCTAATAATGAGAAAATTAGTTATATTACTAAATCTTTCCAAATTCTTGATTGTTTTCAAAATTAATTGAAAATCACATTTGAAATAGTATATCAGAAGGGTTAAAATTAAGAATTATTCATTTTACTAATGAAATAATATATAATTATCAGCAATATTATGTTTCAACAAAAGGCACCCAATCCACGCTGTAAAGTGGTCGTTTTGGTGCTACAATAAAAGGCACCCAGTCCACATAGTAAAGTGGTCGTTTTGGTGCTACAATAAAAGGCACCCAATCCACGCTGTAAAGTGGTCGTTTTGGTGCTACAATAAAAGGCACCCAGTCCACGCTGTAAAGTGGTCGTTTTGGTGCTACAATAAAAGGCACCCAGTCCACGCTGTAAATGTGGTTGGCATTAGAAAGGGCATCAGTTCCGTATGAGCAAGATATGGTCATCTGATCTGACTCACAACTTTAACCCATGCTAACATGGAAAATGGATGTTAAACAGTGATGATGATGATGATGATAATTCACTTAAGAGATGAAAGAAAAAACATTCAATAAAACAATGACATTACCTTGCTGCAATTCTGTTGATGTCATGGTAATTTTCCTGTTGCAATTCATTTGACACAGCAATAACTGCTTGTACGCGTTCTTCATATGCGTTGATGTCAGTCTCAATTGCTTCATGTTTCTTAGTAGCAGCCTCAACAGCAGCAAGGTCATGGCCGAAATTGTCCTGAGACACCAACCGTTGGTTCTCACTGAGCCAAACTTCACGCATGCCAGCCTTGCGATTGAATCGGGCAGCCAATTGTTCAAGTTTTTCTTGTCTTAAAGAAAATAAATACATATAGATATAAGTATATATACACCCATAAATTTATAACAGTAAAATGAATACATATTTCAAAGTACAGTGAAAATACAAATTTTATCAAATTTTCTGCCTTAAAAAAGAACATACTTTCCCCACAATTATTTTCAATTAGAACATTTCAATTAATATTTGAGAATGCTCATAGTGAGGCTAGCCTGCTGGAAAAGGGGTATACTATCTGTAGTTCACAATTCCTGGCAGAAGCATCACCATTTTTCAAGTGCCACGATATTACAAAGTGTTGCATAAAAGTCTTTAATGATCCCACTATTTAACAATAATTAACTTCTTTTACACTTTCCTATTTTACTTTGTCGTTCCCAAAGATTTGTAACAGACATATAATTTGAAATAAGCTACTGAGCTTCGGATGTAGTCGAGCTGAGTTGAATGGGTAAAAACTTGGTTTCAGTCATAAGGTCCATTGTTTGATCCCACTCTGTGATATCTTGCACAAATATATTTACCGTAGTCAACCCAAACCTTGCAAATGAACCTGAATACATGGAAAATGTATGTTGGACTCCTTGGAAATTACATTAAAGGCACATGTATCTCCTCAAGAATGCTCAGGCACTTTCACGTTAATTTTGCTAGCAAGTTTCTCTGTTGAACTGGAAGACTCATCAGTGAAACCAACAGAAGTTCATTCCATAATTAAGACAGTTCTCTTTAAACCAGTAAAAAAATTAACTGAACACATAGGTCATGTTTTTTCATTAAAAATATGATTAAGCCAGTAAAAGGTTAACTAACCGGATCAGTTCTTCACGTAGAGCCAATTCTCTCTCATGTTCAGCCTTTTCAAGTTTGTCCCAAGCTTTGTTGATATCAGATATCAGTTTTCCTTCTCTGGGTAGATAGGGTCTCTGGTTGTTAGCCCTCATCTTACTTTGGAGTGTAAACAGAAGAACCTCAAGGTTTCCTTTCTCCACAAATCTGAATAAGAGAAAAATTATGGAGTTTAGTTAATGTTGCTAAGATATTTCTTTTCAAAATAGTAAAATCTATTCCACAGTATATACAACAGAAAACGCTGGTGTTAATCTCTAAACATTTTAAAGACAAGTCATGACACCCACAACGAGGGTGCTGAAATAGCTAAGCTACCCTGACCATACTAAAACGAGAGAAAAACAACATCTCAAATGCTGCAGGATGAAAAATCTACTTTATGGATATTTCAGTAGTTTATTTAAAAAAGAAAAAAAATATTTCTATCACAAAAAGCTTTGATAATTTAAATTAAATTGCCTAAATTGTTAGGTATTCAATAATAAGACTTCTTTCAGATAAAATGTTGTAAGAAAATAAATCAAAAGAAGGTATTTCACCACTAAGTTCATAATTTATTGGGATTCACGAAAGAAATTACCTCCCTTGACCATGATGTTTATTGTGTTTATTTGAAATATTATTATTGCTATCTGTAATTATGCCTAGATTGGTATAGTTTCAATTATTTTAAATGTCCCTAAATACATACGTTAACAGTCAGCTATTAATAAATACTTAAGAAAACCAATATTCAAAACCTAAAATTAATTCAAACAAAAATTCTAATAACTAGTTATCTCCCCGTATTTTTCCCTAAATTGTTTTTTCTTTTTCTTGGGGGAGAAAAAAAATGACATGCACATTTTTTAAATAGGATGAGGTGGGACGTAACTGTTCAATCCTAATGTAAAGGTTTATTTAACTGAAGAAAATAAAAGACAACATACAGAACTGAAATAATTGCTGTAGGTTCTATAAGCCATAGAAAGGCAGTCACTGAATAAATAAAACTGTACATAGTAGACCTTAGGTGTGTAATAAAACTGTATAGAGTTGACCTTAGCTGTGTAAACTGTAGCAAAGACAACCAGTCTAAGGGGTTAGTCACTCTGAATAAATATAACTGTATGACGTAGACGAGGACTCTGTAAGCCATAATGAAAACAACCCATCTAGGAGGGAAGACAATCTATATAAAAACTGATACAGGGTTGAAAGGACTTAAGTTCTGTCAGAAGACCTTTCTAATGCTAGAGGCAGTCCACATTGTAAAGAGGTCGATGATAGAAAAAACATCCAACCAGAAAAAAACCCTGCTAAAAAACCAAAATCTAAATGTAACCCAGTGAAGCCTAGAAAAACAATCTTTATGTGATTATGATGAAAGTTAGATAAAACGGTAATTTACTTGGGTGGTTTTTCGACAGTTCTGTAGGTGTTAAAGCCTGTCAATTGCTCTTGTACGCCAGTTAAAGAGTTGGCAAATTTTCTGTCATTCAAAATAACAATTGTCTGTTCAATCCATTCCAAGAGGTCAGATGTTAGAGTTTCATATTCTTCAATCATTTTCTCTGTATCAATGGCATTATCAATGACCTACACAGAAAATTAAACAAGAATTCATATTTAAATACATATGTAATGGCATCAAAAAGAATCTTATGTATGAAATATTTTTTTAAAGGAAAATTATCTTTTTAAAACACGGCTTCACTTAGCAATTCAAATTCAAAGTTGATGGTTGCCTTGATAACAGAGTTTCCCTACTTTATCTTGGAAATATTAAATTGGTGTTCTATATTTCAGGGAAAATCCCCTTGTCAAAAAATTAAAGGAATTAAGATAACATGGAGGCATGTTTGATGTTATATTTAAATTGCTGTAAACTTCTTAATAAAACAAACAAAATACTTTCTACTATTTTATTATGTTAATATCTATGGCAAGTTTTGAACTTTAGACCAATGGTTACATCATCACCATAGTATCATAAATAATAGCTTATAAAATATATTTCTAGTTTATATGTAATGCTGCTTTTACTTACTCTGCCAATTCTCTTGCCTTGAACAGATTCAGCCTTCATTTTTGAGAAGTAATGGTAGTAGGTGACAACATATGTAATTATGGACTTCTCATCAGGAATCTCAACATTGACATCTAAACACAACAAAAATTAAAATCAAAATTAATAATCTGCCAAAATATTTTTAGTTTTTTTTTAATAATCACTTTTATATAAAAAAAGAAAAGGAATTTCCAATGAGCAGACACACATTCTGCTCATTTGATGAAAGATCATAAAAAAATAAAGAAGCTAATTGTTAGATTGAACCAATGGAATGATGTTTCCATTGGTCTTTCCATTACTTATACTATCTGTTGGAACTCCTGACAAGAGGAGGTGGGATTTGAACTCAGAACATACAGATACTACAAAACATCATGTTCAATTCTTAAACAATTTTCCTAATCCACTGCCCTGAGACAGGTACTTTATCAACCATAAAAGGATGAATGGCCAAGTTGCCCTTGGTGGGATTTGAATTTAAATTAAATCCTTCCATCATAATTTTATATAAAAAAACATTATATCATCATCATACTAAATATATCTAGTAGACAATTCTTAAAAAGAAAAATGTTTGTGTAAAGAAAGAAAAAAAGATAGCCCCCGTATACATTTTTTTTTTCTGAAGATATTCTAAAGTTACTTCAAAAACCTTTTATAGAATTTAATATATTAGGGCAGGAGAGGAGAGAGAAAAAAAAAAAAAAAAAAAAAAAAAAAAAAAAAAAATCAATAAATTTACGTATTAGATTAGTTAGGACAATGTCATTATATTAATGCAGTAAAGCTGCTATTGATTTTAACAGCTTAACTTACTCAACCACATTAATGAGGTTGAACTTGTATTCAATTTTAAGTAGAATTTGTCACAAATTTGGTTTAGACACCAACACACAGAACCTTACCTGCATAACAGTTGGTCAAAACACAGAACCTTACCTGGATAACAGTTGGTCAAAAGCACATGAAAATATTTCAAGTCATAGAAAAGTAAATTAATTTCTCGTACTACTTTATGGTCAAGCTGTGCGTATTTTATGTCATACCTTCTCACGCTACAAACCCTATCTTAAGTTCAGATCTGCCCTGATTTTTAGACAAGAGTATTTGTCTTAAATTTTCTTTCCTTCTTCAGACACACCTAAGCCAATGGAGGTTTCATTGCACCAATATCCCTTTCATGTTATACAGCTTCACTTTATTCTATATAATGAATGTGTCCTTTACCTTATCTTTATCTTTCCATGTGATGTTCATGATTTATCACAGGTATCACATCATAAATGATTGAATACATACATATATATCTCATAATCATTGTCACTTTAACATCCGCTTTCCCTGCTAGAAAGAGTTGGACAAGTCCATCTAGACCAAGTCAGTACTGAAGCGAAGGCACCTATTTTATATTTGAGCAAGGCACTTCATTTCATATTGCTTCAGTTCATTCATCTAAGAATGAGTACCATTGACAGTTGTGAGTTACATATGCAATGGAGTGACTCCCAGTTTTGTTCAGGTATAATCTTATAAACCTCGGTCAAGTTCCAGCCTTTGTCCAGCCCATGCAAGTATGAAAGAACTGACATATCATACAAATGATGACCGACCAACTGACTGGCTTATTTATACTCATAGAATTCCTGTAAGTTATCCAGTAATTATTATTGTAAGATTATGTGAGCTTTTAAACTAATAATTATTCCACGATTGAAAGCACCGACAATAAAGCTGGTCAAGTTTTGTATAGAAACAAAACAAAAACCCATTTTAAATGCTATTTTCTATTTGATTTAGAACTGAATATATAGAAAGACTAACCTTCAGGATCCAAAAGCTTGGTGATACCAAGCTTTTCTTCAGCAACGGTAAAAGCATTGTTGAGATTATGCATAGCATTAGATTTCTGAAGTCTGTCATATTGAATAAGGTCAGATCTGTAAAAAAGAACAATATAGAAACAATACATAAGGTTTTATAGAAGACTATATACAAGTTCACACACCATTTCATCGAGAGTTATATACAAGTTAACAGTTTCATCGAGAGCTATATACAAGTTAATAAGGTTTTATAGAAGACTATATACAAGTTCACATACCATTTCATCGAGAGCTATATACAAGTTAACAGTTTCATCGAGAGCTATATACAAGTTAATAAGGTTTTATAGAAGACTATATACAAGTTCACATACCATTTCATCGAGAGCTATATACAAGTTAACAGTTTCATCGAGAGCTATATACAAGTTAATAAGGTTTTATAGAAGACTATATACAAGTTCACACACCATTTCATCAAGAGTTATATACAAGTTAACAGTTTCATCGAGAGCTATATACAAGTTAATAAGGTTTTATAGAAGACTATATACAAGTTCACATACCATTTCATCGAGAGTTATATACAAGTTAACAGTTTCATCGAGAGTTATATACAAGTTAACAGTTTCATCGAGAGCTATATACAAGTTAACAGTTTCATCGAGAGCTATATACAAGTTAACACACGATTTCATCGAGAGCTATATACAAGTTGACCAGTTTTCATTATTTTTAATGTAATAATATACTGATTAAAGGCTTGCATCTAGAAAGTTCTGCTCTGTGAAACAAACCCAGGTAAGGTATTTTGAGGAAGACCAGCATTCACCTATACCAGTCTAGATACCACTGATGATGTTCAAAGGTAAGATACAGGTTGATACAGCTTAGCACCAGTGGCATCATCATTCATTTTTCCCAAATGGGAGCAATGAGAAAAAATGTCTTTCTCAAAGGCACAACACACCACCTGGTCAAGGAATTGAACTCACAACCTTATGATTGCAAGCCCAATACCCTAACCACTAAGCCCCATTCCTTCACTTACATGCTGACATTAAATTAGTAATTCTAATTCATAATAGATTTGAAATATATCAAATTATTACTTCTCAATGTGAGAGATTCCCAACCACCAACAAATGACCATAAACAATTGACCAGTTTTCTTGGACATATTTCTAACAGACTTAACATACCTGTGTTTATGAATGATAGCATTAAATGCTAAACCATCTCTCCAGCTGGTAGTGAAATTTCTGACATTGACATTAGGGTAGCCAGCAGTTTTCATCTGGCACCAAAGTAAGAGTGCATCTTTGGCAGATTTAGTTTCACTGTTTTCTGTCTCTTCAATGATATCTTGGATCTGAAAAGTGACAAAGTAGGAATGAAATCAACACGAAAATTATTTTTATCTTTAATAAAAGAGAATTACCAAAAAATCATTTAACGGAAAAATTATTACTTTATAATTAACTCTTAACATCTTGTTATTGATTTAGCAGAAAATATCTAAAAATGTGTTAAAATATTTATAGTATCTTTACTTGTGGATAAATTGTGAATATTTGCAGTATTAGAGTAAAGCCTTTAATTTTTAATATGATATATTACTGTTTTGTACTTTATAAGTCGTCTTTGTTATTGTGGTTTCATGCAATACAGGACATTAAGAGTTAAAACTGATATAATATCAATCAATAGTCACTAACCTGGAAGCGAAGAATAATGGTCCATATGAGACCAAGAGTTAGTCTAGCACTGCCATCAACTATGTCGTGAGCACCCATGTTTTCAAGATGGACTTTTTGTTCATGCAGGAATGTCAATGCTTTATCTACATTTTCCAGGCAATGAATCCTCATTTTTCCTTTTGTTGGCCGAGGCTGTAAAACAGAAATGAAAAATATGATTAAAAAGATAAAATTAAGAATGTTTCACTCAAATTCAAGGTTAACTCTTTAAATACCAACCTGCCAAAGACTGCTTCAAGTTTTGGGACATAAAATCATCCATTTTAAAATGCATGAATAACAAAGTTATTTATTTCCATGTTGGGTTGTCACAGTTCTTATTTAGAGTTATCCCACCTCCTAGATAGATCAAACATTCTACAAAGTGAACTGGTTGTATTTTATCATGGTACCAACACTAGAGGTTGTCTTAGCTCTTGTAAGACTTTATCAGGGCACCAACACTAGAGAGGTTGTCTTAGCTCTTGTAAGACTTTATCAGGGCACCAACACTAGAGAGGTTGTGTTAGCTCTTGTAAGACTTTATCATGACACCAACACTAGACTTCGCTCTTGTAAGACTAAAGAATCCTGTGTTCATTCTTGAAAAACATGACCAATGGGGTGAATAAAATAGAGAATAATGTCTAAATAAATGAGAGACAATGTGTATTGGGGAGGGCAGAACAGAACACCTGTAAGGATAGTAAAAGGAGTAATGGAAGAGAGACAGTGGTGGCCACATGTTGCTTAAAGAGATTGAACATCAGCTAAATTTCTAATTATTTTCAAAATTAATTGGAACACATAGGCAGTGTATTTCATTGGCAGAATTGTTAGAATGTCACATAGAATACTTGATTTAATCTCTTTGCTTTTTGAGTTCAAATCTCAACTTTGTTTTTCATCCATTCAAAGTCAATAAAAAAAAATGACCAGTCTAATATTGGGGTTGATTCTTCCTGTATATCTCTTTCTCACTTCCTTTCTTTCACTCTCTATTCTTCTCTGGAAGAAATCTGCTGTATTCGAACCTGGAGAGATTGTTCCTGGCAGGTTTAAAAATACCCAAGAAATGCTGTATGTCAATGCAATATACTCCCAGGAGTTATGGGACCATTCAGTACATAAAAACTAAAGGGTTAAATTATTTTTATACACAGTATAGTTGCCCTAGAAATTACTGTTAGAGGAAATTAATAATGTGCCACATGATACTGTAATAACTTTTAATCAAACAAAATGAAACCTAAAAATAATTAATTAATTAATAATAATTTAATTATTTGCATATGTGCTTAATAGTGTAATTATGCAAAGTGTGTAAATACTGTACTGCCACTTCTAAAGATTTGGCTACCTAATATAATATTAATTACACATATCATATAAACAAGTTTCTAATTTCATTATATGGGAAATGTAAATTACATGTGTAGCTAGTTATAATTGTGTTGTGCTACTAACATGTATATTATGGCTGTGTAGTTAAAGTGTTTGTCTTGTAACTGTGATTTCAGATTTTACTTTCACTCTGTAGTACCTTGGGCAAGTGTCATCTACTATAAATCTTGGGTTGATCAATGCCTTGTCAATGAAATTTTGTAGACAGGATATTTAAAGGCCCATCGTGTCTCTGCGTGTGTGTTTATGTCTCATAACTTAGTGGTTCAATAAAAGGTTGATTAAACAAGTACCAGACTTGTAGAAGTACTGGGGTCAATTATATTGACTGAGATCAATAAAATAATTTTAAAATAGATATCAATCTGTTTTGTAAAGAGATACCACTTAATAACCAAATGATTAATTAGCAGTATGTAACCTGATTTATTCAAAAGGAGACAATGAAACTACATTAAAGTCGATGTTAAAAACATTTTTCACACCATTTTAATATTCTTCACTAAAATAGTTTCAAAGCTTCATTTTGTCAATCAAATTAAAACTGCAGTCATTTTATATAGAATTACTTGCAAAATTAATTGAAAACAAATTAAAATTAACTATGAGCAATCTATTAAAGATTACAAACAAAAAAGTCACAAATGATTATGAGCAGATGTTTATAAATTCAATTTGTAAAAGCTATTACTATTATGTAAGAATTATAACCATAATCTATAGAATTAAGTATATAGAATGGACCACTATAGAAACATGTAACAATTTAAGTTGGTAAATGAACGTAATTCAACTGTCGATACAAATGTAAAATTAATATTCGTCTGAAATTACTTTGCCGTAAAGAATTTAGCTAACAAATTTATATTGAATAACTGTACAATAAAAATTATATGTGGACGAGGAAATATAATACCAAAACTGAATGAAAATAAAAGCAATAACAAATTATTTCTAAGTGGTGCTTAACAATAATTATCCATTTCTATAAGTCTGAAACGTTTGCTATGGCCTATAGAAACAGCAGTCCTATATCACACGGCCTATAAAAAACAACAACCCCTATATTACATGATCTATAAAAACAGCAGCCCCTATATTACATGATCTATAAAAACAACAGCCCCTATATTACATGGCTTATAGAAACAGCAGCTCCTATATTACATGGCCTATAGAAACAGCAGCCCCTATATTACATGGCCTATAAAAACAATAGCCCCTATATTACATGGCCTATAAAAACAGCAACCCCTATATTACATGATCTATAAAAACAACAGCCCCTATATTACATGGCCTATAAAAACAACAACCCCCATATTACATGGCCTATAAAAACAACAGCCCCTATATTACATGGCCTATAAAAACAACAACCCCCATATTACATGGCCTATAAAAACAACAGCCCCTATATTACATGGCCTATAAAAAAAATATCAGTTACTCTCTTAAAACAACAAGTAACATTTGAAAATGGATTGTTGTCAACTTATTCAAAGCTGATTATTAAAATGTTCTTAATACTCTGGAAAAACATCAAACAAATACATTGTTAGACATTGACCTATAGATTTAGGCTGTCACATCAATCTCATGATTGTCTAGGAGGGCCTAACACTTCATTTTAGCTGGTCTACAAGCTTACTGTCTTTACTCAAAAGCCAGTAAGCTTGTAGACTGGCTGAAATGGAGTGAATCCATACTGGGATTTTGCTAATTATCATACAAACTCTGTATTTAAATATCAAGCACTACCCTGCAATGTGGTTTCCCCAGTCTCTGTACTGTGAACACCTCATATATATATTGGCTACAAGATGAAGCATATAGACAATATGCCCCCACACCCTCCCACTGCAAAGTGGTCGTGGAGGTGCCACAGCAAAAAAACACCCAGCCCACACTGTAAAGTGGACGTGTAGGCACCATGGAAATAAAGCACCCAGCACTCACTGTACATGAGGTTGGTGTTAGGAAGGGCATCCAGCTGTAGAAATCAAGCCAGAATCAGTTCCCGTATGAGCAAGACAAGGTCAGCCGACTGGACACTGCTCACAACAGGACAACCCGTCTAACCCATGCTAGCGTGGAAGAACAGACGTAAAACGGTGATGATGATGATATATATATAGTATGCGAGAGTGGAAAAGAAAGAACCTTTAACATTAGTCAGTCTAAATTGTCTACAAACAAAGGAATGCATTAACCAGCGCGAAGGATGGTGCGATATGGTTTTTCTTTGGTTTCCTCATCCTATTGCAGATTCAGTGGACTTATTCGCGGCAGTCACCAATCTTTGTCAAACCTGCAGAGATGAGGCTTACTTAGGTGGTCTTTACTCGGCTCATCATAGCTACAGCTGTCACCCATTGCGCCATCTCCCCAAGTAGTTTACCACAGTTGGTCCTGGGTTGCTTATTCGTTTGGCATCGCAACTAGCCATCATATCTGGGGCCCGTTCTCTAGCAAAACAGCTCTGCCAAGAAAGAACAGCAAGCGGTCGAAATGGGATTCTTCCGAAGGGTCTTTGGAGTAACGTTACTCGATAGAGTGCGTAACTCGGAGATCAGAGAGTCACTTCAGGTAAAGCTGCTACTTCTCCAAATTGAGAGATCACAGCTCCGATACTATGGGGATATGGTTAGAATGTCTCAGGAAAGAATTGCTGGGCAGATTTTATGTGCGAAAGTGGCAGGTAGGAGACCTAGGGGTAGGTCCCGAGCAGATGGTTGGATAACATCCATGCCTTGGCTGGTCTCACTTGGGGATCCAGCCAGATCAATTAGAGACAGTTGCTTCTGACAGGACCTGCTGGAGGGAGTGTTTGAGGACTCTGTCCCCACAACCCTCTCAGGAAAAAGTGGGCCAAGAAGAAGATTCACAGCACCTTAACCAGAATAGTATTTCCAAAACCCCAAATTGCTTTTACTACCCAGCATGAAGGACATGAACAAATTTCAGATTAAGAGATAATTATGCATTAGAGTTTCAATTTTATCATCGTAGTTAAGAACAAATAACACCTATTTTGAGTAATTTAATTAAATTATAGTTACAGCGAGATCTCGACTTACTGAACAGCTTGTTATATCAGATTGCCAGACAGATTAAGTTTGTCTCAAATCTAGAGGTTTACCAGGCTGAGCTTATTTCAGTTTCATTGGCATTAAGCAACTGAGGGTATAAGGTGGCACTCCATCGGAACTGGTGGTGGTACACATATTTGATAAAATATATTCCAGTTGTAACCATTTGTCTTTATAGGGGATGTTAGAAATCCATTACCTGTTTCCTTGCCTTCTTTAAAATAACATGATTTGAGTGAGATATTTCTAGAAAGTTGAGTGACCATAGAGGCCGGCCAGTATACTAATGACATACCAATTAAGATTACATCATCATCATCATAATTTAATATTGTTTTCCCTGTTACAAAATATGGCCATGTACCTAGTCAAAAATAAATTTGTATTGGAAGTTGAAATGAGAGTAATTTCTTGATATAAGGACCAATTTCACAATATCTGGTATGATAAAGGGATGTGGTAACAAAGAAATTGGCAGGGATTTAATATAAACTAGATTAGAAATTCAACATATAAAGATTGTAAATATTTACTGTAGGTATTGTTACGAGATGTTAAAATGGAATTAAGTGTATGTATATTTAGGATAAGAAGTGTTATTTCTAGAAATATTAATTTACAAATATTTAAATAAGATTAATTCTAATTAAGAATAGCATTCAATATTTGTTTATTTTTGACAATGACAGTACTTGACAATGTTTCAAAATCTGAAAACTGCTGTATATTATATCACATAGGTTCAGCCTTTTCTAAATAACTTATTACCAGTGAAATTGTTACAACACTAATACAGTGAAACCTCCATTCACAAACACCTCTCATGACGAACAAATCGGTTCATGAACAATTTTTTCAAACATAAAACGTCTTGGTTGATAAACAGTGTCTCGAGTAACAAACATGTGAGTCAGCAACAAGCTTGGAGTATTGGAGGGAAAGTATAACGTTGTGTAATTAGTTACTATGGTGATATCTATGTCTTTTACAGACAGACTCTCTCTCTCTCTCTCTCTCTCACACTGTATTTCTCTCTCAACATTTCATATGGGAAAAATAGTTTCAGTTTACAAACATTTCAGATGACAAATGGACTTCTGGAACAAATTAAGTTCATGAACCGAGGTTCCACTGTACATAAAAATAAAATTGTCTGATCTAACATGATGGATCAAGGTTTGATTTCAGGGATGTTCTGAAGTTGGTATAATTGCTGACATCTAGAATTAGCTGGCTACTAATAAGAAAACCTAAATAAAAGTGGAGTAAGGAGCATCCCTTAACACTTTTGATACCAAACTACTTGAAACTGGACATTTGAAAATCATAGGCAGTGTCTTTCATTAGAATTATAGTAACAAGAAATTTCAAGGCTATAAAGACAGCTGTTTGAGACAATCTATTGTCATTTAATAAGCCATAATGGGCTTATTAAATAAATTAACTCATGCTACTAAAAGTTAAATATTTTATAAATTTTAAGCAGTATTATATAATATTTCTTTGGAAACTGAAAAATATGAATTTGTCTCTTAAGTGTACAGCATCAATTTGTATTTATTGAAAAGTGTTCAAATTCAGTATTAACACACCTTCTCACTAATAAATATATATATTATATCAAGTAAACTACAACTGTTCCTTTTTAAATATTAGTTTTCACCCTACAGACATTAGTAGCTAAAACTATTTGGATAACAACCCACCAAATAATTCTCCCACAGTGAAACCACAACATATTTATAGTAAAAAAAAACTCTCAAACTCTAGGACCAATTTTAGAAATTGAAATCAAATTCCAAAATTAATTTTCTTTCTACACTAACTGAATTAATTTATCGAGGATAATAAATGCAGATTTGAAACTAAGAGGATTGTGACTTGGATGTGTCATAATAATATGCTTGACCACAAGGCCAAAGGTGAACCTAGGAAGAAGTGGATTAATGGTGTCAAGGTATGGCAGATGTCACATCACATCACACTAAAGACAAGAATACAAGCAGATAAATAAATAACAAAAGTGGCATATTTAAACAGCAAACAATGGAAGATGCCTGAACTATCCCATTTAACATTTCTTTTCACTATGTGTAGTGACAGCACATATGACCTTTGCAGGCCCTGTCAGACTAGTGAAGTGGTTGTAGTTTAGCTCCATACCAACCCTGATAAAACCGACATAGTTAAAAGGTGTTCAAACTCTGATCCACTGGCTTTTTACAGTTGATAAAATAAATTCCATTGTAACACCAAGGTGGAATTTATCAAATAACCCCCCCCCCCCCTCTCAAACAAAAATGAGCTTTCTGCCTTGTGTAAAGAACTGATTATTAAGTAATGTTGTAAACTGGAATAAATACTGTGACATTTTTAATCTAACACTTAACTCTGCCAATTTGCTGCCAATTAAGGAAGCCAATAAAATGCATCACACAAAATGGCCATGTATAATTATAACATATGACAACTTAAAGTTGTTCCACAGTACCACTAGCTTCAAAGATGTCTCAACAATTTTTACAAAAGAAATATGGCTGGAATGACAGTCCAATATATTTGAGGCTAACATATAAGTATGATCCTCACAATATAAGTACAATCCTCAGTATGACAGTCCAATAGTAAGTGTATATATTTGTAGGTAAACTCATCCTCAATCATGTAAACTTAACAAGCTAGCTACAGAGACCAGGATCTCCAAACCGTTTAAACGATTGACCCGGTCATGGTGTCCTTGACCTCATTGAATCCAGCCATGTACAAAAAAAAAATTAACTTTATCAACCAACAAAAGATAAGACAAACAGAAGCTAATTATATAGAAATCAGAAACAAAAAAGTTGCATGGAGCCCCCTGGGGTGGATGTCAACCGTTTTGGGGACACATATCAACGGACCAAATTGCAATACTGAATATTACAGATAAAATATTTGGTTACTGAACAATACATATACACTGGCATAGAAGTTTTACTATAATGTCATACAGTCATAGTGTTGTTTTGTACTGTTCAAGAATGCCTTGCTAAGACAGTTTCATGTGATACAGGACATCAAAAGTTAATGTCATACAGTCATAGTGTTGTTTTGTACTTTATAAGAATGCCTTGCTAATGTGGTTTCGTGTGGTACAGGACATTAGAAGTTAAGCTGGTAAGAAACAAAATGTATATTCTGTTGAGATAATTGAAAACTTTAAAAGAGCAAGTTTGTATAAAACCTCAAGTAGCCAATATTAAGGCAACAAGGAACAACAATGCTGTAGCATTAAAGTAATAGTTTTGTAATGTAGGTAGTAAGGTGCAAAGTAATGAGAGATTAAGGGAAAGAGAGAGCCATCTGCAAGAACCCTGTAAGTTTGACTGGTTCTTTTATCATATCTCTTATCCTCATAGGTAACATCTAATGTGTTACCAAAGAACATGAGAAGATATAACAAGTGTAATCGTTTCTTTTCACTTTTATGACTAATCATTTAAAGAATCCAAAACGAAGGTGAAGGCATTAAAAAACAAAATCAACTCTTTTAGAATATTTTACTAAAACATCTGGCACTATTCTATAAATTATGAGTAGTCGTGTCAAACAAGAATATTGAACTTCATTAGCTATTTAATCTGATGATCAAGATGACTCATTTTAATATAAGGAGCTGAAATATTTTTTTAAATGAGAAGAATTAAAGTCCAGATTTAACTAAGACAGACGTACGTGTATTAGACGATATGCTAAACAACAAAAACTATTATAAAGGTTACACTCCTTCTATTAAAAGTTTATTTATAGTTAAATGTAATATTTAAGAAACTATTTAGCCTTCTTATGGCCAATATAAATATATCTTTTTTTTTAAAATCCAGTGTATGTAATTTATTTATATAAATTTAATAGAAATTATTTCTTCAGGAATTTTAGGGGCCAGACATTAAGGTAGAAAATTTAGCTAATTTTTTTTGTATCTTTATTTGCAAACAAGGGATTAATGTTACAGACCCCAAGTTTTTGTAATCATCATGGAAGAACAGTTTCACTTTAACATAACTCTCATAATTTAGTTACCATTCCTCTGATATCTCTGTAATGCTCCAGTTTAGGTCTAATACAATCTTCCACACATAACAAAAATACACACACACACACCATCACCATTTTTACATGTTTTTCTATATCTGTTACTGAATGTAAACTTATTTTAAAGAAAGAATTTATCACTAAAATAGAATCCAGGTCTTCTCTAGCATACAGAATGTTAATAAATGAATCAGAGCTGCCCCACCTCAAACAATAGAATTTCACGGGTAAATAGTGTCTAATATGAAAAAGCAAGTGCTTTAGTCTTAACACTTAACAATGGGGCAGAAATTTATATAATTATATCTAAAATAATATCAAGAAAATAAAAGCAGATGATTGTGAGGGACTCTATTGTGAGGGACTCTATTGTGAGGGACTCTATTGTGAGGGACTCGTCTTTGAAACAAATTGTATTGAACAGATTACTCATTAAAAAAATTCCATTAAACTTTTCTAATTTTCAAATATTTTTTTAAAATTATACTCCTAAAACTGCACAGCAATTTTCCACAATGTCTAAGCACTCATTCTTGATAAAGATTAGATTTATGTATTTGTAATTATTTTCTGATTATCATCATCATCATCGTTTTACATTTGCTTTCTATTCTACCATGAGCTGGATGGGTTGTTAGGGTCCAAACCAGTTTTTATCCTTGATTACTTCTCTTTTAGATAGGTTGGAGGACATCCCAGCTTTGTACATCGCAGCTTTAGCATCATTTACAAAGCTGTATGACCAAAGCTATCATTATTACAAAAGGCAGTTTGATAAAATCTTTATTTAAATGTTATAACTGAAAAGCAGGATGTTAATAGTACTTGTAGAAAGACGAGAAGAGAAAATGGGAGACGTTTTAATAATTTCTGGATTTTGTAAAACGCTGACTGATAATGGAATAAATGCTAACTATTAAAGGTGTGTGTGTGATTAATTCATAGCAGTAATATCCAATAACATTTATTATTATTATCATAATTTCCTGCAGGAACCTTTCTTAAGTTATGTTTTAAACACCAACTTAATGAGAAAGTTAGTTATATTACTAAATCCCTCCAGATTCTTATTTTCAAAATCATAAACAACATCCTTCATTAGAAATTTAATTAAAGAGTTAATGAACATGTAAATAAAATGAAACAACTTTAGAGATACTAGTTTTCATTCCATAATGTTAATGTTACTATTTTCAGATAAAGAGAGAATATTGACATCTTTGTTGATTTTCCTTATTACTCTATTACATGTTTCAGCTGGGGCACCGCCATTATTGCTCAGATATTTTAGATATAATCTCCTAAAGAGGTAAACAGAAACAGTGACCTCTGAACTTTACCAGTGCAGGCCATAAAACTGCATTGCAGTAAAGTCAACATTGCAGAAATCTCATGATTATAATTTCACTGTAAAATCAATTTGGTTTTGATAATGTTGGTGTACTTAAATGTAAACTTAATTTTACCATTGTCATGTTATCACAGAACAAATATCATTTAACCCATTAGCATTTAAACTGGCTGTATCCGGCCAGAACTCTCACTTCTTTTTCTTCAAGCCAGCTGTAACTGGCTGCTCATACATACTTTAAAGTATTCTTCTCAAAATAAATAACATCAAAATCTCATAGATTTGATATTATGCGAGATAATTATGTGAAGTAAAGCCTTTATTGTGAAAATACAATACTATGTATATAGAGTAATGTAAATGCTAAAGGGTTAATCATGGATTTGTTAAAAATCCATTCTAATGTACATTTTTTTTTTTAATAAGATCTTTTTAATGCTTTGAACATCTGATATTCTGAGTCCGGCATTTTTCTTTTAACTGATTCTGAATAAATTCAAACAGCATTTTAAATTTCAGAAAATTAAAAGACATTTTAAATCAATCCAGCCATATTTTGTGTATACTTTTCATGACATAAATTGTGTTGACACTAGCGGTAGATAGTATCTATTTATAGTAGGAATGTCTAGACGAAAACAAACATTGTTCCAATGTCAATTTTGTGAGTAATTCTCCATTTTTAGGTACATTTTTTTCTCTTGAATCTGAAAATTCACAATTCAATAATGATAAGTTTTGACAATCATGGGAACTGTTCAGATGGAAAGCTTGGCTTGTATCATGGCAAGGATTTAATATTGCTATTATCAGCATTGCTTTTACGTCCACTTTTCCATGCTAGCATAGATTGGACAGGCTGGCTTGAGACTGTTTTACAGTCAGATGTCCTTCATGATACAAAACCCTTTCAGTTGTCTCTTATGACACAGTGATATATAAAGATTTTATTACGGTGGGAAAAAAATTCAGGTTCTCAAAATTATTTTTGCTTAGTTTTATTTTATTGTTGTCCAATGTATTTAGTCAGAGATTGATCATAGCCTTTTTCTATCCAGGTATAATAATTCACAGGTAAATATGGTATCATATCAAACACCAATATAATTCTAATGACAGACATAAAAAAGTATTTTTCATAAAATTTTATGAAATAATCTCGAAGACACCATAACAATTGTATAGATGGTAATAATTAAGACTTAGATTTCAAAAAATAGTTATTGGTACTCATGTACTTGTGGTATTGGCTTACTTCTCTAAATT
Organism: Eledone cirrhosa; assembly: GCA_964016885.1. Lineage (NCBI taxonomy): Eukaryota > Metazoa > Mollusca > Cephalopoda > Octopoda > Eledonidae > Eledone > Eledone cirrhosa. The sequence continues at coordinate 40,328,241 of OZ024754.1, forward strand.
GGTATATTTGGAAACCATTTTTATACTATCCATATTCACATTTTCATCTTGATCATGAAAAGGAATGTAAAATGCCCAATCCAAGAATGAAACCCATAAACTTATGCTAGTGAATCTAACATTCTAAACTCAAGGTCATGCACCTTCACAAAATAAAATATAAGTCTCTTTGAAAATTGTTTCAATGTGTAAAATGTAAAAGTTAATAAAATTCAAAAATAAATTGAGTTTTAGACCCCCCCCCCCCTACACACACATTTTTTTATGACTGATTTAATTAACTGTACTTTACTTTATGTCTAATTTACACCTGACCTAGTATATTATTCTAATCATTGTTTTTCAGTAACTATTCAAACTACACACACCACTAAATTTCTCATATAGACAACGTCCAACCCATGCAAGTATGGGAAAATGGACATGATGATGATGATAGATTAAAATGTAATATAGAAACAAGCTTTTCAACAACATTCTGTAACAGTTGGTATATTTCAAACCATTGATAATATGTAGCAAGACATTGATAAAGACAGATTTTAACAGTTAAGAAACAAAAGGAATGAAACTCCGCCCCAACCCTAGTTATCTAGCAGCTATGTTAAGTCCCTACCCTAGTTATCTAACATCCATGTTAAGACCCTACCCTAGTTATCTAGCAGCTATGTTAAGTCCCTATCCTAATTATCTAGCAGCTATGTAAGTCCCTATCCTAGTTATCTAACATCTATGTTAAGTCCCTACCATAGTTATCTAACATCTATGTTAAGACCTACCCTAGTTATCTAACATCTATGTTAAGACCCTACACTAGTTATCTAACATGTATGTACAGATTTATATTAAAAAAAAAAACTTTTCAACAATGTTATGTATAAAAATTAGCTTCATGATTAGAGTTCTTTATATTTTACTAAATCCCTCCAAATTCTTGGTTATTTTCAAAATTTTGAAAATTATAAGCAGTGTCTCTTCTTTCATTAGAAATATAACGACAGGGTTAACCCATTAGCATTTAAACCGGCCATATCTGACCAGAATTCTCTAATTTCTTTCTGTTCAAAATGGCCGTAACTGACCACTTATACTGATGTTAACATATTGTTCTCAAAATAAATAACATCAAAATCTCGTAGATTCAATATTATGTGAGATAATTATGTAGGATAAAGCCTTTACTACAAAAATACAACAGTATATAGAGAGTAATGTAAATGCTAATGGGTTAAAGCCATTTTCCTTGTAGGCCCCATGAAAGACCTCATACCTATCATAGGGTCCTACCCAACACCAGCCCTTTCAGTTATCTCTTATGACCCACAGGAATATAATTCACCTATTCTAAGCTGGATACACAGAGATTTAAAAAAAAGTCCTTGATAAAATCATTCATGCTTCAAAATCTGATTTTTCAGATACAAAAGAAAACAGATCAAAAGAACTGAAAATATGTTGATTCCAAGTCCTTGATAAAAAATGGCATTTTCCCAAATAAGTTGGAATAATTCTGCTAGTGGTATGGGGTCAATTTCTAGATAGAATTATTTACCTATGGATATAAGGTAACATTAACACTCCAATCATTCAATACACTTTTAATACATTAAGATTAAAAATGAGAAAGATATATTACTAAATAGCTCTAAATTCTCGATTATTTTCAAAATTATTTGAAAACCCTAGGCAGTGTCTTTCATGAGAAATATGGTGACAAAGTGTTAAGGTACCATCAGAGTCAGAAAAGTTTCACTCTCAAGGATATTAAAGATCTAAATACTTCATCATTTGGTACAACATATCCAGTTATAGGTAATAATAGTTCATACAAATATTCAGACCTTTTCATACCAATCCTACTAATCCCTGCTCTCTACCCCTAATTATATTACTAAACCCCTCTAAATCATAGGCAGCGACTTTCATGAAAAATATGGTCACAATTACTAATGATAAACAAAATCCTCCTTTCCAAAAGAAAGTAATTAATTTCATTAATATCTTTCTTAGAAATGCCAGAATCCAATTCAATGGAATAGATTAAGACATATCAAATAATTTATTCTTCAACCCTTCAATCTGTATTAATATTAATGTTGAATAAAAAATATATATATATATATATATATATTTCTGAAATATATTTGAACTGCTCCCTTGATACCGTAAGTGTGAGCCTTCCCTCAATCAGGGCTGACTGGACATACAACACTGACAACCATATCATAACCCTGTTATTATCATATTTCTATGGAATGTCTCAGACTTAGTCATCTAACCTGTCTGACTTCTGAAGGTGACACCCTGTCCAACCTCTGAAGGTGACAACCGTCTAACCTCTGAAGGTGACACCCTGTCCAACCTCTGAAGGTGACACCCTGTCCAACCTCTGAAGGTGACACCCTGTCCAACCTCTGAAGGTGACACCCTGTCCAACCTCTGAAGGTGACAACCGTCTAACCTCTGAAGGTGACACCCTGTCCAACCTCTGAAGGTGACACCCTGTCCAACCTCTGAAGGTGACACCCTGTCCAACCTCTGAAGGTGACACCCTGTCCAACCTCTGAAGGTGACACCCTGTCCAACCTCTGAAGGTGACACCCTGTCCAACCTCTGAAGGTGACACCCTGTCCAACCTCTGAAGGTGACACCCTGTCCAACCTCTGAAGGTGACAACCGTCTAACCTCTGAAGGTGACACCCTGTCCAACCTCTGAAGGTGACACCCTGTCCAACCTCTGAAGGTGACAACCGTCTAACCTCTGAAGGTGACAACCGTCTAACCTCTGAAGGTGACAACTGTCTAACCTCTGAAAGTGACACCCTGTCCAACCTCTGAAGGTGACACCCTGTCCAACCTCTGAAGGTGACAACCGTCTAACC
>OZ024754.1:40336122-40351122 GCA_964016885.1 Eledone cirrhosa
TGGACTAATAACCAGCTCCTATGATCTAACACAATATATCATTACAATACCAGTCTGGACTAATAACCAGCTCCTATGATCTAACACAATATATCATTACAATACCAGTCTGGACTAATAACCAGCTCCTATGATCTAACACAATATATCATTACAATACCAGTCTGGACTAATAACCAGCTCCTATGATCTAACACAATATATCATTACAATACCAGTCTGGACTAATAACCAGCTCCTATGATCTAACACAATATATCATTACATTACCAGTCTGGACTAATAACCAGCTCCTATGATCTAACACAATATATCATTACAATACCAGTCTGGACTAATAACCAGCTCCTATGATCTAACACAATATATCATTACAATACCAGTCTGGACTAATAACCAGCTCCTATGATCTAACACAATATATCATTACAATACCAGTCTGGACTAATAACCAGCTCCTATGATCTAACACAATATATCATTACAATACCAGTCTGGACTAATAACCAGCTCCTATGATCTAACACAATATATCATTACAATACCAGTCTGGACTAATAACCAGCTCCTATAATCTAACACAATATATCATTACAATACCAGTCTGGACTAATAACCAGCTCCTATGATCTAACACAATATATCATTACATTACCAGTCTGGACTAATAACCAGCTCCTATGATCTAACACAATATATCATTACAATACCAGTCTGGACTAATAACCAGCTCCTATGATCTAACACAATATATCATTACAATACCAGTCTGGACTAATAACCAGCTCCTATAATCTAACACAATATATCATTACAATACCAGTCTGGACTAATAACCAGCTCCTATAATCTAACACAATATATCATTACAATACCAGTCTGGACTAATAACCAGCTCCTATGATCTAACACAATATATCATTACAATACCAGTCTGGACTAATAACCAGCTCCTATGATCTAACACAATATATCATTACAATACCAGTCTGGACTAATAACCAGCTCCTATGATCTAACACAATATATCATTACAATACCAGTCTGGACTAATAACCAGCTCCTATGATCTAACACAATATATCATTACAATACCAGTCTGGACTAATAACCAGCTCCTATAATCTAACACAATATATCATTACAATACCAGTCTGGACTAATAACCAACACAATATATCATTACAATACTAGTCTGGTCTAATAACCAGCCCCTATGATCTAACACAATATATCATTACAATACTAGTCTGGTCTAATAACCAGCTCCTATAATCTAACACAATATATCATTACAATACTAGTCTGGTCTAATAACCAGCTCCTATGATCTAACACAATATATCATTACAATACTAGTCTGGTCTAATAACCAGCCCCTATGATCTAACACAATATATCATTACAATCCCAGTCTGGACTAATAACCAGCTCCTATAATCTAACACAATATATCATTACAATCCCAGTCTGGACTAATAACCAGCTCCTATAATCTAACACAATATATCATTACAATCCCAGTCTGGACTAATAACCAGCTCCTATAATCTAACACAATATATCATTACAATACCAGCCTGGACTAATAACCAGCTCCTATAATCTAACACAATATATCATTACAATCCCAGTCTGGACTAATAACCAGCTCCTATAATCTAACACAATATATCATTACAATCCCAGTCTGGACTAATAACCAGCTCCTATAATCTAACACAATATATCATTACAATACCAGCCTGGACTAATAACCAGCTCCTATGATCTAACACAATATATCATTACAATACCAGCCTGGACTAATAACCAGCTCCTATAATCTAACACAATATATCATTACAATCCCAGTCTGGACTAATAACCAGCTCCTATAATCTAACACAATATATCATTACAATCCCAGTCTGGACTAATAACCAGCTCCTATAATCTAACACAATATATCATTACAATACCAGCCTGGACTAATAACCAGCTCCTATGATCTAACACAATATATCATTACAATACCAGTCTGGACTAATAACCAGCTCCTATAATCTAACACAATATATCATTACAATACCAGCCTGGACTAATAACCAGCTCCTATGATCTAACACAATATATCATTACAATACTAGTCTGGTCTAATAACCAGCTCCTATAATCTAACACAATATATCATTACAATACCAGTCTGGACTAATAACCAGCTCCTATAATCTAACACAATATATCATTACAATCCCAGTCTGGACTAATAACCAGCTCCTATGATCTAACACAATATATCATTACAATACCAGCCTGGACTAATAACCAGCTCCTATAATCTAACACAATATATCATTACAATACCAGTCTGGACTAATAACCAGCTCCTATAATCTAACACAATATATCATTACAATCCCAGTCTGGACTAATAACCAGCTCCTATAATCTAACACAATATATCATTACAATCCCAGTCTGGACTAATAACCAGCTCCTATAATCTAACACAATATATCATTACAATACCAGTCTGGACTAATAACCAGCTCCTATAATCTAACACAATATATCATTACATTACCAGTCTGGACTAATAACCAGCTCCTATAATCTAACACAATATATCATTACAGTCCCAGTCTGGACTAATAACCAGCTCCTATAATCTAACACAATATATCATTACATTACCAGTCTGGACTAATAACCAGCTCCTATAATCTAACAAAATATATCATTACAATACCAGTCTGGACTAATAACCAGCTCCTATGATCTAACACAATATATCATTACAATACAAGTCTGGACTAATAACCAGCTCCTATAATCTAACACAATATATCATTACATTACCAGTCTGGACTAATAACCAGCCCCTATAATCTAACACAATATATCATTACAATACCAGTCTGGTCTAATAACCAGCCCCTATAATCTAACACAATATATCATTACAATACCAGTCTGGACTAATAACCAGCTCCTATGATCTAACACAATATATCATTACAATACCAGTCTGGACTAATAACCAGCTCCTATAATCTAACACAATATATCATTACAATACCAGTCTGGACTAATAACCAGCTCCTATGATCTAACACAATATATCATTACAATACCAGTCTGGACTAATAACCAGCTCCTATAATCTAACACAATATATCATTACAATACCAGTCTGGACTAATAACAGCTCCTATGATCTAACAATAGTCATTACAACACCAGTCACAATCTGATATATCCAACATATTTCATTTTATGTGTATATTACCAAATTGGCAACATCATGAAAATTAAGCCTGGATCTTGAAAATATGTTATGCTGGCATTAATTTTGTATTGTTAGCTGGTTTCTTATTAAGTTTCTTAAATAGGTTAATGATAACAGCCCCAGTTCTATTATGACAAGTTGCAGGGATTAACCCCCAGTTACTGCTAGTACACATTCTTTTCTAGCTGAGTAGTCAAGAGCAATGAGAAATGAAGTGCCTTGCTCAAGAACACAACACATTACCCAGCCCAAGGAGTGAAATCCAATCCTCTACCATTAGGCTGCACCTTCGCACACATAAGTATGCCTACCCACATACACACACATATAGGTATGTTTACACACACACACAAAATTTAAAAAAACGCAGAAACATACCTGCTAGAGCTTTGATCCTCGATCGCTCAAATAGCTTAGAAGAATTACTTCCGCTATCGAAACCTTCTTCCATTTGGGGGGCCTGCCCAGGTTCCCAATGGACCCCCGTATGGATCTGCGCTACCTCCGTCATGACACTTTATCAACTCTGAAAGAAAGAAAATAAAGAAAACATCTTAATATTGTAAACCAACATCAAATTTAATCATTTCTTAAAAAAATATACAAAATCAATTTCACAGGTAAGGTATAGACATTTCAATTGACAGACACACATGAAATGTTTATCTGAAGATATCTGGTGATTTCACAATTAAAATTATACTGAATCAGTGATTTCAAGCCTTTTCAATATTAAGAACCCTTTTTATGAAATTTCCCAGGCTTTCAAAAGCACATCTTTCACTACAATCAAAGTTGTTATACAATGGCAATTGAGAGAGAGAAATGTTTATACTTAGAAAAAACTGGATACTAATGTTATACCTTAACCCTTTAGCATTTACATTATTCTATATTCATGGTAAAGGTTTTACCTCACATGATATCAAATCTATGAGATTTTGTTATTTATTTTGAGAACAATACCTTAACATAAGTATGAGCAGCTGGTTTGAACAGAAAGAGGTGAGAGAAGCGTTAAAGTGCTTGAAGATTTGAACTTTTCATGGACCCCCTGTACTAACCAATGTATTTCCACAGAAGCCAACAGACCCCAAGTTGAGAACTGTCACACTAAGTAATACCATGGCCCAGTTAAGAACAAGTCAAATGAAAAATTATGAATTCATATATATATATATATATATATATATATATATATATATATATATATATATACACACTGATATAACAATCACATAAGCAAGACAGTTTTTCATCTCATTAAGATGCTGAAGAAATTTAGCATATGAAATATTTACAAGAATCTGTGGATCTTCTCAAGAAGTATTTAACCCTTTCATTACCATTAGCAGAAAAGTTTAATTAGAAAGAACTATGACCTTTAAACTGCTTTATCTATAAGTGATATAATAAATACAGTACTTATTTGCTTATGAACGAAAACAAAAATGGGAATAATTTGAAGAAATTTTTCATATAGTATAGGTTTAGAAAACATTTCAGCATTATCACCACTTAACATATTTCAACATTACCACCACTTAACATATTTTAGCATTACCACCACTTAACATATTTTAGCATGACCACATTTTCTTATTTTTCTCACACAAACTCTTGTGTTGCAAATATTTAGATGCAATTTTTATATAATAGATAATATTTCTCATAAAAATAATCAGGAATTTGAAGGGATTTAGTAAAATAACATTCTCATGATTTATCTGGTTATTTGGAACATAAATTAAGGTTCTCATATAAAAATTATGAGAGACAGCTTTTAGATAAAACAATTTCAGATGGCTTAGTATCAAAAGGGTGAAACTAGTAACCTCAAATACTAAGCAAGAATCAACTTCATCTGAGAAACTCTTTTCAAGTGAAAAATAGATCATGAAAAAATGTTTAAAACCTATTTAGGGATTTTATATTAAAACACTAATTGGTGACTTCAATAGTTCCATGAACACATATTCCTTCTATATGTTGAAAATTATCTAGTATATATTCATAAATAACGATTCGCTTTATAATAATATGGACTTTGCCTATTAATCCGTATATTGAGCAAACAGGGTCCCACGTGCTGACCTCCCCACAGCCCCGGCAGACAGGATGGAGAAGGCGTTTCCCCGGAGGATGGTAAGGGATTGCTAGTTTCTGTCTGAAGTGAAAATATTCCGATAAACAATGATTAAATTACTAAACTAATTCCAAATTGCTGAGATAGAAATTTAGAAATTAAATTTATCAATTTCACTAATGCCATGTGTATTGAGATTTTGTCAGTATAGTGTACAATATCCCTGCATGTCATAAGAGGAAACCAAGAGGGTTTCTGCCAGGAAGGGAATCAGGGGGTAAAAATCCTGTCCAAACCATAATAGCATAGAAAGTTTCCTGGGTTGATATGATGATAGGGTCCTTTCCTTCTTTTATTTTTATAAATTTATTTCAAGATGAACTGACATGAATATAAATCACATAAAACATTAATATCTGTTGCTTCCTAATGATATCCATTAACCATTAATTAGTAAAATGAACAGAATAATCCATAAGAAACTTAGTAATAAAAACACACACAATATATTAAGCTAGCTAGTATCTTCCAATCCAATCCAGAACCTTCTCACTCCTGTTGTAGGAACCACTCCCTGGTTAACCTCTATGTTGGGTTTAGTCACGTCTTCTGGAGTATAGCCATACTCACCAAACTTGGCCAACTGCGTGTTAGTTAAACATAAATAATCTTATATATAATGTATTCAAGAGTCACTTCTTTTTAAATTTTCAAATGTCAACACTTCTGTTAGCATCCGTTATATCATAACACTTGGCCATACGCTATATTTCCATCATTATATAATAACATTTATATTTCCGTCACTAATCTTATTTTCTCTTTTTCAGTTTTCATAACATTTTCCCATAATCCAGTTTATATATATCGTCTTTTTTAAATGTATCATGGATTACTTTACTGGTTACAGAAGAGAGAGTAACACTGTCTCTCTTCAACTTCTGTGTATATTGTCAATTACTATTTTATTTGACATATATCTACACATATATTTGTGTATAATATCAATATACACACTACACATGTTAGCAGAAAACTGCCCAAAGAGTGGTTTTTCTGCTAGCAATAATAACAATTGTTTCTACTTTTGGCACAAGGCCAGCAATTATCCCAGTGCATTACTGGTACTTTATTTTATCAACACCGTAAGGATGAAAGGCAAAGTTAAGCTCGGCGGGTTAACCAACCCACCATTAATAATGATGATGATGATGATAATAATAATAATTCTTAGAAATAGCAATTTAAAAAAAAATTCAATGTCAGTGTCCGTATATAGTAACCCAGTTTGTGTGAAATATCTCTGATTATTACAATATGTCTTTCCATGTCATGAGCTATCCCAACTGATAACAGCTGTGGAGAGTCAAAGAGCAAATAATTCAGCTTTTATAGATTGTATAAACATTTCAACAGCTATCCTCCTATGACTAACTTCTACTTAAATAGAACTGATTAACTCACCATCCTCTACCACACCAAACAGCATTATCATTGCATCACATTAAAGGTTAAAGTCTTTCATTTAGTTTACTGAAATATTTTTTATGATGATTTGAACTCTACTAATAAGTATTTGAATTAACAAACCTGTTTTTAGATATTTTCCACTAAATCATTAGAGGGTGTTAAGAGTTAAGGTACCCATCTGCTCAAAACAACTTTCTAATGGGATATATTGAATGAGATAAGATACATCACTAGTTTCTTCCTTCCAATGTCTAACAATAATATCCTTTATAACAATCCTTGAAGACAAGACTACAAACAAATCAATTCCAATCACTGGGAAATATGTTTGGAATATCTACATTAAATATGTATATCTATGTTAAATATTACAAAATACATTTCTCCAACATAACCCTTCTATTATCAACCAACCAACCTAAAACTGCCTCTGATTTTATGAAACAAAACCATCCATTTTTAAGGGATCCTGTTTAAATTTACATCTCCAAACAATTTTATATAAGAACCATATGTTAAATTACTAACTAAATAATGAGATAATTATAGTAAATCTCTCAATTAATTGAAATAAAGTGTTATTTCATTAGAAATATGGTTACAACACAACAGATGTGACACTAATTATATAATATTTTTGTTTTCCAGAATAATCTCGAAGCCAATTTTGGCAAAGAATCTATACAGCATGTTGAATTAATCATTCTTTCTGATTTACCCTGAAGAGATACGAACTTGGAAAAATATAATTTTGAGATGATAAACTTTAGAATGTATTCTAACATTCTACCCTTTTAGCTACCCCAAGAACCCATTTCTATCTAAGGATCAATGCAATACTAATGGCATTGGAATATTTCCCAAGGATGTCTTCTGTATGAAAAAAAAAAAGTGTTGGCTAACAGAAAGTGAGCAAAACAAACTTTAATCAATTGAAATTACACCAATGAGAAATCATTAGTGTTAATGACAATTCTTAAAAGCAAGGTTGAAAATACCTAATTTAAATTGATTAAAATTAAATTATGGTATGCAGTGAGTCTGATCTTTAGTTGATACAGTTTGATTGTGCAGGTTTTATTTAATTTACAGTTATTTTAATTAAGGTGGTGAACAGAATAAGTAGTAATGCAACAAACAAAATGATTTGGAGTATTAAATTCTAAGGTTATTTTTGCCAAATAAAAAAAAGATAATCGTCAGATTGGAACCACAGTAACTTTTTTCATTTGACTTTCCATGGCAGAAGGAGGCAGGTTTTGAGATCAAAACACACTTAGTTGAATGGAAGCATCCAATTCAATTTGTTTTACCAACTCCACCAATCTCTTCCCACCTCAACTGGTACTTTAGAAATTTAGCAAGTACTTGAATGTATGATAAGAATTTAAGATATCATGACAAAATACTCCCAGTACACAATGTAATGGTTGGTGGCTGGAAGGGCATTTAAACCAAAAATGGAGCATATGAGCATGGCATATACACCTGATCAGTCTAGCTTCAGAAATAGATGTTAAACAGTGGTGGTGAACACACACACACTGAAAGCAGACACTGTAGAAAAAGCACAGCAGAGAAAAGTTTCATAGTTTTAACGAGATAATCAAGAAATAAATCGTGATCAATGACATGAAATCAAGAAGACACAGAATCAATAAAGTAAAACTAAAGTTTGTTTTAAAAAAAAAATTAAAGTTATATAATTTCAGATTTTACAATATTTTGTAGGAAAAGGTTAAAAAAAAAAAAAAAAGGCACATACAAAGCTTGAAATGGTTGCTTTTTAAGAAAACATTCTATTTGTACATGTAGAGAATGACGAGCATTATTGACTTCCATGACTATTGTGACATGTTTTATACCCTAAAACTAATCAATGTCTCCATGATCAGACTTAACAATAGAACTGAAGAAGAGTTATTAACAATGATATTGCAGAAAACAAGCAGTCAATGAAGCCTACTATTAATTATCAGTAGTTGAGTTTTTACATTAAACACTACAAGTGTTATACGGCCATTTCCCCCTGCTAAAGAAGGGTTAGCCTCCTTGTGGAATTAATGAAAGGCTTCATTACATTAAAGCAATGTTTTAAAGCCTTCTGTTATGGAGTACCTTTTCAGGCAATGGAAGTTTCCTTTCGTTTGTCTCCACAGTGTTGGAATCATGATAAAATACTTCCAGTACTCACTGTAAAGTGGGTGGCATTAGGAAGGGCATTTGCATCCAGCTAAAGAAAGCAATTTAAATCAGAACCTATGACTAGACAGGTTTAGTCTCAGAATCTAACAACCTGTCTAACCCATGCAAGCATGGAAAAAAGATGTTAAATAGTGATGTAATATACACACAAGAAATACCTCTTTAAAGCATGGTATACTGAAAACAATATATATATAATCCCAACAACATATTGAATACTTTTCTCTCGTTTGTAAACCCATATATATGTGCAAAAGGCAAACAAATAAAGCAAACGACACAGTACAATGAAGATATATATCAGTTTTACGCTCGATATAGTAGGAAAAATCTTAATGTTTCAAACACTAGTTCCTTCATCAAAAAATAGAACAAGAAATTAAAGAAGAAATAGAAAGATAGAGGAGAGTGGGCAGTGGTAGAGGTCTATTCAGGTCAGAATGCACCCAGTATCTGAAATGTGTTGCTTTGGAAGATGACAGCATATTGAACCCATACTAACTGAGAAACGTTGATGAAATCAATGTATCATTATGGACATTAAACAATGATGATGATTATTTAGAGTTGTTTCTATTTTTTCTCCTGATTTGTTTGACATTCTTCTTTAGACTATATTAAGACTGACAGAAGAGATCTAAAATGAACTTGTAATATTTACAAAGTCATTCATAGTCTAATGGAAGATAAGATAAGAATTTATATATTTATTCAGTATATTAACAGCAAACTAAGTGTTTGCATATGTTTTTACAAAACCATATTCAACATAATATTACTTCAGCTAGTCAGAGTTCAAATTCCACTGAGGTCAATTTTGCCCTACCCCTAAATATACTGACCTTGTGTCTAAATTAGGAATCAATATTTCTTCAGCTAAATACTCGCAAAATTATTAACCCTTATTGAAGAATAACTTGTTCTTACATGAAATTATGATGGAATGTTTTTTTGATAAATACCAACACTTTTATATAAAACCATGGACAGTCTGATATAAACAGGGTTAAGAGTACACTTTTTGCCAAGTTCTTAAAATTGAATGATACTTTTCTTGAAAATCTAAGTCAAAGATGAACATTTTTTTTACCTAATATTAAATCAAACTACACTTCCTACATTAACAGTTTGTATGAATGATTTCACTGTATTTCTAAACATGATCATTTTAATCCTTAACATACTGCAAGTCTTTTCATCACCACTGTTTATATATATATATACACACACACGCACACACAGAACACTTAGCATAGATTATACAACCCACTATACAGACAAAGACTATTCATTTGCTTACAAAGAAGATCTCTACTCTCTCTCAGGCATATCACCAGTTACCATTGTCCTAACTATACTGTACTATACTATTGAATTCAGTTAAAAGTTAACTGGGTCACTTTATCAGCATACATTGAAATTAAATAGCATTGCTGAACAGTAATATAACAATGTTCTTGTTGATGTTAGATAGTCATAAACACTGACAGTCTCTGTTGGTTTAAACCATGAGTATTTAGTGTAAGTGATTTAATATTCCACAGACACGTGTACCCTTAGCATAATTCTCATGTAAAATCAGTGACACGATGTGATAAGACTAGACCTTTGAATTACAATCCATTCAATAGGATTTCATAGAATTTCTGTCTACTCAATTTTACACACGAGGCTCGTCTAAACCCGAGTGTATGCTAATATATGATACTTAGTGGGATCAAACCCAGGACCTTATGATTGCTACGCCATACTGTATCCGTCATGTAGAGTAAAAACAGTTCAACTATCAACAATTTCCCACATGGCTATGTCCTCACATTCTACAACGATTTAGCTGAAAATATCAAAAAACGAGCTTGACAATTCCAATATTTATAGTGCCTTTACTAGCTGATATACATATCTGCATAGTTAAGAAGTTCTTGTTGCAGCCACATGATTCTGGGTTCAGTCCTGCTGTGGGGCAGCTTGGACAGGTGTCTGCTATTGTAGCATCAGGTTGACCAATGCAAGATGTGTGCAATGTGGTAGCCAGAAACCACAGAAGCTTGTCCTGCATGTGTGTGTGTTTATGACATACAATTTAGCACATCAATAAAAAATAAAATCAATAATAAGTACTACTAGAGTTGATATGATTGACTAAATCAAAGCAGTGTTCCAGCATGGTCACAGTTTAATTACTGAAACTGGTATAGGAGTATATATAGAGAGAAAGTGAGAGAACACCACTGTTAAAGAGCATTGATTTTTACCCACATCCATCTCTGTTTTACATGTGTCCCTCATGAATTCTCAATTGTTTGACAGACTGTGTGGTGAAAAAGGCTGTTACAATATAAACAGCTGCATACATTACACATCATATTAATAAACTAATAAACAGCTTTTATCAGTATACCTATATCATTATAGGTATACTATTATATTCATTTACTTACATGGCAAATTATATAAACCCTTTTGATACTAATCTACCTGACACTACCCTGCCATTATGATATATTCATACTTATATTAAAATATTCCATCCTAATTTTAGTTAAAGAATTTGTTTTATTAGAAATATGGTAAAGCATTAAACATTTCCTAGCTTGCTTCTATACAAACTTCACAAAAAGCATAACAGATCTTATATTTTTCTTTAATTGGATTTTAAAATCACAAATTCTCCAATGTCTATATTACTACCTACTTACTAATGCTATACAAAACAATACATTTCTGTTTGTCATGTTGCTCTCAAACTCACTATTATACTACTACCACCACTCTCTAGTTTCAAATACTTCTGATAATATTTCCATTAAATCAATACAAAGATTTAGGTCATTTTCATACAATAGTATTATACCTATAGACAGCTAACAATGTCAATGTTTGATTTACACTTATAAGACTTTGAAACAGACAGACAGAAATTTACTATCTACTTAAACTTCAAGTTATCTTTAATATTTTAATGTTAACCCAAATATTAAAATTGGTTTAAGTAGTTAACAGTACTAACATATTGAGAAAATGAAAAAAGGGCAACCATCAGAACAGACAAAGGAAACTGTATTTCCTTTTGTGTTTATAGTGCTGATACTATCTGCTGGTTGCAACTCCTGGTAGAAGCTTTACAGCATTTCCCGTGAGATTTGAACTGAGAACAGATACCACAAAACATCCTGTCCAATCCACTGGCCAAGGGCTGATACATTAAGGACGAAAGGCTAAGTTGACATCGACAGGAATTGAACTCAGAGCACAAGGAGCCAGAAATACCAAAGCATGTAATCTAAAGCTTTAACAACTTTGCTAATTCATAACCTTGACCTATACTTAAATTCAAGTGATTTCTGGGGGATGGGGGAGTCCCACTCCATTATATTTCTAAGACTCCTATAAGTTTTATGTTGTCCTACATCCAGTTTCCCCATTGACATTTTTTTATGATTTATTGAAATAAGGGTGGAATACCGATGCCATTAGCAAGTAAACAGATTGGTAGACTTAATTCTTCAGAATAGCATGATTTCTAATTTAAGCACAAGGACAAACAACTTGTAAGGATTACAACAGTCACAATATATAACTGGTACTGTATTTTATTCCACTCACATTATCAATGATCTCTAAACAAGTGAAATAGAGAATTTCGCATTGACTAAAATGATTGGCAACAAGAAGGGCATGCAGCCGTAAAACGTTCCTTCCAAAAGAATCACACACACTCACACATATATATGTATATGTATTTATATATATATATATATATATATATATATCCTTATTTATGTTCTGACACACAACTAACATACATAGTTGGTAAAACAAATGATGCATGTGAAAAGTAAGTGATTGTTAGAGGGACATAAAGTCACAAAGGAGATATGTTTTTGCAACAAATGTCAAAGGATTCCCTAAGTTAATATCAGAAGAAAAAGAAATTTGATATGTAGAAGCTGTACTAGAGCTTCAGCAATGAAATGACAATAAAAATGTCTACTCTATCAAGATAAGGAATTTTGGCTGACTTTTCTCATGTTCTGCTAAATAACTTTCCTGACCCATGTTATTTTTGTGCTAGAAAGCAGAGGAGAAAATCGGTTGATTATCTTGAAGAATATAGAATTGATATTCTTTTACAGAATGTTAAATAACACCCATTATTATATTTATATTTCATAAAAACAGTTCCACCATCTTTAGTACAGCACTATCAGTACAATCAACTTTGTCTCAAAGAAAGTAAAGATCTTAAATTTCATCGCCATTGTCATCATTTTACATCCATTTCCCCCATGCTGGCTTGGGTTGAACAGGTCATTATAAACCAACAATATTTAATTACAGTTACTAGATAGGTTGGGTGACGACATCTCACTCTCAAATACATTTTCATTGTGGCATAGTTTCTACAGATTGCTCTTCTTAATGCCAACCACTTTGCAGAGTGTACTGAGTGTAGTTTATTGTTGCACCACCACAGATCACAAAGCTAAACCCAGAAATGTTGAAACATTTACAAACTTCAACTATCTTGATTACCAATTTTAACTATCTTGTTTACCAATTTACATTAGTAGTTACTCAACTGATTGGTAACCCATTTTTCCATGCTAGCATGGGTTAGACGAGTTGTCCTGTTGTGAGAAAAGCCACGTCAATTGATGAAATTGGATAGGAAATATCAGTAATGGAAGGTTCTAAAGAAATATTCTTAGTACCAATGTAACAACCATCTTCTGGTGTCTAAATTTATTATAGGGAGTTTCAAAGAACAAATGATAATGGTTTCTAATTTAGGGACAAGGTCAACAATTTTAGGGAAGGGTTTATCAATTTAAATTAAACCCAGTTTTTGTCTGGTTGTTTATTTTGTCAACGCCTGAAGGATGAAAAGCCAAGTTTATCATGGCGACATCTGAACTTAAAACATATAAAAAAGCTGGGAACATACATTGCAAATAATTTTGTCTTACACTACCGGTTTTGAAATCTTTTTTAAATGTGTTGTTTGGTACAATTATGTATTGGTATCAATTCTTGTAGGACAAACTTATACAATGGATCAAAAAATCTGCAGGATACAGACAACAGGACATTTCAACTATAAGAATATAGGTTTTAGACAAACTATAGAGAAAACAAGGTTAGAATAATGAAAATCTATAAATTAATTTGAGAAAACTAATAAAAATGTAATTTGAAATGTCAGACAGCAAAAAGTACCCAGCACACGCTGTAAATGTGGTTGGCGTTAAGAAACCAAACCAAAATCAGTTTTGTGTGAGCAAAACATGGTCCTCTGGCCTGATCTCTCACAAAGGGACAGCCCATCCAACCCATGCTAAAACGATGATGATATATACATATATATGTGTGTTGTAAATTGAATAGTCCCTGTATTTCATGGAAGTGAATTGCTGGTCTATATTATCATGTTATCTTTATTAATGGAAATATCTCAAATGTATCGAATTATGTCCGAGTCAATATATCATCACTAAGACTAAGTCAGTCATAGCAACAAAAAGTGAGAAGTGTCGAAGTTAAAAACTAGGCCATCTACATTGCTAGAAATTACTCCACTCATTAAAAAATGGCATATTACATACTGTAGCAATTGTTTTAAATCTATTTTTCTATAATCAATACTGTTATGAAAAGACAATTTCTCTCTATACTAACTAAATACAATTAATAATCACACATTAAATAAATATCGATTAAAAAATTAATATCTAATCAACTAGAAAGAATATAAAATGTACACACACCTATATATATTTACATATATATATATTGAGTCAATATGCCGCAATTTGAATCAACCAACAAAACAGAAAATCTAGTGAATAGAAGCCAAGTTTGTATATATTGACTTTAAAAACATCAATAACAAGCTGGCTAGCTATTTAGTTATATACACAACATACGTTGACTCTAACCAACTACTAATAATTTTTTCTACTTTTGA
>OZ024754.1:40376258-40433758 GCA_964016885.1 Eledone cirrhosa
CGTACCAAAATACCAAGTTCTGAGTACCCTTATCTTCGTAAAAATATTGAAGTTGTTCTACATACGGTGAGCCTTCTACATGAATGTTTGCTTCGCTATCACTCGCACTCCGTCGGTTACGACGACGAGTGTTCCAGTTGATCCAATCAACGGACGGAACAGCATGCTCGTGAAATTAATGTGCAGGTGGTTGAGCCTTCCACAGACATGCGTACCTTTAACATAGTTCTCGGGGAGATCCAGCATGACACCGAACGTGACAAGACTGGCCCTTCGAATTACAGGTACAATTCATTTTTGCCAGCTGGAATGGACTGGAGCAAGGTGAAATAAAGTGTCTTGCTCAAGCACACAACCGCCGGCGGGAATCGAACTCACGGCCTTACGATTTGGAGCCGAATACCCTAACCATAAAGCCATAACTCGTAGATATCTAAATATCTGTCCACATTCCATTACTTCTCTCTCATTCAATGACCAGCTGTGTCTTAGTTCTACCATTTCTTATCTATAACCATACATTTTATTTTAGGGAAATGTTATGTTAAATTCCCGCGCAATCTCTACTAGAGTTCCTCAAGAATGTTTTCACAACACAACCCCTTGTCTATTGACAACCACTACAGTTTGGCCCTCATACACAATTCAATTAATGATTATGTCTCTTACTCAGTCACCGTCTCATCATTTTATTTCAAAGGTCACGTCTACATAAGTATTATATAACTTTCTATTTTTGGCACAAAGCCAGCCATTTTCCCAGCGCATTACTGGTACTTTATTATACGGGCCCCGTAGTAATTGTTTCTACTTTTGGCACAAGGCCAGCAATTACCCCCAGTGCATTACTGGTACTTTATTATACCGATCCCGTAATAATTGTTTCTACTTTTGGCACAAGGCCAGCAATAACCCCAGTGCATTACTGGTACTTTATTATACCGATCCCGTAATAATTGTTTCTACTTTTGGCACAAGGTCAGCAATTACCTCAGTGCATTACTGGTACTTTATTATACCGATCCCGTAATAATTGTTTCTACTTTTGGCACAAGGCCAGCAATTACCCCAGTGTATTACTGGTACTTTATTTTATCGACCCTCGTAACGATGAAAGGCTAAGTTAACCTCGGCGGGATTTGAACTCGGGACGTAAAGGGCCATGACTTTATGCTGCAAAGAATGGTGCCTAGCGCTTTACCGATACTGCCAATTACATATCCTTACCCAAACCCTTTAGTTACAATAATCGACAGCCTCTCAAACCTTTGTCAATATACCTCCATTGTTTTATATAGCTTAGAGATAATTCGTAGACATTTCATGTCCATACCCCGTTCTTTAAGTACTGAGAGAAACTTCGTAAGATCAGTGACGGATTTAGGACAAATGAGGCCCCTTACTTGTGCCCTGAAGGAGGTAAATCCGGCACTGCGTATGATCTACTACATGGTAGATGTACTCCATTGGTGCTGACCTAGGGCTAAACAACAGCTATTTTATTTTCTCCAGTGAAATTTGTTGACAAATTAGTGTTTTATGAATACTTAAGGACACGGACGTATTTCAAGTGAGGCAGTACAATGTCAAACTTCACATACGTCCAGACATAACCTAATTTGATTTTAAATATTTACAATTTTTTTTTTTTTTTTTTTTTTTTTTTTTTAATCATTTAAGGTTAATAATACGAAGGAAAATGTCTGTTATTTTGTATTTTAACTCCAGACTTAAAATTACATCTGAGTAACGTTTTTAAGGGCGTTTTTCTTTTCTGATATATTTTATGTATAAATCATAACATAGATATGATCGATTCTTTGGTCATTTTAGTGCGTTTCGATATTCGATAACTTCCTCGCAATTAAAATAGAAAACAAGCGACTAAGGAGATAGGAATATGTCTGGTAATAGGCATACGTCTGGGGATAAAAATCTTTTAAAAAATTAAGTAATGAGAAAAAAGTGGGGAAGGGCAGATCTAGCTGTAGGGGGAAGTAAAGGAAACCCTCTCCCTTCTGTTGCGACCCAACAGTCCTTTCTTATTCCAGACTATATTTAGATATTCGTAATAACGTTTTCATTATTTGTCAGGAATGGAGCGGATAGAGCAACGCACATCACTCTTTTGGCCGTTCTTATGACAAATATTCAAAAGTGATGGCGAAAATAAACAACTTTATTTGTTGTTAAAACACAAAGGAAAATACTAAACCTTAATATAAATAATTGTTTCTACTTTAGGCATAAGGCCAGCAAATACCCAGTACATTACTGGTACTTTATTTTATCGATAAATAATGTTTAATTTTAAGACACTGTTGTACATTGAACAAACTAAGCCTTAATATAAATAATGTTTATTTTTAAAACACTATTGTACAGAGAAAATACTAAGCCTTAATATAAATAATGTTTATTTTTAAGGTACTGTTGTACATTAAAAATACTAAACCTTAATATAAATGTTTAATTTTAAGGTACTGTTGTACATTGAAAATACTAAACCTTAATATAAATAATGTTTATTTTTAAAACACTATTGTACATAGAAAATACTAAACCTTAATATAAATAACGTTTATTTTTAAGGTACTATTGTACATTTAAAATACTAAACCTTAATATAAATGTTTAATTTTAAGGTACTGTTGTACATTGAAAATACTAAACCTTAATATAAATAATGTTTATTTTTAAAACACTATTTGTAACGCCGCAATATCAATTTATTTCGTTTTAACGAACTCAAAAGTTTAACTAGAACTTTACTGTTCCATTATTAGTAATTTACTAATATATTTAGATATACATATTAAGAATATTGTTATATTTGGGGAGGGTTATGCCCTAACATGCCACAAATAAATAGTAAAACTCAATTTTTCGTTTGGTTTTCACTTCAGTATATTTTTATATTTCTATAATTTGCCGTTTATATTAATATTTTCATTAAAAACCAGTGAACTTATGATATTTTCCCCTATATTTATAATTGCTATACATTTCCAGTACTTTAATATTTTCTCGTGATTTATTTAATCTTCAACATTAAAAATTATTTAAATATATAAATAACGAACCGTTTATATTCTAATCATACTTTAAAAGAACGAAAGTAAAGAAAATAACGGGATGTTAGCCATTATTTCTAACTAGAAATTACCATATTTCGAATGAGTTAAGTAAATATTTCATTTTGTTATGGGGTTTGTTTAAAATTTCCTGGGGTTGTCTTTCTTACACTCCCTAATACCGATAAAAATGAGGAATGTTTGTAAGACAAATCTTAAAAGATGTGTGAGAGTTATCTTCCACTGACCGTCAGGGTAGCTTTACCTTTCATCCTTACGGGGGGAGGGGTGGGGGTCGATAAAATAAAGTACCAGTAATACACTGGCGTCGATTTAATTGACTTTCCCTTTCCCCCAAAGTTGTTGACCTTGTGCCTAACTCAGAAACCATAAGAAACTTTCTTTTTTTTTTTCACCAAATAAACAACTCTTTGCTAAAAATCCACACCACAGAGACATTCGAAGGGTTTTTCATGTCACCAGTTATATATTTTTCAATATATGGTTCCGTTAAATTATTACATTTGTTTAGGAAATGGATTGATTGTCAGGTCCTGTAGGTGACACAATAAAAAATACCCAGCCCACACTGTAATGTGGTTGGTGTTTGGAATGACCAAATGAGGTTTATTTTTTTTAACAACATAATCCCTGGAAAGAAACAATGCAGTTATTAATAAGAAGTGTTGAAATTAATGCATGCAAGATTCCACAGCTCTAGCATCACTCCTTCCCAGTGAGCCTATGAACTTTTCAGCCTACCCTCATATATGAAAGTTCAGAATTTTACTTGTTTGGTAAATGTGACATGATCTGAGATTGCATTGGAACTGTAACAATTCCACTGTGGAAGACGTATTCCACTGTAGAAGATATTTAAATGATATATTCCACCGTGGAAGATATATTCCACTGTGAAAGATATATCTATCTTTATGTTCACCTTTGGTTTGGGTTCCTTTTATTATTGAATTTCTATTATAAATGTTAATCTTCGATTTACTGTTTCTTTATAAATCTCATCTTAAGTTGGTTTTGTATTTACATTTCATTATCACAGTTGTTTGAATAAATATCTTTACTTTGAATTTTATTGAACAAATTTATTTTTGTTCTTGACTAACTTATAACAAGCGGACATAAAATGATGATACACACACACACGTCTGTTAACCTGTTAACAGTAGCTCCAACTCGAACCACTATTCACAGCAGTTAGGTAATATCAACAGACATTACATAATTTAGCACTGGTTGTCACCTCCCTAGAATGGAAAGGTTTGTTTAAACAACTTGTACATGTCCAGTCGTCATCACTAATGTTGTAGTCCTAGACATAGTGATATGTGACCACTCTTCAAAGATCAGGTTGGTCAAACCTGAATTCATGTGTGTGTATATATGGATATATCAATTGAGGAACAAACTAGTATTTTGTACATATAAAGACAGCATGTAGATTTAAATACACACTCTTGGGTATTAAAATAGCACTGCACTTTCATAGACATGTTTCTGAGAATCAGAGAAATATAATGTTTACCTTCGATCGAAGTAATTAGTATCGATTTTGGTGAACATCTTAAGACCATGATTCTCTTTGTCAGTATGTTTAGGTCTTTGGTAAATATATCTCACGCTACATTAAAATATTACTAACACGTTTTATAGAAGAGTAGATAAAACAGGTCAGGCCTTGTGGAATGCTAGAAAGAGCTCCAGGCGTCGAGAAATTAGTAGCAGCAATGTCAATTTTAGGTTTAATCAGTACATAAAATATATATCGATAATGTACAAGGCTCAATAAACTTCTGTTCAGAACATGTATAATGAGTTGTCTCCCCTCCTACGTCTGTTATCTATATTTGTGACATTTACTTGAAATAAAGAAAAAGTTCATGGGAAGTGTTGTATACAGACAACTGAATTCTAAAAAAGGATAAAAAAATTAGAGTAAGTTGTAAGCAGTGATTGCCTGATTTTCATCGAAATCTACACTGCACACACTTATGTAAACCTCTATTGCAAATACATACACACCAAGTGTAATATATTAGGTGACTTCAAACTAAGAAGCCTACCAATACGGATACTGTCCCTTCCATCGTAACCAAACTCTCCCAATCTTTGTAATGTCACTCAACAAAGAGCTATTGCTCTCAAGATATTTGATGTGAATTACTCAGCTATGATAAGATTGTAGGTTCAATTCCTGGGCTGGGTTGCGTCCTGAACAAAACACTTCATTTCACATTGCTCCAGTATACTCAGGTGAAAATGAATATCAGCAGCAATAGCTGGAGGTTTACCCCCCGTAATGGACAGACACCCTGCGTAGGAGGGGGGAGGGGGTATTGCACTCTCAGTCACTTAATGCCACAGAAACCAGGATAAACACCGGCCAGATGAGCCTCCAAGCTCCAGACAAACAGATGGACAGTCAGGATGTCTGGATATTTAACAAAAAAGAATTCATTTATTCGTGTTCATAAAAAGTGAATTTAATTGGTGAGATAAATTTTTTTTATTTCAATTAAGTTAAGAAATACAAAATCAACAAACTACAATAAACAAGAGGAAGGCCATTAAACTTATTTCATAAACGTTTATTTTCCTTTTTTTTATATTTCTTTGTATGTTTGCATGTATGTTTGTAATGGGCAGTTCACAAGATACACTATGCAAGATAAAAAATTTCTTTTGCTTGTATTTCAACAACTGTTGAACACTGAAGATAGTTTTCAGAGCAGGAATGAAAAAGATGGTAAAGATAATAAGAAGAGATAGGACATAAATTAGGTTTTTATTAATTTTTTTTTTCCATTTACATATTTTTCCTTCTTTTTCTTAGGTTTATATTATTTTTTTTTAATATTTATGTTTATTTTGTAGCCAAATCCTGCTCTGGAATAGCTCAATCTGTACATTGTATTTCATTAGAGGAAACAAATGATAACATTTAATCCTTCCAGTAATTATCATCAGTAGTTTTTTTGGGGTATTTTTTATTTTTTTATTTTGCTTTTGTTTTTTGACCAAATCAGTGACCAAAGAAAAACAAATTATAGGAGAAAACTGAATAAAATTTGCTCAGAATTGAGTCCAAGACAATGTCAATACCTTCTGCTAAATAATTAAAGTTATCTAGCATTATTATTATTATTATTATTACAACAGGTTACAGTGCCTGAAGCAGTGGCAGGAGCATGTTTATTATAGGAAACATGAAGACAGTAATACAACCATTTAACTGTTAAATGGGAATTATAAATATTTCAATACAGTGTTTGTACCAAAATGGTACTGAAGACTCAAATAACTACAGGCATGATGAATATGTGGAGGGTTAAAATATTCAAAATAATATATTTCTGAATAGAAACACCTGCTCAAAATGTCTTCAGCCAACAATGAAGAGCCACAATAAAATATACACCCACCCACCTCCCAAACAAATGCCATTTTTTAAATATTTTTATCCCTACCAAACCCACTTTCTTACTTGACTTGCTCATGTGTATCTACAAAATTAACAATACTATCACTGTTTCCTCTTCAGTTGAGATTTCTCTGGAAGAATTCTGCACCATCATTCTTATCTCAAATTTTATGGGGAGTAAAAGTTCTGAAAAATGATGAAAGGATTTCAAATTAAAAATCAAGTTCTAACTGCAAACTAAATGTAATCAAAAGCTTGTTACTTATTAACACTCTCTCTCTCATATATAATCCTGATCATTATTATTTTAACGCTGTTGATACCAAACCAGCAGAAACTGCTCTTGGTTCTTCAATATAAACCTGTTTGTTTATCTATATATCTAAAAGCCTTCCATCACAATGTTATGTCCTGCTTAAAACATCAGCCAAATCATGAGAAAGTCAGTTAGAATACTAAGTACCCTGGTTATTTTTAAAATCAGGGGCAGTATCTTTTATTGGAAATAAGGAAATAAAAGGGTTAAAGAAATTTAGTGTAATTTAAAGTTTTTCTACAAGAAATATTTTACAAAGAATGGCAGTGATAACTTCAATGATTGTCAATAAAGCTGAAGTGAAACACAACCAGTGTGTCTGTTTATTGGCAGTATGACATTCCAAAAGTACAGTAACTATTATGAAGACAATAAGATTGCACACAGGTGATAAGACTGTAATCAATGCAGAAAAAACTGCATTAATAAACAGCTTAGCATCATAGAACCAATGGAAGTTTGGTATCTAAAGGATCAAACCAAATTCTCACCCAGCCTCAAGAGTTAAAAAAAGATCCTAAATTTTATAATGAAACAATATTTTACAAGAAAGAGTAAAGGCAGCTAATGAAATGATAAATGAAGAACTCACTGTAGGATTCCAGGAAAGAAAGGCTGCTAACAATCATCTGCTTCTTCTTCACACTGGAATGGAAATTGAGATTAACATTACTATAATTTACTTTCAAAGCAATTTTACATATGCTCTTGGAAAATAGATTTCTAACGAGTCCTGACATTTGGGATTGTTAAGTTAATTAAAATTAATTAAGACCAAAGAAGTCACTTGTGAATCACTTTCTGAAAAAAGATTGTATACCACTGAGACAATAAAAATTGACCTGTAACTGATGCTAGTTGATGACATGTAATGAATACAATATAAGTAGTTAGAAAAGTATATTTTTCTTATAAGTTGGCAGAATCATCAGAATTTTAGAATGCTTGGTATTTCTCCTGGATCTCTGAGATCAAATTCTGCTAAAAGCAACTTTCACTTTTATCCTTTCGTGGTTGATAAACAAAATACCAGTCTAGTACTGGGGTCAATTCCTCCTCTATATCTCTTTCTTTGGTGAGGAATGTCTGCCAAGTTGAAATGTTCAAGACACGCTGTATAACATTACAGAGCCTCTACATCTCTACCAGGAGTTTAAAACCTAATGACAGGACATATCACAAACATTAACAGGATCTTTAATAGGAAAGTTTAGCCTGGACATTGGTCCAGGGCCTGGAGAACCAAAGAGGGACCCATAAATATGTTACAGTAACCCTCCACACAATAGAAAACCCCTCTTAGCCACATTAAATGTTGAGATGTACTCCCTACCATGAGAGGTTCATGAAAACAGATTCATTCAGCCATGAAATATTTCTACTAGCTATTACTAATGGTAATATTCTTTGCACCAATTTCTGTGAATCCAGCATATTTACTACAGAGAGTAGCTGGAACACCAAGGCATTTAAACCGGCCATATCCAGCCAGAATTCTCTCACCTCTTTCTGTTTAAACCAGCCCCTCATACTGATGTTACGGTATTGTTCTCAAAATAAATAACATCAAAATCTCATAGATTCAATATAATTGTTTCTACTTTTGGCACAAGGCCAGCAATTATCCAGTGCATTACTGGTACTTTATTTTATCGACCCCGTAAGGATGAAAGGCAAAGTTAACCTCGGCGGGATTTGAACTCAAACCATAAAGGGGCGTGGTAATGCGAGATATTTATGTAAGATAAAGCCTTTAACACAAAAATACAATAGTAAATATAGAGTAATGTAAATTGTAATGGGTTAAAGCATTGCACTTATGACCCTGAAACCTAAATATTTAATTAAATGTACCTGTCAAGTTTTCTTTAGACAAGACACACAGTCTATAGTGTTTTCAAGTGTCTTGAAAATAAAAATCAAAAACAAAAAAAAAACAGTTTCATTCGAATTAGAAAACAATATACTTACATATACAGTATTTTCCAGGAGGAAGCTTCTGGAGTTTAGAGACCTTAATAGGAGGGTCAAAATTTATGATTATTTTTTTGAAATTGCAATATCAATAATAAATGAATTGTTAATAACTGTTAATTAATCCCAAATACATCAACCTAATCCCAGCACATTTTGAAAAAAAAATAAATAAAAGATATATAAAAAAAAAAAATTATAATTTCATGTCCTGGGAGTAGGTTATACTCTGAAATAACAGTTTCAAGCAACATCTATGGCATTAAAAGCCAGTTGAACATTTTTATATTTAATTACAAAAATATAAACATAACCAAAAAAAGAAAAGCAGACGTATTGAAAGCAACAAGTTTTCTTTTTTGTTTTTTGTTTTTTGCATTAAAACAGAAATTAAATCTAAAAATACAATATTTACAAAATTAGATTTAATAACAATTAGCTTTGCAATACAAAAGGAATAACTAAAGACTATTTAAAAGTATATTCAAATTTGAAAAGACTCGTAAGGTGTCAGCAAAACAACAATAAATGATAGGTAGGTAAAATAATAATACTTAAGCAGTAATATTCTTAAACAACATCCTGCTAGCTTGAATTTCATCTCTTGAGGGTTGATAAGATTAGTAACACTAATATACTGGGTCAATTTATCCAAATACACCCCCTTTTTCTATAAAAATTGGTCATGTACCAAATTAAATATTAAAGGACATCCATTTTATAAAATTTTTTTTTTTTCCATTAAAAAAAAAAATTAAAAAAAAAAATGTCAAAATTCATGATTTAACAAAGGGAAATGCAAGTTAAAATACAATAGCTGAAATCCCACAAACTATTGTACAACTCCCAAAATTAAAACTTAAGATGTTGTTATGTAAAAAAAGCCCATATTTCTAAATGTAAAAATAGCAAGTGGTTATAGAAATAAACAAAAGGAGGAAGAAAATAAATGGTTATAAAGCAGACTGATAGAAAGCAGTTGATATATATGACAAAGCTGACTGACTTCTCACTTATAACATGCATAGCTGATAAGTAATATAAGCCAAGATATTTATATATACGAATATATATTCAAAATTCAGATCATGCAACACTTGAAAGCCAAATTAATATTGAGAAAAGTGGAGTGAGAAAAGACATCTACATCAAAAAAACTTCATGCTGCTGGAATAAATGCCTTTTAAACCAGACTGAAGAACAATACAAAAAGCAGAACTATCAGAAGTTTTTAGAATCTTCGAGGAAAGTTGGACACAAACCATTAAATTCAGGGGGCTTGTGGTGTCTCAGGCTCGCCGACGTGAGCACCGTGGGCTAGAGCATAAGCAATTCACTCCTACAGAGAAAAACAGGCCGGGTGTAAACATGATTTCACATTATATGATTTCTTTGAAAAAGAGTTAGAGAAAACTCTGTAGCTGAAGAAGTTAAAATGTACATGTGTTTTGTGTGTGGTGTGTGTATGTGTATATACATGTGCACACATTTCAATTACAATGGTACATGAGATACATAAAACTAAAGCTATTGCAAGAAAAACAATACCAAAAAATAAAATAATGAAATATATATAATATACAAATAATATATAATCAAAGAATATATATAAATATATATACACACAAGGTGATAATCTGCATATCTCTAAGACAATCAGAACAAACACTGAAGCAAAACCTTAAAGTAGAATATAAAAAGTGTAGGTTCACCAAGTCTTACACATAAGCCAGCACAAATTATGCCTTTTGATACTAACTTGGCTAACCCTGTTCTGGTTCTATGAAACAAAACCACCTATTTAAATTAAAATATTCCAATATAAATTTTATATATAAGAACCATGTTAAGTTAATATCTTAGTATAGAAATAAATTTAGTCAATTTCTCAAAATTCTAAATTGAAATAGAGGGTTGTGAAAGGTTCTCAAATGTTCCTAAAACTGTTTACATAATTGTAAATAAAATCAAAGGTTCAGATGGAATTTACATTTTTAGAACTAAGTCCTACACGGAGGACTTCACTCCAAGCAAATCTGTTCTTTTCATCCAAATTTATCTTATTTATCCTACACCAAAGTCTACTACATGGGACAACACATTCAACACAACCTTGTTCAACTGATAAACAAGCCTTAACCTTTTGATACCAACCTACCTTAAACTACCCCTAGCTCTTTTATAGTAAACTACCTGCTTATATATAAAACCTTCCATCAAAATTTTATGTAATAAATTTTTTATTAAGTTCCATATACCAACTTACGAATGAAAAAGCAAAATATTTTACTAAATTCCTCAAAACTTCTGATTGTTTTCAAAATTAATTGAAACACACTGGCAATATATTTCATTAGAAAAAGATGATAAAAGAACATTTTCTAACCACTAATTAGTCCTTTACTATTATTGCCACAACCTCAAACTGACAGAGAATATATATATATATATATATATATATATATATATATATATATATATATATATATAAACAAACACATATGGTGTGTCAGACTTACTGCATCACCTCCCAACTGTAAACTAGTAATTTATCTCTTAACATCCTGTACCACTTGAAATCAGCCGTAACATATTATTGAAAAGTATGAAACAGAACCAGGACTTGACAATAAACTGCTTACTCCAATACTGAAAATGTTCACAACAATCTCTCTATTAATAGAAAATACTATAGACTTTTAAAATGACAAACCCGTTTTTAGATATTTTCTGCTAAATCATTACAGGATATTAACTCTTTAACATTTAAACTGGCTGTATCCAGCCAGAATTCTCTAACCACCTTCTGTTCAAACCTGCCATAACTGGCCACTCATACTGATGTTAAGGTATTGTTCTCAAAATATCATAGATTCAATATTATGTGAAAGTGTTTACCGTGAAAATACAATAGTATACACAGAGTAATGTAAATGCTAAAGAGTTAAATCAAATCCTTCAGTAACCTCTAATGTCGTGGGTTTGATTCCTGGGCAGGATTGCGTGTTGTGTTCTTGAGTAAAACACTTCATTTCTCGTTGCTCCAGTATATTCAGCTAGAAATAAGTACCAGCAATAGCTGGGGTTTGAACCCAGCAATTGACTGGCGTCCTGTCCAGGGAGGAGTCTTGTACACTCAGTGGCTTCACGCCATGAAACTGGGACAAGCACCAGCTTAACAAACCTTAAATGGCATAAGACAGACTTAGATTAAACTTAGATACTAACACCAGTTACAAAACTGCAAAGTATTATGCCAGCCTTTCTTTAAGTTAAATGACAAAAAAAAACAAAACAAAACAAATAAAAAAATACACAAGCACTTCTTGACTTACAACCGAGTTCACTTCCAAGAAACAGTTTACAATTCGGTACATATGTAAATTAAAACCCTATATGTATGACCTGGGTAGTAATAGTGGTGGTAATTTATAAGCATTACTCCTACATAATACATTTTATTGTATCTTTAGTAGTAGTAGTGGTGGTGGTGGTAATTTATAAACATTACTCCTACATAATACATTTTATTGTATCGTTATGTGCATTATTACCCCAGCATTATTATTGCTTTTTTGTGTATATATAATGTTTGGAACTAGAAATATTCGAATATATAATTGCTTCTTAAGTTGTGTAGGTCATACCTCAAGGAGTGTCTGTCTGTGTGCACTTCCAAATTGGTACATGGGTATGTGACTGAGCATACCACAGACATATGCATTCTTAACATCGTTTTCAGGGAGATTCAGTGTGTTAATGTGTGTGACAAGGCAAGGCTGACCTCTTCAATTACAGGTATGACCTATTTTTGCCAGCTGAGTGGACTGCAGCAACATAAAGCATCTAGCTTCTCTCTTGGATACCTGGAACTGGTCTCTGCTACCCTCATTTTTCCATGGCTGTCTCATGACTTTAATGGCTCTATCCATTGTGCTGTTCCACCACCAGGGCACCCTCTGTCTGGTAGGCACTTTGCTCCATCCCCAAGTCTCATCAGTAGTTCGCAAAAGGTAGTCGCGCAACAATTTACAATTGTCCTCTGCATCATATGAATCTAACTCATCCCACCTTTCATGAAATGCATCTCGTAGGGCCTTTTTAAACCTATATTTAATAAACTAAAAACACCCAACAAATTTCCAATCAAAATATAACAACACAATTACTTTGACTCTGCCAAAATTTAAAAGGTATTACATAAAACAACTAATGAAATTAACCAGGGGTGAAATAAAGACCAGACTCCATCATAAACAAAAGAGGGCGAAAGAAAAATCTTTTCAAACACAATGAAACTCCAATTTCTATAATATACATGTTCTAAATATGCAATTTAGATGTTTTTTGCTTTGTTTATTTCTCTTGCATTTTTTAAGGGATGATTATAAGAGTTGGAGCAACATAGGGGTATCCAGTCATAAAACATTGCATCAAACAGGACCCTATAATGTGTATAAAGTCTGTCATGGGGCCCAACAAGGCTAATCCCTGATTTAAAAGGGAAAATGACCGTAACACAGTTGTTGCTGCAGTTTGTGTGTGTATGTGTGTTGAATAAAATTACCAGACATAACAATTTAAATGAAGGGCTCACCACAGAAACAACAAACTAATAAGTTTAAAAGGAACACAAGATCCTTCTCCCTCAACTTATACTTTTGAAATAATTTCTTGAAGCAAGTTAAGCAAAGGCAAGCAGAAATGAGAGAGGTTAGTGTACAATAAAACCTCAAACCATTAATTCCAGAAGCCTAACTCAATGTTTAATTCGAACTTCTTTTTAAAATGCATCAGTTCATTAAGTAAGCATGCAGAAAATATCAAATATATACAAAAATAAAGTTCCACTCCCACTAAGGAATTTCAACTAAAAGGTTACCAATTTAGAAATAGACCAACTTGTAAACCCAATAAACAGAGAACAAAATAATTTTATTTTTACTTCTGGCTAGTTTAGAAAGTAAAAAAAAAACTGAATTATCTGGAATATAATTATATACATATCTATATATACAGGTGCAGCAAAAAAAAAAATACCTCCCTGTATATGTGTATATATATAAATGAAAAATGAAAAAGTATTAAAACAGTTTTAGTGCTTGAAAATGGAAGGGGAGAAAACATACCATGCAAAAAACAGATTACTGTTTTAAATATTAAAAACAAAATTCCAATACGAAGAATATTGAGAGATAAGAATAGTTTTAAAATATATAGAAGGAAAATAAACCTAAAACAAGGTTGTAGTTGAGGACCTGAGGAAGTCAACGAAGAAGAAAGAGAGAGTGTGTGCTTAAAATTGAAGAAGTAAACACTAACTTAGAAACCATATTTTATAAACTGTGATAGGAAAACTTCAGTATGTAAGAAATAGTTGATAAATATTGCCTATAAATCCAAATTAAATTTCAACAAATACGTAAAGAAAACAATCAATCATGAATTAAACAATATAATTTTTTAAAATGAAACAAAATTTCTAAATATAAAAATGAAATTAAGTTATGAAGTGGTAAATCAAGTCACAACAAAATATTATTTTTCATAAAATCTTAAATGATTGAAAAATTAATTTTAGTTTAACTCTTTTGTTCCCGGCCTTGGTTACATGAAACAAAGCTACTCATTTGAAAAGATTCTCATGTTAAATATAATCTAATATAATTTATATAAGAACCCCAAGTTAAAGTTACTATGAAATAATTAATAATTTTAATATATATCTTGAAATTCTTCAGTGCAGATTGTGTATATATATATCAAATGAAATATTTATATACCCAACTATAGTGTATATATCAAATGAAATATTTATATATCGAACTATAGTGTATATATCAAATGAAATATTTATATATCCAACTATAGTGTATATTTATATACCCAAAGCTGGGTGCTTTTTTTATGAAATATTTATATACCCAAAGCTGGGTGCTTTTTTTGCCGTGGTGCCTAGACGTCCACTTTACAGTGTGGGCTGGGTACTTTTTTTTTGCTGTGGCACCTCCACGACCACTCTACAGTGGAATGATATGGACCCCAGTCCTTATCATCTCATTTCTACAGCTGAGTAAACTGGAGCAATGTGAAATAAAGTGTCTTGCTCAAGGAAACAACACATCACCATCAAATGAAATATTTATATACCCAACTATAGTGTATATAACAAATGAAATATTTATATATCCAACTATAGTGTATATAACAAATGAAATATTTATATATCCAACTATAGTGTATATAACAAATGAAATATTTATATATCCAACTATAGTGTATATATTAAATTAAATATTTATATATCCAACTATAGTGTATATATCAACTGAAATATTTATATATCCAACTATAGTGTATATATCAACTGAAATATTTATATATCCAACTATAGTGTATATATCAACTGAAATATTTATATATCCAACTATAGTGTATATATCAAATGAAATATTTATATATCCAACTATAGTGTGTATATCAACTGAAATATTTATATATCCAACTATAGTGTATATATCAACTGAAATATTTATATATCCAACTATAGTGTATATATCAAATGAAATATTTATATATCCAACTATAGTGTATATATCAACTGAAATATTTATATATCCAACTATAGTGTATATATCAACTGAAATATTTATATATCCAACTATAGTGTGTATATCAAATGAAATATTTATATATCCAACTATAGTGTATATATCAACTGAAATATTTATATATCCAACTATAGTGTATATATCAACTGAAATATTTATATATCCAACTATAGTGTATATATCAACTGAAATATTTATATATCCAACTATAGTGTGTATATCAAATGAAATATTTATATATCCAACTATAGTGTATATATCAACTGAAATATTTATATATCCAACTATAGTGTGTATATCAACTGAAATATTTATATATCCAACTATAGTGTATATATCAACTGAAATATTTATATATCCAACTATAGTGTATATATTAAATGAAATATTTATATATCCAACTATAGTGTGTATATCAACTGAAATATTTATATATCCAACTATAAAGGTGATTCCGAATTAGCAGTTCACAAAAAACTGCTGCTTCAGACTTAATCCTGTTTGAAACTGTACAGTTATCGAGGTTTATAAAGCTTGGTCATATTAATATGGTGCTTAGCTGAAACATTGCAGGATGGCAATTAAGAAAACCTGGGACTGCACAAGGAGGCCATGTGAGCTGGGTCTCTGAGAATCACTGGACTAGATAGGAGAGGAATTGGGAAACTCTGGGACTGCAAAAGGAGGATTGTGAGTGACTGAGTCACTGAGAATCACTGTTCTGATTAATTTATAAACATTTAAAAGCTTTTTAATACTAAGAAAGAAAAAAAAATTAATTAAGGGTGTTCATGTATATTTAATGTAGGATTAAAGTAACTAGGAGCCTTGAGTACATGTTCACAACTTAATGACAATTAAAAGTACATGAATATAAGCCTACACATCGACCCATGCCAACCTCTAAAACAGAGTTGACACACAAAATGTATTTAACAATTATAATATTCTAAATTTTGACATAAATGTTGTGATTCATATTTATATTGTAATATATATTTAAAGTGAGACAAGGATCTCTAGACTAAGAGACTTTGATCTGTAGCTCACTCAATTTAGTACTGTGGCACATATATCAATCTTGAACTGTGTATATTGCTCTAGTTATTTTAACCAATAATAATGGTCCGTAAGATGTCCATTCTTGATAGTTTTATCATTAATTTTACATCTTTTGATACCAAACTGCCTGAAACTACCTTTGGTTTTACATTACAAAGCTGTTCATATTTGTATAAAAACCTTCCATTATAATTTTATGTAAGAAACTTTATTAAACTTTGCTAAACTTTAATAATGAGAAAGTTAGTTATATTAAATCCTCCCAAAGTTTTGATTATATTTAAAATAATTTGAATGTTATAGGCATCTTCATTATAAAAATGGTAAAAGGGTTAAAGCATAAACAACCCTCAAGGTTACAAAGTGCCACCTTTTCTGGAAATTGAACTTACTACCTCACAATTGAAAGCACAATGCACTAACCACTCCAAACACAATATATTACTAAATCCCTATAAATGTTTGATAAATTTCAAAATTATTTGAATATCACAGGCAGTAATGAAAGGATTAAGGCAAAAATTTCCTTATGTCATATAATAAAAGATCAAACTAATATTATTGTAATTTTGAATATTGTAAAACTAAATTTAAAAAGTCAATTGAAATATGCAGGACCTAAAAATAAACGAAGCAAATGGGTCAAGGTTTATTTTGAATAAAAGCTGATAAAGAACGAGAAAGTTTCAATAAAAATGTTACAAGCAAGACGGAGTTCAAGTTAAATTACAACAGAAGTTGGTGTAGAGCAAAGTAGTAAATTTTGATTGGAAAAGAGTTGGCATTGAGAAGGAAAGTTTGAGAGAGATAATAATGCACTAGTATGGAAATTCAAAGAAATCAATACTGAATTAACATTTGCAAACAAATGTTTTCAGAATTATTTCTTATTTATAATAGAGATAAATTATTACCTGAAATTTGAATTAAGAAAGTATTTTGTCAACAAAAAAATTAAGTGTGTATGTGTGTATACACACACACACACACACACACACACACACACATATATACATATAAGTGGGGGGAAAAAAAAAAAAATCAAACCTATTTTCAAAATTGCTCATTTAAAATAAAATTTCCCACCAGTAAGAAGAAATATATGCAAAGCTGATATGTTCAGAATTGCGTGCACTTCAAGCATTAGAATGAAAATGGTTTGGACTTGTTCAGAATAGATTTCAGAAATACCAAATTAATATTAATTTAATATGGGCTTTATATGCTATACTGTGCACAAAGATGAGAAAATATTTGGCAAGAGTTTGTAAATCAACCAGAAAAGGTGGCTTGTGGCACTGTGACGTGCAATGGATTAAACAATTCAGCACATAGGATTAAATAAATGCAAGTGCATGCTATTTGCCAAAAACAAGTGATACCAACACACCATATGTGGTCTCAAAACATGACTAAATGTTAAAATAATTCTATTAAATAATGTAGTTGGTATGTTGATAAATATTAATTTGAAGATCGTTATAGATTTAAACCCTATCGCTACCATATTTCTAATGAAAGACACTGCCTTTGATTATCAAGTAATGTTGAAAATAATCAAGAATTTTAGGGATTTAATAATAAAACTTTCTCATTATTAAGCCAGTGTTTAGAACAAAGTTACATAAAATTATTTATCTAAAACCCTTCCATCATAATTCTATGTAAGAAAATTTTATGTTTAAAATTC
This sequence comes from Eledone cirrhosa, assembly GCA_964016885.1. Classification (NCBI taxonomy): domain Eukaryota; kingdom Metazoa; phylum Mollusca; class Cephalopoda; order Octopoda; family Eledonidae; genus Eledone; species Eledone cirrhosa. Next base: position 40,394,425 of record OZ024754.1, read on the forward strand.
TAGCTTAAAAATGAGAAAGTTATATTCCTAAATCCTCACAAATTTTCGATTATTTTTGAAATTAATAACAAATCTTAGCCAATTTGAAATCTGATAAACGTTAAAATATTACATTTAGAGACTATAAGTCATTAAATACTTAATCTTACTAATGTTAATTAACACCAAAAATGTACCAAGAGCATTGTCTTGAAAACTTTGGGACTAGTATACCACATACTTTTATCTACTCAGATGAAACATTAGCAAATACCTTTACTATATACATTGAATTATATATAGATATTTAAAGTATCTAAGTATAAAACACCCTAAGTTTCTGGTCAAATACTAAAATGTATGTGTTTGACCAACAAAAAGGTCAGAGAAACTGCTAAATATAATTTGTAAGAATGGATATGAATTACACCAGACTTTAAGGACAGTACACTGAAATTCTATTTTGAGGTTAAGAATATGTAAAGCCTTAATCAGCCAAATACAAAGAAGTATGAGGAAAAGAGAACATCACTATTAAAGTGAAACAGTGACATTACTAGTTGTGAGGTTTACCAGCATCTCCTTTTATATAAAAATGAAATTATCTATATAACTATATAATTAGTACATGTCTACATGTTCACTTAAAAGGTAAACACGAATGCTATATAATATCTTATTCAGTTCTGTTTCATAATCTATAACTTTATATAAGATTTTCTTCCCATGATAAATACAAAATTAATATCAGAACAAAAATTTATTGAGCTGAAATTTTAAAAACAATAAATATATATGTATATTTTAGAGAAAATATCCTGCATGTTGGTCCAAAACAAATTTTTAAAAAATCATGAGAAGGTGAAGAAAGTTACAAAATGACAGAAAGACAATTTTAATAAAATAAATATTTTTAACAATAAGGTGAATGCTTTAAAAAATCCAAGAAAACTCACCCATCATCATAACTACATATGCCAATTCCCTGCATTAAATTCAGTTCATCTGCACATCTCGTTCTACAAAATATTAAAGATTTAACAAGTCAGATCTGACCAAAGAAATGTTTAGTTTCTCCATTACCAATACTATCTGCCAGTTGCATATCCAGGCAGAAGGATGCTGAATCTATATTCAGAATGCACGATGTATCCCATCTGGCTCTTTAACAATTCTACCAATCCCCTACCCCTGGATAAGTACTTTAACCACCCTGAAAGGCAACCGTGGCAGGAACTCAGAACAAATATGTCATTTAATCCATCAACTAGAAATCACCGAGCTTGCATCAATTCAATTAACAAGCTATTTTGATTTATAAACAGTCTGTTTGAAAGACATGTAATTAATATCATGGATACTAATTGCTTTAATTGCAAGTGATACAATATTCACTTTCATTCTCCATCAGTTTTCCATGCTGGCATGGGTTGGATGGGTTATCATGGTCCAAGGCTAGATGAGGTTGGGACCCATGTTTTGGCATGGTCTCTACAGCTGGATGCCACTTCTAATGTCAACCACTTTACAGAATGTATTTGTTGCATTTTATTGTGAAACCAGCACTACCACTTACAGAATAACCATCAGTAAGTATACAAGAAAAACATTTTTTTTTGTAAAAACGCTACACCTTGGAAATTAAGTTTTTCTCAAACTGATTTTAAAGTATAACAATGTAAAAAAAAAAAAAAAAAAAAAAAGAAAGAAAGAAAAGAAAATACTAACTTTGCTTTAGCATGTGTGAGGATATGAGATTTCAAATTTGTAGACTGAGCAAATTTTTTGTTGCAGCCATCAAATGGACAGACATAGGGTCTATCACCAGTGTGTATCCGTACATGTGTCCTTAAATTAAAGTCAAGAGAAAACCGCTTGCCACATCCTTCAAATGTACACTGCAAAATAGAAGTTAAAAAGAATTGTATATTGAAGTGTTGCATTAAACTTTTAACAAAAATCAATGATGACATAGCAGGACCATTATGTATCTGCCCTGTAGAGAATTATGGTTGAATTAAATTAAACCACAAAATCATTATGTTGGCGTGAGCTTGTATCATTTGTATATGAAAAATGTAGTTTTTCTTATATATGTATACATACATATATATCAATTACCTACTCTACTACCTCAAGTATTGAGTACTCTGGTGGGTTATGGTCTACCTGGTTTTTACCACACCCTATCTGATATATAAATATATATATATATATATATATACCAAAGACTACATAGACATCAGAAACCTATGTTATATTTTTATTGTATCCTTTTGTAGTTTTTTTCTCATACAAATAATTCTTTCTAACATTGACACAAAGCCAATAATTTGATAGAAAGAGAATGTCAATCATATTAACCTCAGTATGTAACTGGTACTTTCTATTTTATCAATCCCAGATGACTGTAAAGCCTTTTGTCCAACACTACCCTTTTTTTATACAAACAATGGTTTCTGATTTAGGCCCAAAGCCAACAATTTTAAGAAGCAGAGAAAGTCGATTAAATCAACCATAGTACACTACTGGTACTTTATTTTCTTATACAAATGATGCCAGCTTTTAGCCCCCAAAAATCAACTGACCTCCACCAACCACATGGGGAAAACCTGGTAAAAAAAAAAAACAAAAAAAAAACATCCTAACAGTAAACTTTGATTTTGAAGGAGATACCTGTTTATATTAACACTTACCTGGAATGGTTTTTCCCCAGTGTGAACTAACTGATGCCTTTTCAGTTTGGAACTTTCAACAAATGCTTTACCACATTCAGCACACACATGAACCCGAGGCCCATGTGTGTGAAGATGTTTTCTCATAGCAGAATTATCTCTGAACATTTTATTACAACCCTACAAATAAAATTAAGAAAAAAAAAAAAAGAAATTAAAATAATGATAAAAATCAAATAGATACAATATATAAAATGTTACATTTAATTTTAGGGAAGGTATGTAGCCTAGTGGTTAGAATACCAAGGTGAAGATTGTAAAGTCATGAGGTTGATGGCATGTGACCTTGAGCCAGACAATTCATTTCATGTTGCTCCAATTCACTCAGCTGAACAAAATAGCTGGTTACTACAGACAGTTGTCCTACAGGAGGGGAGTTATATATTGCTGGCCACATGAAACCAGGATAAACTCAAGCCTGATGGGCAACATCTAGGCTTAAGACTTTAATTTCATTTTATTTCCATAATCTTGTCCTGGAATCCTGGAATGATTACACAAGAGACAATCTCATAACTGTCTTGAAGTGTAAATTTAGAGAAAAGTAATTAGTCTAGAAAGTTATTTTTAATGACTTAGTCACATGCTGTTAGCTGTCTGGTCTAGAGCTGACAGCATGTAAGTCATAAAAAATAAATCAAAAGGTTTAAGAAACGTGGTTACCTTATGAGGGCAGGGCACTGTACGGGGAACATCATCAGTAGGCTTTCTTGGTTTTATTCTAAAAGTAAGAATAAAGGTTTTTAAAATAATAATTTTTTTAAGTTTCTACTGAAAACTGGATTTCTTTACTAGTTAGCTGCACATTTTGAAAATACAACAAATACAAAAATATACAGCAGGAAAAAGAAGAGACAATATGAAACTTAAAATGCAGAAAGCAAAATCAATATGAGCAAAATGAAAAAGTAGGAATCGGGTTGAAGAAGGATCAAGTAAGAACAGGACAGGGATAAAAAAATAATTTTGTTGAAGTCAACTATTGAATAGAGGCCATGTATCGTATCTGGTATATATACATGTTATAATAATTATATAAAAAAGATAAGTTAACAATCTTCAATATTGTAGTCAAGCTAATCCCACAACAATGCTGAATTTTATATATATTATATATGTACATTATATATTTTAGGAATATGTAGTAAAAAAGAAACACCACAAAACAAAAATACACACATACACACACACACAAAGTTTAGAGAAATATTTTTTTCAATTATTTTCTATATTCTATTTTAATAAAAACAACAACAAAAAAACTCTTTACATCATGTAAGAATTTAGCTGAAAATATCTAAAGATGTGTTTAGACCATTGTGAAAATGTGCAATATTTGCATAAAGTCTTTATAATAATTGTTTCTAATTTTTGGCACAAGGCCAGCAAGTACCCCAGTGCATTACTGGTGCTTTATTTGAAAGGCAAAGTTAACCTAGGTGGGATTTGAACTCAGAACGTAAAGGGCCATAACTCTAAGCACGGTGTCTGATGCTCTACCAATACTGCCAATCCACCACCATTAAAATCTATTATAATGTGATGCAGTCATATTGCTGTTTTCAACATTTCAAGAATGTCTTGCCAATGTGGTTTCATGCATTAACAGTTAAATATATCCCCCCCCCTTCTTTTTTAAATATCAATGACCCAAAGAAGGAAATAAAGTCTAGGTTTTCTCATTTGATTACATTTTATCAGTGATTAGAAATAGGATTTCAATTCTAAGAAACACCCTATTTAACCCTTTAGCATTCACATTACTTTATATTTACTATTATATTTTCAGGATAAAGGCTTTACCTCACATAATTATCTTACATAATATCGAATCTATGATATTTTGATATTTATTTTGAGAATACCTTAACATTAGTACGAGTGGCTGGTTACAGCTAGTTTGAACAGAAAGAGGTGAGATAATTCTAGCCAGATATGACTGGTTTAAATGCTAAAGGGTTAATAAAGTGTTAAAGTCTTTTTTCTTTATATTAAAATTAGGGGATATATATATATAAAATCTGGAAAAGGAAAACCAAAGTGATTAAAAGGAAAATAAGACAAAGAAACTTTGTTTTTTTTCAAAAGCTAACTATTGGTTACTACTCGGCACATTCATCAGCAATACTAAATAAACATCTTAGAAAACACCTGTAGGAAAGGAAAGAAATCAACTATTATGATTGTTTTTACTTATGTAGTTAATGTTTTGTTCATGAGGATACACTTTATTTACACACACATACAAGAGCAAAACACTAGAGAACGAAACAGAAATAATATTTTCTGTTTAAACAAAACACTCATCTACTAAATATATGAAAAAGCAACCATAGCAATTGTTAGTGCATTCATAAATTTTAAACATTGTGCGAGCGAGGAAAGAAAATCACTATGGAGAAATATTTTACTATTTGTTAAAGTTGTGACTTAGATATTAAGTCTTTTTTATATTATAGTAATCCACATAAATGGCAGAATTATGTTTAAATTGGCAGAGAGGTCTGGGGAATGGGTAAAATTAGCAACCACATAAATACTTATATTTATTTATACCACCCACTTCCTTTGTAATTGGAACAGCTTTTTTAAGGGAGGAAGCAGACCACAATATAAATTGCTAACCTGATATTAAATTTACAATGATTCCTAGTTTCTCATGCCATAAATGGAGAGAATACCAAAGACATGCAACTCAAAAACTAAAATCAAAGACTTAGCACCAATAACAAAAAAACAGGTGATTTAAGATTTATAACTATTTTAATATATATAATAAGCAAACCAAATAATAGTCTTTCGACTGCAAGAGCCAAAATAAGAACAAAAATATATTTTAAAAAACACATAAAAAATAATAGGCTCAAATATATAAGACAAGATTACATAAAAAGTGGACAAAAAGGAACCAGAAGCGTTCAACCTGTGCTTACCCAGAAAGGCGCGAATGGTAAAGCCCATCCAGGTCAACGGTCAGGTCACGTTTTTCTTTCCTCGCACGTACTGTAGAGGTGTTACTAGATTAAGTAAAAGAGAAGGTCTTTATGAAGCAGCCTCAGAGACAGAAAGGAGAAAGAGAAAACAGAGAAAGAGAGAGGATGTGTGTGTGTATGCATGTGTTGAGAAAGAGGTGTTAGAGGACACCACTTCAGGTTACATCAAATAAGGTGTCTTTAAAAATTGTAAATGGTGATGGCCATAGGTTTTGAGGAGCAGAATATATATTCCCTAGTGCTGCCTAAGAACAGCAGAGGTTATTATCAAACAAAGAATATTTAAATATACTGTTATAATCATACCTACATTTATAGTTATTGGCATTGTCATTTGAACAAAAAATAGGCTATCCTTAAAAAGGTCCTACAGCATTGTTCAAAAATTACGCTATCCTTAAAAGGAGCCCTAAAGTCTGCAAAAAATCTAATCTCTAAAAACGATGACGTATAAAATAAATAAAAACCCAATGAACCATTACGATCCAAACTATATGGGTAAATTACTAAAGGCAATAATAACAACAAAGAAATTAGGATGTAAAATTATCATTATTATTGATAATAAAGGATATATATATAAACGTTAAAATAAAATACTTAAAACAAATTAAAATCCCCACATCTAATTAAAAACAAGAGCCTATATTCATCTTTAAAGAGTCCTCAACAATATAAAATTGAAGAAGCTAAATTTTAAACATTATTCAACAATCTAAAAAAAAAAAAAAGGAACTTTTCTTACAATATATAATTTTTTCAAACTATTTTTTTTCTCTACATAGCACCAGTTAGATTTTAAATGCAATGTAAATTAAGTTAGCACCATCATCACATAAGTGATGACATACACTACTGAACAGTGGTCAAGGAATTATTATTATTAAAGTAAGCTATGATTAAAAAACATCTTTATTGCCTTCAAATTAAAATGAGTTCATGCTAGTACTGAAGACAGTAGTAATACACCAGTAAAAGAATTTAATGTGATCTGCTTCCAATAGAAACAGCCAAATTTCTATTGTCTTTAATTACTTGTAGAAAATTAATAATTTCAGATAGAATAGACAAGAATAAATAATTGGAAATTTTATATGAAAAGATCAAGATGAAAAGTCAACATTTTTAGGAAGATATCCACGCAAGCAATGCTTGGTGCAGCATGCAAAAAAGCATGCTAACTGTAATTTCTGCCATTATTCTAACCAACGTCATTTTCCATCATTTTAATGTGTGTGTGTGTGTGTGTTTGTGCATGTGCTTATATATATATATGCGCATGTGTGTGTGTATTGTGTTGTAAATGGATGTTTTCTGAAATATAAAAAGATTTGAGAAATGATTTGTGCAGAAGTGAAAAAATAAAGAAGCCATTAGTTTGCCATAGAGTGCTCCCACCAAGAAAAGACATTCACATTTTCAGTTCTTCAATAGAAGAGTTTGTAAAATATCATTTTTGAGCCAGCAATTTCATTTTCAAAATTATACAAACTCAAATATTTTTACACAATATAACACATCCTTGGTACTTTAACTGATCGTCTGATGTGTAAGCTCAAGATGAGTATCTGTTTACTTTATAAGACAAGTATAAATTATTAAAGTTTTTTCAAAGCTCGAGTTGAGGCACGAGTGTATTACAATATATAGAATAATGAGAAAAACTCAATGCAAGAATAGCTGTCAAAACAGCAAAATACCGTTCCTTCCATCAAGTTTTTCTCATTATTCTATAAATATTAATTATTAATTCAATAAAGAAAAAAAAGAAAAGAAGCTGAACATCAGATCAGACCAAGAAAACTGTTTCCATTGCTGATACTATCTGATGGTCACCAACTCCTGTCAGGAGGCAGGATCTGAACCAATCTGTCCTTGGACTGGTACTTTATTTTGACCCCCTCAAGAGATGAAAGACAAAACTGACATTGGCAGGATTTGAACTCAGAGCGTAGAGAGAACAAGGCATTTCACCTAACACTCTAACGGCACTTGCCAATTCACTGCCTCAATAAATAAAGAGTTTATTTAAATTGAACATAATTAACAACAGAATGCATGAAAATTTAAAATAATTTCTGAACTGATAACTAATGAACAGCTTTTCTGGTAAGAGATGAGGTGAAAGTGAGATAAAAATATTGAAAATTGAATCATATATATTTAAACAAAAAAAAACTTTCTGAAACATCAGACCATATTGATAGCTTACCGTGCAAATTCTGCCAACTGTTTTGGATCACTTAAATCAAGACCGGGTATGCCACCTGGTGGAAGCTTTTTCCCTGTCATATATTCAGTAAAATCTGCATCTGTTTCAGATACACTAGATACACTTTCATCTTCCAACTTGGATTTATCCTCAGATCCTAAAAAAAATAAAACAAATATAGTTCAAACTTTATAATGTCCGAAGAAAAAAATGCTTATGATACCAACCCACCTGAAACTGGCTTCGGTCCTACAATACAAAGCTGTTTGTTTTATCTAAAAACTTTCCATCATAATTTTATGAAAGAAATCATGCTCCGAATAAATAAACTAAATTCTTATTTTTAAAAAGATTGTGAAAATCAGCCAAGTTTTAAAAATGTGACATGGTGGTACCCCAGCATGGTCTCAGTCAGATAGCTGGAACAGGTAAAAGACTTGAGCTGATACCACACCAGCTCAGTTAAGTGGACTGGTCAAACTACTAGAGAAGAAAATGACAGGAAGGGGTGACCTCCGATAGTTTAGGTGAAGGAGGATGTAGTGATGATGAGAATATCTAAGCAGTGATAGTGGTGGAGGCATGGATGGTGTAGTCAATAGCATGGAGGGAGAGCACTGATCAGGAAGGACATCCTACTGTAGAAACCATGTGACAACTGGAACGTATGTGACGCATAGCCCCCAGTCTATCTGAGTTGACAGTAGCTCCAATTAAACACTGATTAAGTTAGATCTGTGTCAACCTGTCCAACCCATGCTAACATGGAAGAACAGACATTAAATGGTGATGATGAACATGTCAAATACAAACGTAGAGTTCTAGTAGCAGTCAACTGTGTTGTTTATGTCTTTAAGAATGTCAAGAGTTAAAGAATTTGTTATGAATTTGATGCCGAAAATATCTAAACATTTTTCACTGAGAGTACAGTAATGTCACTGTACTGGGTAAAGTATCCTATATGTGTTTAAACTGTTTCAAGCGAAGGAACATTATTTTAGTTGATGCCAAATATTGGGGTCTGACAAGTTTTGATGTATTGTTTATAGAGAACAATGGCATATTTTGGTAATCTTCCTCAAAATATGTTTTGCCACAGAATTCTCAGGAAGTATCAATACTTGTTTGCTTCCATCATCATTATTTTTACAGCCTTTTTTTATGCTTGCAAGGGTTAGACCAGGGTTTCCCAACCTGGGCGATATTGCCCTCTGGTGTAACTGAACAGTAAATGGTGGGTGATTGAAAATTTTGAATATTAATAAGATATTTCAACATATATTACACCCCCCCCCCCCCCAATTTTTTTTTTCCGTGTAATATATGTTGAAATACCTTCTTAAAAATTTACCAGAACATGTTGTTACTCTAAAATTAGATTGTTTGACACCTGTATGAGAAGTGTGATGTTTGATGGCAGCAAGACATGGGTGATGAGTTTGGAAGATGTTCAAAGGCTGGAGAGAAATGAATCATATTTTATTGGATGTGTAATGTGTAGTGTGTCTGAACAATGAAGTATGGGTAAGCTGAGGGGAAACACAGGACGTGAACAACAATGGGTAGATACAGATGACAGAAGGAAAACCATTGGTGAATAAAAGAAATATAAAATGACCCCTTGGAACAACAATGGAGATGAAAACACTTGTTAAAGGTAAACAGGTTTTGTGGTAACATGTCAATTTGTTAATCTGAAAATCAGCCCGACAGACGAATGTAAAAAGTCAATCAATAGACTTGGAATCAGTCCTAAGAGAAGAAAATAGAGAGAGATAGGTTTATTAATAATTAAAGACCATTTAGCAAAAAACTTACTGTTTAATGTCAAGTTTCCAGAGCAACAATAATAATTGTTTTTACTTTAGGCACAAGGCCAACAGTTTGAAAGTGAGGGGAAAGTCAATTAAATCAACCAGTGTGCTACTGGTACTTCATTTTATCGAAGTGTAATGTAGCAGATACCAATCAAATTGTTTGAGGCAAGATCTATACACATACACACACATATATACATACATACATATATATACACACACACACATACATCATCATCATTTTATGTCTGCTTTTCCCTGCTTACAAGGGTGGGACGGGAACTGATTCTGGCTTGATTTCTACAGCTGGATACCCTTCCTAACACCAACCTCATTTACAGTGTGGGCTAGGTGCTTTTTTGCCGTGGCACCTCCACGACCACTTTGCAGTGGAATGATAGGGACCCCAGTCCCTATCATCTCATTTCTACAGCTGAGTAAACTGGAGCAATGTGAAATAAAGTGTCTTGCTCAAGGAAACAACACATCACCCGGTCTTTCGAGTGTGTATATATATATACACACACACACACACATATATATATATATACATATCAGTCATATGGACGCCAACCTGTACGTTAAATTCCTTGTTATAGTCATTGTTAACTCTAACTTGGCTGACTGCTCCCCTATACATGGCTTGTGCAGCCTTCACAAGCCATTCATCTACTCCTAAAAGCCCACCAGATTATGGCACGGGGAACTCAGTTGAAGGCTTTTTCTAGATAGACAAATGCCAGGTAGAGCGGCTTACTTTTAGCTAGGTACTTTTCCTGTAACTGCCTCACAAGGAAGAGAGTCTCTGCGGTGCTTAGCCTGGCACACACCCGAGCTGCATCTCATCTAGATTTACCTGGTCCCTAATGAGCTATGCTATAACTCTTTCTGTTACTTTCATGACCTGGTCCATTAAGCTTTATACCTCTATAGTTTCCTCTTTCCTCTATCTAGTGCATCTCCTTTACCCATATAGCAGTGGACAATGATGCTGCTGCGCCAATCATTTGGTATGACGCCTTCTAGTAGTACTTGGTTAACAATACGTGTTATATTGTGTCCTACCGACCCAGATGCTTAGCATCTAGTCAACTATTCCCGATGGACCGGCTGCTTTCCTAGTCTTCATATCCTTAATTGCCTTTAAGTATATATAACTATATATATATATATTATATACACACCATTGTCTATATTTATTCCGTCTACCGTTTAGGAAATCTCGCAATGATCTTCGGAGTACACGGTTTCCTCATTAACCGTTTATTAACAACTCCTTTTATTAAACTGGTTGTTTTAAAATGTTTATATTCATTTTTGAAACCGGCTAAGAAAATATTTATTTTATAACCTTCCATAACAATTTTATGTAAGAACCTTTGTTAAGTTACGATCCAAACGTCAGCTTAATAACGGGAATGTTCGCTATATTACTAAATCCTTCCAAAAGGGACCTGCCGTATATTTTTTAAAATTATTTTTTTCGGTCATTAACCATTAATATGCTGCGGTTTAAAGATCAGGTGTGATTTGATGGCAATATAGCTGCTATTTCTAGCAAGTGGTGTGGCCACATAAGCTCCCATATAGTCGTTGTAATATTATATTTATTGTATACGCGGACAGGCAGAATTATATCAGATTCTATTGTGTAATAAAATGTAATATTCAGCCTTAAATTAAATGCTCTACCGACTATAACAAGCTATAACAGAATCTATGTTGATATATATATATATATATATATATATATATATATATATTAAATCTAACAATCGAACGTTTCCTATGAGTAAATTCTTAATGACATTTTCTTAGGTTTACGGAAGTAAATAGGGAGGAAGATAGTTTATTTGTTAGATTATCGACAACAACTGAGGATCAAACAAGGTATTTTTTTTCTAGAAAAGGAATGGATGAAAAAAACGGAAGCAAAATAAACATTTTAAACGAATTCCATTCCAATTTAGAAGTGTAGAATTAAATCACTGACACAAGAAATCGACAAAGTAGAAATTACGCCATAAGAAATAGTTGTCAAATGATGAGTTAAATGAATATTAGAGAGCAATATATCCGTAGAATTATGAAATTAATTATTTTTACACTTGATAATCTAAAAAATATTATCTTTTCTACTTGAAAAAACAAGATATAATGTAAGAATTAAAAACCAACAATAGTTGGTAGTGAAACTACATTCGTCACGTATTTCATTACACATAAAAGACCAGAAAATTTTTTTTTTTAAAGCAAACATTTAAGTTTATTATTTTAAAAAATCACTCATAAATGTATACAGATAATGTTGATATATTGATAGGATTTGTCTAAATTTTATTTAGATAACGACTCAGGCTTACCTAAATGAAACAAAAAATCGTTAAATACACATTATCCACACAGTAGCGCGCACTTGCTGGCAGCCATGAAACACACACATACACATATATAGAAATACAAACGCATAGACAATAGTGAGGTGACTCCACTACATATCCTGGAAATTTGACATATTTAAAGCCCAATTACAAAAATAAACTTTACCAAACTATTCTATAGCTTGTTATAAAAAATATTTACTGAAATTTATTACGGTAATAAAGTTCCCAGTGGAATAATTTCGTATGAATTTCAAGGACGACCAAGTTACTGTTCACAAAAATGGCCGCCATCCGCCATAGTATATTTTCCGCCATATTCTCAGAATATGGCGGCGCCCATGAAAATCATGATGGCCGACTTCAAAATCAAAACAAACATGTGTATAGGTAACAATATTCCTCAAAGATGACTTAAAATAGTGTCCACTCTTCTTTAAAATGGATATAGAACGGCTACATAAAATGCCCCAGTTTGTGGCTTACGTCACATAGATGCTATGACCTTTTCAACATAGATTTATTGACGTTCTTTCTCGAGTAGCAGCTTATCCGTCTAGTGTTTGACGTAAATACTCGATGTGGGCAAGAAATGATACTAAACTAATAAAAATAATATGTATATACGGATTAATACAAAATATATATTGAAAGTAGATAAATCACAAACCTGTGGCCCACATAGTAACTGAGAATTCGCCTTCTAAAGTTTTGATCTGTACTTGCTTTTGTTCCCATTTCTTAGTTGCAGAGTTAGTGTCTAGCGTCAGTTCACCACAATTTACAGCCGATGTCGATATCATATTTCGTGATTTGTTGGCTCGTCTCTTACCACCTTTGCCTTTCCGAGTGATGGTTGCTTCTTCCGTGGATATTTCAATCTCTGGAGCTGGTACGGGGATGCTGTCAGCGTACACGAGGTTCGGATCACCAACCACCTCCTCACGAGTCTGCAGAACAATCTCTTCTTGGGCCGCTTCAGGTAATGGCTGGAGAGCTATCATAGGTTGCACTTCGACTGTATCGTCTGTTGTTTCGACAGTTTCAATAGGCATTTCAACAGGGATAGATTCCACCTCAACCTCTTGGATCTCTACTTCTGATCCTATAACCGACGCCATTTTGACTGCTTTCTTTCTATGACGCTTAATGCTACACACAAGTCGGAATCTCACTAACAAGACCACGTGACACATGCATATTACACAGTTACACATACACAAACTAAAGCTAATGAATATTCATGAGTCAGTTGATGCTGCTGCTGTTGCTGCTATTACACATACACAAACTAAAACTAATGAATATTCATGAGCGAGTTGCTGCTGCTGTTGCTGCTAATTATGAACTTGCAGTTTCTATCACTTAGAACTCATCTATTGAAGATAGCGGTTAGTAAAATATCTTCGCTCTTTCAACACTTTCCTTGATTGCTATTATCTGAAATTATACAATTTAAAAAAAAAAGTTTTCCTTTCCTTTTTTATGATTTTATTTAACTTTTTCTTTCATCTTTCTTTTATAACATTTCCTCAGGATTTAGCCGATCTGTAATTATGGGTGCTAAAGTTTCTAGGAAAGATTTTGAATGGTCTTACACTCAGGAACCACATGCTTCGCGAAGGAAAGCAATAATGGGTAAGGAACAACACATATAATATTATGCATATATATATATAATTATAATTATCTATCAAGATGGATTCAGTAAGAAACTGGTTAGACAATTGTTCACTAGAGTACTCGATACTTGGAGAAGTGGAGTTTGGTTGCACGAAAGAGTCTGGACGACTGAGCTCCTGCCGTTTCAACAACTAGTTCCAGACAAGCGATGATTATATATATAATTGAAGGGTAATATATTGTCTAGACAAATGTATCCACATTATGCGTGTTTACACTATTAGATATGTTCATTGGCATAAGAAGATCTGAGAGTAAAGTTGTTATAAGATTCTTATCATCCATACACACAAACAAATAACATTTATCCTCTACATATATATATATATCTTTCTTTAGATAGATGCATTGCCAAATATATATATATATAATAGAATATAGAGTCGGAACCCGACGGCTGAGCTTTTGCTGTTTCTACAACTAGTTCCAGACTTAGATTTATATATATATATATATATATATATATATATATATATATATATATATATATATATATATTAGTTATGTAATAAACAACATAAGATAATTATTTCATTTACCAGTGGTTTCTTGAAAGCAAACAAAATTTGCCTTCAATCATCAGAATGAAAAAATCCTGGTGTATTTATTGACTGTGGATTTTAAAAACAAAATAAATATATATATATATTATTTAATATAATGAAAAATTAAAAAAACGCCATCTTCATGTTACTGTCTCAGACAATCTCAATACGATGCTATTCCCTTCTCTATTATAAAGGTCCCAGAGAAACTCCCTACCAGTTGCATATTATCATTTAAATCTTTATTCGTGTTCTTGTTGTATCTACAGTTCAACCAAAAGTTAAAAACTATAAACTGTCAAGTATTATAGCAGTTTCTTCATCTTTGTTCTAGTTTCCCTATATGGTCGGAGGTTGTCACTCTCTCTCTCTCTCTTCGAAGAAGAAGGAATCTTTTTGTTTCTTTTTACTGTTAGATTTAATATAAGTTGCCGAGGACAGTATTTACTGCTGTGTATTATTCGAATTATATATATATATATATATATATACATACACACATACATACAGGGTGTCCCCCCAAAATGTATACATACTTTCATTACTTATACAGGCAATATCTATAAGAATGCTGTTGAAGTGTGTATACATTTTTTTTATGGGGTGGGGGGGGGGGACACCCTATATATATTTATATATATATGATGGCCTCAAACAACCCGCTTAGTACCCGCTTAGTGGCAGCTACAACTTCGATTCATAACCAATATTATATATATGTGTGTGTGTGTGTGTGTGAAAGAGTGGATCAGATGTATATGATGTTTTATTCTCTAGCTTGACTGTAATGTCGTGTGTGTGTATCATTACGATCGTGTGTGTGTGTGTCACCACTGCCATCGTGTGTATGTGTATAAGTAGTCATCGTGTGTATGTATATAACTACTACGATCCTCTGTGTGTGTGTATCACTACCACGATTCTGTGTGAGTGTGTGTATAACTACGATTCTATGTGCGTGTGTGTGAGTGTCACTACTACGATCCAATGTGCGTGTGTGTGTGTGTATCACTATTACGATCCTATGTGTGTGTGTGTATAACTACGATTCTATGTGGGCGTGTATGTGTGTATAACTACTACGATCCTGTGTGTGTGTGTATAACTATGATTCTATGTGTGTGTGTGTACACGTCATTTTTATTTGGGAATTTAATAACATTCTCTGTCAACGTTCCGATTTCTGTTTTTAGTTGGGATCCCAGTCAGTCGCATATTGTCTGTCAGACCCTTTCCCCTTGAAATATAAGATCCCATCCGTATATAAAGTACAGCAAGGTGATATCTGGGGTCCCCCAACTATGTTTTAACTTGATATCAACGATGTCATTTAGAACTGAACATGAAACTACACAACGATGGAGGTTTAAATGACATTCCTCTTCATGTTTCTTATAACCCTGGCCAATACTGACACACCCCTTTTGGAATTTAATAAAGTTAAGAGCGAGTTTTTTTTATATCCAATAACACATTCTTTTATGGCTGGAATCAGTCTTAAAAATATTTGAACCGCAATACCCTTTGTTCTTCCGTCGAACGATTTAATTTTCTTTGATAATAATCCAGTCCCAAACTGGTTTTGTGAAATAAAATCACTCACCGTAAAGAGTTCCCTACTTAAACTATAAACTTCTAATATAATGTTATATATAAGAACTATATGTTTAAGTTACTATCTTAATAACGAAATAATTAGTGATTTTAGTAAATCTCTCAAAATTCTTCATTAATCATTTGGAATAGAATTTAATTTCATTAGAAATGCAGTTAGGAAACGGTAAAACCTCCTCTCACATGATCAACCTTATGGGTTTCAGGCTCACCTCTTACCTGACATGCAGCTGACATTTCCTTCACACCTTGGCGTCTTTTTTCTGTTTGTTTGTTTTTTGTTTTTTCTCCTCACTTTTTAACTGCTCCCAAGAGCTGGGTCATTGGCCTAAGAAAAAGATTGCATGCAATAGAGAGAGTTCGTGAGATATTTATTATTTGTAAAGAAACAGCTATTTGTCATCAATGGCAAGTCAATGAATAGCAACAGCCAGATCACCGCGATTTGATGTCTAGATCAATACTTTCCAAATACATTGGATGTATTTTTATCCCTGAATAATTGTGCGTCATCATCACCGTTTAACGTCTATTTTAGCACGCTAGCATGGGTTAGACGGGTTGTCCCGTTTGAAGCAAGTTAGGTCCGGTGACCCTGTCTTGCTCACATAGAATAGTTTCTGGCTTGGTTTCTACGGTTGGATGCCCTTCCTAACGCCAACCTCATTTACAGTGAGTACTGGGTGCTTTTTTGTTGGCCCCTATCATTAAAACACCTGAGGAATCTTCCATAATATGCATGTAACTTCATAAGAGGCCAGCTAAACTTGTATAGATGTAAGCTGTAACAACAGTAAAAGATTCATTCCTATCTTTAAACCAATAGTAATATCCTAAAGCAACAATTATAAAGATCTATGTTAGCAATCTCAGTGTTTTCATTTGTAACATATGTTACTAGGATTGACTAAATCTAGCAGTTTCTAATTATTAGCTTTCCCAAATTACAGCACAAAGGACTGACAGCTGTCTTCCTTTAACCCTTTAGCATTTACATTACTCTATATATACTATTATATTTTCACAGTAAAGGCTTTACCTGACATAATATCTCACATAACATTTACATTACTCTATATATACTATTGTATTTTCACAGTAAAGGCTTTACCTCACATAATATCTCACATAACATTTACATTACTCTATATATACTATTGTATTTTCACAGTAAAGGCTTTATCTTACATAATATCTCACATAACATTTACATTACTCTCATCATCATCATCATCACCGTTTTACGTCCGTTCTTCCACGCTAGCATGGGTTAGACGGTTACTCTATATATACTATTGTATTTTCACAGTAAAGGCTTTATCTTACATAATATCTCACATAACATTTACATTACTCTATATATACTATTGTATTTTCACAGTAAAGGCTTTACCTGACAATATCTCACATAACATTTACATTACCCTATATATACTATTGTATTTTCACGGTAAAGGCTTTACCTGACATAATACCTCACATAACATTTACATTACCCTATATATACTATTGTATTTTCACAGTAAAGGCTTTACCTGACAATATCTCACATAACATTTACATTACCCTATATATACTATTGTATTTTCACGGTAAAGGCTTTACCTCACATAATATCAAATCTATGAGATTTTGATATTATTTACTTTACCTCACATTATCTCACATAATATCGAATTTGTGAGATTTTGATGTTAATTATATTGAGAACAATACCTCAACATCAGTATGAGTGGCCAGTTACAGCTGGTTTGAACAGAAACAGGTGGGAGAATTCTGGCCGGATACGGCCGGTTTAAATGCAAAAGGGTTAACACAGCTGAGCAAACATTCCTCAGAATGTAACATTAACTTTAGTTTCTGTTTAGGTTACGTCCTGTTATGAATAGAAATGTTGTTTTGGCGGGAGGGGGTGGGGTGTGTTGTTTGTGTTTTATTTTACAGCTAGGATATATTTTACATATTAAGATAATAGGTATTTATTTACCACAAACCTGTCGGAGAGCGACCAAAGGAAATCATGAGATGATTGATAGCTTTGATCTTAATGGGGTTCTACAGGTTTACACTTCGTCCACAAGATGTGTGAAAAGCCAGTTTGACAGCAGATATACCTACAGTTTGACAGCAGATATACCTACAGTTTGACAGCAGATATACCTACAGTTTGACAGCAGAGATACCTACAGTTTGACTGCAGATATACCTACAGTTTGACAGCAGATATACCTACAGTTTGACAGCAGATATACCTACAGTTTGACTGCAGATATACCTACAGTTTGACAGCAGATATACCTACAGTTTGACAGCAGATATACCTACAGTTTGACAGCAGATATACCTACAGTTTGACTGCAGATATACCTACAGTTTGACAGCAGATATACCTACAGTTTGACAGCAGATATACCTACAGTTTGACAGCAGATATACCTACAGTTTGACAGCAGATATACCTACAGTTTGACAGCAGATATACCTACAGTTTGACAGCAGATATACCTACAGTTTGACAGCAGATATACCTACAGTTTGACTGCAGATATACCTACAGTTTGACAGCAGATATACCTACAGTTTGACAGCAGATATACCTACAGTTTGACTGCAGATATACCTACAGTTTGACAGCAGATATACCTACAGTTTGACAGCAGATATACCTACATTTTGACTGCAGATATACCTACAGTTTGACAGCAGATATACCTACAGTTTGACTGCAGATATACCTACAGTTTGACAGCAGATATACCTACAGTTTGACAGCAGATATACCTACAGTTTGACAGCAGATATACCTACAGTTTGACAGCAGATATACCTACAGTTTGACTGCAGATATACCTACAGTTTGACAGCAGATATACCTACAGTTTGACAGCAGATATACCTACATTTTGACAGCAGATATACCTACAGTTTGACTGCAGATATACCTACAGTTTGACAGCAGATATACCTACAGTTTGACTGCAGATATACCTACAGTTTGACAGCAGATATACCTACAGTTTGACAGCAGATATACCTACAGTTTGACTGCAGATATACCTACAGTTTGACAGCAGATATACCTACAGTTTGACTGCAGATATACCTACAGTTTGACAGCAGATATACCTACAGTTTGATTGCAGATATACCTACAGTTTGACTGCAGATATACCTACAGTTTGACTGCAGATATACCTACAGTTTGACTGCAGATATACCTACAGTTTGACTGCAGATATACCTACAGTTTGACAGCAGATATACCTACAGTTTGACAGCAGATATACCTACAGTTTGACAGCAGATATACCTACAGTTTGACAGCAGATATACCTACAGTTTGACTGCAGATATACCTACAGTTTGACAGCAGATATACCTACAGTTTGACTGCAGATATACCTACAGTTTGACAGCAGATATACCTACAGTTTGACAGCAGATATACCTACAGTTTGACTGCAGATATACCTACAGTTTGACAGCAGATATACCTACAGTTTGACTGCAGATATACCTACAGTTTGACTGCAGATATACCTACAGTTTGACAGCAGATATACCTACAGTTTGACAGCAGATATACCTACAGTTTGACTGCAGATATACCTACAGGAACCTGTGTGTAACTTGTGTAAACAGTTCACGATGAATAAAAACTATTTTTCCAAGAACACTTTTATGTTATATTGAATATTGCTTTATAATAGAAATGTTCTTAATGTGTGTCTTGTTTAACCCTTTAGTTACCAACACGGCCAAATCCGGCTTTGGTTTTATGAAATAAAACCACCCATTTTAACCCTTTAGTTACCAACCCAGCCAAAACTGGCTTTGGTTCTATGGCATAAAACCACCCATTTTAAAGGTTTCCAATTTAAATTAAAATCTTCCAACATTATTTTATAAAAGAACCTTACATTAAGTTACTATCTTAGTTATGAAATAATTAATAGTTTTAGTAAATCCATCATTAATTAATTTAAATAGACTGATTTCCTTAGAAATGCAGTCATAAAAGTGGTCATGTAGGTGTCACGACAAAAAGCACCCAGTACTCACTGTAAAGTGGTCATGTAGACGTCATGACAAAAAGCACCCAGTACTCACTGTAAAGTGGTCATGTAGATGTCATGACAAAAAGCACCCAGTACTCACTGTAAAGTGGACATGTAGGTGTCACGATAAAAAGCACCCAGTACTCACTGTAAAGTGGTCATGTAGATGTCATGACAAAAAGCACCCAGTACTCACTGTAAAGTGGACATGTAGGTGTCACGACAAAAAGCACCCAGTACTCACTGTAAAGTGGACATGTAGATGTCATGACAAAAAGCACCCAGTACTCACTGTAAAGTGGTCATGTAGGTGTCATGACAAAAAGCACCCAGTACTCACTGTAAAGTGGTCATGTAGGTGTCACGATAAAAAGCACCCAGTACTCACTGTAAAGTGGTCATGTAGGTGTCACGATAAAAAGGACCCAGTACTCACTGTAAAGTGGTCATGTAGATGTCATGACAAAAAGCACCCAGTTCTCACTGTAAAGTGGTCATGTAGATGTCACGACAAAAAGCACCCAGTCCACACTGTAAAGTGGTAATGTGGGTGTCATGAAAAAAAGCACCCAGTACTCACTGTAAAGTGGTCATGTAGATGTCATGACAAAAAGCACCCAGTACTCACTGTAAAGTGGTCATGTAGGTGTCACGACAAAAAGCACCCAGTATTCACTGTAAGTGGTCATGTAGGTGTCACGACAAAAAACACCCAGTCCACACTGTAAAGTGGACATGTAGATGTTATGACAAAAAGCTGTGGACGTTAAACAGACAACTGGACTGGTTACTGTACATCAGTTTACTCTCCATACTTTTGACTGTGTCGTCTCACGCTTTGATGTCCTTCTACTTTAGAAGAGGAATGTCAATTATATTTTTTTTATCAATCCCAGAAAGATGAAAGGCAAAATTGAGCTCGGCGAGATTTGAACTCAGTACGTAAAAGGTGCGTAATCTGTTGAGTTGAATATTCGGTCAGAGTTCAGCATCTTTTCATAACCAAAATAAAAACTTCATTCAGTCTTATTTTGATGTCTTTGTTAAAGTTTAATATTTCCTAGGAAGGGAGTGAGCCAATAGTTTATAAAACTTCAATATGTAAACAACTAAACTGTACTCAACTAATTAATATGTAGAAAAGAAGAATGAATAACTTACTTTCTATGACAAGTGACTATCAGTTTAAAGACTGACACTTCTAATTTTTAATGTGACAGACCCTGAGCAAGATGGTTAAATAAGATCAGTTGGGAATCCAGCCAGATCAATTGATGTTTGCTTGTGACAGGACCCACTGCAAGGCATGTTTGAGGACTCTGTCCCACCCAATGGTCCTCTCAGGAATAAGTGTGTGTGTGGGGGGGGGGGGGTCATAGTGTAGTTTTGTACTTGTTTAGAATGTCCTGGTCCTGTTGATGTGGTTTCATGTGGTGCATAATGTCAAATGTTAAAGAAAATAGTATGTTGCAAAGGTTTTAAAGTTTTAGCTATAGTGTACTCATGCACTTAAGACAATGATAGATGTTGTTCTGTGCCTCATGGGTTAGACAGGGTGCCATGTTATGAGACAAATCAGGTTCAGAGACAACATCTTGCTCATATGGATCTATATTTTGTCTTGGTTTCTATGGCTGGATGCCCTTCCTAACAACATCCACTTTATAGTGTGGACTGGGCACTTCTTGTCATGTCACCTACTTGACCACTTTATAGTGTGGACTGGGTGCTTTTTGTCATGTCACCTACTTGACCACTTTACAGTGTGGACTGGGTGCTTTTTGTCATGTCACCTACTTGACCACCTTACAGTGTGGACTGGGCACTTTTTGTCATGTCACCTACTTGACCACCTTACAGTGTGGACTGGGTACTTTTTGTCATGACACCTACACAACCCCTTTACAGTGTGAGCTAGGTGCTTTTTATTGTGTCAGCTATACGATCACTTTACAGTGTGGGGTGTACATTTGAGAAATAAGTTTCTGATCTAATTTCTATTGTATAATAATGAATAAATGGAAATTTACATTGCTATCATCATAAATATACACAACCAATTAAATAGGTTTTACATTTCAAAATGTTTATTCATGTTTATGCAAACGTGGAGAAACAATTTAAAAGAGAGGATGATATTCTCTCTCTCTCTCTCTCTCTCAATATATATATATATATATATATATAGAGAGAGAGAGAGAGAAATGGCTTCTACAGGACTAGAACTGTTTCATTCGGGAGAAATCATCAGGGCTTCCTGATGATTTCTTCTGAATGAAACAGTTCTAGTCCTGTAGAAGCCATTTCTATATATAAATATTTATACTCTGCTATGTATTGAGTACCTTACTTACTGTGGTTACCCCCGATTGAAGCCGGGATAAACTTACACATATTTATATATATATATTTATTAAAATGACAGATTAAAGTTTAAGCAAAGAATCGCTGCTTTCACCCTTAACAGGATCTTCTGTGGCTCTATGGTTTTTATATATCTGATCATCATCATCATCATCATCACCGTTTTACGTCCGTTCTTCCACGCTAGCATGGGTTAGACGGGTTGTCCTGTTGTGGGCAGTGTCTGGTCGGCTGACCATGCCTTGCTCATACAGGAACTGATTTGGCTTGATTTCTACAGCTGGATGCCCTTTCTAACACCAACCTCATTTACATTGAGTGCTGGGTGCTTTTTTACTGTGGTGCCTACACGTCCACTTTACAGTATGGGCTGGGTGCTTTTTGCCGTGGCACCTCCACGACCACCTTGCAGTAGGAGGGTGTGGGGGCATATTATCTATATGCTTCAGCTTGTACCCATGGGAGGTCAGGTACTCTGTATTACTGCGTGACGCCAGAGGTCACGGTCGTGTGTCATTGCTTTGAGAGGTGTAATTGGGTAAGGTCGGCTTTTATCACCTCATCCCAGGTCATCTTGGGTCTCCCCACTCCGCGGTTTCCATCGACTTCTAGTGCTCTGCACCTTTTTATGCAGCTGTCATCCTTCATACGCATCACATGTCCATACCAACACATCCGCCTCCCCTGCACACAGCATTTGATTCCTCTTATGTTCAGTCTCTCTCTCATTTATGCTTTGTCGTTCACGTATATTACTATTACACATCCATCGGAGCATGCAGGCTTCGTTTCTCTCTAATCTACATAAGTCTTCCACCTTCAGCGCCCAGGTCTCACTACCATGCAACATTGCTGTTCAGATACACACATCATACAGTCTGCCTTTCATTTTGAGGAAGAAGCCTTTTGCAGTTAGCAGTGGTAGCAGTTCCCTGAACTTCTTCCATCCCGTTCTTACCCTAGTTATTGTACTTTCTGAACACCCACCCCCGCTGCTAATTCGGTCACCTAGGTAGCAGAAGCTGTCTACTGTCTCTACAGAGCCCTCCCAGAGATTGGTGGTACTTGTTTCCTGTGGCTGTTTGCTGCTTGCTGTCCCAGTACAACTGCTGCATGTGAAGCCTTCATTCTTAATTAAGCTTCCTGAGATCCCGCTACATCTCTTGTGTACCCATTGTTTGCATTTGGGGCAGAGAATGGAGTTCCTACCTACACCTTTCCTACATACTGAGCAAGGCCATTTCCCTGAGGGGATCTGGGTTCTGTTTTCTCGTCTACTTACAAGGACCTTAGTCTTTGTCATGTTGACTTTGAGACCCTTTCTTTCTAGTCCCTGCTTCCAAGTTTGGAATTTCTTCTCTGATATATATATAATCCTTATCGAGCCCTCTTCAGATTTTAGTCTTCATGTTTATTATTACTCTATATATAAATACACTATAGTATAAGTTTGGTAGAAATATCCGAGGGTGAGAGCACTCAGTCCATAGGATGGGTTGAGTATAATTAGTTACAACAGTGGTATGTTCAATTAAGTTTTGTTGGGTTACACACCCCAACTCATTCAGACTTATATACATTTTTTTTTAAAATTTTATGTAACAGCCTGAATCACACACACACACACTCTCTCTCTCTCTCTCTCTCAACTATGCCATTTTAGGGAAACCTGTGGTCAGAATCATTAGTTTTTTTGTACAAAATGCCTTGTAGTATTTGTTCTCCCGCCCTCTCTCCCTCTCTCTGTAATTAGAATATTAGGTTGCCTATATTCCCCATTGGCATGACTGTTTAAGCTGACAGACAAGATTGTCAAAGTATAAAGTATAACAGCTGCCTGCTGTAGTAGTTAGGATTATGTTAGATATCAGCAGATATTCTGCAATGTAATTGTTGCTTTTAATGTAGTTAGTCTCCATTAAAACAACTATATAAAACTTTTCTTCATCTGTCTCACATATAAACCTTATGAGCTGTCAAAAAATGATTTTATTCTTACAAAAAATTACTGTTCAGTGCTCTCTCTCTCTCTCTCTCTCTCTCTCTCTCTCTCTCTCTCTCTCTCTGTATATATATATATATATATATATATATATGACAAAAGTATATATAAGCATATAGACAATATGCCCCTATCCCCTCCCACTGAAAAGTGGTCGTGGAGGTGTCACGACAAAAAAAAGCACCCAGCACTCACTGTAAATGAGGTTGGTGTTGGGAAGGGCATCCAGAATCTGTCCCGGGTGAGCTAAACACGGTCCTCTAACCTGATTCTCTCCCTAAGGGTCAACCCGTCCTACCCATGCTAGCGTAGAAGATGGACGTTAAACGATGATGACGTATCTAATTTGGAAGTATGGTCACAGCTGGAATACCTTTGATCAGAAGTGTGTTCAATAAGAACTGACTTCTGGTTCTAAACAACTATTGTGTGTCTAATTACCATAAAGGCATCATTTAATTAACTTCACGTTCTCAGCTTCTGGTCAGTTGGTTTTGCAGGGTTTTTTTTATTTTATTATTTTTTATAAAAACATGGAAACAATTTGTAATCAGCTAATTATAATAATTAAAAATATTTTAGCCCAGATGTTTCCGATTCTCTTTTTCCATATTAAGAGATTAACTAATAAAGCTTGCCTAACTTCAATTATATCTTGTATTATTTCTCTATAAAGATACTTGCTATCATCACTATTAATAATTTATTATTTTTTTTATTTTCTAATCTATTTTGTATGTTTCCTTTATTGTTTTTAGTATATTTCATCTCAAAAGTAATAATCTTTTATCATTTAAAAATAAACCTGATATAAATATGTAGATACCTGTACATGCTGGATCATGTTAAAGTATTAATTACAGGTGAAATCAAACTTGAAATGATGAACAGTTGTACTTGACTATTTTTCTTTTATAAATGAAGTGCTTTCTGTCAATTTTTAATTTACTGATTGAAGCTGCTTTCATAGAATTTACTTCATTGTTTGTTTTGATTACCTTGTGTATTAATCATTGTCATTGTATGACTTAGACCAGTCCTCTCCTGTACAGCATGGGTTAGACCAGTCCTCTCCAGTATAGCATGGGTTAGACCAGTCTTCTCCAGTATAGCTTGACTTAGACCAGTCCTCTCCACTACCACATGGGTTAGACCAATCCTCTCCAGCACAGTTAGTTTTATTAAATTTTATGCATCAAATGATGTCTTTTTATTTATTTATTTTAATTTTCATTTATTTCAGAAAAACATCCTGATGTGAAGAAGTTATTTGGTCCTGATCCTCAAATAAAATTCCTCGTTGTTTTTATGGTAATTGTTCAGATGATAACAATGTATCTTGTCAAGGATTTGGACTGGAGATATATCATTATAATTGCCTATTGTTTTGGCGGTGTCATTAATCATTCAATGTCTCTAGCAATTCATGAAATTGCTCACAACTTGGCATTTGGAACGAAGTATCCACTAGCAAACAGAGCTTTGGGAATGTTTGCTAACTTACCTCTTGGAGTTCCTGTCTCTGTCACTTTTAAAAAATATCATTTGGAACACCATCGCTTTCAAGGAGAAGATGATATAGATGTAGATATTCCGACCAAATTCGAAGGCAAGTTCTTTAACAGAACATCTACAAAATTCCTCTGGGTTATTTTGCAGCCATTATTTTACACGATACGACCGTTCTTTGTTCGTCCGAAGGCCTTTGAAAAATTGGAATTCATCAATATATGTATACAGTTTACCTTTGATAGCATCGTGTTTTATTTCCTGGGTGTAAAACCTATTGTGTACATGATTGCTGGCACGTTATTGGCAACTGGATTACATCCAATGGCGGGACATTTTATATCTGAACATTATATGTTTAAAAAGGGTTACGAAACCTACTCTTATTACGGCTGTCTCAATGCCATTACATTCAATGTTGGTTATCACAATGAACATCACGACTTCCCTTATATTGCAGGAAGCAAGTTGCCTGAGGTAAGATTTCGGTTATTTAAGTTTATTCAAAATCAGCTTTTAGTCTTTTCATTCTGTCATCATCATCATCATCATCATCATCACCGTCATCATCATCATCACCAACATCATCGTCACCAGCATCAACCATAATCAGCATCAACCATAATCAGCATCACCATCATTTGAATTACTATTTTACTTCTATTTTCCGTGTGGACATGGGTTGGATGGGTTGTCATGTATTTGAGGTTAAACAAATTAATATCTTATATTTTAGTGTTGTTTTTACAGCTCTGTGCCCTTTCTAACACCAATCACTTTACAGTGTGAACTAGGTTCAATTTATCATAGCACCAGCACTACGAATTTACAGAGTGTACTTGGTGTATTTTATTGTTACGCTAGCATTAGGTAGGTGTACATGGGTTAGACAGGTTGTTACATACTGAGGCTAGACTGGTCAGATGACAATTTCTTGCTCATAAATTCCTGGCTTCTTTGGCCTTTTCTCATGCCAACTTTACAGTGTATACTGAGAGTATTTTCTCATTACTCTGGCACTCTACTTTACAGGGCAGATTGGGTTCTTTTAATTGTCGCACCAGCACGTCCAAAATGTTTGGATGTATCTTTGCAAATATAAACTCACATATCTGATGTTGAGGAACAGTCTGGCCCCAGTCATTATGATTGTACCCTGAGTTGATCAATATTGAAGCAATTATAATATGCCAATAAAGTTTATATATATATTGCAACACTGACTTCGATCCTGCTTACTGTGTATATAATAATAATAATGAAATTATTGTGTACAGTGCTCAGATGCACTACAACTCATCAAAGGTGCATGTATAGTACATAGAATAATGTACAAATGTCAGGAAAATGAACATATAGATATGATGGCTGCATTTTCAGGTAATGCCATCACTTGAAACTTAAGCATGAGCATCACGAATGTGGCTTTTTAGTCCAACTAGGGACTTGCCTATGGCCAGCAATAATAAGCATTGCAAATAATATCACATATATTAAGCGATGCCAGTGCTTGAAGCTTTTTTAAGTGAGGAAAGTCTTTGCATGGAGCCAATCCCATTCTCTGAACATCGAATGCATTTACCTAAAAAGAAGAATTGGTCTACATCAAAGGTTCTCAACGGGGGGCATATGCACCCCTGGGGGGCGTTTGGGAGCAAGGTCGCATTAGGGGGGGGGGGGGGGGGGTTGGATCTGGGGGAGAGGGTTAGGTGGGCGCTGAAAGGCTCTTTCAGCGCAGCCAGTTAGAATCTTATCTTTTCTTCACCGATAACAATGTACAATGTATTTCATGTCTGAAATTATTGACTCAACCATAATAAGTTAACACTATATAGATGTATTTTATTCCCTATTGTATAAATAATATTACAAATAAAAAAAAAAGAAAAGAAAAAACAGAAGCGAGTAGCACACACATCTAGGACCCACATACAACACATAATCAGATAATACACACATCTAGGACCACATACAACACATAAGCAGGTAATACACACATCTAGGACCACATACAACACATAATCAGATAATACACACATCTAGGACCCACATACAACACATAATCAAATAATACACACATCTAGGACCACATACAACACATAATCAGATAATACACACATCTAGGACCACATACAACACATAATCAGATAATACACACATCTAAGACCACATACAACACATAAGCAGGTAATACACACATCTTTGGAATATTGTTAATCAATTTTTTAGTAATCTACTGATATAAAAATCAGTAGTATATTGAAAAATGGAAAAATAGGGGGGTGGGGGTTTCATGATTTCGAGGGACAAAAGGGGGCGTTTGGCCTAAATGGGTTGAGAACCTGTGTTCTACATCATTGGATTCAAATGAAGTCACGGGTTTTATATCAAAGTGACCTTCTCCTAGAGAGATGTCTTAACGGGCATTAGAAGTCTTTCGCTCCACAAAAAAAAAAAATACTTTATTGGATGGCTGTTGACTCTCCTGTTTGTTTTTCATCTCACATCACAGGTGTCCAAAATCCCCCTCCTCACCAAGCAACCTTGGTTTAGTCACCGATGACTTGACCATGCACAGGTTGAACTGGGTTACAATATACCAGTAGCAGTGAAGATCGACCTTACACACACACATATATATATATATATATATATATATACATATATATAATCTGTTTATACCCGTGTGCGTGAATGTTGCTTCTGTTGTTCATTTTCATCAAAAACACACATTGACAATAATGTTTCTTTGTTTTTCTTTTGTAGCTCCATAAAATTGCTCCAGAATTTTACAAAGATCTCCCATGCCATACTTCTTGGGTGAAAGTGATTTACGATTTCATAATTGATCCAGAAATTGGACCCTATTCAAGAATAAAACGTTCTACGATAAAAAAATCCAAATAATTCGGAAGGATTCTGTGTACTCTTTTGGACATTTCTTATTTGATTATTTTTTTTATAAATATGGAAAATTTGTTTCTATTTCTAATTCTTCATTTATTGAGGTTTTTCTGTCTCATCTGAAATTGTTAACTTTATAAATGACAATAGTTGTTGTTGTTGTTGAAGTTACTTCTGCTTTTATATAATGGAAACCTGACTGCAACTGACTGAAAACTCTGCAATGTAGAATGTATGTAGATTTACTTACTTTAATCAAGATATATACATTATTCAAGAAATATATATGGAAACATAAAGGCCTGATGAATATTGAAAACAGATTAGAAGATATATTATCTTAAATAAATTGATCTGTTTAAGCATGAAACCAGCCGATAGGCAATATAATGTTATATAATATCATTATGTATATATATATATAGTTGTGTGTGTATATATACGTTAATCCATGTACAAGTTTTACAGGATTGATTTCAATTCAAATGAAATTTGGTCACAAACTAAGGGAAGAATTCTATGTATGATATGGGAGGTGTGTAAGTCTCTTGAGTATCAAGTTTGTCTATATATATATATATATATATATATATGTGTGTGTGTATATAAACAAGCAATTTTTTTTTTTTTTTATGAAACAATGAGTAAATTTAGATTGTTTAAACTATGTAGACATATTGTAAGTTTATTCAACGCGAGTTTAACCCTTTAACAGGCTTTATCTCACATATTATCAAATCTATGAGATTTTGATATTATTTATTTTGAGAACAATACCTTAACATCAATATGAGCAGCTGGTTGAAGCAGAGAGAGTTGAGATAATTCTGACTGGATATGGCTGATTTAAATGCTAAAACGTTAACTATAGAGTTAGACATATACAGCCCTGGAGACAATAAGCTAACCTACTTTATATATATATATATATATATATATATATATATATATATATATATATATATATATAGTATTTACGTATCGAGAAAGAGAGAAAAAGGAGGGATAGGTGAAACATATAGTTATTTGCCAAGTAGCGTATGCCAAAGGTGCTCGGTACTAGTGCCGGCAGTATTAAATATTCAAAGTGTTAATATTTAGTGGGCTAGAGAGTTAGCAGAGCGTAAGCACGTGGGAAAGTAAAAAATCGGAGAATAGATCGTTAAAACATGTTTATTTAAAATATCACCTACGTACGTTTTGCCCAGTTGGGCTTCTCAAGGGCATAAATAGTCACAAGTGTTCCTTATATAGTTCGGAAAGAGTTTTGGGGGTTATATATATATATATGTGTGTGTCTTTCTGATTAACTTCAGCTTCTATGTTTTGATACTATTATGAGAACATATGATAATATTTTTCAAATACTGACCTAGTAATTTTAAGGCATCACTGGGGGATTCCAATCTTTTAAAATGGAATAATGGGTTGTACTGTTGATAGGATAAACATGGTGTATAGTTGACAGACAGAAGTATTGTTAGTATTAGGTTCAGTTAAAGATATCAACCAAGTTCTAGTCATAATTTGATCTTTTTTTATGCAATTGGAGTGTTTTTCTATCTACCTATGTATGTATGTATGTATGTATGTATGTGTGTATGTATGTGTGTGTGTAGATATATCTGTATATGTGTATATATATATGTATATGTGTGTATGTGTGTATATATGTATGTGTGTATATATGCATATATGAATGGATATATATAATGTGTGTGTGTATATGTATGTGTGTATATATATGCATATATGAATGGATATATATGTGTGTGTGCATATATATATATATGTATGTGTGTATATATGCATATATGAATGGATATATATAATGTGTGTATAGATATATATATATGTATATACGTGTGTGTGTGTGTATATGCATATATGAATGGATATATATAATGTGTGTGTGTATATATGCATATATGAATGGATATATATGTATGTGTGTATATATGCATATATGAATGGATATATATAATGTGTGTGTATATATATATGTATATGTGTGTATGTGTGTATATATGCATATATTAATGGATATATATAATGTGTGTATAGATATATATATATGTATATACGTGTGTGTGTGTATATATGCATATATGAATGGATATATATGTGTGTGTATATGTATATGTGTGTATATATGTATGTGTGTATATATGCATATATGAATGGATATATATGTATGTGTGTGTATATATATATATGTATGTGTGTATATATGCATATATGAATGGATATATATAATGTGTGTATAGATATATATATATGTATATACGTGTGTGTGTGTATATGCATATATGAATGGATATATATAATGTGTGTGTGTATATATATATATGTATATGTGTGTATGTGTGTATATATGCATATATGAATGGATATATGTGTGTGTATATATATATGTACATGTGTGTATATATGTATGTGTGTATATATGCATATATGAATGGATATATATGTGTGTGTATATATATATGTACATGTGTGTATATATGCATATATGAATGGATATATATGTGTGTGTATATATATATGTATATGTGTGTATATATGTATGTGTGTGTATATGTGTGTATATATGTATGTGTGTATATATGCATATATGAATGGATATATATGTGTGTGTATATATGTATGTGTGTATATATGCATATATGAATGGATATATATGTGTGTGTATATATGTATGTGTGTATATATGCATATATGAATGGATATATATGTGTGGAAAAATAGACATTAAATGATGATATATGACAATTATTTAATGATTTTCAATATAAAGAACTAAAGTGTTCAAGATGAGATATAAATCTATAGACCAGTTAATTATCGTTATTATTTATTAGAAGTTTCTAATTCAATTCCAAACTTCAGATCTTTAATGGAACAATCTAATTGTATTGTCAATGGAAACTCTGTTTCCTTGGTCCAATCTGATGACCGGCTTTTTTTGTTTTTATGGTTTATTTTAGTTCATCTATTGTCTCGTGAAAAATCAATATTCTATTGAAATATGTAACATATTTTTTTAAGGATAGCACTACTGTTTTTCTCTTTGTGAAATATATGGGTAAAATTGACCCCGAATAAAAGATGACCCCACTGTTTTATATGTGAGAAATGGGTAAAATTGACCCCGAATAAAAGATGACCCCACTGTTTTATATGTGAGAAATGGGTAAAATTGACCCCGAATAAAAGATGACCCCACTGTTTTATATGTGAGAAATGGGTAAAATTGACCCCGAATAAAAGATGACCCCACAGTTTTATATGTGAGAAATGGGTAAAATTGACCCCGAATAAAAGATGACCCCACTGTTTTATATGTGAGAAATGGGTAAAATTGACCCCGAATAAAAGATGACCCCACTGTTTTATATGTGAGAAATGGGTAAAATTGACCCCGAATAAAAGATGACCCCACTGTTTTATATGTGAGAAATGGGTAAAATTGACCCCGAATAAAAGATGACCCCACTGTTTTATATGTGAGAAATGGGTAAAATTGACCCCGAATAAAAGATGACCCCACTGTTTTATATGTGAGAAATGGGTAAAATTGACCCCGAATAAAAGATGACCCCACTGTTTTATATGTGAGAAATGGGTAAAAATCCAAACCTTTATTTATGTAGAATTTGAAGTTGGTGAAAATTGTCAAAATATTGGCCTCCTCCCATACCATCAATGTTTTGGGGGTTCACATTATCTGTTGTCATAGTAACATATAAACTACAGACTATTCAGATCTTCCGTGGTGTTGAAAGGGAAATTTAGTGTCAGAGATTAGAACAAAAAAAAAAAACAAATTAATTTTTTAGTCCCCTCTCCCTTTGATTATTTTGTTTTTTGATCATTTGCTATCTATTTGTGTCAAAACCTTCAGCTTCAGCCCTCAACTTATATCAGGTCACTTTCAGCCCTCAACCTACATCAAATCACCCTCTGTTAAGAATTAATCTTCGTTTATTTAACCCTTTTAAACACCTTTTTTGGACTCTATAGCAAGAATATTACCAGTTAAAACAATCTAATAAGCATTTTTAGGTTGATTCATTGCTTATATAGTATTATTGGTCACATATCAAATCTAATATTTCAACCTAGAAGTGCTGCTATAAAGGTTAAATAATGGCAGGCGTAATGAAATAAAATTCCTTTCCACATTGGTTTCTGAAAACTTAGCTAAATCTGTTTAATTTCTTATATGGATTTTATCACAATCATTCACTAGAAGTGATGTAATAAATACAGCTTCTATTGAAAAATGTTCAAAGTCCTATGATTTAACCCATTAGCATTTACATTACTCTATATTTACTATTGTATTTTCATGGTAAACACTTTATTTCACATAATATCGAATTTACGAGATTTTGATATTTATTTTGAGAAAAATGCCATAACATAAATACAAGCAGCCAGTTTGAACAGAAAGAGGTGAGAGAATTCTGGCTGGATACAGCCGGTTTAAATGCTAAAGGGTTAAGGTGTTCCAGTGGTGACCATTATATATATATATCAAGGACTGCATTCCCGATATATCCTTTATGAATTGTCAAATTGTTCTAAATGCCTCTTATATTTACAACATTAAATCTTTGCAGATCTTTGATAATTTCTGCTCTTCTTCAGAATTGTTGAAAAAAATATTTGGATGAATTATAAAACTTTCTATTCAAAGTTCTGTTCAAACCAAAATGTAATAATACTTTACATCTCTAATATCATGAAAAATGACAGGCAAACAGAAAACTTTAATTTTAAATATTGAAAATTAGAGTATTCTCTAGTTTTTATTTGAAATTGTTTTGTTTTCTGATTCTTATTACTGAATGGTATTTTTAAATTATTATTTAAAATAATATATATATTCCTCTGTATGGAAAACTGTAATGGATCTTCCAAAGCCATAAATTTATTTTATTATATTGTACTATATTGGAAGAAACATGATATAAACTCCCATCTTCAATTGTATGATTTTTTATTTTTAATAAATTTTCTAGTCATGAAATTACCTACAATATGATTTGGGACTTAAAAATCATTGAAAATTTCATATATTTCTTTGCAAAATTGAAACTGTTGTGCATTTAGTTTTGGTACCTTGTCAAACTAATGCACAGTTTTACTTATTCAGTCATATTAATCTATTCTTTATATTTATTTCATTCAATCTTTAATGGAATAAATTTTATATTTAACACTCCAATAAAAGAAATTTGTAATTAGCTTCTATTTACTTGGTTTCTTTTTTATAGCATATGCTTTTGATTTAATGGTTTAACCCTTTAGCATTTCCATTACTCTATATATACTATTGTATTTTCACAGTAATCACTTTATCTTACATAATATCGAATCTATGAGATTTTGATAATATTTATTTTGAGAACAATACCTTAATATAAGTATGAGAGGCCAGTTATGGCTAGTTTGAACAGAAAGAGATGAGAGAATTCTGGCCAGATACGGCCGGTTTAAATGCTAAAGGGTTAACTCTCTAGCATTTCCACTATATAGATATTATTGTATTTTGTCGGTAAATGCTTTATCTCACATAATATTGAATCTACGAGATTTTGATATTTATTTGGAGAACAATATTTAACGTTGGTATGAGCGACCAGTTTGAACAGAAAGATGTGAGAAAATTCTGGCCAGATACGGCTGGTTTAAATGTTAAAGGGTTAAAGGAATCTTTATTACTTCAGCCCAGAGAAGAAATAAGTATTCAATACTAGTTCTTTAACTTTTACACCTCCATATTACTTTTGGGCATTTTTCTCCATTTATTGTTTTCGGAGATGAATGTAACTATTGCACATGAAAGCCATTTAACTGAAAGTTTTGGTACTTCCTTTGGAATGTAAACAATCTAAAGAATGATTTGATTTCAAGTTCTTGTAGGACCTCAGCATTAATTCCATGGATTACGCCATTATTCAATTAAATACAGTTTGTGGGGCTAAGTTTTTTTTTTTTATGGTAATTATTCCTCCATCAGTTCCGACAATGAGTATTCAGTCGTACAATCAACAGAACACACAACTCATAAATTGATATGCAAGTCACGGAATATTCCACAGATATATATATACCGTTAACCCTTTGGATATCAAATCGGCCAAAACCAGCTCTAATTTTATTACACAAAAACCACCTATTTTAAAGGGTAATTAAAATTTGTTTTTTTCCAGCCTCCGTAAATCCTTGGCAGGCAGAACCCATGTAGCGCAGGCATATATATATTTAGCTTTGTATAGTAGAACCAGAGTTGGGTGACCTAGGTAGATGAGGAAGAGAAACAGTCACAACCTTTTTCAGTGTCTTTGAAACTAATCGGAGGTTAGATTTAGATTGAAGATGGCAATCACAACAGTGTACCCTATCATCAAGTGGTGCTGTTAAATCCTAATGTCCTGTACCACACGAAACCACATTAGCAAGACATTCTTGAAGAAGTATAAAACAACACTATGACTGCATCACATTAAAAATAAGTCTTTACAGGTTGGAGAGGACTCTTAAGTCCAGTAAGACAACCTCTCTAGAACTGGTGACATGAACAAAGCACCTAGTCCATGCTGTAAAGTGGCCGGGATTGGAAGAACATCCAGCCAAAATTATGAAAAGCACAACCAATATGATTTCCACAACAATCTGTCTACTAGTAAAGATACTATCAAAATTTGGATTAACAAACAGATTTTTTTCCTTCTTAATCAGTACAGGATATTAAGAGCTAAACTGCAGATTAAGTCTATACTATACAAATATAATTCATTTAAACTGAGAGTTGGCAATCCTAAGGTTTGAAAATGTCAAACAAACAATATTTGTTTTGTGGGGGAGAGGGGGTATTTTTCTTGAGTTTTCAAAGGTAAAGGAATGGCATTTCTTTTATATAGGAAAAGAAAGAATACTTTTTTTATATATTTTTTAGTATAATTACATTGGTTTCATTCAGTTTTGCCTGCTTTGGTGTGGCTGCTTTTCATGACACCATATGTCGGAAATGAGAAATTGATTCTTTTAAAATAATGGGGTTTTTTCTTTACTTTATACTAAGCCAGAGGTTCACAATATTTACACTACTAAAGATTCCTTTTATTTAAATGAATTTCCTCATGAACCCCACTACCACAATTACTCCCTTCCCAGATTGTTATACAATGAGATTAACTAAGAGAGAAATGAATACATAATAGCCTGCATATGTTGTTTTTTAACCAACTACTTGAGTTTTTAACTTAACAGACCCCAGTACGAGCTTTAAGGAGCCTGAGTTGGAAACCTCTGTACTGAAACCGTAATATTAGAGAACATATCAAGAAGAAAATATGATGATCCCAACTTTCCTAAGATCATTATAACAGCACAACACAAGGGTCTAAAGTCTGTCTTAATCCTCATCTAGCCGGTTGCATGGAGTGAAGCGACTGACAATACAAGACTCTCCCCTGGACAGGACGCCAGTCCATCGCAGTGTTAAACCCCCAGCTATTGTTGGTACTAATTTTCAGCTGAGTATACTGGAGCAACGTGAAATGAAGTGTTTTGCTCAAGAACACAACACACAACCCAGGAATCGAACCCACAATATTATGATCATAAGTCCAACACCCTTACCATTTGCTTCCACAACACATGGTATATTATATTTATCAAGGGATCCCTTTTTCAGACAATGTTTTATGGTCAGATACATTTCATTATGACATGCTGAGGTACAGTATACCTGAAGTGAAGCTTTGTTCCAGTTCTGACTCACTTAGACTCCCTATAGTGGTGGAAACTTGTACTTATCTTGTCCCTGTATCACCTCCTAGGAGTTGGAATGGCTATTTCAACACATCTCCCTTTCTATCCTCTGGGGGTAAAGCTTTCTCTATTTTGTCTGCTGTGGTTCACACACGGGGGTTCTGTATACAAAAAACTGTTCTCCCAAAGTCTCCTGGCTTTTATCATGTAAAACTTTGTAATATTGATTCTACTTTTGGCACAAGGCCAGCAATTATCCCAGTACATTACTGGTACTTTATTTTATCGACCCCGTAAGGATGAAAGGCAAAGTTGACCTCGGCGGGATTTGATCTCAGACCATAAAGCGCCGTAACTCTTTGTTGCAAAGCATAGCGTCCGACCCTAACATTTGTTTATGTTTGATTCACTATCCTGAATAAATTATATTCCACTAGCTGAGGTACCTGGCTTTGCCTGGGAGAACAGAGAAAACGATAGTATTGGATATGTTGTCTGGTATGAGGTGAGACTAATGTGTGTGAGAGAGAGACATAAAAAAAAAAACAATCATAAAATTCCTTATTAGGCTGGGGGAGTAAACTGCCGATTAAATGATAGCATTGGCCTTTGATTTTAAATGTGAAATAACCAGTCTGTATGATTTTTCAGCTCCAAAGGACGTCATCTGAAACACACCAATATACCACATAACATTGCTTCTGAAGTGTTTAGCTTCGTTAGTACGGACTGTAGGTAGTATATGGATAAAAGCTGGAGGGTAGATTAATTTCAAATAGTATCACGTTTTCTTTGTTCTGTAAAATCAAAGACTAAAACGACTTTATAAAAGCTAACACAATATTGTTAAACCTTCCTATAGATCAAAAGATCCATAGTTTAAGCCATTTCTAGACTTTCGTGGAACGTTACTCTCTCTCTCTCTCCGAATATCTAACACTTTAATTGTATCTCTCTCTTCCTGCCTCTCCCTCTCTCTTTAGATGTGTGAGTGTGTATAGTTTGTGTGATCCAATCAACCAACCAACCAATAAACATCTCTCTTATATATATAGGTTCCATAAGATAGTAAATTATTGTTAGGTCAACAGATATATTTGTTCCAGCTCTCTGAGTTAAAATCCCATTGAAGTCAACTTTACATTTCATCTTTTCAGAGTTCATAGATACAGTACAAGTCCAGGGATAATGGATTGACAGAATTATTAAAGAAGTGGACGAATTGTTTTGTAGTATCTGATCTGGTTTCAATTCTCTGAGTTTAATTTCTTTCTGGACAGGAAGGGTTGTGACTGACAGATATGAGATTAAGTAGCAGGTAGTATCAGTAATGGAAATACTGAATATCAGATAGTATTAACAATGGAAAGGTTTAATATCAGATAGTATCAGCAATAGGAAGATTTAATATCAGCAATGGAAGGATTTAATATCAGATAATATCAGCAATGATAAAGGGTTAAAAGGAAAAAAAGGACATACTGGACATAATCCTAGATGAACTGCTTAATATGTTTGGTCTTACCAATGCAGATAAGCTCTGAGGCTAAACAACAATAACAATGACAACACCAACAATAACAATGACAACACCAACAACCACAATGAGAATGACAACCATAACAACAATAGTTGACCTTTCACAGGTATTATCTTACATTATTAGGTTAAAAGTCATTGTAATGTTCTACCTTTATCACAGGTGATATTTTGCAGGTGTTTTATGTTGTTGTTCTTTTTAGAGAAGCCTACGCAGCAATATAAGCTAATCATAGTCATGCCAGATTTAGGACAAATGAGGCCCTCTACTAGTTAAGTTATGGGGCCTTGTACTAGTTAAGTTATGAGACTCTGTACTAGTTAAGTT
Organism: Eledone cirrhosa; assembly: GCA_964016885.1. Taxonomy (NCBI): domain Eukaryota; kingdom Metazoa; phylum Mollusca; class Cephalopoda; order Octopoda; family Eledonidae; genus Eledone; species Eledone cirrhosa. The sequence continues at coordinate 40,432,873 of OZ024754.1, forward strand.
ATGAGACTCTGTACTAGTTAAATTATGATGCCCTCTGCTAGTTAAGTTATGAGGTCCTGTACTAGTTAAGTTATGAGGTCCACTGCTATTTAAGTTATGAGGCCCTCTACTAGTTAAGTTATGGGGCCTTGTACTAGTTAAGTTATGAGACTCTGTACTAGTTAAGTTATGAGACTCTGTACTAGTTAAATTATGATGCCCTCTGCTAGTTAAGTTATGGGGCCCTGTATTAGTTAAGTTATGAGGCTCTGTGCTAGTTAAGTTATGAGACTGTGTTAGTTAAGTTATGAGACTCTGTGCTAGTTAAGTTATGAGACTGTGCTAGTTAAGTTATGAGACTCTGTGCTAGTTAAGTTATGAGGTCCTGTACTAGTTAGCTTATGAGACCCTGTACTAGTTATGAGGTCCTGTAGTAGTTAAGTTATGATGCCCCTTACTCATAAAAAATTCATCATAAAAACTGTTTTTGGTAGGAAGTTGTTAAGATGTTCTCTTCTCAATCATGTGGGGTCCTGTCCCTCTGCGTGGTGGCCTCAGCATGTGTCCTCCTTCAGTTGACTGATGCCTTATGAATGGAATTTGGTAGGTGAAAACTGTGTAGACGCCTGTTAATATATAGGTGTGTGTTTGTTTATGTCCAATAACTCACAGGCTCAACAAAAAAGATTAATACAATAAGTACAAGAACTGAAAAATAATAATTACCGGAGTCAATGATTGACTAAATCCTTTGAAGGCAATGCCCCAGCATGGTCACAGACTACTGAAACCAGTAAAATATATAAAAGAATTATCATGTACCCTCTATGCTATGTATTTCCAAGTATTATAAAGAGGAAGAAAAGGAAATGTGAAAGTTAAAGAAACTATTGAGATATGTTATATT
>OZ024754.1:40438758-40458758 GCA_964016885.1 Eledone cirrhosa
GATTGTTACACACAGAGATACAATGTCTTCTATATAAGATACACATCTTAAATAGCTTGTTACACACAGAGATACAATGTCTTCTATATAAGATACACATCTTAAATAGCTTGTTACACACAGAGATACAATGTCTTCTATATAGGATACACATGTTTTGGAGATGAGTGGAGTATTGTTGATAGAGAAGAAGACAAACAATGAATTACAGAGGAGTGATGGGAATAGATCCAGTGATGTGATGAGAAATAGAATGAGATGGTTGGGTCATGTGTTGAGGGAGAGTGATGGGAATAGAGCCAGTGATATATACCGTATTTCCCGGCGTCGAAAAACGCTACTTTTTACCTAAAATAAGCCTAAAAGAATCTACCATGCGTCCCGGAGGCCAAAGGTTGTTATTTTTTTTCAAATTTTTGGTTGTCAAAATTAGGGTGCCTCCCCGAGAGGACAGAGCCGCTTCGGCGCCGAGAACTACGGTATATTATTTTGATATATTTTCATGCAAGCTAATGATAATTCAATATCAAAACAGTTTTCCATTCAAACCTTTATTGTTTATTAGTTTAGGGACCAGCTAGGTTAATACGGTCCCTAATATATATATATATATATCATCATCATCATATAATGTCTATCTTCCACGCTAGCATAGGTTATATGGGAATTGTCCCACTTGAGGCAAGACTGGTCGGGTGAACATGTCTCGCTTGTATAGGACTGTATCTGGCACATATATATATATAGCTTGTTACACACAGGCGTGTGGCTGAGTGGTTAGAGAATTGGATTCGCAATCGTAAGGTTGTGAGTTCAATTTCTGGACCAGGCGATGCGTTATGTCCTTGAGCAAGACACTTTATTTCACGTTGCTCCTTCTACCTGGAGTTGCGACCAATAGATAGTATTAGCAATTGGAAAGACCAACGGAAACATTGTTCCCTCGGTCCGATTTGACGAAAGTCGATCGTCTTCCTATATATATATATATATATATATATATATATACATATATATATATTCATGAGTGAACGATAATAATATTATCATAATATTATTAGTATTCCGAGTTCAAATCCCGCCGAGGTTAACTTTGCCTTTCATCCTTACGGGGTTGATAAAATAAAGTACCAGTAATACACTGGGGTAATTGCTGGCCTTGTGCCAAAAGTAGAAACAATTATTAATATGTGTTAGATGACCAACTGTTGGGAATACATAGTATTTTATAATGTATACATCGGCTGATGAACCTCATTTGAATACCAAACAATTTTATGGCCGGCTTTACTGAAAATTAAAAAAACAAAGTTTTTTTTTGCTCTTAACATGGTGGACAGCTAAATGTATTCATGAATGAATGATGATAATATTATAATTGTTTCTACTTTTGGCACAAGGCCAGCAATTACCCCAGTGCATTACTGGTACTATATTTTATCAACCCTGTAAGGATGAAAGGCAAAGTTAACCTCATCGGAATTTGAACTCAGACCATGAAGTGCCGTAACTGTACGCTGCATAACATGGCGTTCGACTCTCTACCGATACTGCCAATCTACTGCCCTTCATAATGATAATATTATAATTGTTTCTACTTTAGGCACAAGGCCAGCAATTACCCAGTACGTTACTGGTACTTTATTTTATCGACCCCGTAAGGATGAAAGGCAAAGTCAACCTCGGCGGGATTTGAACTCAGATCGTAAAGGGACGTAACTATGCTGGAAAGCATGGCGTCCGACCCTCTACCGATACTGCCAATCCACCGCCCTAATATTATAATGATATCATAATATTATTAATGTTTGGTTGGTTTGTTTGCCAAAAAGCAGAGGATGCTGTGGGTTTGAAACATCTTCCCTGTGCTTAAGAAAATGGACCCCTTCAGTCGTGCCTGATCATGGGTTTGCATCTGAAAGGTCCTCTACAAAGTACAAACCTAAGCAAGGTGTTTTGTCGAAGATCAGTGGTCCCTTGTGCCAGCCAGTCTCTCCTCTACATTGATGTTCTGATGTTGTCCAGGAGGAAGGCAAAGGTTGATACAGTTTAACATCTGTGTTGTCCTGGTCAACATGTTTTGTGGAAGACCACCAGTTGGCCTTGCATGACATGCTCCCCTCTCCATGCCACCAATGTTGACCAAAGGAAAGGGAAAGGCTGATACAGCTTGGCACCAGTGTCATCACAATCAAATGATATTTGCTGCCCCTGGATGGGATGCCAGTTCACAGCAGAGTTAATCTCCAGAAATCTAACTTTATATAGAAACCCAATTGTAAGACGTAAGGGCAGGTGAAAGATCTTACCTCAGCATATTGAATCTTCATGTCTGTATGTAGTTGACGAAAACGGCTATAACGCCTAAACACAGACCAACACTCATCTTTAACACATATCTGTAATAGATTAATAAAAGACATGGTTATAGAGAGAAATCATAGTCATCAGTCTTCTTATTTCTGTAATAATCTATAATTATTGATTATAATCAATAACACAAAAGACACAAGTCCTGTCCCAACCATATCTCCCTAAAAATTTCTCAGAACAAGGGAGCATCTATGAGGTTGAATGTGCCAGAAATAGCAACTAAATCTCCTCCAAATTTCACCCTAGTGTCTTAAAAAAAGGGACACATTTGATACTATAGTCTTAACCCTTTAGCATTTAAACCAGCCATATCCAGCCAGAATTCTCTCACCTCGTTCTGTTCAAACCAGCCATAATCGACCACTCATGCTGATGTTAAGGTAGTGTTCTTAAAATAAATAACATCAAAATCTCATAGATTCGATATTATGTGAGGTAAAGTCTTTACCATGAAAATACAATAGTATATATAGAGTAATGTAAATGTTATGCGAGATATTATGTGAGATAAAGCCTTTACCATGAAAATACAATAGTAAATATAGAGTAATGTAAATGTTATGTAAGATATTATGTGAGATAAAGCCTTTACCATGAAAATACAATAGTAAATATAGAGTAATGTAAATGTTATGGGAGATATTATGTGAGATAAAGCCTTTACCATGAAAATACAATAGTAAATATAGAGTAATGTAAATGTTATGGGAGATATTATGTGAGATAAAGCCTTTACCATGAAAATACAATAGTAAATATAGAGTAATGTAAATGTTATGGGAGATATTATGTGAGGTAAAGCCTTTACCATGAAAATACAATAGTAAATATAGAGTAATGTAAATGTTATGGGAGATATTATGTGAGATAAAGCCTTTACCATGAAAATACAATAGTATATATAGAGTAATGTAAATGTTATGGGAGATATTATGTGAGGTAAAGCCTTTACCATGAAAATACAATAGTAAATATAGAGTAATGTAAATGTTATGGGAGATATTATGTGAGATAAAGCCTTTACCATGAAAATACAATAGTAAATATAGAGTAATGTAAATGTTATGGGAGATATTATGTGAGATAAAGCCTTTACCATGAAAATACAATAGTAAATATAGAGTAATGTAAATGTTATGGGAGATATTATGTGAGATAAAGTCTTTACCATGAAAATACAATAGTAAATATAGAGTAATGTAAATGTTATGCGAGATATTATGTGAGATAAAGTCTTTACCATGAAAATACAATAATAAATATAGAGTAATGTAAATGCTAAAGGTTTAAATATATAGAATGATGAGGTGATCCCAGTTGAACCCCTTTCAATCACAATTCTGCTCAATCAGGGTTTACATTAGGCTAGACTTTACTTCCTAACACTAGTGTAAAACCTACAACCATACTATGTACTCCTTATCTTAATCCCTGCAATGGGCCAACATCTAAAGAAGGGGAAGTCTTTTCATGATAGGACTGGGGGTCCCTATCATTAAAACAGCTGAGAAACCTCCTACAAGAAACAACCTCGTAGGAGGCCAGCTAAGTCCTACATAAATGTGAGCTGTGACAGCAGCTACCAGGTTTAACTAGAAAACAAGAACAATAACCTCCTGATCTACTCTCTCACCCCTGTATAACTTACCTAACAAGTGTCTAACCACATTAGCTCCACCTAACTATTCTTATCTCATCTAACCTCTTCTCAAAACTCCCATTTGTTTCTATTACAATTGCATTAATTACACAACAGTTAAATACCTTTGTCTACACAAAGGAGTCATCATTTCACAGCTGCAACAAAATTTGTTCACTAACAAAAAAAAAGCTGCTGCTGTTGCAGGTACAGACATGAACTGAATAAGAATTTCTTAAGAGATATTCTATACACATCGATTGGTTGTACTGACTAACCACAGCTACCCATAAATCTGCTTAATTGTCTGCTATATCAAGTCACCTTGACCTCTAAGTCAGTTCTATTTACAACTGTTTAGCCGCTAACTTTAATCAACAGCTTAAAAAGTAGAAAGCAAATGGCCCGTGTGAAATGTTGCCCTACATATGCCCAGGGTTTGTGATGTATTAACAAAGGCAAAAATTAGTCTTCCATTCAGCCTGAATCACTGAACCTTTATTATATAAAGGTTGTCACAAAAAAATGTATACAGACTTTGAGATATCTGGTGTTGAAATGTGTATACATTTTTTGGAACACCCTGGAGAGAGAGAGAGAGAGAGAGAGAGAGAGAGAGGGGGGGGGTTAGTTATTTCTTTCCAAAATATTCCATAAATATTTCAAGATTTGACACAAAGATACAAATTTATAGAAGAGTATAATATTGTTGTTTCTCTCCAGGTGGGCTCTGAACAAGCAGACCTATAATTAAAAGCCTTCCAGTGGTGACCTTCAGTACCAGTTCTAAATATAAGCTGAGTGGACTACTGCCATGAGCCTCATAGTCTAATGGGCTCCATCCCTGTTTTAAATATGTATTAAGATATAACAATTAAACATGACATTTTTGTCAAAATTTAGAATATTATAATTGTTATTAAACACATTTCTTTTTCTTTGGGGTGTCACCTGGTTTAGAGGTTGGCATGAGTGAATACTGGAAAGGAAGGTAAAGGGGAAGGGCTCCTCAACTTCTCCAATCCCCAACTCCAGCATCTCCTCAACTTTCTCTAACATACTCCCTCCTAAATAACCCTCAATATGGTTTCCATAAAACCAAATCTACTAGGGACTGCTAAGTTATTCACAAGTGGGCTCTCATTCTCAAGAAACTCCAGAAATTTAGTGAAAGCAACATCATTGCTCACAGCCAGGTCTGGCAAGCAAATCTCCACCTAGGGTCTCTACCTATCTTTGGGGTCCCTACTCAGTCTACAGTCATTGCTCACAGGTCTGGCAGGCAAATCTCCACCAAAAACTACCCATCTTTAAGGGCTCTACCTGTCTACAGTCATTGCTCACAGTCAGGTCTGGCAGGCAAATCTCCTTTTGGTCAACTAGATCTAACCTTTTGGTCAACTAGATCTGACCTTTTAGTCAACTGGGTCTGACCTTTTGGTCAGCTAGATCTGACCTTTTAGTCAACTGGGTCTGACTTTTGGTCAAACTGGGTCTGACTTTTGGTTAACTAGGTCTGACTTTTTAGTCAACTAAGTCTGACTTTTTAGTCAACTAAGTCTGACTTTTTAGTCAACTAGGTCTGACCTTTGGGTTAACTAGGTCTGACCTTTGGGTTAACTAGGTCCGACCTTTTCGTCAACTGGGCCTGACCGTTTGGTCAACTTCTATTTTCTTTGACGCTCTATAAAACAATAGATTTATAAGTAGAAACTTACTTTGACTTCATATTCATAGTGAGTATCGGAACCGTGTCCTCTATAAAGGTAAGTAGGAATGTATATCCGTATGGCACTGGTTTGGTTCTGGTTAGTGCCAGTAAAAATGTCAGGAGAAGAAGGCTGCAAAAGACAAGCATTTAGTAATTTCAGAGACTCTCTTATACGTAGCTTAAACAAGTTTACATTGGTTAAAACAATGATAGGAATACATGCATAGAATAACTGTTTCTATTTTTGGTACAAGGCCAGCAATTATCCCAGCCTATTACTGGTACTTTATTTTATCGACCCCGTAAGGATGAAAGGCAAAGTTAACCTCGGCGGAATTTGAACTCAGACCGTAAGGGGTCATAACTCTATGCTGCAAAGCATGGAGTCCGACCCTCCGCAGATACTGCCAATACATGCATGAAATAATAATTTCTTTATTAGCCACAGAGGGGTCACATTAAGGATACATTAAATATGAGACAGGACGATTCAGTGTGGGTTTTTCTTTGTATAAAATAACATTTTATAAAAGAGACTAAGAAAATAAACAAGTAAAAACAAACAACAAATTTCTCAAAGGTCAGGAGACTACAAGGGTCACTTGTGTAGAAATCCCACGAAAGTCACGGTCACCCTGTCCGCTAAGGCAGAGTGCCCTCTCCCAGTTGTTCCCCTCCAATCTACAGGCGTATGCTCAAGGCAGGCCCATTCACACAGACCATGTTCACCACTCTCACCCACCTTTCAACAAACTGGTTGGAAGACAGAACTTCCCTCTCCACCTTGATTTTCCAATTCAAGTGAAATCTAAAAAAAGTTAATCAGGCTTTCAAATGCATCTACCACACGACCTCTTTCGCCATGGCGACTAAGCAGATAAAAACTGCCTGTCCTTCCCCTCTAAAGGAAGGCGGCAGGGTGATCTTCACAATTGACTCAGTTGATAGTTGGATCCGCCCTACACGTGACAGCAGGTGCTCCACATAAGCTCACAGGCCAGCATTACTCAGACACTCGGCAAGTGCGTGCAGGACAGTTTCGTCGCACTGCACACACCTCTGACAGGCCCAACCGACTGTATTTCCATGCTTGTAGAGGTTATCCCGAACTGGCAAAGCTTCTCGGTAGCACTGCCAGGCCAGGGATTTCTGGAAGTTGTTGATGGGCCCATTATTAAAAAAACAACAACAGATATAAGTTTGTTAAATCTCCAAATACCAGAGTTGTGACTGGCAGATAATACCAGCAATGAGAAAATATAAGTATTAATGTTGATATGATGGACTAAATCCCTTGAAGGCAGTGCTCCAGTATGACACAGTCTGATGAAATCAGTAAAAGAATAAAGTATTCCTGTATAACTTAGTTATGAGGAATTAAAAAGTAAACTGTAAAGGCTTTGAACCAGTATCAATTATATGATTGTTATTAGGAGGTTTTTATTATAAAGAAACATTTTGTTTGAAGAGTTTTTTTTTACTGATAAGAAAAGAGAAACAGTGAAGAGCGATAAGAAATATTATGTAAAGTAATGTGAGGTGAGTTACGTTAGATATGAGAAGGACTGTTCATACAGAGATAGAGGTGTCATAAAGATAAAGAAGTCTGTCATTGAGAGAGAGGGATAGTCTTATATATATCATCATCATCATCATCATTGTTTAACGTCCATCTTCCACGTTTGCATGGGTTTGGATACATATATATATATATGATAGAGAGAGAGATAGATAGATAGATAAAATGTAGAAAGGGAGAGAGAACGGCATATATATATATATATATTTATTAAAATAACAGATTAAAGTTTAAGCAAAGAATCGCTGCTTTCACCCTTAATGGGATCTAAATTTATTATTATTACTATATATATATATAATCATCATCATCATCATCGTTTAACGTCCATCTTCCACGCTTGCATGGGTTTGGACGGGAGTTTTCCCACTTGAGGCAAGATTTGTTGTCCTGCTCGTATAGGACTGTCTGGCGGGTTTTCTACGGCTGGATACCCTTCCTAACACCAACCACGTTTACAGTGTGGACTGGGAGGTTTTTACCGTGTTACCTACACGGCCACATTACAGCGTGGGCTGTGTGTTTTTTTGTCGTGACACCTACACGACCTCATTTGTTTCGGACTGGATGTTGTGGTACCAACATAACTTCATATATATATATATATAGAGAGAGAGAGAGAGAGAGAGAGAGAGAGAGAGAGAGAGAGAGAGAGAGAGAGAGAGAGAGAGAGAGAGAGAGAGAGAGAGAGAGAGAGAGAGAGAGAGAGAGAGAGAGAGAGAGAGAGAGAGAGAGGGGGGGGTGACATTGGTTTAATTATGCTGACAGGAGAGTTTAGAGCAGTGGTTCCTAAATGAGGTTCCGCCCCACAAAAAATCCCAACATTCCATGAAATAAGGAATTGTTAGAGAGTCAGATTAAATGACTTGGTATCATCTATTCTGGTTCAACTGCTGAGGTTCAACTGTTCTGGTTCATCTATTCTGGTTTAACTGTTCTGGTTCATCTGTTCTGGTTCATCTGTTCTGGTTCAACTGTTCTGGTTCATCTGTTCTGGTTCATCTGTTCTGGTTCAACTGTTCTGGTTCATCTGTTCTGGTTCAACTGTTCTGGTTCATCTGTTCTGGTTCAACTGCTGAGGTTCAACTGTTCTGGTTCATCTATTCTGGTTCATCTATTCTGGTTCAACTGTTCTGGTTCATCTATTCTGGTTCAACTGTTCTGGTTCATCTATTCTAGTTTAACTGTTCTGGTTCATCTGTTCTGGTTTAACTGTTCTGGTTCATCTGTTCTGGTTTAACTGTTCTGGTTCATCTGTTCTGGTTTAACTGTTCTGGTTCATCTGTTCTGGTTCATCTGTTCTGGTTCAACTGTTCTGGTTCATCTGTTCTGGTTCAACTGTTCTGGTTCATCTGTTCTGGTTCATCTATTCTGGTTCAACTGTTCTGGTTCATCTGTTCTGGTTCAACTGTTCTGGTTCATCTATTCTAGTTTAACTGTTCTGGTTCAACTGTTCTGGTTCAACTGTTCTGGTTCAACTGTTCTGGTTCATCTATTCTGGTTCAACTGTTCTGGTTCATCTGTTCTGGTTCAACTGTTCTGGTTCATCTATTCTAGTTTAACTGTTCTGGTTCAACTGTTCTGGTTCATCTGTTCTGGTTCAACTGTTCTGGTTCATCTGTTCTGGTTCAACTGTTCTGGTGTCAGAATAAAACTGGATAGACTGAAACTATGAAAGTTTATCAGATGGATTATACCAGTAATTCAAAGGGGTTTAGTCTTGTCACATATTGTGTCACGCTGAATCTGCCGGAGAACTACATTAAAGGTACACATATCTGTGGAATACTCAACCACTTACACATTGATTGATGAGTTGGATGTTCAGATGACAGGCTGACTGAATGTTTATCATCAAAACCAACGGCGAATCCATCATCGTTTCATCATATCACCATTTCTATCATATCTCACAACATACAGCAATATAGTGTACCCATTGAAAACTGGGTACACATGATATGCAGGAATACAGTGTACCTATTGAAAACTGGGTACACACAACATGCAGCAATACAGTGTACCCATTGAAAACTGGGCACAATGCAACAATATATTGTACCTATTGAAAACTGGGTACACACGACATGCAGGCATACAGTGTACCCATTGAAAACTGGATACATTGCAGCAATACAGTGTACCTATTGAAAACTGGGTACGTACAACATGCAGAAATACAGTGTACCCATTGAAAACTGGATACATTGCAACAATACAGTGTACCTATTGAAAACTGGGTACGTACAACATGCAGGAATACAGTGTACCCATTGAAAACTGGATACATTGCAGCAATACAGTGTACCTATTGAAAACTGGGTACGTACAACATGCAGGAATACAGTGTACCCATTGAAAACTGGATACATTGCAGCAATACAGTGTACCTATTGAAAACTGGGTACGTACAACATGCAGGAATACAGTGTACCCATTGAAAACTGGATACATTGCAGCAATACAGTGTACCTATTGAAAACTGGGTACGTACAACATGCAGGAATACAGTGTACCCATTGAAAACTGGGTACACACTGACAAAAAGAGAAAATTAAAATAAAGAAAAGGTTGTGCTATGTCTCTGTGAAGAATTTCATTAGTTCTATCTAATTGTAAGACATAATCTACTGAAGCAGTGGATTTAGCAATAGCAAAGCAAGAATCTGTAGTGGCATTGGAAATATTAAAGCTTGCAGTAGACGAATGCCAAAAGAAAAGAAATGAAAATATGTTTCATGCAAGCCACTTACATATTTCATCCTCCGGTGTGCCAAACGAGAGTTGACATAAGTGTCTGGGGGCTGGAGAAATGAAAGGAAGGTTTTTTTTTTTTTTAAAACAACCAGAAAATCCTTCTGAATCCCCACCCCACCCTCCCCCCAAAAAACCACACTCCGAAAGATGAAATGCAACAACACACAACACAACAAACATTTTAACCCTTTAGCATTTAAACTGGCCATAATTATTATCTCACTTCTTTCTGTTGAAACCGGCCATAACTGGCTACTCATACTGATATTAAGGTATTGTTCTGAAAATAAAATAATATCAAAATCTCATAGATCCAATATTATGTGAGATAAAGTGTTTACCGTGAAAATACAATAGTAAATATAGAGTAATGTAAATACTAAACTAAAGGGTTAAAGCTATTTCCTCTGATGACTGGATGCCCTTCTTGGCACCAATGATTGCCTCTTACGACATATAGGTTGTATCTATTCTAAACCAAATACATTGCAGTAGAATAATTATTTATCAAAATATAAACGAGAATATATTAAAAGAAAAAAACAGATCAACAAATGATTCATAAAACCATATAAAAAAACAGACACCCCACCCCCCATCAGCCCCCTAACTAAATAATACGTGTGATAGATAAAGATAAAGATATCTAAAAAGGTAATGATTCATAAGGTCATGACCTCATTCCACGGTAACTTCTAATCCTCCAAATAATGTATGTAGCAATTGAAAGATGTTTGAATTTGGATTGTTAACATAACATAAAAATATAAATACAGAAAAACAACAAATATTTTGACAGCCGTTAACAATGAACATTACCTGAGGTGTTCTTTCAGTCCAGGTAAATAAAATGTTGAATCAAAGGTAAATAAACTGTGTAACGAGTTATAAGTAGGTGATAACCAGATCTTATCTTCCATAGAGTGGTTATATACCAGATGTGAAACAATATATATACAGTGGTTATATACCAGATGTGAAACTATATATACAGTGGTTATATACCAGATGTGAAACAATATATATACAGTGGTTATATACCAGATGTGAAACTATATATACAGTGGTTATATACCAGATCTGAAACAATATATATACAGTGGTTATATACCAGATGTGAAACTATATATACAGTGGTTATATACCAGATGTGAAACTATATATACAGTGGTTATATACCAGATGTGAAACAATATATATACAGTGGTTATATACCAGATGTGAAACTATATAGAGAGTGGTTATATATCAGTTTTTTTAATAAGAAAAAATAAAGTATGAAAAACTGCATGTGACCTATCAAACCTTATTCTGGGCTTGAAATCCACAGCACACACTAACATACACATACACACTAACTTATACACACACATACACTTAACATACACACACACTAACATGCACACACACACCCATTAACAGACACTAGCAAATGATTGAGTATCTAAGGTATGTTGGTCATAATATTAACTTTATATAAATATCAGAATTAATAATATCATGTGTGAAAATGAAAAGGATTATTTAACCCTTTAGCATTTAAACCAGCCATATCTGGCCAGAATTCTCTCACCTCTTTCTGTTCAAACTGGCTGTAACTTGCCACTTATACTGATGTTAAGGTATTGTGTTCAAAATAAATAATATCAAAATCTCATAGATTCGATATTATGTGAGCTAAAGACTTTACCATGAAAATACAATAGTAAATATAGAGGAAAGAAATATATTTGTGATGAGACACATGATATATCGCTCATCTAAATATGTCTAAAATTCTTGTTTATTTAAGCAGAAAACTTTTGGCAGAAGTGTTAAAACATTGATTCTATTTCAGATAGGAAAAAGTGACAACAATAAAAATATGAGCCACCAAAGACTAAAGATAAAAGTTTGAGACTAGGTTTAAGTGATATTCTATTAGTTATACTGAAGATCATGGAGAGTTTCAAGTGTGTTTGAAAGAGAAGGGCAGAAACAAAAAGAAACATGCAAGGAAATGCCAACAGCAAAACATTCTAAATGACAGCATGTCTCTCCATTTGAGATTAAATCTCCATGTGAGATTAAATAAAGGTTTATATATTTGGGTATGTGGATTAAGTCTGAATAGACTTGCTGTTTCCTGCATTCCAGTTGTCCATAGATACAAATAAATATAATATTACACAAAAGCTTCATGTTTCAGCTGAGTGGTGTAGAAAGTTCATGAATAAACAAGTGCTAGCATTAAATTAGGGAACAGGATGTATTAACACATTATAGACTCTCACCAATAAACCTGTAAGCTCATGAAATCATTGTGGATATTTATTATCATCATCACCATCATATATCCATTTTTCTTTAGTTGTGTCAAGGACAACTTTCTAAGCTAGTAATGTCTAGACCAAGATAGTACTTCATCAGGAGCTACTGTCACTCTAGACTGTCTTGCTTACATATGTCCCAGGTTTGGCATGGTTTCTAGATATGGGTGCTCTTCATAATGCCAAAGATTTTACAGGGTGTACTGGATGCCTTTTATCATGGTACCAGTATAAGGGAGGTTGTCATGTCCTTGACACAACTGAAAGGTCCTCTCAATCTTTTCTTTACCATGGTTTCTGTGACCAGACGATCTTCCTAATACCAACCAATTTACAGATCATTAAAATCCATACTAAAAAGTTTATTCCATTCTAATACAGTCTTGTGAATGTATATATACATGTCTACCTTGTGTGTAAAACATAAGCACAGTTCTGTCAACCAGGCATAAACCTAATGTCCATTATCTACTGTCATCATTGTTGTTTTTATGTTTGCTTTTCCAGGGGTGGATAGGCTGGAGCATAAAGTAGTGGCTGGTCTTTGTTCCAGACAGGGATCACAGAAAACACATAACTATAACATCTATAGTTTCCCCAACTAATCTATACAAGAAATATTGAGAAATATATAAGAATGTCTCTTACCATTACTGTTGCATAGGGATTTGATTTGGTTGGAGTTACTGAAGATGGAGAATGACCTTCACTGTGAAAAAACAACATTTAATTAGATTCGTATGTACTGGAGTCAATATGGTCGATTAAAAAAAAAAAATAAAAAAGCAGTGCCTCAGCATGGCCATAGCTTAATCAGTAAAATAGTTGAAGGGTAAAAAAGAATCTTGGTTGTCCATCGTAAATGATGATATCTTCTTTATTTTAGTTCCTGTCTGCCGTGGGTACGAAGGTGGTTGTAGAGGCTGATCCTTGACTTGCAGGTCCGGGGACAGTGGGGGCAGGGGAAGAGACCGGAGTCGCTTCGGGCAGCTGTTGATGCCTTTCTCCTCCTTTCACAGTATGACTGTGTGATTAAAGAGTTCACTTTATAACATGGCTTGGGATTCAGTCCCACTGCTTGGTACCTTGAGCAAGTATCTTCTTCTATATAGCCTCGAGTTGACCTAATGCATCTCTCCACTAGGCCACATTCCTTCGTCACAACATTGTAAATTGTCAACACCCTAACCATCACCATACACCTTCACACTCTAAACAATCATTATATAATAAAGGGAGGAGTGTGGGACCCTGTCCTGAATATATTTTTTTATCCCGTTAGTAAAATAAGTTGGATTACTTTGAATAAATAACGAATGAATATTACATAATTTATCTACTAAATTTCGTAGCTGTTGATTAAACATAAATATTCTTATATATAATGATTGCTTATTTTAAGATTCACCTCTTTTAAAATGTCTACACTTCCGGTTAGCGTCCGTTATATCATAACACTTATTACATCGCTTATGTAAACATCCATATATTTGCATCGTTATATAAGGTTTCATTACATTTCACCGTAATGCAGTTTATATATAATATCGTCTTTTTTAAATGTATCATGGATTACGTTACTGATTACAGAAGAGAGTTTAACACAGTCTCTCTTCAACTTCTGTGTATATTGTCAATTACGATTGTATTTGACGTATCATACCTACATGAATATATATTTGCATATAATATCAATATGCACACTACACATTAATAACTGTTTCTTCTTTTGGCACAAGGCCAGCAATTACCCAGTACATTACTGGTACTTTATTTTATCGACCCCGTAAGGATGAAAGGCAAAGTTGACCTCGGCGGGATTTGAACTCAGAATGGAAAGGATTAATAACTCACCTTCGTTAGTAACATTAATAACTCACCTTCGTTCATACTTGGCCTTCAATTGCTTCAATTCACGGCTATGCATCACTCTCAAACGAGATATCTCTTCTTCTCTTTCCTTTTTTTCTTGTTCCTTCTCAATACGACGCTGTTTTTCTCTCTGAACCTTTTCTTCAAACAATCTTTGCTTCACTTCTTGTTCAACAAGACTATTTATCCTAAAAATTAAGTATAACAAAACAATTATGTCAACATTATCATGGTATTTTTGTCTTTTCATCGGTGTTACGTTCTTTAGTGAAATAAATAATATATTTGAAGTATATTTTGTCTGTTATATGCTATCAATAATAAAATAATGTAACTAAAAATATATCTAAGACTGCATAATCCTGGCTGACAATTTCAATGGAGATGTTGTGCAGAATCAGAACAACTCTGGAGTGCACAGTGGCATATTTTCACAATGATCTATCCCCTAGTAAAGATACCAGAAACATTTGAATTAACAAACCGATTTTTAGATATTTTCTGCTAAATCCTGACAGAATGTCAAAAATTAAAACAATTTAACCCTTTAGCATTTACATTATTCTATATTTACTATTGTATTTTTGCGGTAAAGGTTTTACCTCACATAATGTTGAATCTATGAGCTCTTTATATTATTTATGTTGAGAACAATACCTTAACATTAGTTTGAGTGGCCAGTTACAGCTGGTTTGAACAGAAAGAGGTGAGAGAGCTCTGGCCGGATACAGCCGGTTTGAACAGAAAGAGGTGAGAGAATTCTGGCTGGATACAGCCGGTTTGAACAGAAAGCGGTGAGAGAATTCTGGCCGGTTTCAGCCGGTTTGAACAGAAAGCGGTGAGAGAATTCTGGCCGGATACAGCCGGTTTGAACAGAAAGAGGTGAGAGAGTTCTGGCCGGTTACAGCCGGTTTGAACAGAAAGCGGTGAGAGAATTCTGGCCGGTTTCAGCCGGTTTGAACAGAAAGCGGTGAGAGAATTCTGGCCGGTTTCAGCCGGTTTGAACAGAAAGCGGTGAGAGAATTCTGGCCGGATACAGCCGGTTTGAACAGAAAGAGGTGAGAGAGTTCTGGCCGGATACGACCGGTTTGAACAGAAAGAGGTGAGAGAATTCTGGCCGGATACAGCCGGTTTGAACAGAAAGCGGTGAGAGAATTCTGGCCGGATATGGCCGGTTTGAACAGAAAGAGGTGAGAGAATTCTGGCCGGTTTCAGCCGGTTTGAACAGAAAGCGGTGAGAGAATTCTGGCCGGTTTCAGCCGGTTTGAACAGAAAGCGGTGAGAGAATTCTGGCCGGATATGGCCGGTTTGAACAGAAAGAGGTGAGAGAATTCTGGCCAGATACAGCCGGTTTGAACAGAAAGAGGTGAGAGAATTCTGGCCGGTTACAGCCGGTTTGAACAGAAAGAGGTGAGAGAGCTCTGGCCGGATACAGCCGGTTTGAACAGAAAGAGACGAGAGAATTCTGGCCGGATACAGCCGGTTTGAACAGAAAGAGGTGAGAGAGCTCTGGCCGGATACAGCCGGTTTGAACAGAAAGAGACGAGAGAATTCTGGCCGGATACAGCCGGTTTGAACAGAAAGAGGTGAGAGAGCTCTGGCCGGATACAGCCGGTTTGAACAGAAAGAGACGAGAAAATTCTGGCCGGATACAGCCGGTTTGAACAGAAAGAGACGAGAAAATTCTGGCCGGATACAGCCGGTTTGAACAGAAAGAGACGAGAAAATTCTGGCCGGATATGGCCGGTTTGAACAGAAAGAGGTGAGAGAATTCTGGCCAGATACAACCGGTTTAAATGCTAAAGGGTTAAGAGGGAAATGTTTGGCTAACCTCTCTTGGTTTTCAAGTTCTTGAAGTTTGTATTTTTCATATTCAATTCTTTCCAATTCAGCATCACGTTCCTCTTCAAATACTCGAATCTTCTCTTCAAGTTGTTGTTCAGCAATCTTAAACTGCTTTTTTATTTCTTGAAAAGACTCCTTCAAATACAGAATTACAGTTTATAATTAAAATATAATTTATATATACTAATAATTGTTTCTACTTTTGGCACAAGGCCAGCAATTATCCCAGTGCATTACTGGTACTTTATTTTTATCGACCCCGTAAGGATGAAAGGCAAAGTTAACGTTGGTGGGATTTGAACTCGGAATGTAAAGAGCCGTAACTCTGTGCCGTGGAGCAGGGTGTCTACCGATGCTGCCACTCCACCGCCCTTAATAATAATAATAATGATGATGATAATAATAATGATCTTGATGATGATGATGATGATGATGATGATGATACTGATCTTCGTGGTGATGGTGATGGTGGTGGTGGTTATTATGATGATAGTGATGGTGATGATAGTAATGACAGTGATGGTGATGATAATGGTGATAATCATAGTGATGATGGTGGTGATGATAATGATGGTGATGATGGTGGTGGTGATGATGATGATACTGATCTTCATGAGGGTGATGATGATGATGGTGATGGTGATGGTGATGATGATGTTGATGATGGTGATGGTGATGATGATGTTGATGATGATGGTGGTGGTGATGATGATGGTGATGACCATTCACCCATGACACAGTTTCACTGACATGAAGTAATATTGTAATAATGTAGAGTTTTACAATGTAACAAATGACAAACTTTGAATGAAGTCACAAATTCCGAAATTGATAAATGTGAACAGAGAAAATATTTATAAATGTAATGACAGAGTAACCAATCGCCCTTGTTATCTTTTCACTATATATATATATATATATATATATATATAGATAAATCTACCAAGAGTTTACGGTAGTGTCCAATCCGTATGAAGAACTCAATATAATCCGGATATCATGGAAAGAAGAGATGCATTCAAAAATCACTTTCGGTGAAAGATAAACGGAATACAGAGTCAAGATAAAATGTTAAAAAAATAATGAATAAAACAATGAAACAGTTCCTTATATTAAACAAAAAAAGTTCATTATTTAACGATCGTTTCTAGGACATATATGTGTTAGAATTGGTATGCATATTCAACAGATCTATGTACAAAATAGATCTGTTGAATATGCATACCAATTCTAACACATATATGTCCTAGAAACGATCGTTAAATAATGAACTTTTTTTGTTTAATATAAGGAACTGTTTCATTGTTTTATTCATTATTTTTTTTACATTTTATATATATATATATATATATATATATATATATAGTCAGTGATAGCACTTGTCACATTAGTCTTTATCTGAGGAATTATCAAGGTTATTTTCTCTGTTCACATTTATCAATTTCGGAATTTGTGACTTCATTCAAAGTTTGTCATTTGTTACATTGTAAAACTCTACATTATTACAATATTACTTCATGTCAGTGAAACTGTGTCATATATATATAGTGAAAAGATAACAAGGACAATTGGTTACTCTGTCATTACATTTATAAATGTAATGACGGAGTAACCAATCGCCCTTGTTATCTTTTCACTATATATATATATATATATATATAGATTTTGAGTTTATGTTGGTTGTATACCAACACCTCAGTATGCAGGCTGGAGCACTCGACGAAGTGCGCAGGTTGGTTTGGTTACTCCGGAGTAGTGTAAAATAAAGTTAAATAAAAGTCAAATGATTAAAATTTAGCTTCGTTTATTACTGCTATATATATTTCAGTGACAGCCATCTTTGGCTGTGACCTCTTCAGGCAATAACAACACTTAGAATGAGGAATGTTCTAATAACTGACCAATGAGAGGAGAAGAGGACCTTTGACACTGAAATTCGTTTATTTGAATTCATATGACTCCAGTTCCTCAGTGAAATAACAACCCAACAAGGAACTGGGCATATCAGAGCATTGACAATATTATACACCTCAACAACATATGTACTTGTCTATACCATACTAATTCAAACTGCCTGAAGAGGTCACAGCCAAAGATGGCTGTCACTGAAATATATATAGCAGTAATAAACGAAGCTAAATTTTAATCATTTGACTTTTATTTAACTTTATTTTATATATATATATATATATATACGTTATTCCGGGTTGAATCAAAGGTAACCACAGTAAGTAAGGTACTCAATACATTGCAGAGTATAAAAGTTTTAATATAGATGAGATTCTACAGGACTAGAACTATTTCATTCTTTAGAAATCATCAGGAATCTGGGTATCAAAAAATAATAAATATGGTATTTATAGGTCTCTTCAGGTGGTAGGAGAGGGTAGGGAGTGGGATGGGTAGAGGTCATTGGTAGATAGAAAAGGGAAGGGAATTCATTAAAAGCTAATTCCTTAAAGCTATTAAATCCATCAACCATGACTGATCCCCAACCATCTTATAGACACCTGAAATCTAGCTTAAGAGAAACTTAAAAATAAGGAGTGGCACCCCATTCTGAACTTGTTTATAGAATTCTTTCTGCCTTTGTTACTCTAAATATAAACTATAGCTTTAAAGAATTAGCTTTTAATGAATTCCCTTTTCTATCAACCAATGACCTCTACCCATCCCACTCCCTACCCTCTCCTACCACCTGAAGAGACCTATAAATACCATATTTATTATTTTTTGATACCCAGATTCCTGATGACTTCTAGAGAATGAAACAGTTCTAGTCCTGTAGAATCTCATCTATATATATATATATATATATATATATATATATAGTGAAAAGATAACAAGGCTGATTGGTTACTCCGTCATTACATTTATTGGTTGGTGACACGTGTTTCGCCATTGATCAGCTCAAGGTTCGATCTGTATCGATCTTATCCGACTCTGTAATCCGCGGCTCGTCAGACCCCGTCGATGAGCCGCGGATTACAGAGTCGGGTAAGATCGATACAGATCAAACCTTGAGCTGATCAGTGTCGAAACACGTGTCACCAACCAATAAACATAATGAAGGAGTAACCAATCGTCTTTGTTATCTTATTTCACTATAATACACTCTGTCTAGCTCTACACCTCGACACTGAAGTGAACCTAAACATCGAGTGCTCTCCCGGGTGAACCTACAGTAACTCCAAGTTACACTCCCTGGAGATATATATATATATATATATATAGTCAGTGATAACTGAGGATTTGATCAGAGGTAAACACTGTATTGAAGGTCGTGTGACGCAACTTCGAGTGATTAGCAGCCTTTAGACTCACCTGATCAATGAAACAATTGTTAATACCTGAAATGAAGCCCCTTGTTGTACAGCCAACCATGTTATTCTTCACTCTTTCACTATATATATATGTATATATATTTTCCCTGAGCAAGAGACTTTATTTCACATTGCTCCAGTTTACTCAGCTGTAGAAATGAGATGATAGGGACCCCAGTCCCTATCATTCCACTGCAAAGTGGTCGTGGAGGTGCCACGGCAAAAAAGCACCCAGCACTCACTGTAAATGAGGTTGGTGTTAGGAAGGGCATGCAGCTGTAGAAATCAAGCCAGAATCAGTTCCCGTCCCACCCTTGCAAGCAGGGAAAAGCGGACGTAAAATGATGATGATGATATATATATATATATATATATAATATAAGATCAAAAGATGGTTAAAGGAGTTCCATGTATTTTATTATGCGCATTTCAAAAACAAACATCATCATGCAATAATATTTGTGTTTTCATCAGATAAAACAGGAGAACATGATATGAAGGCTAAAAAACACTTGTGGATAGTGCAGTTTTATGAAGTGATATGTTGATTTAAAACTGCACTATTCACAAGTGTTTTTTAGCCTTCATATCA
>OZ024754.1:40461258-40549255 GCA_964016885.1 Eledone cirrhosa
ATATATATACATGTGTATATGTGTGTATATGTGAATATATATATATGAGTGTACGTGTATGTGTACGTGTATATGTGTGTATACATATATATATATATATATATATATATATACATGAGTATATGAGTGTACGTGTATGTGTACGTGTGTATATGTGTGTATACATATACATATATATATATATATATATATACATGAGTATATGAGTGTACGTGTATGTGTACATGTATACATGTGTACGTGTGTATGTGCACAACTGCCACAGGAGTCCTTTACAGGTGGAGTTATATCTCTGACCTCACATTTTATTCCTTTATTGTGGTTTCACCTAATCTGTCAACTCTAACTCGTTAACTCAGGTTCGGTAATTTAATACTTTTATCAGTGATGACATTGTTGAAAAGCTAATTCAATCAACTTCTAATAACAATACTCAAACAATAATTATCTTGATTTGGCTCAAATTTCTACAGGCATGAAAAAAAAAATTTGTTAATGGACTTCCAATCAAAACCCTTCTTTGGCAAGTTTTCTATAACTCCATGTCCTTCCTAACACCAACCACTTTACAGCATGTACTAAAGTGTCCTTTGAACCCTTTATTTGACACGCTTTCATATGCCATGTACCTACCACAGAGTTTTATATATAAACTAGACCACCCATTACCTATTGGGTCACATTCATTTAAAAATATTTTTTAAATTAAAATATTCCCAGCCATGTCTCTCTTTCAATCTACTCTCTCTCACTCTTCCATTCTCCTTCTCTCTATGTCTCTCTTTCAATCTACTCTCTCTCTCTCTCTCTCTCTCTATTTATGAAGGTACCCAGAAAAACCCCATATCTCGGGAACTCGTGCTCTGATTTACGCGAAACTTGTTTTATTCCATTTGTATTCACATTTCAGGGTATTTCAAAGTATTTTCCCATTATCCGCCGTTTTGGTTGAATTAAATTACAGACAAGACACAACCTCAGAATTTTAGTAATATATAGATAGATAAACACACACACATATAATATCTTACACAAAGTCCTAATGCTGACAACCTTATGTAGGATATATCTGGTGTCCTTGGCCCTAGGGCTACCTCCCTATTCACTACCATAGGCACCGAGCTAGCCAGCTGCAGGTGTGAGCCTTGTGAGTTGGAATGGTTCTTCCAGCGCATCTCCTTTACCCTCCTCTGGGGAAACGCCTTCTCCATTCTGTCCGCCGGGGCTATGGGGTGGACAGCGCATGGGACCCCATTTGCTCACCATCCCGAGAGATAGAGAGGGCGAGAGAGATGGAGGCGATGACTGGTAGTTCAGCTCTTCCACATTCGGACCATATCCTTGTGGTGTTCATTATCTATAGAGTTCATTCTATTATTCAGTTGTTATGGACTTATATATCATCATCATCATCATACGTCCGCTTTTCCCTGCTTGCAAGGGTGGGACGGGAACTGATTCTGGCTTGATTTCTACAGCTGGATGCCCTTCCTAACACAAACCTCATTTACAGTGAGTGCTGGATGCTTTTTTGCCGTGGCACCTCCACGTCCAATTTACAGTGGAATGATATGGACCCCAGTCCCTATCATCTCATTTCTACAGCTGAGTAAACTGGAGCAATGTGAAATAAAGTGTCTTGCTCAAGGAAACAACGCATCACCCGGTCTGAGAATTGAACTCACAACCTTTTGATTGCAAGGCCAATGCTCTAACCACTAAGCCATGTGACTCCATTATATATATATATATATATATATATATATATATATATATATATATATATATATATATATATATATATATATATATATACATATATATACATATATACATATATATACATATATATATATATATATATATATATACATATATATATATATTATATATATATATATCATCATCATCATCATCATCATCAGGTTTAGCGTCCGTGTTCCACGCTTGCATGGGTTTGGACGGGGGTTTTCCCACTTGAGGCAAGAGTGGTTGTCTTGCTCGCATAGGACTGTCTGGCGGGTTTTCTACAGTTGGATGCCCTTCCTAACACCAACCACATTTACAGTGTGGGGCTGGGAGGTTTTTACCGTGTTGCCTACACGGCCACATTTACAGCGTGGACTGTGTTTTTTGTCGTGACACCATATATATATATCATACCACACTGCAATCGAAAGGTTGTGAGTTCAATTCTCAGGCCGGGTGATGCGTTGTTTCCTTGAGCAAGACACTTTATTTCACATTGCTCCAGTTTACTCAGCTGTAGAAATGAGATGATAGGACTGGGGTCCCTATCATTAAATTACCCAAGACACCTCCAACGAGATATACCTTGGAGGAGGCCAGCTAAACCTGCATAGGTGAGAGCTGTCACACACACATATATCTATCATAGTATCAATATCTATTTATATTTGGGAAATTTGGTAAATGAGCAACTCACATTTGAAGTATCATCTTCAACAGAATTCTGTCTTTGTCTGGATGAAAATATTCTTCTTGGTACTTCATGAATCTCTCCATTGTATTCTACAGCAATTGATGGTGTTTCTGTTAAGTAAATAATGAACTAATGTTAAAGAAAGTACTGAAAGAAACATAGGAAAATCAACAGTAAATATTCAAATGACTAACTTCCCTTCTGATGCAGGGGTTAAACTTGTGGACCCTCAAGACAAATTTCTCTATATTATCCAATCATCTACATGTGCCTTCATGAAAACCCTGGCTTTCATTTTCTTCTCCATCATCTTTAGCAATGTCTTCTCCATCTATTTCACTCCACCATCATTTCCATCACTCCTCTCACCCAGACACTTTCATCCTTCCTCAACACATGACCCAATCATCTCATTCCACTTCTCTTCAAGTCATTCATCACAGACGCTATTCCTCTCACAGAATTGGTTAACTTAATTCCCTCCAGCAGTATATAAAGACTGAGTTACAAATGATATATCAAATAGTAACTTTGGTTGTAGAGAGAAATGCCCTGGTTTCAAAGCAAGCCATAGAGATGTTATAGTCTGACTTGGCAGAAGAACACCTAAGAACATAAAATAGAGGGATATGGAGTCCCTACTTTAAACCAGATACAAAGAGAACATCTTTATTACAAAATTACTTCATATTTCGTAATTAAATCAACTTACCATTCTTTTCATTCTCTTTTGTTGGACTTGACTCTTCCAGAAGAGCAAGAAGTCTATAAAAGAATGTAAAATAAACATTTAAATAATGTTGATATTGTTACATGTACCTTAATATTTCTTGAAGTATCTATACTAGATAAAGTGTGTGATATAAGATATTATATAAAGTGTGTAATATAAGATATTATATAAAGTGTGCGATATAAGATATTATATAAAGTGTGTGATATAAGATATTATATAAAGTGTGTGATATAAGATATTATATAAAGTGCGTAATATAAGATATTATATAAAGTGTGTAATATAAGATATTATATAAAGTGTGTGATATAAGATATTATATAAAGTGTGTAATATAAGATATTATATAAAGTGTGTAATATAAGATATTATATAAAGTGTGTGATATAAGATATTATATAAAGTGTGTGATATAAGATATTATATAAAATGTGTAATATAAGATATTATATAAAGTGTGTAATATAAGATATTATATAAAGTGTGTGATATAAGATATTATATAAAGCACCCAATCCTGATTGTAACCAAAAGCTGTGACAAAGATACTTGCCAAAGATGTCAGCCAAACATTAATATCAAAACCTCACAATTGCTAATTAAACTCCTTAACCGCTCAGCTATACCTGTATCATCATTTCATTTTACGTCCGCTTTTCCCTGCTTGCAAGGGTGGGACGGGAACTGATTCTGGTTTGATTTCTACAGCTGGATGCCCTTCCTAACACCAACCTCATTTACAGTGAGTGCTGGGTGCTTTTTTGCCGTGGCACCTCCATGTCCACTTTACAGTGAGGGCTGGGTGCTTTTTTTCAGTGGCGTTTACACGTCCACTTTACAGTGAGTGCTGGGTGCGTTTTTGCCGTGGCGCCTACACGACCACTTTGCAGTGGAATGATATGGACCCCAGTCCCTATCATATTTCTACAGCTGGGTAAACTGGAGCAATGTGAAATAAAGTGTCTTGCTCAAGGAAACAACACATCACCCGGTCTGCGTATTGAACTCACAATCTTTCGATTGCAAGGTCAATGCTCTAACCACTAAGCCATGTGCCTCCATGTATAGAAAACTGTGAATTAGATTAAAAACAGAATTAAAAACCTAGCTTACCTTCTTTTATCTTCAGCAATTCTCTCAAGTTCAATGCTTGTTTGTTTCTCAGCATGATCTTGTTTTTTCTTAAGTTCTATTATAGATGTTTGAAGATTTTCCTCTTCTTCTGAACGTGCCATCAATTCTTCTTGCCTTACTGAAAGTTCATGAATTTCCTTAGACAATTTCTCAGTAGAAATCTTTAGATTCTTCTCCATGTCTTGCAAGATTTCTTCCTGCAACTTTACCGAATGTTCCCGTTCTTCCAGAATCAGGGTTTTTTCATAAACCTGTTTTTCCATGTGAAACTTCTCAGACTGCCTCAAATCAACCTTCTCCTGATTAATTTGATCTTTTTGTTCGTAATAAGACTTAGTAAGCAAGTCTTTCTTATCGTTATACCTTTGCAAGTAGCTTTTCTCTCCCTTAATATGTTCTCCTTCATGAAGAAGGAGTTTTTTCATGGCAGCCTTCATATCGTCAATGTCTTCACTGATTCTATCTCTTTCTCCAGAGCTTTTGGCTTTATCGTATTCATCTTGTTTGTAGTGTTGATGTCTCTCGAGTTCTTGTTTAGCTTCATCTATCTGCAATTTCTCAATGTTAATATCCCCAAAGTCTTTTTCAAGTTGCAGTTCAATGTCTTCCATGGAATTTTCATATTCCTGGATTAACTCTATTTCTTTATTTTCAATCTGGTACCATTTCTTCTTCACCTTTTCATCTTGACTTTCAATCCAAACGTCATAAGATGCTGCAAAGTCAGAGAATTTCTTCCCCGCTTCTTGAAGTTCGAAGGTTAAACCGTTTATTATCTTTTTATCTCCTTCCAGGTCTCTTCTCATCTTGAAGGAAAAGAAAAAAGGAGATAGAAATTATAGTTGCCACAATGCAGATAATCATAAATAACAGTTTAATAAATTGAGTAAAATATTTATGGAGACAAAGAAAACTGGACAGGGAGGCCTAAGGGAAAAGAAATACACAGCTCTTGTATGTCAGATGAGAGAGGGGGGGGGGGGGGGTAGATTCTCTGCAGGTGTCTCTGTCTGTTTATATTGCTTTTGTGGTGGTAGTGGTATTAGTGGAGGTGGTGCTGGTGCTGGTGGTAGGGTGATGGTGGTGGTATTGGTGGTGGGGGTGATGGTGGTGGTAATGGTGGTAGTGGTAGGGTAATGATGGCAATGATGAAGGCAGAGTCAGGGAGAAGGAGGTGTGTGTGGGTGTGTGTACTTGGGGGGAAGGAGCTATGTTTGAATTTAAAGCCAATTTTGGTTAACTACATGTTACAAACAATTATTTAATTCTGAAATTAAATTACGGGGTCGATAAAATAAAGTACCAGTAATGTACTGGGTAATTGCTGGCCTTGTGCCAATAGTAGAAACAATTATTTAATTCTGAAATATAATGAGAGGCAGCAGTTGGTAGTTAGGGAACCATCCAAACAGCTGCAGCAGCCAGCTTTGAGGAGGGCTGGAAGGCGGCGGCTGAAGACCAAAGAAAGCTGTTCAACACCCAACCATCAACTGACCAAGTACTCACTTGCCCCGACTGTACCAGAGTCTGTAGGTCCAGGATTGGCCTCTACATCCAACTTAGGGTGTGCCACCACACAGAACACTACAACAATTCTTCCCACTAATCTTCAACTTAACCCTTTAGCATTTAAACCGTCCGTAACTGGCCAGAATTCTCTCACCTCTTTCTGTTCAAACCGGCCGAAACTAGCTACTCATACTAGCGTTAAGGTATTGTTCTTAAAATAAATAATATCAAATTCTCATAGATTCGATATTATGTAACATAATTGTGTAAGATAAAGCCTTTACTGTGAAAATATAGTAGTATGGAGGCACATGGCTTAGTGGTTAGAGCATTGGGTTTGCAATCGAAAGGTTGTGAGTTCAATTCTCAGACTGAGTGATGTGTTGTTTCCTTGAGCAAGACACTTTATTTTACGTTGCTCCAGTTTACTCAGCTGTAGAAATGAGATGACAGGGACTGTGGTCCCTGTCATTCCAGCGCAAAGTGGTCGTGGAGGTGCCACGGCAAAAAAGCACCCAGCACTCACTGTAAATGAGGTTGGTGTTAGGAAGGGCATCCAGTTGTAGAAATCAAGGCAGAATCAGTTCCCGTCCCACCCTTGCAAGCAAGGAAAAGCGGACATAAAATGATGATGATGATGATAGTAATGTAAATGCTAAAGGGTTAACCCTATAATGTTCAAACCGGCCAAAATTCTCTACCTCTTTCTGTTGAAACTGGCTGTAACTGGTCGCTCATATTGATATTAAGATATTGTTCTGAAAATAAATACTTTCAAAATCTCATAGATTCGATATTATGTGAGGTAATTATGCAAGGTAAAGCTTTTACCATGAAAATATAATAGTATATATAGATTAATGTAAATGCTAAAGGGTTAATACTAACCTTTTGTTTTTGATACTCTAAGTCGGCTTTCTGTTGATCATATTGTTGTGTTATTGCTTCTAGTTTGGTTTCTTTCTTTACTCTCTCATTCTCAATCTCCTCAATCTGCTGCTCCAGTTTCTGCTTAGCATCTTGTTTCATACTCAATTTGTCAATTTCCTACAAAATATATTACGTGTGATTAAGTAAATTCTGTAGTGATGGGACATCTGTTTATATGACAAAGTTACGAGGTGGATTAAACAAGCTTAATTTGCACTTACTTGTCGTCCTGGTTTGTGGGTAAATGGATGGTTCTCAATATGGGGTAACCTTTCACTGAAGCCACGCCTGGCTAATGCCTCTTTATATTGGGCTGTTGTCCTGCCAAAAATTTCCCTATTGAAGAATCTCTTGCTTATACTAGCTACTGGTTTCCAAAATATAGCTGGATAGTTATTGGAAATTGTTTGCATATATACTACCTCTTTGTTTGGCTTCCTATAGGATTAATTCTCCCTTGTTTTGAGAGTTAGTATTTCATGTCTAGCCAAACTCTAACAATATGGCTATCGAGTCTTTTCTAAATATATCCATGTTGTGGCAGACTGCCAAACTGTCATCTCTATACAAACCTGAGATGCATGTGAAAGTTTATTTCCTGATAGTCATCATCATCATCATTGTTTAATAGCTAGCAAGGATAAAACATTCTACAAGCTCAACCATCTCAGCCTGGTCATAGCTTCACATGAAGATGTCCTATTAATGTGAAGCTATGACCAGGCTGAGATGGTTGAGCTTGTCCTATTAATGACTCTTAATCATAGCTTCACATGAAAATGTCCTATTAATGGGTCTTAGTCATAGCTTCACATGAAAATGTCCTATTCATGACTCTTAGTCATAGCTTCACATGAAAATGTCCTATTAATGACTCTTAGTCATAGCTTCACATGAAAATGTCATATTAATGGGTCTTCCTCTTTTTTTAATGCAGTAGAAATGATTATCATATAACAGTACATCCTAACATTCCTAAATATTCTAATATCGATGTAGCTGAACATTGCAAATTGTTTCTTAAAATACAGAGCTTTCAAAAGGAGGATTCGGTTTTAAATGGGCGGGTAAAATATCATAGTATCAAATAGGGTAAATTTGCCTGGTGACTTTCTTATTTTCAATTACATGGGAGCTCTTGATTACAGTGGTGCTGTAGTTTCATTGATCTAACCTTGTAATAGAACCTTTGATCTTCAGGCTAATGGGATCAACATTGATCTAACCTTGTAATAGAACCTTTGATCTTCAGGTTAATGGGATCAACATTGATCTAACCTTGTAATAGAGCCTTTGATCTTCAGGTTAATGGGATCAACATTGATCTAACCTTGTAATAGAGCCTTTGATCTTCAGGTTAATGGGATCAACATTGATCTAACCTTGTAATAGAGCCTTTGATCTTCAGGTTAATGGGATCAACATTGATCTAACCTTGTAATAGAGCCTTTGATCTTCAGGTTAATGGGATCAACATTGATCTAACCTTGTAATAGAGCCTTTGATCTTCAGGTTAATGGGATCAACATTGATCTAACCTTGTAATAGAGCTTTGATCTTCAGGTTAATGGGATCAACATTGATCTAACCTTGTAATAGAGCTTTGATCTTCAGGTTAATGGGGATCAACATTGATCTAACATTTGATCTTCAGATTAACGGTACTAAAATTAACTATGGCCTTTTGGGGGGATTCTTTTAACTTACAGTTGGTTTTGAAGAGCAAATTGTGTTTGTGATCCTTCAAAGTAATATGGGAAGGTGACATAGTGAGGCAATCTCACAGAATGGTTAGTTCACTTGCTACAGTGTTTATGGGACTGGTTTTCTTGGAAGTTTTCATGATGTTGTTTATTAAAAGCCTATTGTGCACAGTGATGTCTTGTTCATATGTTCAATGTTTTAACTAGGAGAATATGTAGGGGAGGGGGGAGGGGGGTCTTAAGGGGTCATATAGTTGTTCAAAGATTTTTTGGAAGGGGTTGTTACAATGCCGAAATCTTACCTTTTTTTTTCATTATTATATTAATAAAAGTTAAATTCAAAATTCTCAAAGTCTTTCATCTGAGGGAGACATTTCCATGCTTTGAATCAGTATTTAAATGTAGGTGTTCTGGTAGTGTCCTTATTGAAGAAGTGGGCTTTCCAGTATCTCAGCTTAATTAGATTCTCTCCTTTCTATATCAGATGCATCATATAATTCTTCAAGAAATCTTTAACTGTTCACGGTCTGCAGATAGTGCTCAACAAGATTTGAAGCAAGTGTACAAGTGTGTGTACAAACAAAGAAAAGAGCACTCAGTACATGATGTAGACTATATATATATATATATATATATATGTAGATTAGCAGTTAATGTCTCCCACAGTCATTACTCAGAGTTTCATAGGCACACAAACATATGTATAATTTGTTTGGGAAGTGATGCATTATGAGAGCTAAAAAGTTCCCAGATATATTTGTTGTGACAACTTAGTTATAAGGTGGATTAAACCACGTTACATTCCACATCTTGGTTCTCTTTGGATTCAGGTTGGCTGGGGGTTCTCGATATAAGCTCATTTCTTATTGAAGCCACTCCTGCCTTGTGCCTTGTTATACTGGGGTGCTGCTCTGTTGAAAATTTCCCTAATAGAGAATAGATGCCTACTACTACACGTAACTAACATATATATATATATATATATATATATATATATATATAAATATATATATATATACTCTACAAAACATATTGAGTGCTCTTTGTACACATACACACACTTGTACACTTGCTCAAAACTGGGGTTGATAAAATAAAGTACCAATAGACTATAAGGGGTTGATAAAATAAAGTACCAATAGACTATAGGGGGTTGATAAAATAAAGTACCAATAGACTATAGGGGGTTGATAAAATAAAGTACCAATAAACTATAGGGGGTTGATTTAATAAAGCACCAATAAACTATAGGGGGTTGATTTATTAACAAACCAATAAACTATAGGGGGTTGATTTAATAAAGTACCAATAAACTATAGGGGTTGATTTAATCAACTAAACTCTCCTCCGAAATGTGTGACCTTGAGCCTTTTTTAGAAAATAATATTTTAATGCTAACATGGGAAATTAACTTCTATATCTGCAAGCCAAACAAGGAAGCCACTACATAGTCACTCAACCTGCTAGAAATAACAGCCAAATTCCCTCAATTTATAACCTAACAACTTAAGCAAAGAAAGGCCATTGAAATGCCATTGTTAAAAAAAATCATTGTTATTTAGAACAAGGAATAAGAACTGTGGCACTATAACCACATGGCTTCAATCTTTGTTGAAAGCCATTTCAGTTCCCTTATACCATTAGGTGGACCTTTGTCTTTCATCCTTCCGAAACAAAAGAAAAAAGGAGAGAGTGGTGGTGGAGCGAGAAAGGAGCCAGTCCTCAGATTGGATCAAGTAAAATATATTTCCATTAACCCCAGAATACACAGAACTAGATCAGATACTTCACAGCATCCTGTCTATTTCCATTAACCCCAGAATACACAGAGCTGGATCAGATACTTCACAGCATCCTGTCTATTTCCATTGACCCCAGAATACAGAGAGCTGGATCAGATACTTCACAGCATCCTGTCTATTTCCATTGACCCCAGAATACAGAGAGCTGGATCAGATACTTCACAGATACAAATCTTTAATAATTATTCTGCCGATCTACTGCCCCTTAGAATGGTACCCTCTTTGAATGAAAAACAAAGCTGACTGTGGCAGGGTTTCAACTCCAAGTGCAGACAACTGCTGGAACTAATGTCACAGTATTTTACCCTAAATGTTCTGTCAAGTCATAGCTTAACAAAATAAGTACCAGTAATACACTGCTGTTGATTTAATCAACATCCATGTGTTAGTGTTGAAACCCTTTTGATATCAAACCACCACAAACTCTTGCCCTCTCCCCCTTTTGTCTTAAAGTGTTTATATTTAACTAAAAACTTTCCAATATAATTTTGTGTAAGAACCTTTGTTAAGTTAAACTCCAAACACCAGCTTAATAATAAGAAAGTTAGTTATATTATTAAATCCTCCCAAATTTTTGATTATTTTCAAAATTATTTGAAAAATTACAGGCTGTGTTTTTCATTAAGAATATGGTAACGAAACAGGTTGAGTTCTTTTTTTTTTTTTTTTCAAATTTTATTTATATACACTGTACCTTAAAACCTTCATATAAGAAGACGAAGGCGAAGAAAACGCCTGTAATAGTGACCCAGAAGAAAAAAGAAAAGACACCTACTTTTTCTAATAATTCTTTTGTAAGTATAAGATTCTTCTTCTGTGTTGATTCTTCTAGGCTAAGTTTTTTCAGTTGACTCTCTACTTCAAAACAACAGCTTGATGCACTTTCAGCTAATCTTCTGGCAATTTCTTCGTCCTACAATAATATTACAAGTAATTCCTTTATACTCGTTTCAACCTTTAGACAGTGGCTGTACTGGATAACCATTTTCAGGTGATTTTAGATACTGTTACTTATTTTAACAATCTCTTTTTGTCAAACTGCTGGGTTACAGGACATAAATACAGATTAATGCAATCAAGATTAAGATGTATTTCAAATTGATATCTGGTTACCACATATACAGTGCCTTTTATTGGAATTATGGTTGGTTGACGATATATCTACGTTGAAAAATAAACCTCATTTGGTCATTCCATGAGTGTATCTTGGTCATAGGCTGACTATGAAGGAGTGATGCGAGAACTATGAAATCTTGCATGCATTAATATCAACTCTTCTCTTCAATAACTGTATTTATTGCTTCTTTCCAGAGACTATGTTGAAAAGTAAACCTCATTCTTGGTTTAGTAGATACGACTCTATAATACTTGTTATCTATAACCTCTCATTCCGAGAGAGACAATGGCTCTATATAATACTTACCATCTCATTCTGTGAGAGATGATAGCTCTATATACTTATCTCATTCTGAGAGATGATAGCTCTATATAATACTTATCTCATTCTGAGAGATGATAGCTCTATATAATACTTATCTCATTCTGAGAGATGATAGTTCTATATAATACTTATCTCATTCTGAGAGATGATAGTTCTATATAATACTTATCTCATTCTGAGAGATGATAGTTCTATATAATACTTATCTCATTCTGAGAGATGATAGTTCTATATAATACTTATCTCATTCTGAGAGATGATAGTTCTATATAATACTTATCTCATTCTGAGAGATGATAGTTCTATATAATACTTATCTCATTCTGAGAGATGATAGTTCTATATAATACTTATCTCATTCTAAGAGATGATAGTTCTATATAATACTTATCTCATTCTGAGAGATGATAGTTCTATATAATACTTATCTCATTCTGAGAGATGATAGTTCTATATAATACTTATCTCATTCTGAGAGATGATAGCTCTATATAATACTTATCATTTCATTCTGAGAGATGATAGTTCTATATAATACTTATCTCATTCTGAGAGATGATAGTTCTATATAATACTTATCTCATTCTGAGAGATGATAGTTCTATATAATACTTATCTCATTCTGAGAGATGATAGTTCTATATAATACTTATCTCATTCTGAGAGATGATAGTTCTATATAATACTTATCTCATTCTGAGAGATGATAGCTCTATATAATACTTATCATTTCATTCTGAGAGATGATAGTTCTATATAATACTTATTTCATTCTGAGAGATGATAGCTCTATATAATTGTTTCTACTTTTGGCACAAGGCCAGCAATTACCCAGTACATTACTGGTACTTTATTTTATCGACCCTGTAAGGATGAAAGGCAAAGTTAACCTCGGCGGGATTTGAACTCAGAATGGCAAGGGCCGTAACTCTATGCCTTAAAGCATGGCGTCCAACCCTCTACTGATACTGCCAATTCACCGCCCTATATAGTTCTATATAATACTTATCATTTCATTCTGAGAATAATGATGACTTTATATAGTACTTGCTATCATCTCATACTGAGAGAACATTTGGAAAACTCAAGAAAATGAAAAGTTTTGGGATTTTTTTTTACCGTTTCCTTTTGTTTTTTCATTCTTGCCATTTCTTTCTCTAGTTGAAACTTTTCTTTTTCTTGAAGATAATCTTTGAACTGTTTCTCAATTTCTTCGCTTTTTCGTTTTAATTTTGCTTGTTCTTGTCTAACTTGGAGCTGAACCTGTGGAGTTATAATTTTAACAAACATTTGTATATATTTATTTACTGCACTTACACACACACACACAGTTTTCAACTGGATTTCCTAGTAAAAGCCTTTCTTAGAGTTAACTAAACCTCTAAATGTCTGAAATGAGGGGTAACTATGTCTATAGCTCTTCAGACTATTGTCTTCATCTTTAGGGAGGAATTTCTTTTTTATATTTACATCTAAAAAAATTATCACTATCATCACCACCCTTCAACATTTATTTTCCATACTTGTATGGGTTAGACGAGTTGTCATGTTACGAGGCCAGATAGGTCAGGTGACTACATCTTGCTCATAAGTTCCATTTTTGGCTCGTTTTGTTTAAGGCTGGATGTTCTTCCTAATGCCAACCACCTTATATATATATATATATATATATATATATATATACACACAGAGAGTGGGAGAGTGAGTGAGTGTGTGTATGTGTGTGTGTATATATATATATGAAAAGTATATATTGAGTTAGAAACTCAAAATAGTCTCTTACAATTAAATATAGCTCAAGGAAAAAAAATTTTCCAGGCCGTGGTGTAATATAATTGAATATAAAATAGAGATAAACGCAGGGCTCCTTGAATTTGTAGAGCTACTTTAAATATCAAACAATTATGATGGAAGACAATTTACCAACTTATTAAAATATTTAAATCCCTGTTTAACCCTTTTGCATTTAAACCGGCCATATTCGGCCAGAATTCTCTCACCTCTTTCTGTTCAAACCGGCCAACTGGCCACTCATACTGATGTTAAGGTATTGTTCTAGGAATACATATTAAAATCTCATAGATTCAATATTAAGTGAGATAATTATGAGATAAATTGTTGAAAATGCAATAGTAAATATAGTAATGTAAATACTAAAGGGTTAAAACATACCTTCTTGGTTTCATCTTGAGCTTTTACCATTTCAACTTGAAGATTGTTCAGCTGAGATCTCTTACTTTCTAGTTGTTTTTCAAGTCCAGCTTGTTTACGTAAACGTTCTGTCTCGGCTTGTCGATGTTTTTCCTCCATACTTTCAATTTGTTGTCTGAAAAGATATTTGATTAAGAAAATTCATCATCATCATCATTTTACATCCGCTTTTCTCTGCTTGCAAGGGTGGGACGGGTCCTATTCAGCACAGCATCTCTCCACTTGTCACGGTCCTTCCTCATCTCCTCTGTGAACTTCAGCAATCTGAGGTCCGCTCTCACCACCTCCGCCCATGGTTTGTGTGGTCTTCCTCTACTGGTATTTCTTGGCACTTCTTTACCCAGTAGACATCCTCCATGCGCATCACATGTCCATACCAATGCAGTCTTGTCTCCCGCACACTACAGTTTATCCCTCTTATACATAGTTTCACTCTCACCACTTCCGCCCATGTTTTTCGTGACCTACTGCATCTTCCTTCTACTGGCATTTCTTGGCACCTCTTTACCCAGCAGTCATCCTCCATGCGCATCACACGTCCATACCATCGCAGTCTTCTCTCCCGCACACTACAACTTATCCCTCTTATACACAGTTTAAAAAATAATTTAAGAAACGAATTATTATGACAAAAGTTGTTTCAAATCTGTTCCAGTTCACTAGAAATACTGGAAATGTTTTTCTTTATCTTTGTTCAATATCAATTAAATATCCCAAAATACTAAAAACATCACTTCTATTTGCCAATACATTTTTCCTTCTTCTACCCTCCCAATCTTTTCTATATTGCAATTTTGCTCTTCTTTTTACTGACCCCTAGCCACTGATTTCTGTCCTCTCAGGTATTTCTATCCAACGCTGTCATTGACGCCATTTGCTTATCTTAACAGCTATTCTTGCGTTGAGTTTTCAAATTATTTCTCTAAATTTTAAATACATTCACTCTTCATCTTGATCTCCGAGACAACAATGTTTATTTTTAAAAAATAATATATAATATAACAGCTTAGAAATTATTTTACAGAGACGCAGGTATGGCTGTGGTTCAAGGGTTTGATTTACAGCCACATGGTTTCAGGTTTAATCCCACTGTACAACACCTTGGACAAGTGTCTTCTACTGTAGCCTCAGGTTGACCAATGCCTTGTGAGTGGAATTTGGTAAACAGACACTGAGGAAGCCCATTATATATATATATATATATATTGGTGTTAGGAAGGGCATCCAGCCGTAGAAAACCTGCCAGACAGTCCTATACGAGCAAGACAACCAATCTTGCCTCAAGTGGGACAATTCCCGTCTAAACCCATGCTAGCGTGGAAGATAGACGTTAAACGATGATGATGTATATATATATATATGATGATCATCATCATCGTTTAACGTCTATCTTCCACGCTAGCATGGGTTAGACGGGTTTGTCCCACTCGAGGCAAGATTGGTCGGGTGACCGCGTCTCGCTCGTATAGAACTGGCAAGTTTTCTACAGTTGGATGCCCTTCCTTACACCAACCACATTTAGAGTGTGGACTGGGAGCCTTTTTACCATGTCTCCTACACAACCACATTACAGCGTGGACTGGGAGTCTTTTTACCGTGTCTCCTACACAACCACTTTACAGTGTGGACTGGGAGCCTTTTTACCGTGTTTCCTACACAACCACATTACAGTGTGGACTGGGGGCCTTTTTACCGTGTCTCCTACACAACCACATTACAGTGTGGACTGGGAGCCTTTTTACCGTGTCTCCTACACAACCACATTACAGTGTGGACTGGGAGCCTTTTTACCGTGTCTCCTACACAACCACTTTACAGTGTGGACTGGGAGCCTTTTTACCGTGTCTCCTACACAACCACATTACAGTGTGGACTGGGAGCCTTTTTACCGTGTCTCCTACACAACCACATTACAGTGTGGACTGGGAGCCTTTTTACCGTGTCTCCTACACAACCACATTACAGTGTGGACTGGGAGCCTTTTTACCATGTCTCCTACACAACCACATTACAGTGTGGACTGGGAGCCTTTTTACCGTGTCTCCTACACAACCACATTACAGTGTGGACTGGGAGCCTTTCTACCATGTCTCCTACACAACCACATTACAGTGTGGACTGGGAGCCTTTCTACCGTGTCTCCTACACAACCACATTACAGTGTGGACTGGGAGCCTTTTTACCGTGTCTCCTACACAACCACTTTACAGTGTGGACTGGGAGCCTTTTTACCGTGTCTCCTACACAACCACTTTACAGTGTGGACTGGGAGCCTTTCTACCGTGTCTCCTACACAACCACATTACAGCTCTGTAAAATTATGCTGCTACCACAGATCATCCAGATCTGTGGTAGCAGCATAATTTTACAGAGAAAGGGTGGTGTGAGCGGAAGTGGGAGGATGGAGTAGGGGGTATGGGATGGGGTATATATATATATATATATATATATATTTTATAGTTGAAACAGTAAACAAAAAAAACAACAACGTGGAAGTGAAGAGGCCGTACAAAATGTTAATATTAGTTTCACGCTTAAGAGTGGGAGCGGGGCTTTATATGTTGGTGTGTAAGTGACATAACTTAGTTGTTGGATAAAAAGGGATTCATACAATAAATGCCAGCCTTGAAAAAATAATCACTGGGGGGTCAATATGATTGACTAAATCCATTTAGGGTGTTGCCCCAGCATGGCCATAGTTTAATGACTGAAAAGAGTAAAAGAGTAACAGCTTACAAATTATTTTACAAAGTTTATGGAATTGACCAAAAACAAATATAAAAAATAATTAATTAAAATAAATCGTTCTCTTTCCGAGAGAAAAAGACATTTTCTAAAGACTCACCGTTTTTCTTCTAACATTTCAATTTCCTGTCGATGAACTGTATCAAATTCCTTACTGATTAAAAAGAAAAAAGAGGAATAAGGAAGAGAATAATGAAGAGAAAGTTGTATTTCTATAGTGAAGTCTTCTAATACAGTCCCATCTGTACTATAACTATTTCTATAGTGAAGTCTTCTAATACAGTCACATCTCTACTATAACTATTTCTATAGTGAAATCCTCTAATACAGTCACATCTGTACTATAACTATTTCTATAGTAAAGTCCTCTAATACAGTCCCATCTCTACTATAACTATTTCTATAGTGAAGTCCTCTAATACAGTCACATCTCTACTATAACTATTTCTATAGTGAAGTCCTCTAATACAATCACATCTGTACTATAACTATTTCTATAGTGAAGTCCTCTAATACAATCACATCTCTACTATAACATAACTATTTCTATAGTAAAGTCCTCTAATACAATCACATCTCTACTATAACTATTTCTATAGTGAATTCCTCTAATACAATCACATCTGTACTATAACTATTTCTATAGTGAATTCCAATAATACTACTACTGCTGTTGCTACTACTACTACTGATGACCCCATCTCCATAATATTAAGGTTATCTGCAAGATGGAAATGTTTAAAAACCAACTTACCTCAATACCGTAAGAGACTCTGTAGGACGGTATAAATCATTCATGGACTGGCTCAGTAATGATGTACGGGAATATGCTAAGTTGCTCTGTAAAAGAGGAAAAGAGCAATAAAGTTAATCATCATCGTTTAATGTCCATCTTCCACGCTAGCATGGGTTAGACGGGTCTCATTTAGAGGCAAGTTGGGTCGGGTGACCGTGTCTCACTCATATAGGAGAGTTTCTGGCTGGTTTTCTACGGCTGGATGCCCTTCTTAATGCCAATCACATTGACAGCGTGTACTGGATGCTTTTTATCGTGTCTTTTACACGTCCACTTTACAGTGTGGGCTGGGTGCTTTTTGTCATGTCTTTTACACGTCCACTTTACAGTGTGGGCTGGGTGCTTTTTGTCATGTCTTTTACACGTCCACTTTACAGTGTGGGCTGGGGGCTTTTTGTCATGTCTTTTACACGTCCACTTTACAGTGTGGGCTGGGGGCTTTTTGTCATGTCTTTTACACGTCCACTTTACAGTGTGCACTGTGTGTTTTAGGGCTGGATCCCCTTCCTAATGCCAACCACATTTACAGTGTGTGCTGGGTGCTTTTTGCTGTGTCTTTTACACGTCCACTTTACAGTGTGTGCTGGGTGCTTTTTGCTGTGTCCAACACCTGTTAGCAGAGAAAGTGGATGTTAAAACGATGATAATGATGAAACCCATTTATCTTTTTTTTATAAATCCTTTTTTCCCCACAACCTTCCAGCCCCCTCTTTCTCATAACTTCACTCTTTCCTGATGAAGGACCAATGTCCAATATGTTGAGGTATTCTTCTTTTTTTTCCCAAAAGCTTGAATCTAATAAGACTCTGTGTAATTATATCTCTGTATTTATTTGGTTTTGTTAAATATTGAACTATAAAACTTATACATGATCAATAGTCAATATTTAATTAAATACAAAACATGGTGAATCCAAACTCAGGTTCTACAATATTAAGTCATTTGTTTTGAAGTGTTTATTATCATCATCATCATCATCATCATCATTTATCACTGGCTTGATGAGTTAGATGGGTTGTCATGGTTTCAGACCAGATGGTTAGATTGACTGATTCTGCTCATGCCATATTTGGTATGGTTTCTAACACCAGCCACCTTATAAGGTGTGGTGGGTGTGTTTTTATGAGGTATCACCACTACCACATTACAGAGTGTACTGAGTGCATTTTTCTGTGGCACCAATGCTAACACTTTACAGAGTGTACTGGGTGAATTTTTTGTGGCACCAATGCTAACACTTTACAGGGTGTACTGGGTGCATTCTATCATGGCACCAACACAAGACAGATTGTTACATTCTCGTCCAGCCTAAAAGGTCCTCTCAAACCCTACATAATTTTATGTAAGAACCTTTGTTAAGTTAAGCTCCAAACACCAGCTTAATAATGAGAAGGTTAGTTATATTATTAAATCCCTAATTTATAAGCCATGGCAGCTAATCAATACATTATGTTTAGATGGTGTGTGTCAGGTATGTCAAACAGAAGGTCCCTCGAGGGCCACATGGGTCACTTATGTGTTGTCTGAGGGTCACATGGGTCACATATTTGTTGTCTGAGAGCCATATGGGTCACATATTTGTTGTCTGAGGGTCACATGGGTTACATATTTGTTGTCTGAGAGCCACATGGGTCACATATTTGTTGTCTGAGGGTCACATATGTGTTGTCTGAGGGCCATGTGTCACATATGTGTTGTCTGAGGGCCACACATGGGTCACACATGTGTTGTCTGAGGACCACACATGGGTCACATATATGTTGTCTGAGGGCCACATGGGTCACATGTGTTGTCAGAGGGCCACATGGGTCACATGTGTTGTCTGAGGGCCACACATGACAACCAATTGTGCACGTTACAACTAATATTTTTTATTTTATATTACACTCGCGCAGTAAAAACCTTGTGCGGGCCGCAGGTGTGCCTGTAAAGGGCCTCATGTTTGACATGCCTTGTGTATACAATAAGCAGACCCCAAACCCCATTTTAGGATCGATTGTTTTGTCACCTATTCCTTGGCTTATATTCAAGTATCTACAGTAAATTAGAACTGTACTTACACTCTTTAGTTCTTCACGCATCTTTGCAGCTTCTGCAGGATGGTTGAATCTGAACATGTTGGTCTTACCCAAAAGAATTACAGCTCCTGTTTCAATTTAAGAGTAGCAGAGAGTTAACAGAGAGAAGCATTATTTCAGAGATAATATTTCTTATAGGGAAAACAGGAAGGTTTACCATGGGTGTTGCTGTACACAGATGGCCAGGTGTTAATAGCAGAGTGTATGGATGGACTGATGAAGATGGTGAATAGATGGAAGGAATGTATGGAGGCAAGAGGTATGTAGATAGATATTAGAAAGATGAAGGCGATGGCATGTGGTGAGATGGGAAGAACAGGAAGGTGACTGTATTCTTGTGCAGGAAGAGTGTTGAAGTGAAGTCCACTA
Organism: Eledone cirrhosa; assembly: GCA_964016885.1. Taxonomy (NCBI): domain Eukaryota; kingdom Metazoa; phylum Mollusca; class Cephalopoda; order Octopoda; family Eledonidae; genus Eledone; species Eledone cirrhosa. The sequence continues at coordinate 40,481,156 of OZ024754.1, forward strand.
AATGTACTATATACACTGGGTGGCTACATTGAGGATGTAGTGCTGCTGTGAAGGGATTATTAACCCTTTAGCATTTACATTACTCTATATATACTATTGTATTTTTGTGGTAAAGACTTTATCTTACACAATTATCTCACATAATATCAAATCTACAAGATTTTGATATTATTTATTTTGAGAACAATACCTTCACATAAGTATGATCAGCCGTTCATGGTCGATTTGAACTGAAAGGGGTGAGAGAATTCTGGCCAGATATATCTGGTTTAAATGCTAAAGGGTTAAACAATATGGCAGCTTCATTTAAGTGTAAAGTGTGTATGGAAAGAGCTACAGATGGAAAGGATGTTGAGCTAGATCTCAAAAATGGTGTTAGTCTACCTGCTATCCCACTACATCTCTTGTGTACCCCAAGTCTTCCCTACCTGTTAGTCTACCTGCTATCCCATTACATCTCTTGTGTACCCCAAGTCTTCCCTTCCTGTTAGTCTACCTGCTATCCCACTACATCTCTTGTGTACCCCAAGTCTTCCCTTCCTGTTAGTCTACCTGCTATCCCACTACATCTCTTGTGTACCCCAAGTCTTCCCTTCCTGTTAGTCTACCTGCTATCCCACTACATCTCTTGTGTACCCCAAGTCTTCCCTTCCAGTTAGTCTACCTGCTATCCCACTACATCTCTTGTGTACCCCAAGTCTTCCCTTCCTGTTAGTCTACCTGCTATCCCACTACATCTCTTGTGTACCCCAAGTCTTCCCTTCCTGTTAGTCTACCTGCTATCCCACTACATCTCTTGTGTACCCCAAGTCTTCCCTTCCTGTTAGTCTACCTGCTATCCCACTACATCTCTTGTGTACCCCAAGTCTTCCCTTCCTGTTAGTCTACCTGCTATCCCACTACATCTCTTGTGTACCCAAGACTGACATTGTTAATTAAATGAAATAGTGAAAATACACAACATGAAAACAAAAACTTACCTTGAGTTAATTTTTCACAGCGCTGAATCTGAATGCCATTAATGGTACATAGAGCATTAGAGATGGGGAAGAGAGTGACAATACCCTCGCTATTTTCAATAATACAATGTTCTTCTTGTACTTCAGCTCCAGACAACACTAGAAAATATAAATAGTTGTTTAGATTTCAAAATACATCAAAATAAGATAACATTAGGAAGGGCACCCAGTCATAGGAATTGTCCCAGAATGGAAAGTAGGACATGTGGAGCCAGAGATAACATTAGGAAGCGTACCCAGTCATAGGAATTGTCCCAGAATGGAAAGTAGGACATGTGGAGCCAGAGATAACATTAGGAAGCGTACCCAGTCATAGGAATTGTCCCAGAATGGAAAGTAGGACATGTGGAGCCAGAGATAACATTAGGAAGGGCACCCAGTCATAGGAATTATCCCAGAATGGAAAGTAGGACATGTGGAGCCAGAGATAACATTAGGAAGGGCACCCAGAATGGAAAGTAGGACATGTGTAGCCAGAGATAACATTAGGAAGGGCACCCAGTCATAAGAATTATCCCAGAATGGAAGTGAGTCTTGTTACTCTGTAGTTTTGCCAGAACTCACTAGCCTTAATAAAATGAATGAATATTTATATACATACATATATATATTGATTTTTATCCTTATCGAGCCCTCTTTGGATTTTAGTCTTCACATTTATTACTATGTGTGTGTGTGTGTGTGTGTGTGTGTGTGTGTGTATAGTAACTGTAATAAGAAGCTATGATATATTTACCAATATCTTGATCAACTTTAGCATCTGCTCTACCAATGTTTGTCTTGCCAGCCTAGAGAGGAAAGAAACAAACATATTATTATGATCTTCATACAACAATACAATAAACTGGTCAGGTTTAATATAATGTCGGTAGAGCGTCAGACACTATGCTTTGTGGAACAGAGTTATTTTTTTAAAGATTCTTGGTTAACTTTTCTGGAGAACTTTTTCACATTCATCGGTGGCGATTGTCAAACTGAATTAAGAGGGAAGGGGTTAAATAGAAGAAATGTTACCTTAAGATGATAAAGCATGATACCGGTACTGAGGATATCATCATCAATACCAATAAGATGTGGGAGTTCAGAATCAAGAACAATACCAAGACCTTCCTTTCTCAGAGCAAGAGTTGATTGTTCCTAACAAACGATAGAACATTTAGAATTTAGAATAAGATAACAAAATACAAGTGTCGACTGAAGAGTTAATTGACTAACCAAAATATTCTCATGAATTGATTGATATTGAAACAATTGTAATATGTCAATAACGTTTTTTTCTCTGTAAAGTTATGTTGGTACCACAGAATATCTATCCAGTCCCCACTAAAGTGGTCGTGTAGGTCTCACAACAAAAAGTACCCAGTCCACACTAAAGTGGTCGTGTAGGTCTCACAACAAAAAGTACCCAGTCCACACTGTAAAGTGATCGTGTAGGAGACATGATAAAAAGGCTTCAAGTCCACACTGTAAATGTGGTTGGTGTTAGAAAAGCATCCAGCCGTAGAAAACCTGCCAGATACAGTCCTATACGAGCAAGACAGGGTCACCCAATCAATCTTGCCTCAGGTGGGACAATTCCCATCTAACCCATGCTAGCGTGGAAGATAGACATTAAACGATGATGGTGATAATAATGATGCTGCAACAGTGACTTCAATCCAACTTTTATCATATATGTTCCGAGGCCATAGTATCTAGAATAAGGACGGGTTGGAAGAAGTTTAGGGAGCTGCTTCCTCTGTTGACAAAGAAGGGTTTCTTCCTGTGTACGAAAGGTCATTTATATGATGCCTGTGTGAGATGTGCGATGCTGCATGGTAGTGAGACATGGGCAGCAACTACAGAGAATATGTGATGGCTGGAGAGAAATGAAGCAAGCATGCTCTGTTGGATGTGCAATATCAATGTGCGTGAAGAAACAAGCATAGATGAGTTGAGAGAGAAACTGTGTATAAGAGGGATAAGTTGTAGTGTGCAGGAGAGATGACTGCGATGGTTTGGACATGTGATGCGCATGGAGGATGACCGCTGGGTAAAGAAGTGCCAAGAAATGCCAGTAGAAGGAAGATGCAGAAGAGGGAGACCACGAAAAACATGGGCGGAGGTGGTGAGAACGGACCTCAGATCGCTGAAGCTCACAGAGGAGATGACGAAGGACCGTGACAAGTGGAGAGATGCTGTGGTGAATAGGAAAATGAAAAAATAAATGTTTAACTTACCACAAGAATACAGGCTGCTTCTTTCCATTTACCTGTCCATTCATCAGTTAAAACCTTCACCTGTAACAGGTGAGAAACAACAACAATGTATATACATATATATATATAAAGAGAGAGAGAGAGAGAGAGAGAATAGGAAACATGAAAGTGTATGTTTTCTATTACAGGGGGTATAAGGCCAGTAGAATGAAAACCATAAAAACTACGAACGGTACAGGAAATACATTATAATTAAAGAGATAAATTGAAATGCATAAACACACCTTTATAACTATACAACACCTTTGTTTCATTTGATATATATATATATATATATATATATATATATATATATATATATATATATATATATATATATATATATATGAATGTATGTATAGTATATTTGGCAATATACTGTATGTTTAATTAAAAACATTTTGAACACCATTCACTATGAGTTTTAAAGTAGTGACTGTGTCACTTACTTATTTTCGGCAAAAACAAAGGGAGGGTGATTGACAGTCTGTTTCTCACTTGTTAGTGTTTATCAAGACCACACGCTCCACTGCTTTTACCCGAAAATTATAGAAGCTGGATTCTTATAGAATTCCAGTAATATTTAAGAGCTGATTAAACAGAGCGATTGCCGGTCCAGCATATATATATATGTATATATATGGAATGTTTTTAGATGACTATAAACACTTTAAAACAAACAAACCACAGAATCAGAGGCAGTTTAAAGTAAAGGCTTTAATTGTTAATGTGATACAATCTCAGTGCAGTTTTATAATTTTCAGGAATATTTAGTGGTACAGGACATTAAAAGAATCAATGACTCTGTAATAAATAATTTTAGATATTTGTTTACACAAACTTACCCTTGCTTCATTTTCATGGAGTCTCTCCTGAACTTTTGGTGTTGTGATTTTATCCTTTAAGTAAAACAGGTTATTTTGGTTCAGTTAATTTTAACAAATATATTACAAAGTATTTGACAATAACTCTCTTATTTCACATTATATTCTAAAATTAGCATTTGTTAGTGTAAATAATATGTTATTTTACATTATATATTTGTTAGTGTAAATAATGTTATTCTACATTATATATTTGTTAGTGTAAATAATATGTTATTCTACATTATATATTTGTTAGTGTAAATAATATGTTATTCTACATTATATATTTGTTAGTGTAAATAATGTTATTCTACATTATATATTTGTTAGTGTAAATAATATGTTATTCTACATTATATATTTGTTAGTGTAAATAATATGTTATTCTACATTATATATTTGTTAATGTAAATATCTAACTAATACAGACTGACTAATTATGCTCACACACCCTTATATTAACATACTTTTGCTCATAGCTCCGTACTTACATGCACACACTCTTTTACTTACATATACACACACACATTTCTTCTTAGCTTCATACGGACGTATACCACACACACACATGCTTACACACGTACACAAGTATAGCTCTTTTTACAAAACGTTTTTTTTTCCATTTCAGGTAGACACGCTCCATCATCCACTTTTCTAAAATATAAATCATACACAAAACGCCAGCACCAACAGTTTTGCAAGAGATGTCAACATGAATGGACCTGTTATTTTTATCTAAAGACATTTTTTTCCAATTCCAACCAGGCCATCCCCTCAATCTATCTTATTTCTCATTCTTTCATTTGATGAAGGACTAGCATCCGAAACGTTAAGACCCTCTTCCTGCTATATCAAGCGTTAACCTAATATATCCCTTCCATATACTGTACCGATTGTGTTGTTATTTCTGTTTACCTTTTACATACACACACACACATACATATATATATATATATATATATATATATATATATATATATATATATATATATATATATATATATATATATAGGGAGATCATTTTAACGTCTGCTTTCCCTGCTAGTAAGGGTTGGACAGGTCTACATAGACCAAGTCAGTACTGAAGCGGTGGCTACTGATCTCCCAGACAAGCCAGGGATCTGCATCTCGCTTATACACTGCTTCAAAATGACAAAATTCACCGAAACTGTTAGAAGATGAAAGAACTGAAGAAAATAATTGAGAAGAAACAAAGTGATTTCATTACTTACAATATTTCCACCCAACATAGCACGAAGACGAGAAATTTCAGCACGGAGTTCTCTAATGAGACGAACATTAGGATCCTGGGGAAAAAAGGAGAAAAGATATTTTCACAAAATGTTTAACATTTAGAATCTACAGGTCTGGTATTCCGGTCTCAACAATCTTTTACTATTCTATATATTGGTAGACCTGTCTACCAATATATCATCATCATCATCATCATCATTTTACGTCCGCTTTTCCCTGCTTCCATCAATGACTGAGACTCTAAGAATAACAATAATAATAATCTTTCTTATATAGGCGCAAGGCCAGTAATGTTGGGGGAGGGGAAAGTCGATTAAATCAACCCCAGTGCATTACTGGTACTTTATTTTATCGACCCGGAAAGGATGAAAAGCAAAGCTAACCTCGGCGGGATTTGTACTCAGATCATAAAGGGCTGTAACTCTATGCTGCAAAGCATGGCGTCCGACCCTCTACCGCTACTGCCAATCCACTGCCCTTAATAATAATTGTTTCTACTTTTGGCACAAGGCCAGCAATCACCCAGTACATTACTGGTACTTTATTTTATTTTCCTTGTAAGGATGAAAGGCAAAGTTGACCTCGGCGGGATTTAAACTCAGATCGTAAAGGGACGTAACTATGCTGGAAAGCATGTCCAACCCTCTACCAATACTGCCAACAATAATAATGATAATAGTTGACATAAAATTCTCAATGCTGAAATGATAGTCAAATATATGTAAATGATTCTGACCTCATTGATAGTTGGTCGGTTAATTATGTTCTTGGCTCTGTTAGCATATCGCAGGGTACTCAACGTTTCACCATAGTTGATATCTGCTGGAGATATTGCTGTAAAAATCAAAAGTTTATTTAGTTACTTATCTATTCTAATGATAAACAAAACAAGAAATTTCCCCAAAATATATTCTTGAAATAATCTTAATTTAACTTTTTTTATTCCAAGCACACACTTTTAAGATACAAAACAGTTTGTTTTAAAGTGTTTATATTTATCTAAAAACCTTCCATCATAATTTTATGTTATGTTAAGTTAAGTTATGTTCCAAACCACATGAAACCACAATTGGTTCTATGATACAAAACAGTTTGTTTTAAAGTATTTATATTTATCTAAAAACATTATCATATTTAGAAAGAATGTATGTTTAGAAAACAGTGGAATACGAAAATTGAATAAAATAGTCAAATGGTTCCTGATTTAGGCACAAGGCCAGCAAATGATTTTACATAAAGTATTGTAGAATTAGGGGCAGTTTCAGGCATTTTGGTATCAAAAGTGTTCACTTAAAATTGTCTGCAAAGTAAAGAAATATTTCTTTTTCAAGATATCTATAAACTTAATTCTTATAACTTTCTATATACTGTTGTAATATTCTTATCTTCTAAACAGAAGAGTCATGGATATAACCCTTCCCTCCTTCCTTCCACTGGTCCCAGGAACCCTGTGAAAAGTCATGGTTCCCACCCTTCCTTCCCCCTCCCACAAAGACCCTGTAAAGGTTATGGGTCTCACCCTTCCTTCCCTGACTAAACAATTAAAAACAAAACAAAACAGGTTGAAACTAGAAATAAAATCTAAAATAGTGAAAAGATATAACTTACTGGCAACCATAATGGTTCTAGAGTTTCCTCCAAGACTGTCTTTTAACAACCAAGTCAAAACCGAGTTTCGATAGGGAATAAAAATGCTTTTTACTTTCTTTTCAGATATTTCAGCTACATTGAAGTAAGAAATTAAACATTAATTAGTTGTGTAAACATATATGAATATATTATCATCATCATCATTAACAACATCATCATCATCGTTGTCATCATCAGATCAATGATCAATCAGCTAACCAATATATTTTATACAAGAAAATTTAATTTTTTTACATCAAAGATACCCTTAAATTAATTGAAGTGATTATCATCATCATCATCATCATCGTTTAGCGTCTATCTTCCACGCTAGCATGGGTTGGACGGGATTGTCCCACTTGAGGCAAGGTTGGTCGGGTGACTGTCTCGCTCATATAGGACTGTATCTGGCAGGTTTTCTACGGCTGGATGCCCTTCCTAACACCAACCACATTTACAGAGTGGACTGGGAGCCTTTTTACCATGTCTCCTACATGATCACTTTACAGTGTGTGGGAGTCTTTTTACCATGTCTCCAACACAACCACTTTACAGTATGGACTGGGAGCATTTTTACCATGTCTCCTATTAGACACTTTACAGTGTGGACTGCGTGCTTTTTATCGTGTCACCTACGCGACCACTTTACAGTGTAGACTAGATGTCCTGTGCTGCCAACAATAAATAATTTTAGTTGAAGAGATCAATAGATCTTTTTCTCTTCTGTATATTGATAATTTATAGTAAGTTGAAGTTGTCACTTACCTAAAACTGATATTACATTCCCCAGTGTAACCAAGGATTTGTTGATACTGGCGCCTTCCTTAAGTCGTTGTCCAGTTGCTCCAGTCGCATCAGCTCGTTCACTTGATAAAGGAAAAATTATTTCTTTAGCAAATACAGGGATAATTAAAATATATAGAATGTGTAGAATATTCTAAACAGAATCTATATTATGATCAGTAGTAACAGAACTATAGATAGATTTGTTTGTATGTGATGGATGCACAGGGTAGTAGGTAGTAAGAAAGGTACTGAAATAAACTGTCTGTAAGTCAGGATTCAATAGAAGTAGTTGATAGTTTCTATGACTTAAGTAGCTTAATTAACAGTTGCGGAGGTTTCTCTCAAAGTATAGGAGCTAGAATAAGAGCAGGGTGGAAACGTTTTAGGAAGATACTAATCGCTGTCGGCAACAATCAATGAATAAGAAAGGGAGACAAGCCATTATAAAATGTACCCAGTACTCTCTGCAAACTATTGTGTGTTAGGAAAGATATCAACTGTAGATATCATGTCGAAAATAGAAAGTATAAATGAGATGTGGTCCTCCAGCCTGAACTTTGAATAAGAATTGATTTGCGCAAATGACAGCCATCCAATCCATGTCAGAACAGGAAGTGGATGTAAAATGAAGATGAAGTAATTATGAATTAAACTAAGAGCAATATAAATTGCTTACCTTCCAGCTAAATCAACTAAATGGATTTTGCTGTGAATCTCACTCGGCATATCTTTAACAAACTTGGCCTAAATTGCAGCAAAGAAAAATATTGTTTTGTAAATAGATAAATATGACAGCATAATAATAAAAGTATGATATCACAATAATAAAAATATATCAAAATAATAAAAATATGACATCATAATAATAAAAGTATGATATCACAATAATAAAAATATATCAAAATAATAAAAATATGACATCATAATAATAAAAGTATGATATCACAATAATAAAAATATATCAAAATAATAAAAATATGATATCACAATAATAAAAATATGATATCACAATGATATCATAATATAATAAAGGGAAGAGTGCCAGATTGTGTCCTGAATATATTTTTTTTATCCTGTTAGTAAAATAAGTTAGATTACTTTGAATAAATAATGAATGAATATTACATAATTTATCTACTAAATTTCGTAGCTGTTGATTAATCATAAATATTCTTATATATAATGATTGCTTATTTTAAGATTCACCTCTTTTAAAATGTTCAAATGTCTACACTTCCGGTTAGCGTCCGTTATATCATAACACTTATTACATCGCTTATGTAAACATCCATATATTTGCATCGTTATATAAGGTTTCATTACATTTCACCGTAATGCAGTTTATATATAATATCGTCTTTTTTAAATGTATCATGGATTACGTTACTGATTACATAAGAGAGTTTAACACAGTCTCTCTTCAACTTCTGTGTATATTGTCAATTACGATTTTATTTGATGTATCATATCTACATGCATATATATTTGCATATAATATCAATATACACACAACACATGCTAGTGGAAAACCTCTTGAAGGGTGGTTTTTCTGGTAGTCAAAATAATAAAAATATGATATCAAAATAATAAAAATCTGTTCACAATGAAAACTGTAAAAATGGAGGTAGCAGAAGTTTTAAATAAGGTATTATGATATTAAGTCAAAATAACAAATACTGTATTTCCTGGCATCGAAGACGCTACTTTTTTCCTAAAATAAGTCTAAAAAATCATGCATCGTGGAAGCCGAAGGTTGTGCAGTATCAGTAGAGGGTCGGACGCCATGTTTTCCAGCATAGTTACGTCCCTTTATGGTCTGAGTTCAAATCCCGCCGAAGTTGAATTTGCCTTTCATCCTTACGGGGTCGATAAAATAAAGTACCAGTAATGCACTGGGTAATTGCTGGCCTTGTGCCTAAAGTAGAAACAATTATTTTTTTTCAAATTTTTGGTTGTCATAATTAGGGTGCATCCTCAAGGATGAAGTGTCACCAGGAAATATAGTAATTGTTTCTAGCATAAGGGAAAGTCAATTAAATCAACTCCAGTACTTTACTGGTACTTTGTCAAATGGAAGTCAAAGCTGACCTAAGCAGGGTTTGAAATCAAAATGTGAAGGATTGTAACTAATTGCCACAAAGCGTTTTGTCAAACATTCAAATGATTCCACCAAAACCACTGCCTTTCAAAATATCAAATAATATAGACTGCTTGAATGTGTGTGTATGTGTATGTATATATATTATTTAAGTCGAGGTAGACTAAAAAAGACCTAAGCAGAAGTGGTGAGAGCTGATCTCAAAATTGCTGAGACTCACAGAGGACTTGTCTAACCCATACAAGCGTGGAAAAATGGACATGATGATGATATCTCTTGTGACGCTAAACTCAACCAGTTGCAGACTGAGCATTAACATGTGATATCTTTCTCCACAAAGTTCGATCACCAGCAGCAAAGTTCAAAGAGCAAAGATCAAGTCCAGTCCATAAGTTGACATTGTCAAGCCATCGTTTTGGCTGCCAGCCTCTGCTTCTCTTACCAGTCAACCTTCCATCCAGGCATAACCTACTCACACCACGAGTTGATCTTTTTATATGGCCATATAGTTTGTGTACTCTTGACTTGACAATTGATGTAATTGGTCTAAGTCTGGTAATGATGATATAAACATTTAAAATTTAAAATATTAAATTACGAAAGAAAATATTCTAACCTGAGTGAAAAGTATGGTAAATATTGCATGGGATCGACTGCTCACATCATTCATATTGGTGGCTGCTGTTGTCCTAGTAACAAATATTTATGATTAATAAAAATCATTTATAAATACAAAGTTTTATAGTCATTTCATTCACAGGTTTGGAATTGTTTTTAACTCTTTTATTAACATATTTCTAATGAAAGACACTCACTGTTGGACTGGAACAATGTGAAAATAAAATATCTTGCTCAAGGACACAATGAGTTGCCCAGTCCAGGAATAAAACTCACAACCTTATGACTGTGAGCCCACCACCCCACTAGACACTAAAGCCCACACCTTTACAAAGGTGATTAATAGGCAGGTAAAATTATACACACATATCAAACAATATAAACTAATCCATTAATCCTTTAGCATTTACATTACTCTATATTTACTATTGTATTTTCACAGTAAACACTTTATCTCATATAATATCAAATCTATGAGATTTTGATATTATTTATTTTAAGAACAACACCTTAACATAAGTATGAGCTGCTGGTTATGGCCAGTTTGAACAGAAAGAGGTGAGAGAATTCTGGGTTAATGACATAGGCAATGTCTTTCATTATAAATATGGTAATGAAAGGGTTAAAGACATAGACAATGTCTTTCATTAGAAATATGGTAGTGAAATGGTTAAAGACATAGACAGTGTCTTTCATTAGAAAGATGTTAATAAAAGGGTTAATGACATAGACAGTGTCTTTCATTAGAAATATGGTAATGAAAGGGTTAATGACATAGACAGTGTCTTTCATTAGAAATATGGTAATAAAAAGGTTAATGATATAGACAGTGTCTTTCATTAGAAATATGGTAATGAAAGAGTTAATGACATAGACAATGTCTTTCATTAGAAATATGATAATAAAAGGGTTAATGACATAGGTAGTGTCTTTCATTAGAAATATAGTAATAAAAGGGTTAATGACATAGACAGTGTCTTTCATTAGAAATATGGTAATGAAAGGGTTAAAGACACAGTGTCTTTCATTAGTAATATGGTAATGAAAGGGTTAATGACATAGGCAGTGTCTTTCATTAGAAATATGGTAATAAAAGGGGTTAATCTTGTCACCTTACTGAGAATATAACATTTTACCTGTTAGTGTTGCCATAATCCATTAAACTCTTAATATCCTCGTAGTTATTTACGTAATGTTTTGACAATTCTGAAATAACAAGAAACAAATTCAATACAAATATTCTTCTTGATGTTCATAATCATCAGAAACATTTTATGACCATTTGTTTTTCTACCCTAGCAAGGGTTGAACAGGTTGTTATAAAACAAGTCGGTACTTAATTGGAGCTACTATCAACTGACATGGAACAAAGAATCCAGTTGTTCGAGCACAATTATTTCAGATAGCCTCCCTATCACCAACCACTTTACAAAGTGTGTTGGGTCTCTATTGCTTTAACTTTATTTTCCATGCTAGTATGGAAAAATGGATGTTAACCCTTTAGCATTCACATTACTCTATATATACTATTATATTTTCATGGTAAATACTTTACCTCACATAATTATCTCACATAATATCGAATCTATGAGATTTTGAAAGTATTTATTTTGAGAACAATACCTTAACATCAGTTTGAGTGACTGGTTACAGCGAGTTTCAACAGAAAGAGGTAGAGAATTCTGGCCGGTTTTGGCCGGTTTGAACATTAAAGGGTTAAACAGTGATGATGATGATGAAAGAGTTAGTTAAAAGGAACAAAAGATCTGGTTACCTTGGACGTAAGGACCGTCTTTGGGGTGTTCACGAACTCGAAGTGTATGTAGGCCCTTATCTTCAGAGCATGTTTGCTGCAGCAAATCTCGAACTTTTTCGTTGTAAATTTCTAAAAAGCTATAAATGAAAAGTAATTTCCCAAATATAATTAAAATTAATTACACCATGGAAGAGTAATGTTAGACATTGAAAATATAGACATATAGATAGATAGACATATAGATAGATAGATAGCATGGAACAAACTACCTGCATCAGTTGTTAGCTGTCGAAACACTGCATCCTTTAAAACCTCCATGCTTCCTGAGATTCGCCAACACTACACCTAATATTCCCCCTCCATACACATACACACATGTATATCATGACTCATACACTATTCACTTCCCTGACATTTGTATATTATTCTATGTACTATACATGCACCTTTGACGAGTTGTAGTGCACCTGAGCACTTTACACAATATTTTCATTATTATTATTTTATTATTATAGACATAAAAAAGATAGATATAGATAGATATGTTTCTTTATTAGCCACAGGGGCACAAAAGAAGGGGACAAATACAAAGGGGGAAGTTTACATACAATAAAAACGTGTAAAATATAGATAGATAGATAGATAGATAGATAGATAGATAGATAGATAGATAGATAGACATATATATTTCTAGGCAGAGAACGAGAGAAATAATATAATACATACGTACATATACATAATAAAAACAAGCCATTTTAAGGTAATTCCCTCTTCTAAAGCAGTGTTATCTCTACCGATTCCACAAGAAACTTCTCCACTTTGCTCCATCATCTGAATTCCCATCCCTCATCAACTCCCTGGCTTTCATTTCCTCTTCCATCATCTTTAGCCATGTCAATTCTTGGTCTTCTCCTTTCCCTACCTACCCCCACATTTATTTCCATTGGTCTTCTCTCAAAGTCACTTTTATCCTTCCTCAACACATGATCCAACCATCTCATTCCATTTCTCTTCACAATATTCATCCCTGGCTCTACTCCTTTCATCCTTCCTCAACACAAGACCAAACCATCTCATTTAATTTCTCTTCACAACATTCGTCACAATTGCACACTTCTCCTATAATAAATACACTTACCTAACTTCTGTCCGATAACTTGAATTACCATCCACCATCCTTGAAAATAATTCCTGTTGAAAAGGTAAAAGACGAAAAGAAAAACAGTTCAATATTCAATAATAGTTTATTTTTAGGATTTGAGAAGTTTTGAAACAGTGTGAAGTATTTCTAGAGCTTTTGTAATCATATAACATCTGTTTTCCATGTTGACATGGGTTCATGTTTTGTCATGGTCTCAGACTACACTGTTAATGAAGGAACTAACGAGAATATTGATAACTAGAATAACAAGATCTACTCACCTTACATATCCTTGGAACCAGCCCATGGTCAGTCTGAGGATTGAAATACAGCAATAAATGAATAGTGAACAATAAAATGACATTTTTACACAACATTACCTAGGAGTCATCTTGGGAAGATGTCTTCTACTCTAACTTCATTACAAGAGCAGTACAGTTATCTTGTGGGTGGATTTTGGTGGATAGAAATTGTGCAGATGCCTGTTGTATATGTGTAGACGTATATGTGTGGTGTGTGTGTGTGTGTGTGTGTCTGTGTGTGTACCCTAACCATTCTTTATAAACTAACCAATGTCTGTAAACTAACCATTGTCTGTAAACTAACCATTCTCTGTAAACTAATCACTCTTTATAAACTAACCATTGTCTGTAAACTAACCATTCTCTGTAAACTAACCATTCACTGTAAACTAACCATTCTCTGTAAACTAACCAGTCTCTGTAAACTAACCATTCTCTGTAAACTAACCATTGTCTGTAAACTAACCATTCTCTGTAAACTAACCATTCTCTGTAAACTAACCAGTCTCTGTAAACTAACCATTCTCTGTAAACTAACCATTGTCTGTAAACTAACCATTGTCTGTAAACTAACCATTCTCTGTAAACTAACCAGTCTCTGTAAACTAACCATTCTCTGTAAACTAACCATTCTCTGTAAACTAACCATTGTCTGTAAACTAACCATTCTCTGTAAACTAACCATTCTCTGTAAACTACATGAACTCTGAAAAATAAAACTATTATAAATAACAATATACTAGTATAAATAACCATCTCAGCTAAACTAATCCACTTACTGAAAACTACAAAAACCCTTCTGCTAAACTAACCATTCTACAACCATTCTCTGTAAACTAACCATTGTCTGTAAACTAACCATTCTCTGTAAACTAATCACTCTTTATAAACTAACCATTGTCTGTAAACTAACCATTCTCTGTAAACTAATCACTCTTTATAAACTAACCATTCTGTAAACTAACCATTCTCTGTAAACTAACCATTCTCTGTAAACTAACCATTCTCTGTAAACTAATCACTCTTTATAAACTAACCATTGTCTGTAAACTAACCATTCTCTGTAAACTAATCACTCTTTATAAACTAACCATTGTCTGTAAACTAACCATTCTCTGTAAACTAACCATTCTCTGTAAACTAACCATTGTCTGTAAACTAACCATTCTCTGTAAACTAACCATTCTCTGTAAACTAACCATTGTCTGTAAACTAACCATTCTCTGTAAACTAACCATTCTCTGTAAACTAACCATTGTCTGTAAACTAACCATTCTCTGTAAACTAATCACTCTTTATAAACTAACCATTGTCTGTAAACTAACCATTCTCTGTAAACTAACCATTGTCTGTAAACTAACCATTCTCTGTAAACTAATCACTCTTTATAAACTAACCATTGTCTGTAAACTAACCATTCTCTGTAAACTAACCATTGTCTGTAAACTAACCATTGTCTGTAAACTAACCATTCTCTGTAAACTAACCATTCTCTGTAAACTAACCATTCTCTGTAAACTAACCATTCTCTGTAAACTAACCATTCCCTGTAAACTAACCATTGTCTGTAAACTAACCATTCTCTGTAAACTAACCATTCTCTGTAAACTAACCATTGTCTGTAAACTAACCATTCTCTGTAAACTAACCATTCTCTGTAAACTAACCATTGTCTGTAAACTAACCATTCTCTGTAAACTAACCATTCTCTGTAAACTAACCATTGTCTGTAAACTAACCATTCTCTGTAAACTAATCACTCTTTATAAACTAACCATTGTCTGTAAACTAACCATTCTCTGTAAACTAACCATTGTCTGTAAACTAACCATTCTCTGTAAACTAATCACTCTTTATAAACTAACCATTGTCTGTAAACTAACCATTCTCTGTAAACTAACCATTGTCTGTAAACTAACCATTGTCTGTAAACTAACCATTCTCTGTAAACTAACCATTCTCTGTAAACTAACCATTCTCTGTAAACTAACCATTCTCTGTAAACTAACCATTCCCTGTAAACTAACCATTCCCTGTAAACTAACCATTCTCTGTAAACTAATCACTCTTTATAAACTAACCATTGTCTGTAAACTAACCATTCTCTGTAAACTAACCATTGTCTGTAAACTAACCATTGTCTGTAAACTAACCATTCTCTGTAAACTAACCATTCTCTGTAAACTAACCATTCTCTGTAAACTAACCATTCTCTGTAAACTAACCATTCCCTGTAAACTAACCATTGTCTGTAAACTAACCATTCTCTGTAAACTAATCACTCTTTATAAACTAACCATTGTCTGTAAACTAACCATTCTCTGTAAACTAATCACTCTTTATAAACTAACCATTCTCTGTAAACTAATCACTCTTTATAAACTAACCATTGTCTGTAAACTAACCATTCTCTGTAAACTAACCATTCTCTGTAAACTAACCATTGTCTGTAAACTAACCATTCTCTGTAAACTAACCATTCTCTGTAAACTAATCATTCTCTGTAAACTAACCATTCTCTGTAAACTAACCATTCCCTGTAAACTAACCACTGTTTATAGACTAACCATTCTCGAGACTAACCATTCTTTACACTCTAGCTGATAAGTTAGAAATGTTAAAATAGACAGACGTGAGTGGCCAGCCATATTAGAGCAATGGTAACTCAGTTGTGTGGCCTACAGGCAGAATATAAGGTACATGTCCTATATGTGAATAACCATGTCTTTCTGCTTCAAGGGGTGGAATATACTTGAGTTGTTTTCTCAGCTAATTTATCGTGATAATCTCAATAGCAAAACCTAATTTGAAATTATATTCTGTGACTCACCTGGTTTCCCATCATAGTGTAACTCTTACCAGATCCTGTCTGACCATAAGCAAATACACAAGCATTATAACCATCATACGCTGATCGCACCACATCAAGACCAAGTGATTCGAAAACCTTTATAAAAAAAAAATATATATATATATATCAGATTTAATTAACATCATCATTATCATCAGTATCATTTTTTAGATAATCTTTCCCCGTTAGCATGGGTTGGATGAGATGTCACCCTTGTCATCTCCATCAGGTTAACTTTCATCACATCATCCCAACCTTTCTTAGGTCTTCCTCTTCCACAGCCTCCGCCCTGCTCTTCTTGATGTTGCTCTCAGCCTATCCACATAGTTTCATTAAAGTTTGCTGAAGAAATATACCCAATTCTAGCCATGAAACAATGTGTCATGTTGAAATAAAAAAACATTACAAATGTTCAAGAATACTAACATGTTCTTGGCTGGCAAAGTTTGAATCTTCAGGTGTGGCAGACCAAAAGGAGTAATCAAATGTGAAGTCTTTCACTCTCATTGATTCCCGAGCACAGTCTCCATCAGATGCCATCTCAGGAATCTGTTAAAAATACAAAAATACTAGCTAATAAAAGGAAATAAGTACTATGATTCTGAGAGACCAGATGTGAATCTATTGTGAGACAACAGATGTCAATCTATTCTAAGAGAACAGATGTGAATCAATTCTAAAACAACAGATGTCAGTCTATTGTTAAACAACAGATGTCAATCTATTCTGAGAGAACAGATGTCAATCTATTCTCAGACAACAGATGTGAATCTATTCTGAGAGAACAGATGTCAATCTATTCTCAGAGAACAGATGTCAATCTATTCTCAGAGAACAGATGTCAATCTATTCTCAGACAACAGATGTCAATCTATTCTCAGACAACAGATGTCAATCTATTCTCAGACAACAGATGTGAATTTATTCTGAGAGAATAGATGTCAATCTATTCTCATACAACAGATGTGAATTTATTCTGAGAAAACAGATGTCAATCTATTCTCAGACAACAGATGTCAATCTATTCTCAGACAACAGATGTCAATCTATTCTGAGAGAATATATGTCAATCTATTCTCAGACAACAGATGTCAATCTATTCTGAGAGAACATATGTCAATCTATTCTCAGACAACAGATGTCAATCTATTCTGAGAGAATACATGTCGATGAATATAGCATTTTTAAAATACTAAAATGACATTTATATCAGTGACATTGAAAAGAAAGATAAAAGTCATTATTAGTTATTTGATAAAGTACCAGTAATGTACTGGGTAATTTGCTGGCCTTGTGCCAAAAGTAGAAACAATTATTTGTTATTTGATTAGTTACCTAAAAACAAAGGAGAAAAGGGACAAAAAATATATAAAATTAATAAAAGAGAGTGAATAAAATTAATGATAAATATTAATGAATATATCTAATAATGAGAAAATTAGTATTAACAGTAATATTATATCAAGAAATGTTTGCAAGAGTAATTAGTATACAATAGAAGGAACTTGGTAGAGAACTATAGGACCCCAGCCTGTTTGAAGACTTGGTAGAGGACCCCCAGCCTGTTTGAGGACTTGCTACAGAGAAGGAACATATGTAAGATGTAGGACCCACAACCTGTTTGAGGGCTTGCTACAGAGAAGGAACATATGTAAGATGTAGGACCCACAACCTGTTTGAGGGCTTGATACAGAGGAGGAACAGATGTAAGATATAGGACCCCCAGCCTGTTTGAGGACTTGGTAGAGAGAAGGAACATATGTAAGATATAGGACCCCAGCCTGTTTGAAGACTTGGCAGCATGAAGGAACATATGTAAGAGATACAGTATACCAATTCTAAATTGGATAAGCTATGCTGCAGCAGCAACAGCAATTATTTGGAGGAGGAAATGAAAGCCTGGTTGGTTGGTTGGTTGGTGAAGGAGGATGCAACTAATAAGTCTAAGTGGGGAATCTTGTTATGAGGCCCGCAAAGTTAACCTTTGCGGGCCTCATAACAAGAAAATGGCTTTAAAAAGCTTGTTAATGATATAGCAGGTTACCATTAAAGTAACTGCTCTGTAGAGTACAAACCTCAAGAACTAGTTGACATATCATTTCATTGATACTGAACTTCAATCATTCTCTGGTATATCAAAGTCAACTTATTCTTACCGTTTTACACCTGATTTCCCTGTTGTCATAGGTTGGACAGGTTGTCACAGAGTAAGACAGATTGTCACAGTCCAAGACATGACAGGTTGTCACAGTCCAAGACATGACAGGTTGTCACAGTCCAAGACAAGACAGGTTGTCACAGTCCAAGACATGACAGGTTGTCACAGTCCAAGACAAGACAGGTTAACAATTTGGTGTCGATAAAATATAATACCAGTAAAATACTGGGGTTGATATAATTTATTTTCTTCCTCCTCCAAATTGCTGGCCTTATGCCTATGTTAGAAACAAATTTTTTATGTTTATTATCTGAAAAGAACAATTGAAATATACATGAGTAGTTAACGAGATTACCTTACAATATTTTTGGTATGATTTTATTGGTCCCAAATATCTGTAGATCTGGTGAGTTTAGAGAAATTTTAGTTATATCATCAAAAATAACAAGAGTCTAAAAAGCTGACTATCTTACAAAATTAGAAAGCAGTACAGCTTCCATGACTTTCAGAAACATTTTTTTTCATGTTCAGAGTTGCTGAAGCATGGAACAGACTTCCTGCATCAGTTGTTAACTGTCGGGACACTGCATCCTTCAAAACTTTCATGCTTCCCTGAAATTCACCAACACTATACCTGATATTCCCCCTCAACACATAACACACGCATGTATATGTGTGTGTTTGTGTGTATACCATAACTTATACACTGTTCACTTTCCTAACATTTATACATTATTCTATGTACTATACATGCACCTTTGATGAGTTGTAGTGCACCTGAGCCCTGTACACAATAATTTCATTAAAAAAAAAACTCCACGCTGTAATGTGGTCGTGTAGGTAACACGGTAAAAAGCTACCAGTCCACACTGTACATATGATGGGTGTTAGGAAGGGCATCCAACTGTAGAAAACCTGCCAGATAGTCCTATACAAGCGAGATACGGTCACTCAACCAATCTTACCTCAAATGGGACAATTCCCGTCTAACTCATGCTAGCATGGAAGATAGACATTAAACGATGATGATGATGATTGAATTGGCAGTATCGGTAGAGGGTCGGACGCCATGCTTTGACGCATAGAGTTACGGCCCTTGCCATTCTGAGTTCAAATCCCGCCGAGGTTAACTTTGTCTTTCATCCTTACGGGGTCGATAAAATAAAGTACCAGTAATACACTGGGAAATTGCTGGCCTTGTGCCAAAAGTAGAAACAATTATTATTATTATTATACAATATTTTATGCAATGTGAAAAAAAATAAAGATTTCTAAAAATTCATATATTCAAACTTTGTTTACAGGAATTTTGAATATAATATTAGCGAATGTTACAAATTGCAATGTTAAGCCTAGGTGCATTGTGGTATGCAGGTAAAGGTGTCTCCATTGGTCCTTATATTGGCGACATTATCTACTGACCCATAACTGGTGGAAGAATTAGGTAGAATTGGAACTCAGAATACACAGAGCTAGATGAAATGTTGCCATAGCAAAGCAACCCACCCAGCTCTTTAACAATTCCTCCAATACACCACCACCCCTAAATTCTTACTCCTGATGGAATTGTAGGCCCACAATTATGACATACAGGATGTCTTAAGCATTTAAAACCAGGCTAATCCTATCTCTATCCAGGTCATAACACAGCTGGTGCCTTCCAAAGAAAGTGATGAAGTGAGATTGATGGGGAAAGTCGATTAAATCGATCCCAGTACATTACTGGTACTTCATTATATCGACCCCCGTAAGGATGAAAAGCAAAACTAATCTCGGCAGGATTCAAACTCAGAACGTAAAGGGACATAATTCTATGGATGTTTCTCCTCTTGCCCCAAATTGTTGGAGCTGTGTCTAAATCAGAAACCTTTATAAATACACATGATAACAATGAAGTTTTGGAAGACCAATTATGATGAGAATGAAGGAAATGACATACCTTTGAATTTTTAATAGTAGTTCTATTATCTTCCATTGAGATAATAAACTTACTTTGAAGTTCCTCCTCCCTGAAATAGAAAAATAATAAAAATTTGTTATAAATCCATTCAACAAACAGCTAAAATATAAACAATGTACTGTATTTCCCAGCATCGAAGACGCTTCGTCTTTGAGGACGCTCCTTAATTTTGACAACCAAAAATTTGAAAAAAAAATAATTAACAACCTTCAGCGTCCAGGACGCATGGGAGATTTTTGAGACTTATTTTAGGAAAAAAGTAGAGTCTTCAACGCCGGGAAATACGATATATAACTTCCTTTAACCCTCTTGTTACCAACCTGGCCAAAACCAGTTCTGGTTCTATGAAATAAAGTCACCTATTTAAAATCTTTCCAATTTAGATAAATGTCTTTCAACATAATTTTATATAAGAACCTTACATTAACCCTTTAGTATTTACATTATTCTACTATTAAGGACGGTGGATTGGCAGTATTAGTAGAGGGTCAGATGCCATGCTTTGCAGCAAAGAGTTATGGCCCTTTATGATCCGAGTTCAAATCCCGCCGAGGTTAACTTTGCTTTTCATCCTTAGAGGGGTCGATAAAATAAAGCACCAGTAATGCACTGGGATAATTGCTGACCTTGTGCCAAAAGTAGAAACAATTATTCTACTCTTATATTTTCATGGCAAAGACTTTATCTCACATAACATGGAATCTATGAGATTTTGATATGCTATTATTTATTTTGAGAATAATACCTTAATATCAGTATGAGTGGCCAGTTATAGCCAGTTTAAACAGAAAGAGGTGAGAGAATTCTGGCCGGATATGGCCGGTTTAAATGCTAAAGCGTTAAGTTTCTGTCTTAGTAATGAAATAATTAATAATTTTAATAAATCCCTCAAAATTCTTAATTAATTAATTGAAGTATGGTGCTGGTGGTGATGATGATGATGATGATGATGGTGGTGGTGATGATGGTGGTGGTGGTGGTGGGGGTGCTGGTGGTGCTGATGATGATGATAACGAGGAGGAAAAGGAAGAGAAGAATAGAGAGATTTGTTGTTGTTGTTGTTGTTGTTGTTGTTGTGATACATATTCTTTTACAGAGGAAGATCTTTCTATTTCAAATTCCTGACCATTTTTGTCAAATTCTACCTATAATCTCTGAATTATTTCATTTTATATTAACAAACCCTCAGTTTTATCTAAATAATAATTTATAACAATTAACTATTATAACTACAAATAATTTCTAAATTTTGTTTCTTACACAAACTAAAATAAGTTGAATTTGAAGTGTTTACACTGAAATATGGGAAACTACTTCAGAAAACACTGCCTAAATGTCTGCTAATGTCATTTTAGCACCTCTTAGACACTTTTTGCTATAATATTTTCATTTTGTAACTATAGGAAAAGTGGAAGTACTTCCTGTTCAGTTCCAGAAAATACTCCAGCTCCCACCCACTAACATTTACACAACTCAAGTGAAACACACAATGGAAGACTGTAACATTTTGAGACTGAGCAGTTTGGAAGCCCTTGTCTTGTATGTATGTTCCATTTTTGGCAAGGTTTCTATGACTGGATGCCTTTTCTAATGACAACCACTTCACAAAGTGTACTGGGTGTTTTTTTATCATGGCACTAGCACTGCCACTTTACAAAGTGGACTTAGTGCATTTTATTGTGACACCAGCACTACTACTTTACAGAGTGTACTGGGTGTATTTTATTGTGGCACTAACACTACCACTTTATAGAGTGTACTGGGTGTATTTTATTGTGGCCCTAGCACTACCACTTTACAGAGTGTACTGGGTGTATTTTATTGTGGAACCAGCACTACCACTTTACAGAGTGTACTGGGTGTATTTTGTGGCACCAGCACTACCACTTTACAGAGTGTACTGGGTGTATTTTATTGTGGCACTACCACTTTACAGAGGTTGTTATGTCCTGTGAGAAAAAGATAAATACATACATACATGTACAATATAGATAGAAGCTTCTATTTTGTGCAAATATACAGATTAGCTTTTAATCATACAACAGTATGACTTGATGATTCTACTCAAACACAACATACTTTCTGTATGTACTTAGTAATTTAAGAGATAACACTTAAGACATAACGAACTTCGGGATTTCACTGATATTTTATACTTATTTGAAATAATATTATCATTAACTCTTAACGCCCTGTAATGATTTAGCAGAAAATACAGAGAAAATGAGTTTGTAAATTGAAATAGTTGTAGTAGCTTTACTGAGTGGACGTATGTGGCCTAGTGGTAAGGGTGTTGGACTTACGATCATAATGTCGTGGGTTCGATTCCTGGACTGGATTATGTGTTGTGTTCTTGAGCAAAACACCTCATTTCACGTTGCTCCAGTATACTCAGTTGAAAGTGAGTACCAGTAATAGCTGGGAGTTTAACCCTGTGATGGACTGGCACCCTATCCAGGGGGGAATCTTGTATTCTCAGTCAGTTCACACCATGAAACTGGGATAAGTACTGGCCAAATGAGCCTTAAATGGCTTAAGACAGACTTTAGACTTTAGTAACCTTTAGTAGTAGACAGACTTTCATAAACATTCCCAACAAACTAAAGAGAACACTAATATTTAATGTATAAACATTGAAAAATGGGAATTGTTTTTTTAATTATAAAAACCATGGTGGATTGAGGTGAATTGGAATCAGAATGGTTAACTGAATATTTGTGACAAGAATGGATGCCTAAACAAAACCAGGAATCTTTAAAATTCTTCCCACCGAAGTTAACAAAGAACTTACTAGATCTACCAACTCATAATATTATATTATAAAATAAAAAAAAATTATTTAGAAAAACAAGTGAAGTCATTCTTTTCCTTCTTTTTCAAATATATATATATATATAATATGGGTCTTCCAATTTCATTTTATACATGTCCGTGTATATTTTAATTATTTCAAACATTTTTAAGTGAACGTGACCCAACATGTCACAGGTGGTCTAGTATATATATAAAATTGAAATGTAAGACAAACAAGGGTTGTAGGGAAAATATAAACTTCACTGTCAATGATGTTGTCTAGCCTGCCTCTCTTTTTCTCTGGCTATTTACATATCTTTCTATCATATGTATGTACAAGGGGGGCTTCCACATAGTCTCAATCTACCAGATTCCACAACGGATTGGTCAAATTGAAGCTATGAGAGAAGACATTTGGTTGTGAAGTGAACTTCTTAACCCCAGAGCTATGTCGTGTGTATTTGTCTGTGTGAGTGAGTGTATCTGTCTGTGTGTGAGTATGTATCTATCTCTGTGTGTATATGTATATGTGTGTGTGTGTGTGTGTGTGTGTGTGTGTGTTTATTCTTTAAAATCAAATACAACATTTAAAGCAACAAATATCTACTAAACTTCTCTACTGGTCTGACAGGTTATATTCCTGGTGGTGGGGAGTGTGTGTGTGGGGGTGTAAGAGTGTGTGTGTGCCTGTATGTGTCTGTGCGGGGGGGGGGGGGGGTAGGAGTGTGTGTGTGTGTGTGTGCCTGTATGTGTCTGTGCAGGGGAGTGGGGGCTAGGAGTGTGTGTGTGTGTGTCTGTGGGGGAGTAGGAGGGTATAGGGGTGGGAGAGTAGGAGGGTAGGTGTGTGTGTGTATTTGTGTGTGTGTCTGTCTGGGTGTGTATACATGTGTGAGAATGTATGTAGGTGTAAGGGGGTGTGCAGTAACAGTGACTGTGTGAGTCATCTACATTGTGCTCCAACATTGTTGTTGACTAAACACTAAGTCATTGTTAGAACTTCAAACTAGTAGGAACCCTTCTTGAGATAAACCCCATCAATATAGTCACTTCACAAGAGGTGAAAGAAAATAGTGAATGGCAAAAGCAAGATAATTGATATCAACGCCCTAAATAATAGTAGATGAATCACTACCTCCTTACAAACTGACCCGGGGGACTGACGCTGCAGGTCCAGAACTCCCACTGTCATTGCTTCCATCTCTCCTGCCCTCCCCATGAAGCTGTTTCTATAAAACTAATTACACACAGTTTATCAACATTAACAGTACTTCCTCTGCAAACCAGGTCCAGAACTCCCACCGTCATTGCTTCCATCTCTCCTGCCCTCCCCATGAAGCTGTTTCTATAAAACTAATTACACACAGTTTATCAACATTAACAGTACTTCCTCTGCAAACCAGGTCCAGAACTCCCACTGTCATTGCTTCCATCTCTCCTGCCCTCCCCATGAAGCTGTTTCTATCAAACTAATTACACACAGTTTATCAACATTAACAGTACTTCCTCTACAAACCAGGTCCAGAACTCCCACCGTCATTGCTTCCATCTCTCCTGCCCTCCCCATGAAGCTGTTTCTATCAAACTAATTACACACAGTTTATCAACATTAACAGTACTTCCTCTGCAAACCAGGTCCAGAACTCCCACTGTCATTGCTTCCATCTCTCCTGCCCTCCCCATGAAGCTGTTTCTATCAAACTAATTACACACAGTTTATCAACATTAACAGTACTTCCTCTACAAACCAAGTCCAGAACTCCCACTGTCATTGCTTCCATCTCTCCTGCCCTCCCCATGAAGCTGTTTCTATAAAACTAATTACACACAGTTTATCAACATTAACAGTACTTCCTCTGCAAACCAGGTCCAGAACTCCCACTGTCATTGCTTCCATCTCTCCTGCCCTCCCCATGAAGCTGTTTCTATCAAACTAATTACACACAGTTTATCAACATTAACAGTACTTCCTCTGCAAACCAGGTCCAGAACTCCCACTGTCATTGCTTCCATCTCTCCTGCCCTCCCCATGAAGCTGTTTCTATAAAACTAATTACACACAGTTTATCAACATTAACAGTACTTCCTCTACAAACCAGGTCCAGAACTCCCACTGTCATTGCTTCCATCTCTCCTGCCCTCCCCATGAAGCTGTTTCTATAAAACTAATTACACACAGTTTATCAACATTAACAGTACTTCCTCTGAAAACCAGGTCCAGAACTCCCACTGTCATTGCTTCCATCTCTCCTGCCCTCCCCATGAAGCTGTTTCTATCAAACTAATTACACACAGTTTATCAACATTAACAGTACTTCCTCTGCAAACCAGGTCCAGAACTCCCACTGTCATTGCTTCCATCTCTCCTGCCCTCCCCATGAAGCTGTTTCTATCAAACTAATTACACACAGTTTATCAACATTAACAGTACTTCCTCTGCAAACCAGGTCCAGAACTCCCACTGTCATTGCTTCCATCTCTCCTGCCCTCCCCATGAAGCTGTTTCTATAAAACTAATTACACACAGTTTATCAACATTAACAGTACTTCCTCTACAAACCAGGTCCAGAACTCCCACTGTCATTGCTTCCATCTCTCCTGCCCTCCCCATGAAGCTGTTTCTATAAAACTAATTACACACAGTTTATCAACATTAACAGTACTTCCTCTGAAAACCAGGTCCAGAACTCCCACTGTCATTGCTTCCATCTCTCCTGCCCTCCCCATGAAGCTGTTTCTATCAAACTAATTACACACAGTTTATCAACATTAACAGTACTTCCTCTGCAAACCAAGTCCAGAACTCCCACTGTCATTGCTTCCATCTCTCCTGCCCTCCCCATGAAGCTGTTTCTATCAAACTAATTACACACAGTTTATCAACATTAACAGTACTTCCTCTACAAACCAAGTCCAGACTCCCACCGTCATTGCTTCCATCTCTCCTGCCCTCCCCATGAAGCTGTTTCTATAAAACTAATTACACACAGTTTATCAACATTAACAGTACTTCCTCTACAAACCAGGTCCAGAACTCCCACTGTCATTGCTTCCATCTCTCCTGCCCTCCCCATGAAGCTGTTTCTATCAAACTAATTACACACAGTTTATCAACATTAACAGTACTTCCTCTACAAACCAAGTCCAGACTCCCACCGTCATTGCTTCCATCTCTCCTGCCCTCCCCATGAAGCTGTTTCTATAAAACTAATTACACACAGTTTATCAACATTAACAGTACTTCCTCTACAAACCAGGTCCAGAACTCCCACTGTCATTGCTTCCATCTCTCCTGCCCTCCCCATGAAGCTGTTTCTATCAAACTAATTACACACAGTTTATCAACATTAACAGTACTTCCTCTACAAACCAAGTCCAGACTCCCACCGTCATTGCTTCCATCTCTCCTGCCCTCCCCATGAAGCTGTTTCTATAAAACTAATTACACACAGTTTATCAACATTAACAGTACTTCCTCTGCAAACCAGGTCCAGAACTCCCACTGTCATTGCTTCCATCTCTCCTGCCCTCCCCATGAAGCTGTTTCTATAAAACTAATTACACACAGTTTATCAACATTAACAGTACTTCCTCTGCAAACCAGGTCCAGAACTCCCACTGTCATTGCTTCCATCTCTCCTGCCCTCCCCATGAAGCTGTTTCTATCAAACTAATTACACACAGTTTATCAACATTAACAGTACTTCCTCTACAAACCAGGTCCAGAACTCCCACTGTCATTGCTTCCATCTCTCCTGCCCTCCCCATGAAGCTGTTTCTATCAAACTAATTACACACAGTTTATCAACATTAACAGTACTTCCTCTGCAAACCAAGTCCAGAACTCCCACTGTCATTGCTTCCATCTCTCCTGCCCTCCCCATGAAGCTGTTTCTATCAAACTAATTACACACAGTTTATCAACATTAACAGTACTTCCTCTACAAACCAAGTCCAGACTCCCACCGTCATTGCTTCCATCTCTCCTGCCCTCCCCATGAAGCTGTTTCTATAAAACTAATTACACACAGTTTATCAACATTAACAGTACTTCCTCTGAAAACCAAGTCCAGAACTCCCACTGTCATTGCTTCCATCTCTCCTGCCCTCCCCATGAAGCTGTTTCTATCAAACTAATTACACACAGTTTATCAACATTAACAGTACTTCCTCTGCAAACCAGGTCCAGAACTCCCACTGTCATTGCTTCCATCTCTCCTGCCCTCCCCATGAAGCTGTTTCTATAAAACTAATTACACACAGTTTATCAACATTAACAGTACTTCCTCTGCAAACCAGGTCCAGAACTCCCACTGTCATTGCTTCCATCTCTCCTGCCCTCCCCATGAAGCTGTTTCTATCAAACTAATTACACACAGTTTATCAACATTAACAGTACTTCCTCTGCAAACCAGGTCCAGAACTCCCACTGTCATTGCTTCCATCTCTCCTGCCCTCCCCATGAAGCTGTTTCTATCAAACTAATTACACACAGTTTATCAACATTAACAGTACTTCCTCTGCAAACCAGGTCCAGAACTCCCACTGTCATTGCTTCCATCTCTCCTGCCCTCCCCATGAAGCTGTTTCTATCAAACTAATTACACACAGTTTATCAACATTAACAGTACTTCCTCTACAAACCAGGTCCAGAACTCCCACTGTCATTGCTTCCATCTCTCCTGCCCTCCCCATGAAGCTGTTTCTATCAAACTAATTACACACAGTTTATCAACATTAACAGTACTTCCTCTGCAAACCAGGTCCAGAACTCCCACTGTCATTGCTTCCATCTCTCCTGCCCTCCCCATGAAGCTGTTTCTATCAAACTAATTACACACAGTTTATCAACATTAACAGTACTTCCTCTACAAACCAGGTCCAGAACTCCCACTGTCATTGCTTCCATCTCTCCTGCCCTCCCCATGAAGCTGTTTCTATAAAACTAATTACACACAGTTTATCAACATTAACAGTACTTCCTCTGCAAACCAGGTCCAGAACTCCCACTGTCATTGCTTCCATCTCTCCTGCCCTCCCCATGAAGCTGTTTCTATCAAACTAATTACACACAGTTTATCAACATTAACAGTACTTCCTCTACAAACCAGGTCCAGAACTCCCACTGTCATTGCTTCCATCTCTCCTGCCCTCCCCATGAAGCTGTTTCTATCAAACTAATTACACACAGTTTATCAACATTAACAGTACTTCCTCTGCAAACCAGGTCCAGAACTCCCACTGTCATTGCTTCCATCTCTCCTGCCCTCCCCATGAAGCTGTTTCTATCAAACTAATTACACACAGTTTATCAACATTAACAGTACTTCCTCTACAAACCAGGTCCAGAACTCCCACTGTCATTGCTTCCATCTCTCCTGCCCTCCCCATGAAGCTGTTTCTATCAAACTAATTACACACAGTTTATCAACATTAACAGTACTTCCTCTGCAAACCAGGTCCAGAACTCCCACTGTCATTGCTTCCATCTCTCCTGCCCTCCCCATGAAGCTGTTTCTATCAAACTAATTACACACAGTTTATCAACATTAACAGTACTTCCTCTACAAACCAGGTCCAGAACTCCCACTGTCATTGCTTCCATCTCTCCTGCCCTCCCCATGAAGCTGTTTCTATCAAACTAATTACACACAGTTTATCAACATTAACAGTACTTCCTCTGCAAACCAGGTCCAGAACTCCCACTGTCATTGCTTCCATCTCTCCTGCCCTCCCCATGAAGCTGTTTCTATCAAACTAATTACACACAGTTTATCAACATTAACAGTACTTCCTCTACAAACCAGGTCCAGAACTCCCACTGTCATTGCTTCCATCTCTCCTGCCCTCCCCATGAAGCTGTTTCTATCAAACTAATTACACACAGTTTATCAACATTAACAGTACTTCCTCTACAAACCAGGTCCAGAACTCCCACTGTCATTGCTTCCATCTCTCCTGCCCTCCCCATGAAGCTGTTTCTATCAAACTAATTACACACAGTTTATCAACATTAACAGTACTTCCTCTGCAAACCAGGTCCAGAACTCCCACTGTCATTGCTTCCATCTCTCCTGCCCTCCCCATGAAGCTGTTTCTATCAAACTAATTACACACAGTTTATCAACATTAACAGTACTTCCTCTGCAAACCAGGTCCAGAACTCCCACTGGCATTGCTTCCATCTCTCCTGCCCTCCCCATGAAGCTGTTTCTATAAAACTAATTACACACAGTTTATCAACATTAACAGTACTTCCTCTGCAAACCAAGTCCAGAACTCCCACCGTCATTGCTTCCATCTCTCCTGCCCTCCCCATGAAGCTGTTTCTATAAAACTAATTACACACAGTTTATCAACATTAACAGTACTTCCTCTGCAAACCAAGTCCAGAACTCCCACCGTCATTGCTTCCATCTCTCCTGCCCTCCCCATGAAGCTGTTTCTATAAAACTAATTACACACAGTTTATCAACATTAACAGTACTTCCTCTGCAAACCAAGTCCAGAACTCCCACCGTCATTGCTTCCATCTCTCCTGCCCTCCCCATGAAGCTGTTTCTATAAAACTAATTACACACAGTTTATCAACATTAACAGTACTTCCTCGTTTAATGATGACCTTTCCCACTTTATATTCCCTACTACAATACTGCCCTGACACCAATAGGGGGACAAGACTAATCCTGGGTCTAGTCACCCCCACACCCCTCCACACCACCACATCAACGACACCAATAGGAAGACGAGACTAATTCAGGCTCTAGTCTCTCTCACAACACCACTAGGAGGACAAGAGCAACTCAGAAATAGAAATAACAGCTAATAGCCTTATCCACCAATGGCAACAGTGTAGTCTAATTATTTCAGTGTAATGACTTCAGTAATCAACAAAGCTTGAATAAACAAAATTATACAGGCTTACATAAATAGCTATGTACTTGGAATGTGTATACTGATATATATATATATATATATATATATATATATATATATATATATCAGTATACACAAATGTACAATGAGATGAATGTATGTAGATTAATAGAATACAGTAAAGTGAACACTATGGTATATACAGTGGCAGTGATATATATATATATATATATATATAGATATATTTAATATAGAAATGGCTTCTACAGGACTAGAACTGTTTCATTCAGAGAAAATCATCAGGAAAGCTTTCCTGAAGATTTCTTAACCCTTTACCTGTCATATCCAGCCAAAATTCTCTCGCCTCTTTCTGTTCAAGCCGATCATAACTGGCCACTCATACCGATGTTAAGGTATTGTTCTCAAGATAAATAATAACATTATCAAAATCTCATAGATTCAATATTATGTAAGATAAATCCTTTACTGTGAAAATACAATAGTATATATAGAGTAATGGAAATGTTATGTGAGGTATTATGTAAGATAAAGCCTTTACTGTGAAAATACAATAGTATATATAGAGTAATGGAAATGTTATGTGAGATATTATGTGAGGTAAAGCCTTTACTGTGAAAATACAATAGTATATATAGAGTAATGGAAATGTTATGTGAGGTATTATGTAAGATAAAGCCTTTACTGTGAAAATACAATAGTATATATAGAGTAATGGAAATGTTATGTGAGATATTATGTGAGGTAAAGCCTTTACTGTGAAAATACAATAGTATATATAGAGTAATGGAAATGTTATGTGAGGTATTATGTAAGATAAAGCCTTTACTGTGAAAATACAATAGTATATATAGAGTAATGGAAATGTTATGTGAGGTATTATGTAAGATAAAGCCTTTACTGTGAAAATACAATAGTATATATAGAGTAATGGAAATGTTATGTGAGGTATTATGTAAGATAAAGCCTTTACTGTGAAAATACAATAGTATATATAGAGTAATGGAAATGTTATGTGAGGTATTATGTAAGATAAAGCCTTTACTGTGAAAATACAATAGTATATATAGAGTAATGGAAATGTTATGTGAGGTATTATGTAAGATAAAGCCTTTACTGTGAAAATACAATAGTATATATAGAGTAATGGAAATGTTATGTGAGGTATTATGTAAGATAAAGCCTTTACTGTGAAAATACAATAGTATATATAGAGTAATGGAAATGGTAAAGGGTTAAATTAGTTCTTATATAATAAATCACTTTTAAAAAGTTAACTGGTAGTCCATTAATTCACTGAAATATTTCTTCTGTAATGTGATTTCAGCCATTAGACTGTGGCCATGCTGTGGCTCCACTTGAAACAAATTTTGTTGATCACTTTTACATCTCAAATAACTGCTTATTTTAATTACCTAATTATACAGTTGTGGATTGACAGAATCGTTAGAGCACCAGACAAAATGATTTGTAGCATTTAGTTACAGCCCTTTACATTCTGAGTTCAAATTCCATTAAGTCAAGTATACCTTTCTTTCTTTAGGGGTTGACATGATAAAGTGCCAGTCAAGTACTAGGGTCAATGTAATTAACTGTTTCCTCCCTACAAATAGTTTGTCTCATGCCTAAATTAGAAACCATTATAATTACTTAATATATCCTCGTTATTCTGTAATAGGTCGTTAAAAGTAAAATTAGAGCAACTATTACTATCAATATCCAAACATTGCTGTCGCGATTTGACAACTCTATAAATCATATCCTATAATTGTACTATCCAGTAGAGAGGAAATAGCCAGCTATTGTGTAGTTATGGAGGTCATCTCTCATCCACGTGGTTTTAATTTCACTCCCAATGCAAGGTACCTTGAGCAAGTCTCTTCTGCTATAACCTCGATGTTGACCAATACATTCAGGGTGAAATTTGGTGTCTGACAACTGTAGGAGCCTGTTGAACAGTTGAACAGTTGAAAATATGTGAAAGGGATGAAAGGAATCCTTTTGATGTGTCAAAGACATGACAACCTCCCGAGTGTTGGTGATTTACACGATAAATGCACCCAGTACACTCTGTAAAGTGGTTGGTGATAGGAAGGGCATACAGCTGTAGAAAACCTGCCAAATAAAGGATCAGGAAGACCCTTCAGCTGCATTAAAGATGTGACAACTTCCTTTGTGTTGGCGAGACAATAAAATGCACTCGGTAGAGCAGGATCGTATATTGGGGCCCCTCACCCGGCTGGAGGTCAGAAAGGGCTCTGTAATTATGGAGTTGTTTATCAACAGTAATACAGGTGGGGTGACCATTGGGTAGTGATAGAGGTGGGGTGACCAGTGGGTAGTGATAGAGGTGGGGTGACCAGTGGGTAGTGATAGAAGTGAGGTGACCAGTGGGTAGTGATAGAGGTGGGGTGACCAGTGGGTAGTGATAGAGGTGGGGTAACCAGTGGGTAGTGATAGAGGTGGGGTAACCAGTGGGTAGTGATAGAGGTGAGGTGACCAGTGGGTAGTGATAGAAGTGAGGTGACCAGTGGGTAGTGATAGAGGTAGGGTGACCAGTGGGTAGTGATAGAGGTGGGGTAACCAGTGGGTAGTGATAGAGGTGGGGTGACCAGTGGGTAGTGATAGAGGTGAGGTGACCAGTGGGTAGTGATAGAGGTGAGGTGACCAGTGGGTAGTGATAGAGGTGAGGTGACCAGTGGGTAGTGATAGAGGTGGGGTAACCAGTGGGTAGTGATAGAAGTGAGGTGACCAGTGGGTAGTGATAGAGGTGAGGTAACCAGTGGGTAGTGATAGAGGTAGGGTGACCAGTGGGTAGTGATAGAGGTGGGGTAACCAGTGGGTAGTGATAGAGGTGGGGTGACCAGTGGGTAGTGATAGAGGTGAGGTGACCAGTGGGTAGTGATAGAGGTGAGGTGACCAGTGGGTAGTGATAGAGGTGAGGTGACCAGTGGGTAGTGATAGAGTTGAGGTGACCAGTGGGTAGTGATAGAGGTGAGGTGACCAGTGGGTAGTGATAGAGGTGGGGTAACCAGTGGGTAGTGATAGAGTTGAGGTGACCAGTGGGTAGTGATAGAGTTGAGGTGACCAGTGGGTAGTGATAGAGTTGAGGTGACCAGTGGGTAGTGATAGAGGTGGGGTAACCAGTGGGTAGTGATAGAAGTGAGGTGACCAGTGGGTAGTGATAGAGGTGAGGTAACCAGTGGGTAGTGATAGAGGTGGGGTGACCAGTGGGTAGTGATAGAGTTGAGGTGACCAGTGGGTAGTGATAGAGGTGAGGTGACCAGTGGGTAGTGATAGAGGTGGGGTAACCAGTGGGTAGTGATAGAGTTGAGGTGACCAGTGGGTAGTGATAGAGGTGAGGTGACCAGTGGGTAGTGATAGAGGTGAGGTGACCAGTGGGTAGTGATAGAGGTGGGGTAACCAGTGGGTAGTGATAGAGGTGAGGTGACCAGTGGGTAGTGATAGAGGTGGGGTAACCAGTGGGTAGTGATAGAGGTGAGGTGACCAGTGGGCAGTGATAGAGGTGAGGTGACCAGTGGGCAGTGATAGAGGTGAGGTGACCAGTGGGCAGTCATAAAAACAAACTATCAACTACAATGAAGGAATAGGTGTATGAGGGTTGGCAGAAAAGTTCATAGGCTGACCAAGATACTCTCATGGAATGAACAAATGAAGTTTATTTTTCAACATAGTCCCCTGGAAAGAAACAATGCAGACATTAATAAGAAAAGTTGAAATTAATGCATGCAAGATTTCACAGCTCTAGCATCACTCCTTCATAGTCAGGCTATGAACTTTTCAGCCCACCCTCGTATGTTAAAGATGGTTTTTTTTTTTTGTACTTTCCAGAAATATTAACTGAGAAAACTGGGTTAAAGAAATTTATCATCATCACCACCACCACAACCATCACCATCATAACCATCACCATCATCATCATCACCACCAGAACCATCATCACCACAACCATCACCATCACCATCACCACCACAACCATCACCATCACCACAACCATCACCATCATCACCACCACCACAACCATGAACTTTACAGTCAACTGAAGTATTTCAAACATGTGAAAGGGAAACAACATATGTTTTCAGTTTTGATAAGAAGTTTATAAAATGTCTTTTACCCTTCTGTAATTATTATCATTGTTATTGTTAGAGGCTCCCTGTTCTATTATCTATCTGGTGGATTGGCAGTATCGGTAGAGAGTCGGACACCATGCTTTGCAGCACAGAGTTACGGCCCTTTGCGGTCTATGTTCAAATCCCGCCGAGGTTAGCTTTGCCTTTCATCCTTACTGGGTCAATAAAATAAAGTACCAGTAATGCACTGGGTATTTGGTGGCCTTGTGCCAAAAGTAGAAACAATTAATTAGTGGTGAACAGTAAATCTCTCTCAGGAAGAGCCAGTTATCTTCTACACTATGTATGTTCACCAATAACTATGTCTTGTAATGCTACTTGGAGTGAGAGGAGTCCTTAGTGTTACCAAGTACATGACAACCTGTCTAAAGCTGGTGACAACATACAAGGTAACAAGGTAGAGAGAGTGTTGGTGACAACATAGAGAGTAGAGAGAAGTTCTCAGTCTTACCAAGTACATGACAATCTGTCTAGTGCTGGTGACAACATACACAGTAGAGAGAATGTTGGTGACAATACACCGGGTAGAGAGAAGTTCTCAGTCTTACCAAGTACATGACAATCTGTCTAGTGCTGGTGACAACATACACAGTAGAGAGAATGTTGGTGACAATATACCGGGTAGAGAGACGTTCTCAGTCTTACCAAGTACATGACAATCTGTCTAGTGCTGGTGACACAATAAAAAAGCATTCAGCACACACTGTAAAGTGGTCATGTAGGTGTCACAACAAAAAACACCCAGTCCACACTGTAAAGTGGTCATGTAGGTGTCACAACAAAAAGCACCCAGTCCCCACTGTAAAGTGGTGATGTAGGTGTCACAGCAAAAAGCACCCAGTCCCCACTGTAAAGTGGTCATGTAGGTGTCACAGCAAAAAGCACCCAGTCCACACTGTAAATGTGGTTGGCATTAGGAAGGGCATCCAACTGTAGAAACCTTGCCAGAAACAGTTCTGTAGAAGTAAGACATGGTCACCTGACCCAGCTTGCCTCAGACAGGACAACCCGTTTAACCCATGCTAGCACGGAAAATGGACGTTAGATGATGATGATATCTTGCTTAATTCATTAAACCTCATTGTTCACAATCCTTTGCTATTGTTTCCCATAAAATCTACATAAAGGGAAATTACAAATAGAATTATTGTCTGGCAGATATTGCTTCTCACACACACAGATATATACAGACACACACACATCCAGATATACACATCTACAGACATACACACATGCACACATCAACAGACACACATTGACCAACACACACACACACACACATCCAGACCCACACACATCCACACACACACACACACACACACACACAGACATACACATCTACAGACACACACACATCCAGACATACATATCTGCAGACATACACAGACACACACATACACCCACACACATACACATCCACACAAACACACAAAACAAAACTAGCCAGCCCTCCCTCCAACAACTTATGTCTAATTATATTTCAAAGCTGTAAAGTTGTTGGCTCAGACTAAACAATAGTTACAGTGACCAACCAGCACTTGGGTCCGTAGTAGCAGACAGAATACAGGACACAAGTGATTCAGTCTAATAGTACGTATAAAAATGACTAAAATAACAGTTGATATATACTTTGGTTTAATTGCTGGTTGTGACAGGATGTCTTTTCAATACAACACTTAATCTATATAACATTATACAAACTGACCAATCTGTTGTGTCATGGACACAACCTCTCTTGTGCTGATGCCACAATAACTGCACTGCACTGGGTACACTCTGTAAAGTGGTTGCTGTCAGGAAGGGTATCTAGACATAGAAAACCTGTCAAACAAAGGGTCGGGAAGACTGTACAGTTGTGTCGAGGGCATGATAACTTCCCCAGTACTGGTGCCCTAATAAAATACTTCCGGTGTACTCTGTAAAATGTCGGAATGTATGTGAGATGCAACATCTCCTTAGTCCATCTGTAAAGTCAGTGGCTACAATTAAGTGTACAGAGTGGTAGGACTGGGGCCAGACTGACTAGGTCTGGGATGACCTAGGCTGGGGCCTGATTGACTTGGTCTGGGATGACCTGAGCTGGGGCCTGACTGACTTGGTCTGGGATGACCTGAGCTGGAGCCTGACTGACTAGGTCTGGGATGACCTAGGCTGGGGCCTGATTGACTTGGTCTGGGATGACCTGAGCTGGAGCCTGACTGACTAGGTCTGGGATGACCTAGGCTGGGGCCTGACTGACTTGGTCTGGGATGACCTGAGCTGGAGCCTGACTGACTTGGTCTGGGATGACCTAGGCTGGGGCTTGATTGACTTGGTCTGGGATGACCTGAGCTGGAGCCTGACTGACTAGGTCTGGGATGACCTAGGCTGGGGCCTGATTGACTTGGTCTGGGATGACCTGAGCTGGAGCCTGACTGACTTGGTCTGGGATGACCTGAGCTGGAGCCTGACTGACTTGGTCTGGGATGACCTGAGCTGGAGCCTGACTGACTAGGTCTGGGATGACCTAGGCTGGGGCCTGACTGACTTGGTCTGGGATGACCTGAGCTGGAGCCTGACTGACTTGGTCTAGGATGACCTAGGCTGGGGCCTGATTGACTTGGTCTGGGATGACCTGAGCTGGAGCCTGACTGACTAGGTCTGGGATGACCTAGGCTGGGGCCTGACTGACTTAGTCTGGGATGACCTGAGCTGGGGCTTGATTGACTTGGTCTGGGATGACCTGAGCTGGAGCCTGGCTGACTAGGTCTGGGATGACCTAGGCTGGGGCCTGATTGACTTGGTCTGGGATGACCTAGGCTGGAGCCTGATTGACTTGGTCTGGGATGACCTGGGCTGGGGCCTGATTGACTTGGTCTGGGATGACCTGGGCTGGGGCCTGACTGACTTGGTCTGGGATGACCTGGGCTGGGGCCTGACTGACTAGGTCTGGGATGACCTAGGCTGGGGCCTGATTGACTTGGTCTGGGATGACCTGGGCAGGTGCCAAACCGACATGGTGTAAATGACCTGTCCAACCCATGCCAATATAAATAAACAAACATTAAGCGATGATGATGATGATTTCATGGTGTAACAAGCCAAGTACATTTTCGAACATTTAACGACTTCCCTTTCTTTTGTCTTGTTTTTTTATAAACAAAGTCGTGTAATTAGTTAAATTCTTCGCCCTCATAAAGTTCACTCAGTGCACACTGGAATGTAAACAACACATTAAACAAATATTTCATGTTGCAAATAAGTCAATATTTATAAAACAAATTATTTGGATGTCTGTTGTTGACATTGTCATCGCCACCATCACCATCACCATCATCGTCACCATGATTATCCCCATCACCATCATCGTCGTCACCATCATCACCATCACCATCATTGCCATCACCACCATTACCATCATCATCATCACCATCATCATCACCATCGTCGTCACCATCATCACCATCACCATCACTGCCATCATCACCCCCATCACCATCATCGTCGTCACCATCACCATCACCATCATCATCATCACCACCATCATCATTGTCACCATCATCACCATCCTCATCATCATATTTACACTCATTTTTTCCTGCTGACATAAGTGTGGCCAAGACACTTTTGAGGCAATATTCCCTGGTTGGATGCCCTTCCTGTTGCTGACCAACCCTTCAAGTAAGGTACTTCCCATGTCAAATGCTGAGCTGTGAGACATATTGCTTATGTGGGACATAAACAAACATCACCACCTGTGGTGTCAAATGCAAAACAAATACAGACACACACACACACACATAATCAACAGGCTTCCATACAGCTTCGATCTACCAAAACTCCCACACAAGGCTTTGTCAGCCTGAAGCTGTAAAGGAAGTGACCAGCCCCAAGAGCTATAGAGTAGGGTTGTACACCTGTAATCTTATGATATATCATCATCATCATCATCATCATCAGATATATATAAAGTATATTGTAACAAGTAAATATGTTTGTGGAGAAAATAACTCTACCATAACACTGGGACCTCAGGTGGTGGAAACAGGAGCAACCTTCAGATATGAAGGTCAATGATAGAAGAACCCTACCTCAACCAGTGGGGCACTACATCTGTGACAGTCCTGGCACTACATCTGTGACAGTCCTCACACTACATCTGTGACAGTCCTGGCACTACATCTGTGACAGTCCTCACACTACACCTGTGACAGTCCTGACACTACATCTGTGACAGTCCTGACACTACACCTGTGACAGTCCTGACACTACATCTGTGACAGTCCTGACACTACATCTGTGACAGTCCTGACACTACATCTGTGACAGTCCTGACACTACACCTGTGACAGTCCTGACACTACATCTGTGACAGTCCTGACACTACATCTGTGACAGTCCTGACACTACATCTGTGACAGTCCTGGCACTACATCTGTGACAGTCCTCACACTACATCTGTGACAGTCCTGACACTACATCTGTGACAGTCCTGACACTACATCTGTGACAGTCCTGACACTACATCTGTGACAGTCCTGGCACTACATCTGTGACAGTCCTCACACTACATCTGTGACAGTCCTGACACTACATCTGTGACAGTCCTGACACTACATCTGTGACAGTCCTGACACTACATCTGTGACAGTCCTGACACTACATCTGTGACAGTCCTGACACTACATCTGTGACAGTCCTGACACTACACCTGTGACAGTCCTGACACTACATCTGTGACAGTCCTGACACTACATCTGTGACAGCCCTGACACTACATCTGTGACAGTCCTGACACTACATCTGTGACAGTCCTGGCACTACATCTGTGACAGTCCTGACACTACATCTGTGACAGTCCTGACACTACATCTGTGACAGTCCTCACACTACATCTGTGACAGTCCTCACACTACATCTGTGACAGTCCTGACACTACATCTGTGACAGTCCTGACACTACATCTGTGACAGTCCTGGCACTACATCTGTGACAGTCCTCACACTACATCTGTGACAGTCCTCACACTACATCTGTGACAGTCCTGACACTACATCTGTGACAGTCCTGGCACTACATCTGTGACAGTCCTCACACTACATCTGTGACAGTCCTGACACTACATCTGTGACAGTCCTGACACTACATCTGTGACAGTCCTCACACTACATCTGTGACAGTCCTCACACTACATCTGTGACAGTCCTCACACTACATCTGTGACAGTCCTGACACTACATCTGTGACAGTCCTGACACTACATATATGACAGTCCTGGCACTACATATGTGACAGTCCTGGCACTACATATGTGACAGTCCTGACATTACATCTGTGACAGTCCTGACATTACATCTGTGACAGTCCTGACATTACATCTGTGACAGTCCTGGCACCACATCTGTGACAGTCCTGACTGACACCACAGTATATCTACTAATAAGAAAACAGCTCCATGGTTAAAATATGTGATTTTATTTTTTCAGCTCATAATCTTTACATCATCTAAACAATACTAAAGAGTTATAAAGGTGAAAGAGATAAGATGATGCCAGTCTTTTATCTCTGAGATTATTAGTATACAGGTATATCTAGTTAGGACTGAGGGTATTAGTATACAGGTATATCTAGTTAGGACTGAGGGTATTAGTATACAGGTATATCTTACCTATAAGAATCAATTGTTATGACAGATACAACACTTTACTGTTGAAATATTGGGATTTGAAAATCCTATCAAAACAAATAAGGACTTTTAAAGTCTGCTTCTAATGAAAGGTTCGAATATATATCATCATCATCATCATCATTTTACGTCCGCTTTTCCCTGCTTGCAAGGGTGGGACGGGTCCTATTCAGCACATCATCTCTCCACTTGACACGGTCCTTCCTCATCTCCTCTGTGAGCTTCAGTGATCTGAGGTCGGCTCTCACCACCTCCACCCATATTTTTCCTGGTCTTCCTCTACTGCGTCTTCCTTCCACTGGCATTTCTTGGCACTTCTTTACCCAGCGGTCATCCTCCATGCGCAACACATGTCCATACCATCTCAGTCTTCTCTCCCGCACACTACAGTTTATCCCTCTTATACACAGTTTCTCTCTCAACTTATATATCATGTTTATTTTGTTTCAGAAGATCCCGTTAAGGGTGAAAGCAGCGATTCTTTGCTTAAACTTTAATCTGTTATTTTAATATATATGCAAAGTGGTCGTGGAGGTGCCACGGCAAAAAAGCACCCAGCACTCACTGTAAATGAGGTTGGTGTTAGAAAGGGCATCCAACTGTAGAAATCAAGCCAGAATCTGTTCCCGTCCCACCCTTGCAAGCAGGGAAAAGCAGACGTAAAATGAAAGGAAAAGGAAAGGATATACGGGGTGACCCAAAAGTATATACACACTTCAACAGCATTCTAGTAAATATGTATATATTTTTGGGGGACACTGTATGTATGTATATATATAAATATATATATATATACACACAGGGTGTTCCAAAAATATATACACATTTCAACACCATTTTAATAAATATATGTATATATTTTTGGGGAACACTGTATATATATATATATATATACACACACACACATACACGAATGAATCGGTGTCTACGGTTATGCATGAATATATATAGAGTTTTAATTTGTTTCTAAACAAGGTGTGTGTGTGTGTGTGTGTGTGTATATATATATATATACACACACACACAGCTGTTTCATTTAGAAGAAATCATGTATATATAATTTCATGTTTAGAAGTAGATTCGAGAATCAACCAAAAGAGAACGCCTTCTCCATCCTGTCCCCCGGGGCTGTGGCGAGGCTACCACGTAGGACCCCATTTGCTCACCCATACGGATTAATAGGCAAAGTTATAAACTATTGTATGTATTCATTGGGACTAGGATAAAGTTCAGGTGATTAACAATTTCCTATTATATGTTTATATAGAATGAAGAACCAAGGAAAACCTATATATGTACATATTCTATATCTCTCTCTCTCTCTCTGTATTCCCCCTCCACACACACACACGCACACATGTATTTGTATGTTATTCTTGGATTGGCAGTATCGGTAGAGGGTCAGGCGCCACGCTTTGACGCATAGAGTTACGGCCCTTGCCATTCTGAGTTCAAATCCCGCCGAGGTTAACTTTGAATTTCATCCTTACGGGGTCGATAAAATAAAGTACCAGTAATGCACTGGGTAATTGATGGCCTTGTGCCAAAAGTAGAAACAATTATTCTATGTACCATACATGCACCTTTGAAGAGTTGTAGTGCACCTGTGCACTGTACATAATAATTTCATTATTATTATATATATATATATATATATATATATATATATATATATATACTGGACATTACATTCCCTATATATATATATATATATATATAGTTATAGGAATAACCAAAGAGTACTTAGAAATACATTGTTTTATTAGTTAACAGTGTTTCATCCATACACCATGGCAGGAATCATCAGAGCCTATAAACATGAGTATATCACTGATGATTCCTGCCATGGTGTATGGATGAAACACTGTTAGCTAATAAAACAATGTATTTCTAAGTACTCTTTGGTTATTCCTATAAC
Source organism: Eledone cirrhosa (assembly GCA_964016885.1). Lineage (NCBI taxonomy): Eukaryota > Metazoa > Mollusca > Cephalopoda > Octopoda > Eledonidae > Eledone > Eledone cirrhosa. The sequence continues at coordinate 40,523,252 of OZ024754.1, forward strand.
TATAACGGCTCTGTAGTATACTAGTTATCCTACATTGAGCTAATACCACACTGTCATACCAAGGGCAATATATCTGCATGTCTGGGTACATTGATATATTTGTCAACGAAATATATATATATATATACTTAAAAATAAGGAGTGGCACCCCATACTGAACTTGTTTATAGAATTCTTTCTGCCTTTGTTACTCTAAATATAAACTATAGCTTTGAAGAATTAGCTTTTAATGAATTCCCTTTTCTATCAACCAATGACCTCTACCCATCCCACTCCCTACCCTCTCCTACCACCTGAAGAGACCTATAAATACCATATTTATTTTTTGATACCCAGATTCCTGATGATTTCTAAAGAATGAAACAGTTCTAGTCCTGTAGAATCTCATCTATATTAAAACTATATATATATATTTATTAAAATAACAGATTAAAGTTTAAGCAAAGAATCGCTGCTTTCACCCTTAACGGGATCTTCTGAAACTAACAAAGTCAATCTGTAAACGCAGAACTGGATATTTCAAAAAACGTTGGAACCGGAGGCGGACAGGAAGACGATACTTTGGTTCGTGGAAACGTTCGCTGGCAAAGAACGGGAAAAAACGAAAAAAGGTCGTATTTACTGTAGGTTCACCAAAGTGAGCACTCGATGCCTAGTTACCAATAAGTATAGAGGTGTAGAACAAAGAGTGTAATGATAAAAAAAAGGGACGATATGTTATGTCTTCATTACGTTTATTGAGTAGTGATGCACGTTTCGCTATTGATCAGCTCATGGTTCGATCTGTATCGATCTAGCCTGACTCTGGAATTAAAAGCTCGTCGGACCTCTGTTGTATATAGTTCAAGGAACTGTTGTATATAGTTCAAGGAACTGTTGTATATAGTTCAAGGAACTGTTGTATATAGTTCAAGGAACTGTTGTATATAGTTCAAGGTACAAAAAGTCTTGTTAGTTTCACGCTTTATATGGAAAAAGGGGAAAGAAAGTTCGACATGTCGGGCTTTAACCCTTCTTCAGGAGTACAAAAAATTAGACAGGATCGCACAGGATAGATACAGAAATAGTGTGTGTGTATACCAGGAACTGCACTGTCCAATATGTATCCCTTTTATTAAGGTGGTGTGAGGTGATTCGAGAGACATTTAGCTGCTATTTCTAGCATGTTGAGCGACCGTCTAGAGCCCCCAAAACACATACACACACTCGTTATTTTGTGATTGATATACATAAATATGTTTTTAATCAGGATTTGAGAAATTGTTTAATCAAAATCGAATCCAATAGATAGATCACACCGATTGGCGTTGATTCCTAGCGTTTATTTTGGCAACAGAATGTTATTGATGACAGGGGTGGCAGATATATTATAAACGGAACCAACCCACAAGAGCGTTATTTATTCATTAAGTCTTAAGGCAGTTTTTCAGTATCATAAGGGTCCCATCTAAACGGGAAGTCGTTGCTTTGCCCAGGAACCCATGAAAAATTGACAGTAAATCACAGCATACATGGATTATAATATTGGGCCCCTAGATCTACGGGGAACCCAGGCCAGCCCCCTAGATCCATGGGGACCCCAGACTGTGTCTCTAGATCCACGGTGACCGCAGGCTGGGTTTCTAGATCCATGGAGAACCCAGGTTAGGCCCTTAGATCCGCGAGGACCGCAGGTTGTGTCTCTAGATTCACGGGGACCCCAGGCTGGGTTTCTAGATCCACGAGGGACCACAGGTTAGGCCCCCTAGATCCACGGGGACAACATGTTGGGTCCCTAGATCCATGGGGACCCCAGATCCACGAAGACCCCAGACTGGGTCCCTAGATAAACGAGGACCGCAGATAACTACCCTATGTGGACCAAACGTTACTACGAATACAAGGAACAGTGCAACATATTGCTATGAATCACAACTTCTAAACTGTCCTATTGCTAATTTTTATTGATTTCTTCCTTTTGTAAACCATATTTATTATATAAATTGTGTGTGTATATATATATATATATATATATATATATATATATATATATACATAATTGTTTCTACTTTTGGCACAAGTCCAGCAATTATCCCAGTGCATTACTGGTACTTTATTTATATATATATATTTATTTATATATATAATGGGAAAATTATACTTCTTTCATAAAAACTACAACATATCTATTCCTTTACAAACTGGCAATTACATTTTAATTCTCTACTTTCCTTTGGGAATTGTTAATATAGAATATAGTTCTATCTTTTACCGCCTTGGGTCCTATTTCCCTCTTGGACTCAACTCACCTCCCCAATTTTTCTAATACCCCGTCCATTATCACACCCCTAGATTCCTATCGCTTTCTCTTGATCATTAACATCTTCTCTTACAACTAATACAGGCCGATTATATATATGCTCACTCCACATTTCCCTTCACTGCTCTGTATACACACCCTTATATTAACATACTTTTGCTCATAGCTTCGTACTTACATGCACACACACTCTTTTACTTACATAAACACACACGTTTCTTTTTAGCTTCGTACGGACGTATAACACACACACGCACATACTTACGCGCGTACACAAGTATAGCTCTTTTTACAAAACTTTTTTTTTTCCATTTCAAGTAGACGCGCTCCATCATCCACTTTTCTAAAAAACAGATCATACACAAAACGCCAGCACCAAGTTTTGCAAGAGATGTCAACATGAATGGACCTGTTATTTTTATCTAAAGACATTTTTTTTCCAATTCCAGCCAGGCCGTCCCCTCAATCTATCTTATTTCTCATTCTTTTGATGAAGGACTAGCATCCGAAACGTTAAGACCCTCTTCCTGCTATATCAAGCGTTAACCTAATATATCCCTTCCATACCGATTGTGTTGTTATTTCTGTTTACCTTTTATATATATATATATATATAAAAGTTTATCCCGAGTTCAATCCGGGGTAACCACAGTAAGTTACGTACTCAATACATAGCAGAGTATAAATATATAATATATAAATGGCTTCCTGATGATTTCTCCCGAATGAAACAGTTCTAGTCCTGTAGAAGCCACTTCTATATATATATATATATATATATATATATATACACACTACACACACACAAGTATATATAGTATATACACAAACTGTTCATAAAATGGATCACATTATATTTGCTTCGTAAATGAAGTAGTTTTTTTATAAATAAATATATTAACACAACTTTTCTCTTTTGTTTACAATCTTTAAAAGAAATCGTAAAACGAAAAACAAAATTTTATGTCGACAAAATCATTAAATTGAAAACGTTTTAGATAAATCCCAAATAGCAGTTAAACTAAAATATACAATATTTTATGAGAAATAAATGAATATTTGATATTTTAAAGAAAATTGTGTAAAAGAGAAGACTTGAGAAAAGTTATATGAAATAACCCTCGTTACTCATAGCCTGAGATTCCAAACAAAAATATCGATTACTACACGTATTAAACATACAATATACATTTACACTAACTTTTACTTTAGAATAATAACAAAGGAGGATAAAATAAAATGTATACAGGGTGTCCCCAAAAATGTATACATACTTTCATTACCTCTACAGGCAATATTTATTAGAATACATAGCCTTTCCAAAAATTAAAATTATCTACAGACATAATTCAATTGTATGTAAACATCCAAAAATGTTTACATAATTTAAATAATGCGTGTAAAACAGAATTTAGTTTAAATATATTTTTTAAAGATTTTGTTGTGTATACATTTTTGGGGGGGGACACGCTGTATATGTATATATATATATATATATATATATTAAAAAAAAAAGCTCTTGCCTCTGGTTAATAGGCCGCACACGAACTGCTACTTTTACGGACGTCATTTTGGAAGAAAGTTAATAATCAGGGATGAAAATGTTTGAACATAAAGTTGAATACATGGAGAAATTGACGGCCGAAACTTATCGGCCTTAACAAGGCCATAGAGAGTCCACCATTTTGAAATATCATATGACAAAGTTTTATAGACTTCATATAATCTTTGTTTAACTGGCTATAAGGGAGGTAACTCCACCAGTCTCATTTGATTCTCTTTATTGCGATGCAGGTGGGGGGGATTGTATATATGTATGTATATATATATATATATGGGGTGTGTGTGTGTATATATATGTGTGTATGTATATATATATATATATGTCAGGTCACCAGTGGTGCTACTGGTAACATGTATCCCAGTACAACCTGTCCCATGGTCGGGTCGTTGGCGACTAAACTGGCAACCCCACCAAGGTTTCTTGGTGAGGAGGGTGACTTTGGACATCCTGCAGGACTAAAAACAAAACCTGTCAAAGGGCAAAGGAGCTCTTAAGAGTCAATGGCCATCCAAAATCACCGGGAGAGATGACCCCTTAGCCTTTGTCAAGGCAGAATTCTAGGAGAAGGAAAACTCTGATATAACACCTGCAACCCTGATGGTATCCAATGATGTTGACTTGTTCTTCTTTTTGGTAAATATCATCTTGGTTAAGAGAGTGGGACTGGCTTTGTGCAGTGCCTTTGCTCACTATAAAAGCTTCACGGCACAGGCATTGCTTTATATCTGGAGATCTCTCTGCACTTGTCGTCACATGGTACCATGGGCCCAGCACTATGTGTCAGTAATTGTCACAAGTGTAGTGTTTGTACCAGAGTTTTCAAGTCGCTGGCTGGACTAAAAAGTCACACTCGTTCAGCGCATCGGTAGGGGTTCTCCTACATGGATGTAAGGTAGTGGCCGTACTCGAAAACGAGTTGGCAGCCACCATATATATATATATATATATGTGTGTGTGTGTGTATGTATATATATATATATATCATCATCATCATTTAATGTCAATTTTTCCACGCTGGCATGGGTTAGACTAGTTATCCTGTTGTGAGCAATGCTAGGTCAGGTGACAATGTCTTGCTCATACAGAACTGATATTAGATTGATTTTTACAGCTGGATGTCCTTCCTTGTGCCAACCACATTTACAGTGAGTACTAGATGCTTTTTTGTCGTGGCGCCTACACGAGCACTTTACATTGTGGGCTGGGCGCTTTTTTGCTGCGACACCTACATGACCACTTTACAGTGTGTGCTGGGCGGATTTATAATATATATATATACATATATATTCATTTTATTAAGGCTGAATAGTGAGTCTTGTTACTCCGGAGTTTCGCCTGCAGGCAAAACTTCAGAGTAACAAGACTCACTATTCAGCTTTAAAAAAATGAATATATATATATATATAAGATCTCTTAAGCTCCTTAGGCCAATGCTTATCCTGGTTTCATGGCGTGAAGCAACTGAGAGTATGGACCACAAGCAATACCTTTCCATGTATTTCCCAGCTATTAATCAATATTTGTATTCTTATTGGTGTTTTTCTTGTGTCTGTGATTGATGAGTTAACTCATAGCATATCTCTTCTCTCACTTATTCCTGAGAGGGTGGTGAGGGCAAAGTCCTCAAACAGTTTTTTTTCTTCTTTTTCTTCTCAGTATCAAAGCCAAGGAACTTTGTTGAGGAAACCCCAACTATATCAAGCCAGTAGCATTTGGCCTCCTCCACTAGTTCCTGCAAGAGTTGGGATGTTCCAGGTTCCAACTATCAAGGTTTGCTCCCTTCCAGACCCTCTTTGGGGGTATCAGGATATGCAACCTTTGTGTGGCCATCCCACACCTCCTACACCAGTTTTTGCAGCAGCAAATGGAGACTGAAACATAACCCCATCCCCCCATTACCAATTCATTATTATACTGTTTTTCAAAACCTGGAATAATAGTGAGAGTTCAAATCCCCCCAAGGTCAGCTTTGCCTTTCATCCTTCTGAAGATTCATGATCCTGGCATCACCATATACCAACCAAAGGTTCCATTACCTTGGAATGATTTAATGACTAAACCTTTCCAGCTTGGATGAAGTTGTCAGTGTTTCCACAGTTGGATAAAGAGTAAAGACCCCCTTTGGTCACAAATGGCCATGGGATTTACACCTAGAAAGTTCCCCCTATGAGGTTCAAGTCCGGGCAAAGTTGTTTATGGAAGACCAGCAGTTACCTATATATACCAGTCTCACCTCTCAATGCCACCGATGTTGTCCAAGGTAAAGGCAATGGCCAATACAGCTTGGCATCAGTGACATCACAACTCGTATATACATTATATATACACAATATTTATATATTATGTACAGTATATATTCACTATAGATACTATATATGATGTTGTCCAAGAGAAAAATAATGGCCAATACAACTTGGCACCAGTGACGTTACAATATATATATATATATATACAGTATATATACACTATATATATATATATACATTATATATGATGTTGTCCAAGGGAAAGACAATGGCTGATCCAGCTTGGCTCCAGTGATGTCACAACTCATTTCTATAGCTCAGTAAACTGGAGCAACATGAAATAAACTGTCTTGCTCAAGCACACGACACATTGCCCAGTCAACTAAAACTTACATTTATTATTAGTCATAATATTAGTGAAGGCACGAGATAAAGGATGTCCCAATATAGCTGAAAAATTTAAAGTTGAAGAGATTGTTGGAAGCAAGGCCTTTGTCAGCTGCTCTCCAGCTATCTATTTAAAGCTGTATATAGCTATGGTGCGGCCACACTTGGAATTTGCATCACCAGTCTGGAACCCCTATCTTGCTCAGAACATTGACCTCCTGGAAACTGTTCAGAGATGTGCAACCAAGCGAATACCCTCCATCAGACATCTACCATACTCAGAACGCCTTGCTTCCCTGGGCATGGATACATTGAAACACCGACGTCTGGCAACTGACTTGGTAAACACCCACAAAATTATTAACCATCTTGCCAACAACAACCCTGAGCACCTTTTTGATTTCCATGTCTAACACACGTGGGCATGCCAACAAATTCAGAAAACAGCACAGCTCCCATGACTTTCGGAAACATTTTTTCACACTCAGAGTTGCTGAAGCATGGAACAAACTACCTGCATCAGTTGTTAGCTGTCGAGACACTGCGTCCTTTGAAACTCCATGCTTCCTGAAATTTGCCAATACTACACCTGATATCCCCCCTCCATACACATGCACACACGTATATCATAACTCATACACTGTTCTCTTTCCTGACATTTGTACATTATTCTATGTTCTATACATGCACCTGAGCACTGTACACAATAATTTCATGATTACATTGTTATTATTTACCTGGTTTAAAATGTTTTAAACTTTTACTGTTCAAAGAGAACTATCAAACCACCTGAAAGACTTCATTTGTGACTTTATTATTATGTTAAATTGTATAAACATAAAATCTAATTTCAGACTGGAGTTAAACAATTACTGTTAATTTTTGCTAATTTTACAATTTCATATTTTATTTGTTTTTAGCCCTTCTTAGAAGAAGAGTGAATGTGATTTTTACAGTCTTTTCATAGTTGGATGTATTCGTAATGGTTGAGTTCTCTCCCTTATTTAAACCGGATGTTGAGTTGTAGCATTATTCGTTGAATAAAGACTTTGGTATACATAGTTTACTTATCGTTGTTGCCAATGACAGATGCATCATCAAAATCAACAAGCATGCTCCTCAGGAATGACATTAAATATTTCATAGAAAAGGATACTATCAGGGAGTTAAAAACAACAAATAGGGGCGAAGAATGGTTTTCAAACCCTTTTAGTGTGAGCAGCCATTTGTGATGCTTTCATAGAAGCTTTTGAGCAGACAACCGGATTAGCAAAGACGAAAAAGATATCAAAATTTCATGGAGCAGTGAAAAGCTAAAATGTTTCAATAAAGAACAGCTTAAACGACCACTGAGAAGTGATTGTCTAAACCCAACCATAAACATGCATGGCTACAAATACAATGCCAACGTATTGATGAATTCATTTTTGCTGAGAAAGCAAAATAAGTGTGTTAAACATTTGAAATATTTGCAGATTTCTACCCTCCTACAAATCAAAACATATACTCACTCATTAGCAATAAACATAGAAACAGTGGAAAGAATGAAACTCTCTCCAGGAAGCCAACTGCTAAACTATACTTAAGGCGGCAAATTAGCAGACTTGTTAAGAATGTCAAATAGAATGCTTTACGGTATTTATTCTGGCTCTCTGCACTCTGAGTTCAAAACCCACCAAGGTCAAGGGTCAACTTTGCCTTTGATCTTCTTGAAGTTTAAAATGAACATAAAGAGTTGTCTTTTCCTTAAATAGTCCAGGAATTATGGTTCTATACAGACAAACAAGCTATGCTTTCATCTCTGAAGTAAATAAAACAATGAAAGATAACTGCTAAATTGATTCTGTTCAGTATCAATGTAAACAATATTAAAAAACATAGGAGAGAATAGATATTGAACTGAAGTTTGGCAAATCTGAGAAACTTGTAACTCCCGAGTTTCTAATTCTGCTCACCAGAACACGAGACAAAATTTTAATAGCAAAATGGATTAGATCTGGTATAGATACTTCAGATGTTATACAAGGACTTTTACAGAAAATAGCTGAAATATGTCTGAAGCCTTCTTCACCTTCTTAGAACACTACAGAAAAGCACCCAATAGTCAGTCACACAGCTATTTCATATCAACAGTAAAATGCGCTTTCCAATATATATCTCACTTCATTTAAACCAGAAAGAGGTTCATGAGAAACTAGAGATTAATACTTCTGAATGTCCAATATTTAAAGGACTTGGATATGTATATACAAGATATGTATATATTAGATATTTATAATGTAAACCACCATGATTATGATGATGATGATATTCAGATAAGGGATCTCAACCAATATGATGCTAGTTTTCCAGGTAAGGGACCTAAACCAATGTGATGCTAGTTTTCCAGGTAAGGGACCTCAACCAACAACAGCAAACAGTTTAAGCCTATTTTCCCAGGTAAAGCAAGATTTCATATTGATCTAGTCCTATTTGAGGCAATGTTTTACATCTGGATGCCCTAATGGACCTCAAGAACAACAACATTCATTAGACAAAAGATATTGCTCTAATCAGTGAGAATATTAAGAAATGGTTTAGTGAAAGAGATGATGACGATGATAGATAGCTACTAATGCTGAAGTCAGCTGCACCTTAAACTCCCTCAAGAACTAATCAAGTAAATAAAGGAAACATTTCTAGGGTTATTCAATTTAAATAATTATGTTCCTTCAAAACCAATAGACTGTTCAATCGACTTTTCTGCTTGTATTGATATAACAAACCTATGGAGCAATAGAGAACTACTTCCAAGAGGCTGAAAGTGAAGACTGAGAAATAAATGATATTGATTGATAGAGCTGTGATAGAGAGGTGCAAACCTGAACATTGAATGCATGAATTAATGAAATATGTGTGTATATATATAAGTATGTATGTATAATGTGGTGAGTTGTGCATGTGGAGAATATTACGTATTTGGTGGGAGGAAAGGAGCAAAAGATGACAGCATATAAGAGGAACTCGAGTTTACTATTCATGGGCAAATGTGGTGCCTTTCTGGGTTTCTGGGTGTGAACTTTCAAAGGCTTTTAGAAAACAGCAATGAAACATTGAGAGAGAGGGGTGAGACAGAGAGAACCTATACTCAGTATATGGACAACATATGTTCATAGATATACAGATGTAGCTAGATAATAAGTGTTGAAACAAAATAAATGAGAAGTGTAATAAAGAGTTGCAAATAAATGGTTGTTCCAAAAATGGTGGAAAAACAATAATAATCCATCAGTTGAGATGCTGAGAAGAAGATTTATTCTTGTTTGTCTCAATTACGCTTTTTCCTGGTTATCTTTCCCCAGTATATTACTGGTTGAGTTTTACTAGAATGAAGAGTGTGTGAGATTTTAGATCAGTAGTAGTAGTAGTAATGAAAATGTAAAGAAATGCACTAAGTTAAGATCATGTGATCACAATGGTGTTGGGTTGAAAATATATTCATACACAAGTCCGAATATTTAAATGTCCAAATCATTATATCGCCAGTAGTGTATGTAGCTTGTTTTCATTCGATTACAGAAGTGAAAGAATCTGAACTTTGTAAAACTGATATTTTGGTTTGTGGTAGCTTAGCTTTTAGCTTGTCATTTAGTTGCCTTATGTTAATTTGAACTATAGAGTTATCATTTGAAAAGTTATTATTCAGGTTGGAAAAACATTGGTCGTCTTGTGACTGGAAAGGAATTAATTCCGAGTTATCTTGGGAACTTTTTCCATATGAATTCATTTCAATGTCAGTCACAGTTTGAGACTCAGAGATCTTATTTTGGACAACACCCCATTCCAGAAACTTCAGATTCTTCAGTTTTGTTACCAAGGCAAATGTATTGCTGTTTATCATGGCAGGCTATTAAAATAAAAAAAATAGAATACATTAGATTAAATCAAAGTGTGTACATCATCATCATTATCATCATTTAACAGTCGTTTTCCCTGTCAGTAGGGTTGGACAGTTCATCACAGACTGTGTTAGTATTCAAAAGAAGTTACTGACCTTTCAAATTATCTATAGGGGAGTTTGAGAGAGAGAGAGAGTGAGACAGACAGTCAAAGAGAGGGGCAGAGAGAGAGAGAGAGAGAGAGAGAGAGAGAGAGAGAGAGAGAGACAGACAGAGAAAGAGAGAGAAAGAGAATTAGCTATCTGTAATGTTCTCACCTGATGTGTTGTATCAGGCCAAATCACCAATTTTGAAAGATTGCTCAACAGACTAATGTTGGTGTGTAGTTCATCAGATATGACAAAGAGCATTAGTTCAAGTTGCTTTAAACTGAAAGAGAAATTGATCCATAGTTAAACATTGCAACAACAGCTAAACCTACATAAGTGTGAGCTTTAACAACACAACAACAGCTAAACCTACATAGGTGTGAGCTTTAACAACACAACACCAGCTAAAACTACATAGGTGTGAGCTTTAACAACACAACAACAGCTAAACCTACATAAGTGTGAGCTTTAACAACACAACAACAGCTAAACCTACATAAGTGTGAGCTTTAACAACACAACAACAGCTAAACCTACATAGGTGTGAGCTTTAACAACACAACAACAGCTAAACCTACATAAGTGTGAGCTTTAACAACACAACAACAGCTAAACCTACATAAGTGTGAGCTTTAACAACACAACAACAGCTAAACGTACATAGGTGTGAGCTTTAACAACACAACAACAGCTAAACCTACATAAGTGTGAGCTTTAACAACACAACACCATTAGTATAAATGAAAGGCAATAAATGTTACTTACCATTTCAGGTTGCCTAATGCCTTCGCCAAACTAACATCATTTAAACTACCACCAAGTTCAAGGCGGAGTCTTTCAAGATTTACAAGTTTGCCCAGCTGGAAATATGTCTATAAAAAGATAAATTGAAGATCAATTTAGAAAATAGTAGGGAAACTATCTCATACAAGGACTCCCAACTTCCTTATTTACTGGGTTCTGTTGCAACCAACCATTCATAAGTCATTTAAATACCTATAGATTGGCATCTCGACTCGCTGCACCAGTGACAAAACTAGAGTGGCACCCCAACGACTGGCTAAACCAGTGGCACCATAATGACTGGCTGAACCAGTGGCACATCTAGAGTGACATCCTGACTCGCTGCTCCAGTGGAAAATCTAAAGTGGCACCACAATGACTGGCTGTACCAGTGGCACATCTAGAGTGGCACCCCAACGACTGGCTGTACCAGTGGCACCCCAATGACTGGCTGCACCAGTGACACCCCAATGACTGGCTGCATCAGTGGCACCCCAACAACTAGCTTCATCAGTGGCACCCCAAAAACTAGCTGCACCAGTGGTACCCCGACTGGCTGCAACTGTGGCACCCCAACGACTGGCTGTACCAATGGCACATCTAGTGTGGAACCCCAATGACTGGCTGTGCCAGTGGCACATCTAGGGTGGCACCCCAATGACTGGCTGCACCAGTGGCACATCTAGGGTGGTACCCCAACAACTGGTTGTACCAGTGGCACCCCAACGACTGGCAGTACCAGTGGCACCCCAACGACTGGCAGCACCAGTGGCACCCCAACGACTGGCAGCACCAGTGGCACCCCAACGACTGGCAGCACCAGTGGCACCCCAACGACTGGCTGTACCAGTGGCACCACAACGACTGGCTGTACCAGTGGCACCCCAACAACTGGTTGTACCAGTGGCACCCCAACGACTGGCAGCACCAGTGGCACCCCAACAACTGGTTGTACCAGTGGCACCCCAACGACTGGCAGCACCAGTGGCACCCCAACAACTGGTTGTACCAGTGGCACCCCAACGACTGGCTGTACCAGTGGCACCCCAACGACTGGCAGCACCAGTGGCACCCCAACGACTGGCAGCACCAGTGGCACCCCAACGACTGGCAGCACCTGTGGCACCCCAACAACTGGCAGCACCAGTGGCACCCCAACAACTGGCAGCACCAGTGGCACCCCAACGACTGGCAGCACCAGTGGCACCCCAATAATTGATTGGTACATTTATCATCTTTATTTCATGTTTATCATTATAGATGAAGGTTTAAGATCTCATAACACCCTACCTCAGATGTCCAGTTGGTACATTCTCCCAATTCCAATACTTTCAGGCTACGCAGTTCTCCTAAGTAATCAAAATCGTGATCACTGGCTTTCAAAGACGTAATTGACTGCAAAAATATAAAATTCCAATGATTTAAAACAAACAATAAACAACAGCGAAATATTTTACAAAAATCTCAAAATATATTTATATATAAAAAAAAGCAGAAATATATTTATATATAAAAAAAAAGCAGAAATATATTTATATATAAAAAAAAGCAGAAATATATTTATATATAAAAAAAAGCAGAAATATATTTATATATAAAAAAAAGCAGAAATATATTTATATATAAAAAAAAGCAGAAATATATTTATATATAAAAAAAAGCAGAAATATATTTATATATAAAAAAAAGCAGAAATATATTTATATATAAAAAAAAGCAGAAATATATTTATATATAAAAAAAAGCAGAAATATATTTATATATAAAAAAAAGCAGAAATATATTTATATATAAAAAAAAAGCAGAAATATATTTATATATAAAAAAAAGCAGAAATATATTTATATATAAAAAAAAGCAGAAATATATTTATATATAAAAAAAAAGCAGAAATATATTTATATATAAAAAAAAAGCAGAAATATATTTATATATAAAAAAAAGCAGAAATATATTTATATATAAAAAAAAGCAGAAATATATTTATATATAAAAAAAAGCAGAAATATATTTATATATAAAAAAAAGCAGAAATATATTTATATATAAAAAAAAGCAGAAATATATTTATATATAAAAAAAAGCAGAAATATATTTATATATAAAAAAAAGCAGAAATATATTTATATATAAAAAAAAAGCAGAAATATATTTATATATAAAAAAAAAGCAGAAATATATTTATATATAAAAAAAAGCAGAAATATATTTATATATAAAAAAAAGCAGAAATATATTTATATATAAAAAAAAAGCAGAAATATATTTATATATAAAAAAAAGCAGAAATATATTTATATATAAAAAAAAAGCAGAAATATATTTATATATAAAAAAAAAGCAGAAATATATTTATATATAAAAAAAAGCAGAAATATATTTATATATAAAAAAAAAAAGCAGAAATATATTTATATATAAAAAAAAGCAGAAATATATTTATATATAAAAAAAAGCAGAAATATATTTATATATAAAAAAAAAGCAGAAATATATTTATATATAAAAAAAAGCAGAAATATATTTATATATAAAAAAAAGCAGAAATATATTTATATATAAAAAAAAAGCAAAAATATATTTATATATAAAAAAAAGCAGAAATATATTTATATATAAAAAAAAAGCAGAAATATATTTATATATAAAAAAAAGCAGAAATATATTTATATATAAAAAAAAGCAGAAATATATCTATATATAAAAAAAAAGCAAAAATATATTTATATATAAAAAAAAGCAGAAATATATTTATATATAAAAAAAAGCAGAAATATATTTATATATAAAAAAAAGCAGAAATATATTTATATATAAAAAAAAAGCAGAAATATATTTATATATAAAAAAAAGCAGAAATATATTTATATATAAAAAAAAAGCAAAAATATATTTATATATAAAAAAAAGCAGAAATATATTTATATATAAAAAAAAAGCAAAAATATATTTATATATAAAAAAAAAGCAAAAGAAGAAAAGGAGGCAATTTTTGGATTGAACCAAAGAAATTATATTTCCATTTTTACCATTGATTTTTTTTGGTTACATATTCCTCAGCTTATATTCGAGTATATATGGTATGTTAGAAGAATTTAATTTAAATATGAAACATTTAAAATGGAGTGGTGTAGGTGATAGAACCAGAAACAGTTTTAGGCAGAGTGGTATCAAAAGGGTTGATATGTAGTATATTAAAAAGCTTAAAAAAAAAAAAAGTTTTTTAAATTAAAATTAAAAGTGTGGTGGGTTTACTTACAAGATGTCGAAGATACTTCAGTTTAATCAATTCAAAGATCCCAGATGGAAAAGAAGCAATTAAACCTCCAGTGCCACGCAGTTGTAATTTCTTCAACATTTTTACACTACAAAACTTGGTTAAGTCAATCTTGGTTGGAGTTGTCCTAATAATTGGAGACAGTAAAAGATTACTTAAGAGAATTATATATATATTAACAGATCATAAAATTAATAATGGTTTCTACACAAGGCCAGCAATTACCCAGTACATTACTGGTACTTTATTTTATCGACCCCGTAAGGATGAAAGGCAAAGTTGACCTCGGCGGGATTTCAACTTAGAATGGCAAGGGCCGTAACTCTATGCGTCAAAGCATGGCGTCCGATACTGCCAATCCACATATCATAAAATTAATAATTGTTTCTATTTTGGGCACAAGGCCAGCAATTACCCAGTGCATTACTGGTATTTTATTTTATCGACCCCCGTAAGGATGAAAGGCAAAGTTAACCTCGGCGGGATTTGAACTCAGTCCGTAAAGGGACGTAACTGTGCTGCAAAGCATGGCGTCCGACCCTCTACCGATACTGCCAATTCACCACCTAAAATTAATAATGGTTTCTAATTTTGCCAATTGTCATACTTAGTGGCGACTCCCCCCCTCTTTTTCCTTCTTTCTTTCCATTATCATTTTTGTTCATGATTTTATATTTGTTATTACTTGTGTATATATTTAAAACATATTTGCAACGTTATTCTACTATAAATTTATACAACCGTAATAATCAAAATGATACTATTTTTAATAAATTTAGGCACAATTTTGAGGAAGTGAAAAACTGATTAAATTGGCCTCAGTGCATTACTGGTACTTTATTTTATTGACCCCATCACTACTACTTTACAGAGTGTACTGGGTGTATTTTATCGCGACATCAGCACTATCACTTTACAGAGCTGTACTATTTATTAATAACTTTAGATTGGAGTTATAAAATTGTTTGTCTTATGTAGTAATATTTTGGATAATCCTATGAAAAAAACATCCCCTGGAAACAGCAAAATGTTCAAAAAAGTAGAGTTAGAAATAAATACAACATACCACTGCTGTTCATTGCTGATATCACTTATCTTTTTAGCTGTCAACTCTTGTAAATTGGGAAGTTTCTCACAGACAGTATACAGCATGAGAGCAGGTACATGATCAAAATAGATTCGTTTTATTGTGCTCAATTGATCTAGGACAGGAGTTAGTTGGTGCCAAATACGGTTCCAGTCGTCACCAAGCTTCATTCCTTGCAGACTCTACAACAAACAGTTAAAATAACACTTCACAGTTTTGAAACAACGAGCTTCATTCCTTGCAGACTCTACAACAGATATTTAAGATAACACTTCACAGTTTTGAAACACCAAGCTTCATTCCTTGCAGACTCTACAACAGATATTTAAGATAACACTTCACAGTTTTAAAACAACGATCTTCATTCCTTGCAGACTCTGCAACAGATATTTAAGATAACACTTCACAGTTTTGAAACACCAAGCTTCATTCCTTGCAGACTCTACAACAGATATTTAAGATAACACTTCACAGTTTTGAAACACCAAGCTTCATTCCTTGCAGACTCTACAACAGATATTTAAGATAACACTTCACAGTTTTAAAACAACGAGCTTCATTCCTTGCAGACTCTGCAACAAACAGTTAAGATAACACTTCACAGTTTTAAAACAAGACAAAAGAAACACAAAACAATATCTGAAGTTGTGTGGTTAAGTTAGTTCACTACACAACGACATAAGGTTCAGTCCCACCGTGTGGAACTTTGGGAAAGTTTCTTCTAATATAGCCTTGAGATAATCAATGTTTTACAAGTGAAATTCAGTAGACAGAAACTGCAGAAGCCTATCGTGTCTGTGTGTCTTCATGTTTGTGTTTGTCCACGTTCATGTCTGTGTATTCGTGTGTGTCCATGTGTGTGTGTGTGTGTGTAGAAAGAGGGAGAGAGAGAAAAGAGAAATAGATTGTAAAAGAGATTTTATAAAAGGTTTTATAAATATCTATAAAAAATGTAATATAGAAATGGCTTCTACATGATGATTTCTTTCGAATGAAACAGTTCTAGTCCTGCAGAAGCCATTTCTATATTAAATTTTGTATACACTCTACTAATGTATTGAGTACTTCACTTAGTGTGGTTACTCCCGACAGCACTCGGAAACCAATATATATATATATATTGGTTGAGGGCACATGGCTTAGTGGTTAGAGCATTGGCCTTGCAATCGAAAGGTTGTGAGTTCAATTCTCAGACCGGGTGATGTGTTGTTTCCTTGAGCAAGACACTTTATTTCACATCGCTCCAGTTTACTCAGCTGTAGAAATGAGATGATAGGGACTGGGGTCCCTATCATTCCACTGTAAAGTGGTTGTGGTGGTGCCATGGCAAAAAAGCACCCAGCACTCACTGTAAATGAGGTTGGTGTTAGGAAGGGCATCCAGCTGTAGAAATCAAGCCAGAATCAGTTCCCGTCCCACCCTTGCAAGCAGGGAAAAAGCGGACGTAAAATGAAATGATGATGATGAAATGATGATATATATATATACACGTGTGTTATTATATCAAATATTTTGTGATTAGAGACCCTTTTTTCAAAACATGGAGTATGATGATGATGATGAGCAGACTCTACTGTATTCACTCATGTCTTTCTAACTTAACTTATACGAACTTACCCAACCCAATCCTGACCACTGAATTCACAACGCTTCATATAAACTATAATATTTAAAGTAGGTTTTATTAAGTTTTATATAAACTATGGGAATGTTTTGAAACTTACCAATTCTTCAACAGCAAATTTGCTAAAATGTTTTGTGGCATATGTCCAATTAGAAATTCTGGTGTTGTTTAAATAAATGCTTTTCCACTGAAATGAAAATAATAATTATTAGCAGTGTATGTGATTGTAAGTATGCAGACATGACCAAATAAATTATCATGATGTCCACTAATTTCAAGACATCATTAACCTTTTCATGGCACCTATATTGATCGTGCCAGCTCTGAAATTATGGGGTTCACAGGAGGAATAAAGAGAAAGCTAAATCAGTTCTAAACAGTGCCCCGGCATGGTCGCAGTCTAATGACTGAAGCAAGTAAAAAATAATAAATAAATAAGAGAATAATATATTTGAAGGTAATAATTAAAAAGTAATAAAATATGAGACTTACCAGAGAAGGCTGAGTAGCAATTTGGTGCCATGATTTACATACCAATGAACATCTGTTAGAACAGGTGAGAAAATATAGATAGGTTATAATCAATATAATTAGATCAATACTATTTAAATAACTTATAATATAATATCAAATAATAATAATCATCATCATCATCATTTTACGTCCGCTTTTCCCTGCTTGCAAGGGTGGGACGGGTCCTATTCAGCACAGCCTCTCTCCACTTATCATGGCCCTTCGTCATCTCCACCGTGAGCTTCAGCAATCTGAGGTCTGTTCTCACCACCTCTGCCCATGTTTTTCATGGTCTTCCTCTACTACGTCTTCCTTCAACTGGCATTTCTTGGCACTTCTTTACCCAGTGGTCATCCTCATGCGCATCACATGTCCATACCATCGCAGTCTTCTCTCCCGCAAACTACAACTTATCCCTCTTATACACAGTTTCTCTCTCAACACATCCATGCTCGGTCGTTTACGCACATTGACATTGCACATCCAACCACTACATCAGTTGTTAGCTGTTGGGACACTACATCCTTCAAAATTTCCATGCGTCCCGAAATTTGCCAACACTACATCTGATATTCCCCCTACATACACACGCACCTGTGTGTCTGTGTGTGTGTGTCAATTTCAGAATTAACTTAATCCTTTAGCATTTAAACTGGCTATATCTGGCCAGAATTCTCTCAGCTCTTTCTGTTCAAACCAGCCGTAACTGGCCTTTCATACAGATGTTAAGGCGTTGTTCTCAAAATAAATATCAAAATCTCAGATTCGATATTATGTAAGATAAAGCCTTTACCACAAAAATACAATAGTATATATAGAGTAATGGAAATGTTATGTGAGATAATTATGTGAGGTAAAGCCTTTACCATGAAAATATTATAATAAATATAGAGTTATGTAAATGGTAAATGGTTAATGAGAAACTTACCTGACAAGATCTCCCGCACTTAAGTAGTGAAATATCTGTAGCATACTTGTGTAACCAGAGTATAACCTCTTGAAAGGACACAGATAGTTAGTAATTTTGTTTCTGCAATTTGGGATTTTGCCGCTTGTTTTTGCAGATTCGGAACTTTTATTTTGATCTACAACTTGATTGCTTTCACTTGATTTGTTCTTTTCAGAGAGAGATACAGCGTAATCTTTGGTACTATCACCAGACATAGTACCTGATGAAAATGTTATATTCATTGTGGTTGTCGAGCCACTGGGTACAGAGAACGTCTTGGGTGGCAGAAAAACCTTTAAGCCTTCCGGTGTATTTATGCAACGAGATGGGGGGATAAAAAGCTGCATGTTATTAATACGTAATGCAAGAGGAAGAGAGGAATCTAAGCGCTTTGCTACAGCTAACGGCAATGTAAGAAGCTGGCCAGAGCGTGGGTAATTGTCTTTGCCACTATCACCACTATCACCAACATTACTAGATATGGTAGAAGATGAAGATGGAACTTCTAGTTTAACATTGGCTGATGATATATTCGGCTGCTGTGAGTGACCAGAAGTAAGAGAAGATTTGGGCGATGAAACGAGTACTGGACAATCAGATGATGATGAGGTAGAAGCATTCAAGTCTTTTGTAGTTTGAATAAATGAATTAACACTTGTAGAAGGACTGTTAATAAGAGTAAATGTGGTAGGTGTAGAAGTTTCACCAATACTATCTTTTGACAATGGAGAAGAAAGTGAATGAGATATGGATGATAATGTCTGAGACAAACTTTTTGATGGATTTAATGAATTATTAGATTTATTGGATTTCAAGCGAGATTTGCAATCTAGGATATCTGAAGTTGACTCTATGTCATTTAGATAATAAGGTTGTGATGGTTCAGATGATAATGAGTCAGTAATTGACTGACCACTCAAGCTAGATTTAACAATGTTCATGACAACATATTTAGGAGGTCCATTTGAAGTATTTTTTGATGACTTGGAAGAAGATTTCTGTGTTTGAGATGAATACTTTGTATCTTTACATAATTGAATGACAGACGACATGCCAGATTTCCGCCCCTTTTCTGTACTCCATGAACTCTGGTTCATCTTTAGTGTTCTATTACCTGACAAACTATTAGACGCTGTCGTGTCAACATCGCTCATCCAACCACCTTGTTCTCTTTCACAGTTCTGAAATGAATGAAAGCAAAAGAATTAATTAATTAAATCCTCCAAACAAAGAATGTAATTCTAAATCAGTTTCATTCCAAGATAAAAAAATAAGAAAGAGCTTATAGCATATACGAGGGTAAGATGAAAAGTTCATAGACTGACTATGAAGGAGTGATGCTAGAGTTGTGAAATCTTGCATGTCGTTTATTTCAACTCTTCTCATTAATAAATTCATTGTTTCTTTCCAGGGACTATGTTGAAAAATAAACCTCATTTGGTTATTCCATGGGAGTATCTTAGTCAGCCTATGAACTGTTTAGCCGACCCTCGTATTTTAAGAATAAGGTTGACATAACTATAAAAGTACTTACTTTACATTTGAAATTTTGTGGCACCTCATTTTCTTTGAGGTTTACACAGGAATTATGAAATAGACACATGCATACATCACAGTGCAGTTGAGGGGGAATGCCTGTAAGGCCTGGACAGTTGAGCGAACATGGTTGGAAAGAATTTCTTTTGTTCATATTAGCTCTGCAAGAAATGTAAATTGAAACTTACGAAAAATTCTTATTTCTGGAGGTCAAATAAACAACCAAGCATTAATATACACAATATTATACTAGCAGATACGTAACCAAAGTGTCATGCAGTGGGACAATCATTTTATATATCTCCTTATAATATATAACCAGCAATTTCTCTGTCTGTCTGTCCGACGCGGAGAGTGAGAGTGAAAGAAAGAGACAGACTACAAGAGGGGGATAGCGGGAGGGAGAGAGAGAGAGACGCTGGAAGAGGGGAAGGAAAGCTATGTCTTGCTGTCTGCATTACGATACATATATATATACACACACACACACTGAGCGCGTCATAATAACGTAATGCAGACAGCCAGACATACAGACAGATATTATAAGGGCGCAACGTTATATCTATGTATCTATCTAAAAAGAAAGACTAAGAATTATATAGAGAGAACGCTAAATCGTCTAATGCGGTCCCTAGGGCATTGAAAATTTGAAATAATTTTTGCTCAAAACACTCACAGGACCATAAGTATTACATGTCTAAAGTTTAAAAACAATCGGTTGGATGGTTCTCAAGTTTTAGTGAGCTGACAGACAGACATTCTCTGTTTTAGATATATAGACTAGCAGAAAACCGCCCCCCTGGGTGGTTTTCTGCTAGTCTATATACATAAATGGCAATTTCTGTCTGTTTGTGAACCTAAAACTCAAAAACTACCAAACTGATCTTGATGAAACTTGACACGTGTGTAGGGCTCATGCCCCTTTGATTTCTTACGTATATTTCATTTTAATGAAAGGGTTCCCCAGGGGCTCAAACCCTGCTGAAAATATTTTCCCTTCGATTTATATGAAATTTAAACCATAGGTAAATGACAAGATATGATGCCTATTCACAAAATTTCAGCAAATTTAAATAATATTAAGACACCCTAATTGGGGGTTCTATTTTTTCTCTTATAGCAACACTCAACTTCTCTGACAAACATTTTTTCGCCTGACCAACGCAATCAACAATATTTGTTTGTATTATTGTTTCGTAAATGAATTTGTCTTCGTTTGTCATTATCTGTCATATATTTCGATTTCATTTTTCGTCTGAGAGGCACTGGGCATTTTAATGGGAACTAGGAATACAACTGCTCCCGGGTATTACCAGGTACCTCAGCTAGTGTATATATATATATATATATATATATATATATATTTATATATATATATATATATATATATATATATATATATATATCATCATCATCATCATCATCACCGTTTTACGTCCGTTCTTCCACGCTAGCATGGGTTAGACGGGTTGTCCTGTTGTGGGCAGTGTCTGGTCGGCTGACCATGCCTTGCTCATACAGGAACTGATCTGGCTTGATTTCTACAGCTGGATGCCCTTCCTAACACCAACCTCATTTACAGTGAGTGCTGGGTGCTTTTTCGTGGCGCCTACACGTCCACTTTACAGTGGGCTGGGTGCTTTTTTGCCGTGGCACCTCCACGACCACCTTGCGGTGGGGGGGGGGGGGGGGGGGGGGGGGGCATATTGTTTATATGCTTCAGCATGTACCCATGGGAGGTCGGGTACCCTGTATTACTGCGTGACGCCAGAAGTCACGGTCGTGTGTCATTGACTTTGAGAGGTGTAGTTGGGTAAGGTCGGCTTTTATCACCTCATCCCAAGTCATCTTGGGTCTCCCCACTCCGCGGTTTCCATCAACTTCTAGTGCTCTGCACCTTTTTATGCAGCTGTCATCCTTCATACGCATCACATGTCCATACCAGCGTAACCGCCTCTCCTGCACGCAGCATTTGATTCCTCTTATGCTCAGTCTCTCTCTCAATTCCTTTATGCTTTGTCGTTCACGTATATTACTGTTACACATCCATCGGAGCATGCAGGCTTCGTTTCTCTCTAATCTACGTAAGTCTTCCACCTTCAGCGCCCAGGTCTCACTACCATGCAACATCGCTGTTCGGATACACGCATCATACAGTCTGCCTTTCATTCTGAGGGAGAAGCCTTTTGCAGCTAGCAGTGGTAGTAGTTCCCTAAACTTCTTCCATCCCGTTCTTACCCTAGTTATTACTTACCCTACACATATATATATATTTATATATATATATATGTGTGTATATATAATAGGTATCAGATTAACAATGAAAATAAAAACAACAAAGTCAAGTTATTTTACCTATTCATATCATTGTTTTACGATCGTTTCGGAGGGTTGATTATATTGACATATTGTCTGATCTATAGCAGTTATATAACTGTATACTATCAGACCTCATATATAGGTTCAATCAGACCGTCTTACGGACCCTACCATTAAGGGTAGACCACACTGAAAGAGCATATATATATATATAACAAGTAACATCACTCTAAAGACCCTCGGAGATCAGAGAGTCACTCCAGGTAGAGCCACTATTTCTCCAAATTGAGAGATTACAGTTCTGATACTATGGAGGACATGTGGTTAGAATGTCTCAGGAAAAAAAATCGCTGGACAGATTTTACGGTTAAAAACAAACTGGCAGGAGACCCAGGGGTATACTCCAAGCAAGATGGTTGGATAACATCCATTAGATTGGCTGATCCAACCAGATCAGCTGGAGACAGTTGCTTCTGAAAAGACCCGCTGGAAAGAGTGTTTGAGGACTCTGCCCCCACGACCGTCTCAGGAATAAGTGGGTAAAGAAGAATATATATATATATATATATATATATATATAATGTTAAAACACAAACAGAGAAGTAATTAAGAATTGTGAGGAATTATATGCTTAGAATCCCAGTGGAAGGAAGCTGCAACAGAGGTAAACCAAGGAAGACCTGGGCAGAAGTGGTGAGAACTGATTAAATTACTGAGACTGACAGAGGAGATGATGAAGGAACGCAGTGAATGGAGAGATGCTGTGCTGAAAAAAGGACCCATCCAAACCATGCAAGCAAGGAAAAACGGTGGTGATGGCAGTGATGATGGTGGTGGGGATGATGATGTTATGATGGTGATGATGTTAATGATGATGGTAGAAACGAAAACCAGAGAAACGAAAAATAAAATATACTTACAACATTGACTTAGAGATTAGACTTGTACTTTTGCGAGCAACAGATTTTATTTTCTTGGGAGGTATTTCACTGGAACTTGTTTCCTCTGATCTACGTTTTGACGGCGGAGATTTCCACTTGGAGTGTTTCTTCACATTTATCTTAGTTTCTAGTTGTAATGATTCATTAAACATGGGCTCTTCTATCAACTGTATATCTGCATCTCCAACACTACTCATGGAATCATTGGCTCCGTGAGATTTTTTGTGACTACTCTTCTTACTAGTTTTCTCACTGTCATCGTGACGAGCCCGATGGGTGCCAGCAGTACGTACCATCTCAAATGGAGTTTTATAAATAGGTCGGCGTAGAAAGTTGAAGTTTTCTGCTGTCAAGCTAGTCTCCCTTTCAGCTACTGCAAAATATCAAGATAAATCACACTGATGTAAGAAAATAACAAAGATATATGAAATATTTATTAAGACTACGTTGGTAGCGACATGTGATGCACATGGATGATAATTGATGGCTTGGGTAGATACAGGTGTGGCTGTGTGGGTAAGGAGTTTATTTCACGCTTACATGGTAGGTACAGGTAAGGCTGAGTGGTTAAGGATTCTATTTCACAACCACGTGGTTTCAGGTTTGGTCCCACTGTGTGATAGCCTCAGATTAACTAATGAAATTTGGTACACTGAAACTGAGTGGAAGCCTATTGTAATATATATGTATGTATGTGTGTGTGAAATGTTGTAAAGTGATTAGTAATAGGAAGACATCTGGCCATAGAAAGCTTGCCAAACAAAAGATTGGGAGAGACCTTCAGTCGTGTCAAATATATGACCACCTCTCTTGTGTTGGTGCCACAATTAATTGCACTTGTAGAACATAAGACCCCATATAAGTGAAATGCAAATCCCTGGCCTGTCTGGGAGGTCAGTAGCTCTGTTTCGGTACTGACTCGGTCTGTGAAGACCCATCCAAACTTTGCTAGTTGGGAAGGCAGATGTTATATGATGATGATGATGGTGATAACGATGATAGTGGTGGAGGTGGTGGTGGTGATGATGATGTGTGGCTATGTTTATGTTTACTATTCAACAAAGAGATTAATAAAATAAATTATCAGATTTGTAAGAAAAAGTATTTGGGTGGGGAGGGGATCAATAAGGATTAACTAATCCACCAAAGGCAGTGCCCCAGCATGGCCACAGCCTCACAACTGACAAAAATAAATAATAGTATAAAAGTATAATACTTACAGTAATTAACAATTTGTACCATTGATCGCTAAAAAAAGAGAAAATAATATAATATAAAATCATGTTTGAAATATTTATAATACTTTAAATACCACAATATGTAAATACCACAATATGTAAATTAATTGAAACAAACATGAAGTGAGCAACTGATTATCAATGGAGTTGAATTTGATCTGAAACTGTTTTGAAACTAAACTACTGTATATATATATATAATAATAATATTATTTATATTTATATCTACACTATATATAATTATAAACAGGAATGGTCAGTAATTCATTACCACCTTATTACCAGTAAGAAAAATAGCTCAATGTAAAAACATCAGATGTTTTACAGAGCAGGAATATAAATTACAGAATAATCAAAACTATGTTCAAAACATTTTATTGCTGACAATCATTTCTAACCAAACTTTCGTTTGGAAACATCGGAGCACTAGCAAAGTTTAGACATAATTAACCTCCTATTCCACAGAATATTTAAAGAGTGAAGATGATGTGGTCAGTGGATGCGACAAAGATTATAAAAGAATAATACAACAATTATAGAGGAATTAAAGAAGAAAGTTACTCGTAAAACGAGGACCTTAGCAGTACATATGCAAATATATAGAAAGAGTGCAGATGTTTTAGGCATGTACAGAATAACCAGGTAAGAAACAAGCAATGGTACTAAGCATATATATCACAGTATGGCAAAGGTATCACATAATACATGTGATATATATATGCTTAGTACCATTGCATATGTACTGCTAATGTCCTCATTTTGCGAGTAACTTTCTTCTTTAATTCCTCTATAATTGTTGTATTATTCTTTTATAATCTTTGTCGCATCCACTGATACTGACCACATCATCTCCACTCTTTAAATATGACACTGTTAATAACAACACTAACATCTACGTGTCTTTACATTGTTCTGTGGAATAGGAGGTTAATTATATGTCTAAACTTTGCTAGTGCTCCGATGTTTCCAAACGAAAGTTTGGAAGAAACGATTGTCAGCAATAAAATGTTTTGAACATAGTTTTGATTATTCTGTAATTTATATATATATATATATATATGTTCAATTCTCAGACCGGGTGATGTGTTGTTTCCTTGAGCAAGACACTTTATTTCACATTGCTCCAGTTTACTCAGCTGTAGAAATGAGATGATAGGGACTGGGGTCCCTATCATTCCACTGCAAAGTGGTCGTGGAGGTGCCACAGCAAAAAA
>OZ024754.1:40549455-40869455 GCA_964016885.1 Eledone cirrhosa
TAAATTTTAACCCTTTAGCGTTTAAACCCATATCCGGCCAGAATTCTCTCACCTCTATCTGTTCAAACTGGCCTGTAACTACTCATACTGATGTTAAGGTATTGTTCTCGAAATAAATATCATCAAAATCTCATAGATTCAATATTATGTGAGATAAATCCTTTTACTGTGAAATACAATAGTATATATAGAATAATGTGAATGCTAAGGGGTTAATATAAAGAGAGGCAAATTACCAGTTTCTTGTTTTCAGGAGTATAGTAGTAAAATATCAGCTGGTGCTGGCTTTGGTTTGCCTGATTTGGTAAATTCTTTATAAACTGACCGAATAACCACTTCTCTTCTCCACCCTATAGGAAAACAACAGAGGGAAAAATAAAATGGGAAATTACGATTTCATGCATAACAGAAAAATAACTCCGACTGCTAAAATTAGCAGCCAATTCTCCAATGAATCATATCCTACTGTCATTACCATCAATATCATTGTTATATGTTTCTTATTCATGCTGGCATGGGTACGAACAGGTTGTCACGGTCTGAGACCAAATGGGTTAGAACCAGGAAGTGTTCATACTTTCCATTTTGATATGATTTCTTAGGCTGGATGGCTTTTGCAGAGTGTACAGGGTGTATTTCATTGTGGTAGCAGTACTACCACTTTACAAAGTAACTGAGTATATTTTATCACAGCACCAGTACTACCATCTTACAGACTGTACTGGGCCCATTTTATCATTGCACCAGCTCTAACCCAGAGAAGACTGTATTGAGTGCATTTTATAGTAGCACTAGCACTTTACAGAGCGTACTAGGTGCATTTAATTGTGGAACCAGCTCTAACCCAAAGACTGTATTGGGTGCATTTTATAGTAACACTCACACTTTACAGAGCATTGAAGCAACTGGATGCTGTCTAATATATTGTGGGGTGTGCCTGGCTTCCCTAGGTGGCCTGAAATGGCACATTTACATACTGCTTAGGGCAAGTGATTGGGTGGGTGGTGTTTGTCATTTTGGGTTGTGCCTGGTTTTCCTAGAGAATATCTAAATAATAATATGAAAAGACAAGAACTTACCTTGTTCAAAAGGAGCAAATAATTTTTCTGCATCAGCTTCTTTATATTTCTTTGCAGCTAAAAAAAAAATAAATAAATAAAAAAAAAAAAAAAATAATAATAATAATAATAATAATAATAAAGAAAAGGAGAGGGGAAAAATTAAAAATTAACCAATACCAGGATTTAAAGTGGGAGTTGAAAAGGATTTGGAACTGCCATGAGATCAAGGTCGTTCCGATTGTCATAGGAACACTAGGTACTATCTTAAAGAGTTTCCAAGGATGGTAAAAGAAGATTAGTCCAGCCCCGTTTTTTGGAACACTTCAAAAGGCATGCTTGCTAGGATCAGCAAGAACCCTCCGATACGTCCTGGATGTCTGAGGCTGCAGGTAGCAGCTTGATATTCATTTCAACAAACTTTCCAGTTAAATAACATCAATCTTTAAGTTAAATAACTCAAAGAACAATAATAATAATAATTTCATTTATTGTCCACA
This sequence comes from Eledone cirrhosa, assembly GCA_964016885.1. NCBI lineage: Eukaryota > Metazoa > Mollusca > Cephalopoda > Octopoda > Eledonidae > Eledone > Eledone cirrhosa. The sequence continues at coordinate 40,551,014 of OZ024754.1, forward strand.
AGGGCCTAATATAGTTTACATGAGACCTTGTGAAGTATACAGGCATAAACTTTAATCCAAATACACCCAGATCAATTTTTCCTGCCATTCTTTTCTAAAACATTATTATGATCCTTAATTTGATATCTCAGTCATTGATGTTATTTAACCAGAAAATTTGACCTAATTACCCCTACTCCATCCTCCCATTCTCACCAACACTACCCTTTCTCTGTAAAGTTATGTTGGTACCACAACATCCAGTCCAAACTAAAGAGGTTGTGTAGGTGTCACGACAAAAAAACATGATTTCTACAGCTGGATGCCCTTCCTAACACCAACCCCATTTATAGTGAGTGCTGGGTGCTTTTTTGCCGTGGCACCTCCACGACCACTTTGCAGTGGAATGATAGGGACCCCAGTCCCTATCATCTCATTTCTACAGCTGAGTAAACTGGAGCAATGTGAAATAAAGTGTCTTGCTCAAGGAAACAACGCATCACCCGGCCTGAGAATTGAACTCACAACCTTTCGATTGCAAGGCCAATGCTCTAACCACTAAGCCATGTGCCTCCATAGAATATCTTTTAAAAAACAACCTGGACTTACCTGGGCTTGAAGTTGTCATGGATGCTGCCGAAATATTTGATGCAAGTTTTAACATATCTTCAGTACTAATTTCTCCAGAAGAATCTGCATTTGAAAGTCGTTTAACCAATGATTTAGCTGCTTTGCCTTCAAATTCTATGTCAGAACCTGAACCAATGAGATCAAGAACATTAAACTTAATTTTTGGTTGTCTTTGAGAGCGCCTTGGTTCAGTCAATGAATAGCCAACTGTCCTAATGGGGGTGTCCCAGTCACTTTGTGTCATACTGCTGGAATCTCGTTTACCATCACTACTACTCATTATACTTTTATCATTATATCCCTCATTTGGTGTAGTGTTGTTATAATTGCTCTCAACAGTGCTTACCATTGAAGAACTATCAGTATTTGGAGTAGTAAAGTCTTCGGCAATGAATTCTTGTTTGATCTGCTGTTGAAGTCCAACTTTATTTCCAACCAAGCTACTTGTTTCCTTTTCCACATCTACTTCCATAGAATCATCTTTGGTCTTAGTCTCCGCCGATACGCCATCATTAGAAATATCTAACTGAGAACCATCAGAGAGTTCAACTTTTATGTTTTCCTTCAGTGAAGCAGTTTTTGACTGAACCTTGTCATCTTCAGCCACAGCTTGATCAAGACATATCTCTGTTGAACTGCATGTCTTACTTTCTGTAGGATTGGAATCTGTTTCTTTTATAGTTGGATTCTGATTACTAGAATTACTAGAGCTAACAGCATTCACAGGATCATTTATGTTATCTACAGATAATTGGTTATCATTCTTCTTGTCATCTTCAGAGTTTTCCTTACTACTCATAATTCCTTGGCTTTTATTATCAGATTCATGCGAACTATTAGAAGCACTAACTGTTGTATTTTGAACAGCTTCGTTCTGCTTGACTGACTCACAAGAATTGCTGCATTCAACAACAGAATTAATATTAACATCATCATTATTATTGTTGTTGCTGTTGTTGTTATTTATATTGGTCTGAGATTGTGAATTGTTTTTAGATTCCTTCTCAACATTAATGTCTTTTATAACATTTAATTCAGTTGATTGACTGATGCGCTGGGGACTGTCCCTGCCTTCAACATGTGCGACCTTATCTAAACATGTTGCTTCAGAAGTTGAAGGTAGTGGTACAGGGGCATCACCTGATGAAACCTCATGTTGAGATTTGTTAGAATCAAGTTCAGGAAGGGCAACACCTGAATTATTATCTGCTGAAGTAGATTGATCATCAGTTGATAAAGATTTTGTAGTTGATGTTAACAAAACGTCTCCACTTAACGAGCTCTCTTCAATTATCTTGTTTTCAGATGAAGAAGATACATTTCCGGCAGATGTTGTTGTTGTATCATTAGATGATGTCATCTTATCTTTTGACATTGAAGATTCATTACAACTGGATGGCAATTGTGGGTCTTTTTCTATAGATGCTGATGACTCCTCCGCTTTTGAAACTGGTGCTAATGCTACTGTCTTACCTGCTGTGGTTGTAGTATTATTGTGGGAAACAGATTTGACATCCGTGGTAGATGGCAGATTTACATTAGCAATGGAAGGAAAGGGTTGAGTATTATCTCCAACTAACACAGTGGCCTTCTCACCTGACGTAGAAACAACCATAATACTTTCTTGTGACAAGGTTCTGTTACTGTCTGATGTCAAGTGAGGTGATTGAATTGGGGTGACATCTGATTTTGATAAAATAACATCCTTATTACAAGACAAGGTTGACTCACTAGGTACAACAATGAAATCCTTTCCTTCAGGTTTACTAACACTAGGGTATAAATCATCGTGAGCTGTTGCATCAATATCGCTCAACAAGCTACTTGTTGGTGTCATTGTAGAGGATTCACTGCATTCATTGTGTGCAGACATAGAAGTGCTGTGTAAGTATGCTACAGTTGAAGATTGTTTCATGAAGCTGCTATCAATTGTTGCATCACTCTGATCTGGCTTCAAGTTGTTGAAATTTGACAATACAGAACTACTGGATATGGAAGGTAACTCCAGAGTATCTGGATTCATGGTTAAACTCGGAAGATTTGGTCCGATATTATTATTATTATTAGTAGTAGTAGTAATAGTAGTATGGTCATTTGATACATATACACCAGAATAAGAAGCTGTAGTATTAGGATAATTTGAAAGAGAAGTAGCTTGAAATGGATTAGAGGTTGAAATTGATGACAAACCCATGTGCTGCTGCTGCTGCTGGTAGCTATTTTGGGAGTGAATACCATTACCATCTGAAGAAATGGCAGGCAAGGGATTGTTTGAGGTACTGGTGGTGTTATCTGAAGGATTTGATAAGGGGAGTTGAGAGACTGGCTGAACCTGAGGGTTATAGAAAATACTAGGAGTAGAAATAACTCCAGAAGTTCTTGGAATTGTCAAATGAATATCATGAGCAGCAAGGATATCACTTGCAGATGTTAGCAAGGGTGTTTGAGTTATGTATGGAGATATTTCTATTGGGCTACCAGTTGATCGTGATGAGGCTGGAGATTGCTGCAGGGAACTGCTAGAACTGAGATTAACATTCAGTGACTGAGATGGAGATAACAGCGAACTAATGGGGAGCAATTTGTTGGAGGGTCTATTTAAGTTTCCTGAAAATGCTGACTGAGAGGTTAAATATTGTTGATTAGTAGATACCGGTACCGGGCCGCTGACAGTATTAACTAAACTTATTGAACTATTGGCTGAACTAGCAGACATAGACACAACCTGGTTATCATTTAAACTGCCTGTAGGATAATTCAAAGACCTTAAACTAGCAGAAACAAGGTTTAAATCTTGTACTGTTGAATCTGCCAAGTTACTAGGATTAAAAGATGAAACAGGCTTATTAGGAAGATAACTTTCAACGTTGGTTTTATAAGGAAAATTAGATTCTCTCTGAAAACTTGGCTCAGCAGTAATAATGTTCTTGGTATTTTTATCGTCATTGTTTTCCGACTGACTCTTTGGAGACTGATATAAGAAATTATCAGCAGTATTGGCTAATAAATGCATGTTGCATTCAGTAACTTGATTACCTGATGGTTTTGTATCCAACAGGGGAACTGTCTTGCTAATTTGCTCCATTGGTTCTTTATGTTCAGATTCTAATTCATTTCTACCTCCAGAATCGCAATGGTCAACTGTGTCCAAAACATTTTTGTTACAATTTTCCATGTTCAATTCATATACAGCTATCTGAAATAGGGTTAAAACATGGACATTCATTATCTTCATTTAACAACATCACATCATTAATTAAATAAATGATAAGCGCCTTTCATATGAAATGGAATAAAGAAGGAAAACTGTTGCTGTGTACTCAGAAAATATTGGGTATATTAAAACTGACAGAGATGTCAGACTGACAAACAAGCAGGATTTCTCACATTTTCATTAGTAATTTGATATTTGAAACATTTCTTAAATAAATTATGATTAGGCTTTAATATAAGTTGAAGGAGGAAGATGTAGTTTGCTTGAAGCATTGTGTATGGTGTAGAAAAATATGAAATTTGAAGGCCACAACAATGTGAAATGGATGAACAATAAAATAAATAAGAACAGATAAATTAGTAACATCTTGCTTCTGTCCTTATTTTCTTGTTCATCCATTTCACATTGTCATGGCCTTCAAACTTCATATTTTTCTATAAGTAAGAACATTTTAAACTGCACTTCACCATGAGTGTGGTCCTTGAGCTAGTTTAGTCCTGGATAATGACAACCCATGACAACATGGAAAACACATCAGATGACAACAGTTTGGTCATGGTTAGCATAGCACATCTTTGATCACAGGTCAGCTGAAACAGGACTGACCTGGGAGTAAACAAAAACGATTTTTAGATAGAAGACTGCCCTCTTTTCACTATTTTTTTTCTTTTATTCTTTTACCGGTTTCAGTCACTAGACTGTGGTTATGCTTGGGCACCACCTTAAAGGGATTTTTAAAAAAAACCTATCACCCCCAGTACTAATTTCATTGATCTCTTTCAGTTGAATTGCTAAGTATCAAACACAAACGTGTGCATGTGTGTAAATATATATCTATATATACACACACATATATACACACACACACATATATATATATATATATACATATATAATGAATATGAAATATTCAAAAGAAATCAATCAAAGAAAGAGAAAGTAATATTGTTAAAGACTATGAATGAGAGGAGGGAAAGGATGAGGGTGATTAAATAATGAAAGAAATGGGGGAAGGTGAGAGGGTGACAGACTCTACACCTAAGTCAGAGCGGTGTTTCAGCTGCACCCCACAGACAAAATGGCAAAGGCCTTGCTGCGGACACTGATCAGCAACACCTGCTATAACAGCCACCCCTTCTACGGGTCTCCTTCCTCAGACATTTTACAGAGGAGGTCAGCTGTAGGGAGTCTGAGGAAACCTGAGGTCTCGATGGTGACTGGTGCAAAGAGAAAGCAGCTGGACAAGCCCCAGTATTTGCTCGTCTTCCTGTCCTCTGCATTGTGGGCCATGATACCGGGGTTTGTGGTAGAAGCAACTAGGTTGGAAGTGGAGAATGTGTTACAGCATGTTACGTCCTCAAATGGGAAAAAGACAATATATATGACGGGCTTCTGCAGTTTCCGTCTTCCAAATTTCACTCACAAAACAGTGACTATAGTAGCAGAGACTTCCTCAAAAGTTACATTCTGTGTGAGCAATCACAAAACATGTTTGCAAAACGAAACCCTTAATCACTCAGCCACACCTGGACCTATAACTGCATTCTCCCCCAACCCCATCACTTCTAACATACCTGTATTACTTCATTCTTATAAACGATGATTATATTAATGCATATACATACTTGCATGTATTTATAAACTCTGCATTAACCCTTTAACATTTAAACAGGTCAAATCGGACCTAACTAACCACTCATACCAATGTTAAGGTATTGTTCTCAAAATAAATAATATCAAAATCTCATAGATTCGATATTATGTGAGGTTATATGTAAGATAAAGCCTTTACTGCGAAAATACAAAAGTGAATATAGAGTAATGTGAATGCTTAAAGGGTTAATTTAAATTTTAGTTGAAAACTAATTTTACAAACAATACGTTTTTACTAATTTTTGTTTTCATTCGTCCACTGCCAGGTAAAACCTACTGAAGCGTGAAGCAACTAGTCCTACTATAACACCTGCCTATTCTTTTTATTTTATCCGTCAAAGATAAAAAGCATAAATAAACAAATAAGAAAATAAAGGGATTTAAATTCTCCTTTTCCCACGTGGTGCAGAGCGGATATCATTTTTTTATATTTATTTCATTTTCTTTGTTTCACATTTCATAAAAAGTAATGATCGTTTTTTAATTGAGCAACAATACAAAGCCAGTAATTTGACTGGAAGAGGAGAGAGTCGATTAAGTCGACCCCAGTACGTTACTGGTACTTTATTTTATCAACCCCGTGAGGATGAAAAGCAAAGCTAATATTGGCGGGATTTGAACTCAGAAATAATAATAATGATTTCTATTATAGGCAGAAATAATAATACTAATAATACTGTTCTTTTATTATCCACAAAGGAGGTTGGAAACAATGCAAGCACAATATACAGTAAAAAAAAAAACAGAAAAAAATGAGGGATTTACATCGACCCACTCACTCCCAAAACGACGGGTCAACAATAAAGACAATAATAAATATCAATATAGAAAAAAAGACCCTCATAATGTGGGGACAAACACAGAGATTCGGTCCACTGCAAAACAATCCCAGATTCTCCAAATTCTTATCACCGCCCTTAATACACAGCTAAAAGTAGCACCCATTAAGACACCAATGTCGTGTTACACACCCACTTTTTTTTTTTAATATTTATTAAAAGGGGACACACCTCCCTTTCTACAATTATTTTTACTCTTAAACTTGAAAGCTTGGGCCCTGAGAGGAAGAAAACCTGTCCTTAAACATTTCACTGCGATCTACCACCAGAAAACTTTATCTCCCATATAAATACCCGAGGGAGACTACCCTATATTTTTTATGAAAGGTATGTCGGAAAGATTCGATCGATAGAAACGACCTGTCCCGCATATAATATATATTATTGGCAATAATAATATTAACCGATCGATTTAGAAAGTAAAAATAATTTCCTTTATTACATTTTATGAAGAAATAATTCTAATAAACTTTATGAATAAAAGGGATGCAAACATTTTCAAAATATTGTTTTATTGTTCAGCAAAATTTGACGGGGGAACGTGTTAAAATACTTCATTGTGTTACCTTTTGTAATATTATAAACAAATTATACAGAATAGTGGTTAGGAATTAAGTCTTTTATCCTTCCAGGATCGCTAAAAAAAAGTATCAGTTAGTGTACTGGGATCGATTTAATCGACTTTCCCCTTCCCTGCAAATTGTTGGCCTTGTATCAATGTCAGAATAAATATTATTATCAGTTCAAATCCCGCCAAGGTTAGCTTTACCTTTCATCCTTACGGAAGGGTCGATAAAATAAAGTACCAGTAATGCACTGAGGCAGATTAAACGACTTTCACCTTTCTCCTGCAATTTGCTGGTCTTGTATCAATGTCAGAATTATTGTAACAATTACAACTACTATTTGAATACACTTAAGACATTTAGATACTAGACATACAAATAGCAATCGTGTTTTCTACTTAAAATTTGCTCAAGACATAATATATATATATATATATATATATATATATATATATATACAAATGCACCGTTATATATATATTATATATACACACACATAGATATATATATATATATATACACACACACATATATATATATATATATACACACAAATGCACCGTTATATATATATATTATATATACACACACATAGATATATATACACATTATATATACACACACATATATATATATATATATATACACACACATATATATATATATATATACACAAATGCACCGTTATATATATATTATATATACACACACATAGATATACACACACACACACACACACACACACACACATATATATATACACACACACATATATATATATGAGTGCATTTGTGAAAGGTAAAGAATTAGCAAGAGAAAAAAAATCAATTTAGGGTCTTATGTATGAGCGCCATATAAGATGAGATGGTTGGCGGAGAAAGTGATGCGAGTCATCATTTCTCTTGTAAACAATAATAAAAGAAAGGATTAAATGAAGCAACTAATGTTTCGTGAATAAAACTAAATTATCATGTTAAAACCAAAACAAAGAAGCTATATATAAATATATATAAGTTGAATAATGGTCTTACTGGTAATTTATAATAGTAACATTTTATCTATACGCAATCTCACCCACATGTATATATATATATATATATATATATATATATATATATATGTGTGTGTATGTGTGTGTGTGTGTGTATAATATATGGCGTACACGTTTGTTGTAATAAATTGTGTTAAATAATATTTTAGAAAGAAATCTTCGAAAACAAGTGGTTTTTACAATGTTTATTATATCTATCTCTTTATAACACTCTCTCTAATTAACTAAATTAAAGTTTTAGAGGTGTTTTGTTATATTTTAATATAGAAATTAAGAAAGAGAAGACAAGAAAAGCCAGAGTTTCAAGCACTGCACCATTGTAAACAACAAGAAATGTGTCATCTATTGATGAAGAAGAAACGAGGTGAAGAAACAGCAATGTCAACGAGATAACAAATATGGATACGGGTAAAATTACGAGATGTTAATAAAAATAAAATATAAAACCAGATAAAATAAGATACACCCCATGCCGGCTAACTAATGTTTTTTGGTCGATTGTTGTTGGAATTAACAGAAGCTATGTTAACAAGAATATCGTAGTGTAATCAGTTGAGGTATTAGTGTAAATAATAAGGTTGTGTATAGATATAATTACCCCCGAATTGGATCTTCGAAGTATGTCGATGATATTAATGACAGTAACGTTAGAGAAACATCATAAACAAAGGAAAATAACAATTTTCTGACACGCCATTATAATTCCGGTAAATCGTAGTATCGTCCTGTCACGTGAGGCTCTGTCACGGTAGCAATTACATACTATGGAATGCTAACAGTGATACAACATAATTTTTCTTTGTGAAATAAATTAACCTTACTTCTTTCTGATACCAAATCCGTCTGAAACCTCTCTCCCCCTGGTTCTACTTTTACGATACTCAGATATTCATTTTTTAATGTTTATATTTATCTATATAAATATCTCCTATCATAATTTTGTATTAGAACATTCATTAAGTTATGTTCCAAACAACATTTTCGGGCTGCTAACTGCGAGATCCCTATCTTCACTGGCGGCTCGCCTAACAGAGGTAACTGGTGAAGTTCGTGAGGGCGCTTGGTTGTTCCAGCGCATCAGCCCCGCCATCACCTGATGCAACGCTGCAAGCGTGCTGGCTTGACTCGAAAATCATTAGAGAGGTTTCCCAGTGTTCCTTGCGATACTGTTATCTTTTACCCTAGTAGCAGCTCTGTTGTCCACCCCTTTCACCTGCTTTTTGTTGCATGTGGTCCCAGATGTGTGCTACCTGCTTATGTGTTTGTTGGTTTTCTCTTTGTTGGTTTCCCTTTCTTTTGTATATATTATATTTGTTTCTGTTTTCCTTCTGTAAGCATTATATTATTATATTTTTTTATACAACTGTGAATAAAATAATTTCATTCATTTATCTAGCTTATGTTCCATATTTAGCATAGTTTCTACTAGATACCCACCTTAATGCCAACCACTTTACAGAGTGTACTTGGTGCATTTTTTGTGACAACCTGCACTATCACTTTACAGCTTGGACTGGATGCATTTTGTTTTGGAACCAACACTAACACTTTACAAGATGTATTAAGTGCATTTTATCATTGCATCAGCCCTCGAGATGTTGTCACATGCTAGACCAGGCGAAAGAGTCCTCTCAAACCCTACAATATCTTTGGCACCAACACTAGAGATGTTGTCACATGCTAGACCAGGCGAAAGAGTCCTCTAAAACCCTACAATATCTCTGACACCAGCCCCCAAGATGTTGTCACATGATAGACCAGACTGAAGAATCCTCTCAAACCCTACAATATCTCTGACACCAGCCCTCAAGATGTTGTTACACGCTAGACCAGACTAAAGAAGATTCATTTCAAACCCTACAATATCCCAGTTTAATTACCAAACCTTGTAGCCTCATAATATTCTGCTTGTCACAACTTGTGTTCAAATGTTACACTTTTAATAATACCAACTCTGAAATGAAATCAAAAACATAAGCGAAATCTTTATCATAAGTGGAAAAAGAAATAAGAACATTTTTTAAAAAATAAGGAATTTCCCTAGGTCCCATTAATGATTATTTTGTGTGTAGCCCCCCCCCCCATAGACTGTTGCAGGGGAAATGATTCAAAAACTTTAGTAGCGCGCTAAAGGCTAAGACACTTCTTCTAAAGCACTTCAGTCACAAATGAGTTCTAAACCACCCTAACCTTAACGAACCTATGGTACCCTACTCTATGAGCTATCACAAGTCATTGACGCCATGCTTTCCAGCATAGTTACGTCCCTTTACGATTTGAGTTCAAATCCCGCCGAGGTTGACTTTGCCTTTCATCCTTATGGGGTCGATAAAATAAAGTACCAGTAATGCACTGGGTAATTTGCTGGCTTTGTGCCTAAAGTAGAAACAATTATTATAATCTCTACGTCAAATAGACTTTAAAAATATGAGATTCAGTAAGAAAAAATGGTGGTAGGCTGCTAGAGATATGGTAAGTGGTGTACAAGTGTTAGGCAGCAGGCAATTCCACTGTTTACCTCTTAGTGGTAAAGGTTCACATTTTATATTCAGGGAACAAATCGACCCCTAGTTTTGGTTTCAAATGTCTTGTACGGTAATCAACTTCCCCCTCTTCACTTTCTTTTTCTTTGTTTGACTAAATATTACATTCTTTATTACCAGTAATTATAACGGCAAATAAATTATAATCCTGTAAAAAAGAAAATGATGAAATAAAACCGACGCTCAGGTAATTCTGTAAATCCACCATCCTTTTAAATCTTCAGAACTGAATAAAAAAAAAATTTCTGAATCGAGGAATTTAATGCAGATTCGTGTTTGAAAACATTTATTGCGCGAATGGTATTCCGTAGTTGCTATTTATTTTTCTCCGACTTCTTTTCAAGAGAAATTTTATCTGAAACTTTCTATTTACACGTTTCTTGGCAATAGAAATTAATGCCAAAGACATTAATTACATTCAGATTTCTAAAGCTACAATAAACTTGTCACTTATGGGTACTTTAATCGTTTTCCTAATTTTAAAGATTATTAAAAACACAGGCAAACGTGATTATTTCTTTAGTAGTCAGTAACCTTTTCTCGACCTGAGATGTTTTGATTAGAAAACTAACGAAGACAGTTGGATATTTATTCGTTAAATCATCATGTATCATTGCCAGAGGTGCGCCAATTTCTGTTGGTTGAGTGCATCTGTAAAATCAGTGAATAATTTGAACTTTTATTATAGATTAAGAGGTTTTTTTCAGTGTAGCCACAACTTAACGAACGGTAAATTTAACCGATCTACAAATGAAAATAGCAACAAGGCAGACACGTTATATGAAAAATATGCTGAGCTGAAAACTAAAAAAACATCTCCATCGTACATATTCAGAGAAGATGTTGCTGGTATGTTGGTATATATATAATTTTCATCTTATTTCGTTCGATCATTCATAATAAATTCTGTTACTAATCTTCAAATATGCTTATTTTTTAGACATTTCAGCCTGTAGCATTTCAACATATTCGTGGAATCTGGGCCGCTGGAAGCCAGTTTTTGTGATTGGTGGTGGTTCGGCCTTATTGAAGTATTATGTGATGCTCGTAAAAAGGTGCTTGGCTATTTCAGCGCCTTAGTCTCGCTATCACCCATGGAAATATTATAGTCTGTTTCAACAGTATTCATACATCTCCTGCCGATTTTTTTTCTTTCTTTCAATGCTTTTAAAAAGCTGATTAATTTCTACTTATTTGTTTTCTTTTACAAATCATAAAAATTATATTATTTAATCGAAATTATAAATAAATATGTCAGATTATTTGTAAAATATATTTTTAAAATTTCTCAATCCTTCATATTTACAAACTAAAATATATAGAATACAATATAAACACGAATATCGTGTAATTTTCTAAAGAAACAATGATAAATGATCCCAGTATGTATATTTAATAATGTTTGCTTTCAAGTATATAATGTCTAATTATATATAATATATATATTTAACAAGGATAGTATTGTTTAGGATATCCCAGATTCTACAATACCAAAATAGAAACATTTCAAGGCGAATATTTGGGAAGTTCGATTTTATTTGAAGTTTATGCGCATGCGCTAAAAATACGAGGCATGCGCATTGAAATTTCGACAGAAACGAGGACAAAAACTATAATGATAATCTGTACTTGAAACATTATGCCAAGAATTGGCGAAATTGTTAAAGCATATCACAAAATGCTTTGTGGTGTTTATTCCAGGGTCTGTTTGCTTTGAATTCAAATTTGGTTGAGGTCAACCTTACCTTTCATTCTCTCAGGGTCAATAAAGTAAGGTACCTGATCAAGGTACCATATTAGGGAAATGTTTTATTGTATTTGTTCTCGATCTTTGTGTCTGGAATTCAAATCTTGGTTGGTAGTTTTATTTGGTTTCCCTGTTTTAACACCACCATTTTGCCTTTCGGTGCTTTTAGCCCTTAACCCTTTAGCATTTAAACTGGCTGTATCCAGCTAGAATTCCCTCACCTCTTTCTGTTCAAACCGGTCATAACTGGTTGCTAATACTGATGTTAAGGTATTCTTCTCAAAATAAATAATATCAAAATCTCATAGATTCGATATTATATGAGATAATTATGTGAGGTAAAGCCTTTTATGTGAAAATACAATAGTATATATAGAGCAATGTGAATGCTAACGGGTTAAGTTACCAAGCTGGCTAAAACCGGCTCTGGTACTGTGAAATAAAACCACCCATTTTAAAGGTTTCCAATTTAAATTCAAATCTTCCAATATAATTTTATATAAGAACCTTACATTAAGTTACAATCTTACTAATGAAATAATCAATAATTTTAGTGAATCCCTCAAAATTCTTCATCAACTAATTGAAATAGAGTGTATATCATTAGAAATATGGTGATGAAAGGGTTAGCAGAGTCCAGTTCATTGCAAGCATTCAAGCCAGGTCTCCAGTTTAAAGGTATTCCCTTTTTCCCCATCAGTCTTGGAGGCCATGAAAAGGACCTTCGACCCTGTGCTTTACTCCTAATTAAAGCATTAACAAAGGGAAAAGAAAAAACATCCATTGTTTGTTGCTTTACAAAATGTAATGATGTTTGTGTTCATATTTGGCAGGAAGGGCATTGTTTGATATAATCATCAGCATCACCATTTAACGTCTGTTTTCCATGCTTGTTTAAGTTAGAGAGGCAGTCATGTTATCAGGTTAGACAGGGCAGGTGACCACATCTTGTTCGTATGCTCCATTTTGGGCTTGAATTTCCAGGTTAGACAGGGCAGGTGACCACATCTTGTTCGTATGCTCCATTTTGGGCTTGAATTTCTATGGTTGGAACGGTTGCATTTTTAGTGGCTCCAGCACTACCACTTTACAGGGTGGACTGGATGCTTTTTTAGTGGCACCAACACTACCACTTTACAGGGTGGACTGGGTGTCTTTTTAGTGGCACCAGCACTATCATGATACAGGGTGGATTGGGTGCTTTTTTAGTGGTACCAGCACTACCAGATTACAGAGGGGGCTGGATGCTTTTTCTCATAGCACCAGCACTACTACATTTCATGGTGGATTGGATTCTTTTTTCATGGCACCAGCGCTACCACTATACAGAGTGGACTGGGTGCTTTTTGTCATGACACCAGTATGACCACCTTACAGGGTGGACTGGGTGCTTTTTGTCATAGCACAAGCACTATCACCTTACAGGGTGGACAGGGTACCTCCTGTTGTAGTACCAGCACTTATACAGTTATAATATCATAATGACAACAAGTAAAAAAAATGGTAGCTGGAGTTTTTTTCTGATATATTTGAGAAGAAATAGTTTTGTTATTAAGTGAAGATCACTTTCTAATTTCCTTCAAAATAATATTTATTTCTATTTTCAGATAGTATTGCTTTGAAAATTATGCAGTCACGCAAAGTCAAAAAGACTCCTATTATTGAATATAATCCTGGTAAGGAGTATTTTATAGTTAGCATTTACATTACTCTATATATATTATTATATTTTCACCATAAATACTTTATTTCACATAATTATCTCACATAATATCAAATCTACCACATTTTGATATCATGTATTTTGAAAACAATACCTTAACATAAGTATAAGTAACTGGTTATGGCTGGTTTGCACAGAAAGAGGTGAGAGAATTCTAGCCGGATACAGCCGGTTTAAATGCTAAAGGTTTAAACTAATTTTGTTAATATATATGTGACTGTATAGTTAAGAAGATCATTTCACAAATATATTGTCTTGGCTTCTATTCCATTGTGGCACCGTGGGCGGAGGTTCATTACCGGTTCTTTTGTCATCTTTGTGAGGTTCAACATCCGCAGATCAGCTTTCATCTCATCTGCTACTCCTACCATCCTCAGATCAACTTTCATCACCACATCTGCTACTCCTACCATCCTCAGATCAACTTTCATCACCACATCTGCTACTCCTACCATCCTCAGATCAACTTTCATCACCACATCTGCTACTCCTACCATCCTCAGATCAGCTTTCATCACATCTGCTACTCCTACCATCCTCAGATCAACTTTCATCTCATCTGCTACTCCTACCATCCTCAGATCAACTTTCATCACCACATCTGCTACTCCTACCATCCTCAGATCAACTTTCATCACCACATCTGCTACTCCTACCATCCTCAGATCAGCTTTCATCACATCTGCTACTCCTACCATCCTCAGATCAACTTTCATCTCATCTGCTACTCCTACCATCCTCAGATCAACTTTCATCTCATCTGCTACTCCTACCATCCTCAGATCAGCTTTCATCTCATCTGCTACTCCTACCATCCTCAGATCAACTTTCATCACCACATCTGCTACTCCTACCATCCTCAGATCAGCTTTCATCACATCTGCTACTCCTACCATCCTCAGATCAACTTTCATCTCATCTGCTACTCCTACCATCCTCAGCTCAGCTTTCATCTCATCTGCTCACATCATCCTTAGTCTACTCCTACTACATACTCCTTCCAGTTGCCACTCCTGGTACTTCTTTACTCAGCAATCTCCCACCATAACTATTCTGTGTCGATATCAGCATCTTCTTCCATTCTTGCACACTGTGTACTGTATTAATTGTATCCTTATTTCTTAGGGCCATGTTTGCTTACCAAGAAGTTATTTGAAAGAGGTGCCAAATCTGTGATAGGAATTGAGTCGAAAACAAATTTTCAGCCATATTTAGAAGTGAGTTATTCTCAATAGTTTGTTGTTATTATTTTTGTTGTCTTTATTGTTGTTGTTGATACTGTTGATGTCATTGCTGCTGCTGATGATGTGGGTATTGTTGTTGTGGTTATTGATACTGTTGGTGTTGTTGGTATTGTTGTTGATGAGTGGACAAAAACAAGAGAACGACCAAGAGTGAGATGGAGAGACAACCTCATTTGTCATTTGGGGCCTAAGTGGCCAAGGCTGACAGAAAACCGACATCGCTGGAGACAGTCCAGGGTGATAATGTCCTGATGAAGAAGACAAATTCTTTATATTTGTCTCACAGAGTGATAATGTCCTGATAAAGAAGACAAATTCTTTATATTTGTCTCACAGAGTGATAATGTCCTGATAAAGAAGACAAATTCTTTATATTTGTCTCACAAAGTGATAATGTCCTGATGAAGAAAACAAATTCTTTATATTTGTCTCACAGAGTGATAATGTCCTGATAAAGAAGACAAATTCTTTATATTTGTGATATTCTGTCTCAAGTTTTACTGAGAAGATTTCAGCTTGACTTTTTATTGATCTTGCACTTGTTGACATTTTTCATATTACAATTTTACCAACTTATTGTTGAATTCTATTATTTTTTTTATTTTAGGATACCCAATCTTTATTGGGAAACAAAAAATTTAGTTACCATTTTTGGGATCCATTCATGAATGTTCTGGTAGATTCTAAGAAGATGTCACATATAATTTCTAAAGAAAAAGAGAGTTTTAAACAAATAAAACCTCAACCTTGGTGTGGAGGTAATGTTATTTTCGCTCTTCCATATTTCTAATGATTCACAAATAATTTGGCAGTTTTGTCCACATCCTAAACACTGCCCCACCCTATGTCCAGAGCTGTAGCCCAAGTGTCCTTGCTTTTCCTCTCATTTATGGCATTTATAGTCCTTTCCTCTATTTTCCCATACAGTCAGATCTGCGCTTCTTTACCCCTTTCTCTTTTTTCTCATTAATTAATTTTGTTTTTATCTTTCTTTTCCATATTTATGTAATTATCAATGTTTTCTCAAGCCAACTTCATGAGTTCCACCACATGTATGACTATGGTGTAATCCCACATGTATGATACTGACTATGGTGTAATCCCACATGTATGATACTGGCTATTATGTAACACCACATGTATAACACTGACTATGGTGTAATACCACATGTTTGAGACTGACTATGGTGTAATACATGTATTGTGTATCACACAGACTATGGTGTAATACCACATGTATTATGTATGGCACTGGTGTAATACCACATGTAGTATGACACTATGGTTTAATACCACATGTATGACACTACGGTGTAATACAACACGTATTATGTATGACACTATGGTATAATACCACATGTATGACACTATGGTATAATGCCACATTATGACACTACGGTATAATACCACATTATGACACTACGGTGTAATACCACATGTCTTATGTATGATCATTGTGTAACATCAACCACTGACATCAATGAAATGAAGTAATAAATGTTTCCATTTATTTAGATCCTTATGCCAGTATATTTGGAATCTTAACTCCAAATAAAGCCAGATACTTTATAGGTTTATTGATCAATTGTCTCGGTACTAAAGAAACTATATTTAGTTATGGACGTCCAGAACTATTTCTTTTGGTACCTGCCCGTCAATTTAATGTAAGTATGTTCACGTCAGTGTTGACATTTTAACATAGTTTTGTCTCTATGCTAGCTCTAAGAAAATATTTAACCTTTCTGTTTGTTATCTTCCATAATATATCTTGTGATGATTTACCTCAGCGATTAGAGAGTCACTCCAGGTAGAGCCACTACTTCTCTGAATTGAGAGATCACAGCTCTGATATTACAGACATGTGGTTAGAATGTCTCCAGAAAGAATTGCTGGACAGATTTGTAGCTCAGAGATCAGAGAGTCGCTCCAGATAAAGCCGCTACTTCTCTGAATTGAGAGATCACAGCTCCGATACTATGGACATCTGGTTAGAATGTCTCCAGAAAGAATTGCTGGACAGATTTGTAGCTCAGAGATCAAATTCACTCCAGGTAGAGCTGTGTACTTTTCAAACACTCAATGCTTCGATAATTCTTAAGGTTTACAGCCTATAATTTTCAAATCATTTTGAAAATAATCAAGAATTTGGAGGAATTTAGTAATATAACCAACTTTGTCATTATTAAGTTGGTGTTTTAAGTTAAAATCCTGACTAGGTTAGTTTTGCCTTTTATTCTTACGGGGGTCAATAAAATAAAGTACCAGTAACACACATCATCATTTTACGTCCACTTTTCCCTGCTTGCAAGGGTGGGACGGGAACTGATTCTGGCTTGATTTCTACAGCTGGATGCCCTTCCTAACACCAACCTCATTTACAGTGTGGGCTGGGTGCTTTTTTGCTGTGGCACCTCCACGACCACTTTGCAGTGGAATGATAGGGACCCCAGTCCTATCATCTCATTTCTACAGTTGAGCAAACTGGAGCAATGTGAAATAAAGTGTCTTGCTCAAGGAAACAACACATCACCCGGTCTGAGAATTGAACTCACAACCTTTCGAAACCACTAAGCCATGTGCCTCCACTGAATACAATTTAATCAACTTTCTCCTCACCCCAAAATTGTTGGCCTTGTGTCTAAACCAGAAACTATAATTAAGTTAGTGTTTGGAACATAACTTTAGAAAGGTTCCTACATGAATCTACAAGGGAAGGTTTTGTATCATAAGACCTGGGGTATTCTCTAGTGTTTTGCTGCTAAGAGTGTTGGCTATCTTTTATAATGTTTAATATTCATTTCTTTGAAATATTTTTCTATATTCCTTTCAGACATTTAACGTCAAGTTTCCCCACACAAATTACCTTTCCTATCGCAAAACAAGTTCTATTTTAAATATATTTTTTGACATTGAAGTTCTAATGGAGGTAAGATAAATATTAGTCATATTTTTATAAACATTTTCTTTCCTGTTCTTGATTTAACATTTTACTCTTTCATTAAATGAACTACATAAGATGGTAGTGCTGATCATGTGACAGGGGACAGCTTAGTGCTGATGATGTGACAGGGGACACCCAGTCCACTCTGTATCAGATGGTAGTGCTGGTGATGTGACAGGGGACATCCAGTCCACTCTGTATAGATGGTAGTGCTGTTGACACAACAATAAGAGCCCAGTCCACTTTGTAAGGTGGTTGTTCTGGTGACATGAGAAAAAAGCTCCTGGTCCACTCTGTAAGGTATTTGTAAGGTAATGTTGAAGAACAAAGGATCACTGAGAAGGTAATAAGATTAAGATGAAAAAGAAGAAGGTTATCAAAAAACAAATAAAGAATATTAGTAAATTTAAAAATACAAATGTTTTGATTATGAAGTTACAACCCTATTGATGTTTGATGATCTAAAAATAAAGTATTTTTCTTTTAAATATTTTCAGCTGAAAGTTTCCGACGTCTTTCCACATTTCACTGTTCCTAGAAAGTTTTATAATGTAAGTAGCATTATTATTATTATTATTTGACAGAAATCGGCGGTGGATTGGCAGTATCGGTAGAGGGTCGGACGCCATGCTTTGCAGCATAGAGTTATAGCCCTTTACATTCTGAGTTCAAATCCTGCCAGGTTAACTTTGCCTTTCATCCTTACGGGGTCAATAAAATAAAGCACCAGTAATGTACTGGGGTCGATTTTATCCCCCCCCCCCCCCCCAAAAAAAAAAGTTGCTGGCCTTGTTCCTATAGTAGAAATCATTATTATGATTATTATCCATTTTAAAAATTTATATTTTGTGTTTCTGTGTGACAGTATGTTTTGGTGAACCAAGACATCCATGAGATCAATATGTTGGTTCATCAATAACCAATCAGTATTAAAAAATCAATAACCAATCACTCTTGTTTTTTTTTTTGTTTTTTTGTTTTTTTCAGAAATCAGGTTCATCTACAATAGTGGATAAACATTCAATATATTTCTTTAAGATCATCCCTAAACAAATCAAAGATTCAATATCAAACCCAGAAACTTACTCCAAGTTCCTCGTCTTCATGAGCCAAATTCTTCAAAAGAGAACCAATCGCTTGATACCAAAAATGGAGTGAGTAACTTCTCATCTGTCTGTCCGTGGGTGTGTGTGTGTGCATGGGTATGTGTCTGTGGGTGTGTGTCAGTGTATGCATGTGTGTCTGTCTGTGTGTGTGTCTGTGGGTCTGTGTGTGTGTACATGGGTATGTGTGTGTCTTTGGGTGTGTATGTGTGTGTCTATGGGTGTGTATTTGCGAATGTGTGTGTGTGTGCATATTTGGTTGTGTGTGTTGTGTCTATGTTTGTGTGTGTGTGTTTGTGTTGAGTGTGTGTGTGTTGTGTCTGTATGTTTTTGTATTGTGTGTGTGTGTGTGTGATCATCAGAATTACTTTTACATCTGCTGACATTGGTTGGACAAGACATTGTTGATACAGTACTCAACGACTGCCCTTCCTGGTGTCACAACCCCCCTGGTATAAGGTACAGAGTTCCACATGTTAAACTACTGACCTGCTGGTCATAATCAAACATCACACCACAATCGAATTCTTTTTATTCTTAAGTAATTTCCTTCTAAAATATGATAAATTACAAGTAATTTCCTTCTAAAATATGATATATTACAAGTAATTTCCTTCTAAAATATGATAAATTACAAGTAATTTCCTTCTAAAATATGATAAATTACAAGTAATTTCATTTAAAGTATGATAAATTACAAGTAATTTCATTTAAAGTATGATAAATTACAAGTAATTTCATTTAAAGTATGATAAATTACAAGTAATTTCCTTCTAAAGTATGATAAATTACAAGTAATTTCCTTCTAAAATATGATATATTACAAGTAATTTCCTTCTAAAATATGATAAATTACAAGTAATTTCATTTAAAGTATGATAAATTACAAGTAATTTCATTTAAAGTATGATAAATTACAAGTAATTTCATTTAAAGTATGATAAATTACAAGTAATTTCCTTCTAAAGTATGATAAATTACAAGTAATTTCCTTCTAAAATATGATAAATTACAAGTAATTTCCTTCTAAAATATGATAAATTACAAGTAATTTCCTTCTAAAATATGATATATTACAAGTAATTTCATTTAAAGTATGATAAATTAAATGTAAAAAAAACGACCTAACACTTTGTCATCAACTTTCGTTGTCATCAGTATTTTTAAAATACTTTGTTATTGTTTTTAATTTTATTTTACCATTTAGTTGTATGATGACAGATTCTTTCTGACAGCTTTTCATTTCCATGTTATTATCACTTTTCATTGTAGGCCTAGAGTCAGTTTACTCTCTAATACTACCACCACATCTTTCATGTCCTCTGGCTTTCTGTGAAATCATTACTGTTTTATTATGGTTTTATTTTTTAATAAGAGGCTGATAAAATATAATACCGGTCACATACTAGGGTTGATATAATCAACTTTGTCTTCTGCTGGATTTATGCTAAAATTAGAAACCATTATTTAATAAGAGGAGGAAGGAAAGTGTCTTTGACTTTGACCATTTTTCCCAGAGTGATGAGTTAGATGTTATTGAAGGGCAGTTTAAACTGCTCTACTTATTTATTTAAACTGCAAATGAGCCCTGATCAAGCAGACCTGATTAAAGACATTCTAGCTATGATGGTTCTATAATATTTTCTGGCATAATTCATCTAGGACTACGTTATTCAATATATAGTACAACAAACATTTTAAGGCTATTCTCCCTTCTAAAGCAGGGTTTGTCCTTATAGCCTCCATGACAAGCTTCTCCATTTTACCTTACTATCTACATCCCATCCACCCTCACAAACCTTCTGCTTGTTGAAGAGGTGATTAAAAAGCTTGGTGCCTCTGATGAGTTGTAGTGCACCTGAGTACTGTACACAATATTCCGATTCCAACCCGCCCGTCCCCTCAATCTATCTTATTTCTCATTCTTTCTTCTGATGAAGGACTAGCGTCTGAAATGTTAAGACCCTCTTCCTGCTATATCAAGCATTAAACTTATATATTCCTTCCATATACTGTACTGATTGTATTGTTATTTCTGTTTACCTTTTACATACATACACACAAATATATATATATAGAAGTTGATGGAAACCGCGGAGTGGGGAGACCCAAGATGACTTGGGATGAGGTGATAAAAGCCGACCTTACCCAACTACACCTCTCAAAGTCAATGACACACGACCGTGACTTCTGGCGTCACGCAGTAATACAGGGTACCCGACCTCCCATGGGTACATGCTGAAGCATATAAACAATATGCCCCCCCCCCCCACCGCAAGGTGGTCGTGGAGGTGCCACGGCAAAAAAGCACCCAGCCCACACTGTAAAGTGGACGTGTAGGCGCCACGAAAAAGCACCCAGCACTCACTGTAAATGAGGTTGGTGTTAGGAAGGGCATCCAGCTGTAGAAATCAAGCCAGATCAGTTCCTGTATGAGCAAGGCATGGTCAGCCGACCAGACACTGCCCACAACAGGACAACCCGTCTAACCCATGCTAGCGTGGAAGAACGGACGTAAAACGGTGATGATGATGATGATGATGATGATATATATTATATCAATAATCTATTAGGATGTAGAAGAAGTAAGATGAAATGTCTTCAAGCTGTGAGACTTTAGATGAGAATTCCAAACAAATATTTTTAGTGTTGCTTCAACTATTTTGATACCAAACTGTCTGAAACTCTTTGGTTCTACAATATTAAACTGTTTATTTTATGTGTTTGTATTTTTAGAAGCTGGCTACCAGGTTCTGGAATCCATTTAATACGAATGGGATTTACAATGATACATTTGGTAGGAGAAGTAACCCCTGAACAATATTTAGAAATTTTTATGGTATGTATTGTAGAATTTGTAACTAGATCAGATTCCTGTTCATTTATATATATATTGGTATACCTTAACCCATTACTCTATATATACTATTGTGTTTTTGTGGTAAAAGTTTTACCTCACATAATATCAAATCTATGAGATTGTGATATGTATTTTGAGATCAGTATGAGTGACCAGTTACAGAAAAAGGGGAGAGATTTGGCTGGTTTGAATGCTAAAGGGTTAACCCTTTTGATACCAAACCGCATGAAACTGCCCCTTGTTTTATGATACAATACCTTTTTTTTTTAGATTTAAACCTATCACCGGATTTTTATGTAAGAACATTTTATGTATGAGAAATGGGCAAAAATCCAAACCCCGTTTATAAACTGAGGCAGCTAATCAACACATTAATTAGATGGCAAATATAAGTTGACCCTCGATTCCCCCCTCCCCATTTTACCATTGATTTTTTGGGTCATATATTCCTCTGCTAATGTTCAAGTATAAACGGTAAGTGATAAATGGTAACACCTCTCACTATTTGGCAGGTTTTCTATGGCTGAATGACTTTCGTATGATCTTCCATCATAGTTTTACGTCAGGGTTGAGTGCAAAGCTGATTAAATTGACCCTTGTGTAATGTTGGTATTTTCTGCTATCAATACTTGTAGGATTTAGAAGAATTGGATCTTAAACTAACGGAATACCATTGTATATCACTATCTACTCTTGAAAATCTACTTTTATTTACATATAAACACAACTTATATATATAAAAAATGTCTTTTTAATGGTCAAAACCAACTGGCAAGAGACCCAAGGATAGATCCTAAGCAAGATGGTTGGATAACATCCATGAGCTTGGCTGGTCTCGCTTGGGGATTCAGCTGGTCTCACTTAGAGACAGGACCTGCTGGAAGGAGTGTTTGAGGACTCTGTCCCCACAACCCTTTCAAAATAAGTGGGCATAGATGAAGAAAAAGATGTGAGAGAAGACATGCACATTGAATTTCATGTGAGAAGGGACACTGGAATTCCTTCATTGTATAGCAGTGGTTTTTAGTTGTGGGTTTAACCCTTTACCATTTACATTACTCTACTCTATATATACTATTGTATTTTCACAGTAAAGGCTTTATCTCACATGATTATCTCACATAATATCGAATCTACGAGATTTTGATATTGTTTATTTTGAGAACAATACCTTAACACCAGTATGAGTGGTAAGTTATGGCCAGTTTCAACAGAGAGAAGTGAGAGAATTCTGGCCAGTTACAGCCTGTTTAAATACTAAAGGGTTAAGTGAAAAATTCCATTATGTCTGGCATTATCTGAAGACATACCAGTGGCTTACAAAAATGATTTATTCTATTTTCAGGAATTACAGAACTGGCCAGAATATTCAGAATCAAGTCTGCAAGCAATTCTAACAAATACAGTTTCACAGTCAGAGAAAGAGGAAGCAACTGAAGAACCTCTCTCAACGTAATACGGCTACAATACTGATTCCAACAATTAATGGTACGGCACCATGTCACCTCTTTTAATTCAGACATCACTGAATTTGCTGTGATCCACCAATCATATATTAACTGGGTGGCAACAGAGGGCACTGTGTGTCATTTGTATTGACCCCGTAAGGATGAAAGGCAAAGCTAACCTTGGCGGGATTTGAACTCAAATAATAATAATAATAATAATTTCTACTATAGGCACAAGGCCAGCAATTTTGGGGAAGGGGAAAGTCGATTAAATCGACCCCAGTACATTACTAGTGCTTTATTTTATCGACCCCGTAAGGATGAAAGGCAAAGTCAACCTCGGCGGGATTTGAACTCAGATCGTTAATAATAATAATAATAATAATTTCATTTATTGGCCACAAGGGCTGACATATCTAAATATCGGCAACTGTTGAAGCTCCAATGAGTTGTGGAAACTGTTCTCCTATTTTACATAGAATCATCCCTAGTTATGGCTGCCAAACACAGTCTAAGTGTCAAAACAATTACACTTTTATATTCTAATAGTTAAGGTGTCTAACCCATACTAGCTTGGAAAAATGGATGTTAAATGATGATAATGATGATGGAGTAGGGAGAGTGTTTCTACCTTCATACAAAGGTGTGTTGGTTTTGTAGTAAAAACATTGTAAACAAGACAGCAGTTCTCTAAATATTTACACTGACTTATTACATGACCTTCTTTTAGTCCAGCAAAAGAGATAATTCAGCACAAGTTTGGAATCAAAGGGGTTGGAAAATATGTTGAAATATATTGTGTAAAAAAAACATTACTTTCTCTTGTTTGTCATTCTTTGTCTTTTATATTCCTACCTCATTGTAGCAGCTTTCTGAAGTCCTCGTCAGTCAATATGTATATATTTAGTGGGACTTTTTATCTTAGACACACTATGTAAGAAATTCCCTGACTTCCATACGGATCTATACTATGACAATGGTCTGGTACTATCAAGCCATAAAATGGCCATGACCTGACCATGTTTAGGAAAAAATCTGATAACTACCTTTAACAACCTAGGACTAAAAATGTCCATCTCTACCAACTTCACAAATGTTAACTTAGATCTACAGATCCTTAAGGACTCTAACCATCCCACTGTAGTCTTTAAAAATCTCATTAATAATATCAGAAAGAGGATATCAAACCTCCATTCTAGCAAAGCTATCTTCAACAGGGCAACCCCTACTACAAATCAGCCTTAAATAACAGCGGTTTCTCTGATCACCACCCTATATCTAGCAAGAGAAAATCTGGACATAAAGCCGCTGTATGGTCCATGCCATGCTCAATGTTAAGACTAATGCAGGTAAAACATTCCTAACACTTCTCTGTAGGCAATAAATACCAGCAAATATTCAACCGCCACAGTGAAAATAGGCGACTCTTGTCACAAAAACATAAAATCCCACATCACCAACAAATGCAAAAGCCTTCCACCTTATGAATGCTCATGCAGAAGGGTAGAGGCATGGCCCAATAGGGCAGTGGTGATCCAACTAGAACCACCAAACAGAAGCTTAGAGTTATGTAGGAATGTCTGAGAGCCGGTTCCTGAACCGCAAAACAACCTTCAGATATCTTGACAAAAAACATACCACTCAGCTCACAAAAAATGTATGGAACTTCAAAGATAATGGCACAGCATTCTCCATTAAATGAAGGATACTAGAAAGGTCCACTCCCTAAATCACTGGAGCAAAATTCTGTCAGCTGTGTAGCTTGGATAATTGGAATATACTCTCCAAGGAAAT
Source organism: Eledone cirrhosa (assembly GCA_964016885.1). Taxonomy (NCBI): domain Eukaryota; kingdom Metazoa; phylum Mollusca; class Cephalopoda; order Octopoda; family Eledonidae; genus Eledone; species Eledone cirrhosa. The sequence goes on from OZ024754.1 coordinate 40,576,349, forward strand.
ACTTCTTAAATATGTGGCTCAACTGTTTAAATCGTTTTTGATAGAGTTACCTCCCTTGTCCTTTACAAAATTTTAAGTTATTGGTCAAATTATATGAAACAGTCCTGAAGTCATTTCTACAGTAAAATGACTTGAGTGCCATTCAGAGTCGCTGCAAGAATAACACTGAATTGGCAGGCCTTCACAGAATCAAGACTATTCTCTGTTTGTGTTTTCTGTAATCCTGTTATTGATTAGCTAATTTTTGCAATATACACCTGATGACTCCACCAAAGTCGTGATCTGATGTAATTAGACCACAGAAATATGTTATATAAGGAAAAAGGTAATAAAAGAAAACGCACCTTGTATATATATATATATATATATATAAAATTGTATCCCTTACTTTAGCAAGGACAGAAGTGACCCAAACCACACAGTCGAAAAACAATGAAAGTACAACTCAAAAAGGTGTTTATGAAAATGTAAAGAGAAAGCTTGCTAAACACCAACTTTCTGTACATGTTATAAAGTCCCCTTATTTTTATATATATATACATACAACGCGTGTTTCCTTTTATTATCATTTTCCTTATATATAATGGTGTAGGCACCACGGTAAAAAAGCACCCAGCACTCACTGTAAATGAGGTTGGTGTTAGGAAGGGCATCCAGCTGTAGAACTCAAGCCAGAATCAGTTCTGTATGAGCAAGACATGGTCACCTGGCCTGGCATTGCCCACAACAGGACAACCAGTCTAACCCATGCTAGCATGGAAGAATGGACGTAAAACAGTGATGAGGATGATGATGATAATCATCACATTTGTTTTTTCTGCTAGCAGGGGTTTGGTAGAGCTACAGACCTCTTAGATAAGTCGGAGGGCCGCATTTCACTTTCATATGATCTCATGCTCTACGAAGTGTATTTTATGATGGCACCAGTACTAGGGAGGTTGTCATGTCTTTGGCACAGCTGTCCTCCTGACCCATAGTTTCACAGGTCTTCTTTCTATGGCTGGATGTTCTTCGTATCAGCAACCACTTCACAGAGTGTACTTGGTGTCTGAATGAGTTTATCAGATGAATTGTATGGGAGAAAAAGAAAAGTCCTTCACTTTGATTTTTAAAAAAAATATAACCAAGGTTTATAAACGATTAGAATTTTTTTAGAAGAATTATTATCAGTTATAATATTGGCAGAATCACTGGAGCATCACACAAGAATAATAAGCCAAACAACAATATAACACGCACACACATATATATATATATATACATATATATATATGCATATACTCTTTTATTTTTTTTTTTTAGTGATTTCAATCATTGAAATGTCTTTTGTGGGACCTGCTTATGAGGGTTTTAAAAAATTATATTGTCCTCAATATATAGTGTTTTGTTAGTTATTTTATCAAATGGTCCAAGTTCTCTGTTAGAGAATTACCTCCCTTCTGTGACGCAAATACCTCAAGGTATTTACACTGGTATAAACACATGCACAGAAACACATATTTCTCTCTCTCTCTCTCTCTCTCACACACACACACACACAAGGCATTGATCAGCTCGAGGCTATGGTAGAAGACACTTGCCAAAGGTATTACCCACAATGAGGGTAGAACCTGAAACCAGTGGTTGCAAAATGAACTTCTTAACGACACTGTGATCATATATCTTGATTTTATATATAAATGACTTCTACAGGACTAGAACTGTTTCATTCGTATGAAATCATTAAGAAAGCTCTAGTCCTATAGGACTTATTTTTATATAAAATAAAGATGCCTACACTCTACCAATGTATTGAGCACCTTTTTTAAGTGTGGTCACCTCCCAATATCATCGGGAGGTGACCACCCATTACACACACACTCATATATATATATATATATATATATATATATATATATACACACACACACATATAAACTTGAATTCACAGATTTTATAAATACTGTAACACTATGAATGTATGTAGATACAAGAAGCAGGATATATTTGCAAATTGAAGTATGTAGATATGTACAAAACCTTACACACCCATACTCGTGCGTGTACACCCACAAACACATACACATACACACACACACACACTTCCCTAGAAACATACATTTGTAAATATGGTGTACATATATATATGTATAGTTTATTTGGAATAATACTAAAGTTTTAGATTGTTGCTCTTGCTGTACTGAAGATGCGACAGCTTTTCATTGCATAGATCAACTGATGATCCCTGCTGAGTATCTGCTTCATAGTTAGGTTGAAGTAGGAGGTAGAAGTTCTGCGTAATAGGAAGGTCTATCAATTCCAAGAATTGAGAAAACCATCGGTATACCATAAGTTACGTTAATGGCGACAATCAAAAATGGCAAAAAACTATCAGTCAGCTCATAAATTTGCATCCTTTTGATCTTTGGGTCTTTTATATTAATTCCAAATATATGTTTGCAAACATTTCGGATTATCATCCGCAGAAGTTCCGCCGTAATCAACATAATAGGGACACCTATGATCAACCTTATAAAACATAAAATCACTGAGGTGAGTGTTGGTATTTCCAGTGGCACTGGAATTGGATAACTGGATGTTGCAAAACCATGTTGGTATGACAGCCACGAGCCAACAGAAATACCAGCACCAACACCAATAAGTAAGGTTGTATCCCTGCGTGCTGTGTTCCACTTGTCCACCGGTGGATATAGTAAGCAGAGTAGGAACGGTACCCCTATAGTAAAGAAGGGAGCGACAGGATGTGTTACTGAAAAATGATCCAAAACTTGAAGATATGGGTAGATTAGCGGCAGAATTATGCAGACATATAGAACTCCAACAATAATATCCTGGAAAAGAAAGCAGAAAAAAAATTATCGGAAAAGTGTAAAATTACTCCGCAGCAAATTTTATATTTTTTTAACTGAAATCTTTGGGAATTTCTTTTCATGTAAAAATTGATTCAGCTCTTTTAACCCTTTAGCATTCACATTACTCTATATATACTATTATATTTTCATGGTAAAGGCATTACTTCGCATAATATCTCACATAATATCGAATCTATGAGATTTTGAAAACAATACCTTAACATCAGTTTGAGCGACCAGTTACAGCCAGTTTCAACAGAAAGAGGTAGAGAATTCTGGACGGTTTGAACATTAAAGGGTTAATACAAAACTACTGGAAATATCTCCTTGTTCTATAACACAAAGCTGTTTATTTGAAAATGTTCATATTTATATCTAAAAGTAATACGACAGAGTGATTATGGTGTCAAATTAAAAATATTTCAGTATTTGTTCTGGCCCACTATGCTCTGGTGACAAATTGGCAGCATCATTAGAATGTCAACTAGAATATTTTGGGGTATTTGTTCCAGTTCTCTGATCTCTGATTTCAAATCCTGCCAAGGTCAACTTTGACTTTCATCCATCTGAGGTTGAAAAAAGAAGTACCAGTCTAGTTCTGGGGTCGAATCATCCACTTTATCTCCTTTTTACTTCCTCTCTCTCTCTTTCTTTGGAAGAAACCTGCTGGGTTCAGACCTAGGTTCAGACCAGGGTTTTCAAAAAAAAAGCCCAACAAAAGCCATATGGCACTACAGTGCCCCCACGACTACATCAGGAGCACTATGCTCTGAGCTCAAATCCTGCCAAAGTCAACTACGCCTAACACCCTTTTAACATCAATAAATGAAGAACCAATTCTTTCCGTCTTTCTCTGGAAGAAATCGGTTGGTTCTGACCTGCAAATGTGTGGGCCTCACCAGCTTTAAAAAGCCCAAGACATGCTATCAAAACAGTGCCCCTATCACTTCCTCAAGAGTTAAGGGTTCTTTTGTTGTCTGCTGTATTCAAAGGTTAACCTTCCATCATAATTTTATGTAAGAACCTTTAAGTTATGTTCCAAACAGTGGCTTAATAGTGAGAAAGTTAGTTGTATAACTAAATCCCTCCAAATTCTTGATTATTTTCGAAATTAATTTGGTATTCTAGGCAGTGCCTTTCATTAGAAATACGGTTGGCTAAAGGATACAGCTTTCTAGATAGCCAAATAATGTGTAGTAGATTACAAATATAGATCTGGAGTTATCATACTTACAAAGATCAAATTCACTCCTTATTTCACACCTCAACTCCATTTTTAATCAATTTGGACTTTGGAGTTATCTCCCTTCCCTTTCTTAATAAGAATTATCATTAATGCTAATCATTTTTCTTTTCATTAGGGATGTAATTTTGATTTTTTTAAATGTTTGGTTCCATACATTAAGCATGTTATCCCATACTTAACTAAATATATATAACAAAGAAAGTGAGGTAAGAGACGGAGCTCAGCCGTTGGGGGTCCTGACTCTTTTCCTATATATATATATATATATATCATTTTTTCATTTCATTTCATTTTACATCCGCTTTTCCCTGCTAGCAAGGGTGGGATGGGAACTGATTCTGGCTTGATTTCTACAGCTGGATGCCCTTCCTAACACCAACCTCATTTACAGTAAGTGCTGGGTGCTTTTTTGCCATGGCACCTCCACAACCACTTTGCAATGGAATGATAGGGACCCCAGTCCCTATCATCTCATTTCTACAGCTGAGTAAACTGGAGCAATGTGAAATAAAGTGTCTTGGTCAAGGAAACAACACATCACCCGGTCTGAGAATTGAATTCACAACCTTTCGATTGCAAGGCCAATGCTCTAACCGCTAAGCCATGTGCTTTTTTACCGTGGCGCCTACACGACCACTTTAGAGTGTGGACTGGGCGCTTTTTTGTCGTGACACCTCCATATTGTCTATATGCTTCGGTTAGTTGCCGTGGGAAGTCGGGTTTTCTGTATTACTCCATGACGCCAGAGGTCACGTTCCTGTCTCATCACCTATATATATATATATATATATTATATATATACGTGTGTTTGTATGAGTGTGTGTGTGTGAAGAATATGAAAGAAAAATAAATGTATACACACCAAAACTGAATGCATTCCCAGGTAAATCCTGCTAAGTGATATTAATGTAGTCCAGGCTATAGCAAACATCAGGCCAATATTAAATGGAAACTGTCAAAAGAAAAAACAAATATACATGTACAGATATGTATGTATATATATATATATATATACTTGGATATAAGCTAACTCCTTCTTGAAATCATATATATATATATACATACATACACACGCACACATTATCATCATCATCATTTTACATCCACTTTTCCTTGCTTGCAAGGGTTGGACGGGTCCTATTCAGCACAGCATCTCTCCATTTGTCACGGTCCCTCATCATCTCCTCGGTGAGTTTCAGCGATCTGAGGTCAGCTCTCACCACCTCCACCCATGTTTTTCGTGGTCTTCCTCTACTGCGTCTTCCCTCCACTTGGACTTCCTGGTACTTCTTCACCCATATACATATATATACATATATATATATATATATGTATATATATATATATATATATATATAAATATTACCATATATATATATATATAAATATTACCATATATATATATATCTATATCTATATATATAAAGCTGTGGTTGTCTGTCTGTCTATCGATTTTTGGCACACATCTCTTAGAATCTCTGACGGAATTGCACCGAAATTGCTATACTTGTACATTGAGCCCTAGCGAAGACATCGGAAAAAAAATATTTCAAATTGACCCACCCTATGTGACGAAATCGAATCTAATGTATCGATTTTTGAGCGTAAGTGACGAGTTATTTCCCTTTGTTCTATTTACATTGAGCGTCTTACGTTGTTTTTCTCTGCGTTTCAGTGTTTACATTTTCGATCTTTGTTAATAAATAACCAGTGCAGTTTTTATCCCCAGCATCCTCTTTTGTTATAACATTCGGGTTATCGTTATGTTTTCTTAACTTCATAAGGCATATTGTTGGTTGAGGGAATATTAATCAAAAACACCACATGCAAGTCTGCACAGTAGACACTACAGTTTTTAAGCCAAAAAAGAAACTTAACATTGTAACTTTAACACAGCTACTGAGCGACCCCGAGCAACGCCGGGCTTTACTGCTAGTATATATATATATATATATATATATATATATATATATATATATATAAATATTACCATATATATATATATATATATATATATATATATATATATATATAAATATTACCATATATATATATATATATATATATATATATATATATATATAAATATTACCATATTTATATATATATATATATATATATATATATATATAAATATTACCATATTTATATATATATATATAAATATTACCATATTTATATATATATATATAAATATTACCATATATATATATATAAATATTACCATATATATATATATAAATATTACCACATATATATATATAAATATTACCATATATATATATATAAATATTACCATATATATATATATAAATATTACCATATATATATATATACACACACACACATATACATACACACATACATATATATATATATGAAACTTTAGTAACAGAAAAAACAAGCATCTTGATTAACCCTTCCATTCAAATATTTCTAATGAAAGAAACTGACTATGATCTTCAAATAATTTTGAAAACAATCAAGAATTTTAAGGAATTTAGTAACAAGAGGGTGTTTGGAGCATAACTTAAAGCCTTTTACATAAAATTGGGATGGAATGATTTTAGATAAATATAGACACTTTAAAACCAACAGTTTTGAAGTGTAGAAGAGGGATGGTTTCCAGATAAATATAGACACTTTAAAACCAACAGTTTTGAAGTGTAGAAGAGGGATGGTTTCCAGATAAATACAGACACTTTAAAACCAACAGTTTTGAAGTGTAGAAGAAGGGACGGTTTCCAGATAAATATAGACACTTTGACATAGTTTTGAAGAGTAGAAGCAGGGACGGTTACAAGCAATTTGGCATAAAAAGGGTTAAATCACTACATTTTCTCATTTAGGAAAAGCTCTTGTACCAACTATACATCATCATTAATGGGACATCTCTATGTTTTTATACAGGTTAGCTTCTAGATTTACCATTTTGATCAATTAATTGATTACCAGCTCTCCTCTTCATACATAATGTATAAATCTATATTTTATATAGATTTATACATTATGTATGAAGATCCTATGTATGAAGATCCTATCAATGAAATATTAGTATAAACTAATGTTGTTGTTCAATATTTATTTCACAGTATGTCACAGTAATTGTTCTCTGTCATTAATTTCTCCTTCAGAACTTTCAGAATATATTTTACTGGTACTTTATTTTATCGACTTCCCTTCCTATCCCCAACCACATCACAGGAGTGTACATGGTGATCGTTTATCATGTGAATTATTATTTAAAACAAAACCAAACAAACTATAATACAAATAAATTGTTTTGTGGACTGCTGTTTGATCTATCTATGAAACTTCTTTGAACAATCTGTGGAATGGATGATATATCCTGAGGAAGGAAATTCCATTCCTTATTCAGCTGAGTGTTCTCTATTATAACCCATACATTTGTAATGAAGGAGGCCATGATATAAATGTAGTTTTTCTTTCACTGGAAGTCGTGGTAGAGATAGACCAAGAAAGACGTAGGCAGATATGGTGAAATCACTGAGACTCACAGAGGAGATGACAAAGGATTGTGATGTGTGGAGAGATGCTGTGCTGAGAGGGACCCATCCAACCCATGCAAGCATGGAAAAGTGAACATAAAAACAATGATGATGATGATTATGTCCATTATATAGAGAATGACTGTTAATCAGTAACCTTTTTCATACCAAACTGCCTGATATGGTTCTAAGTTATTTGTTTTAATATCATTATCATCATCATCATCATCATAGTTTAACCCTTTAACATTTACATTACTCTATATTTACAATTGTATTTTCGTGGTAAAGGCTTTATCTTACATAATTATCTCACATAGTATCGAATCTATGAGATTTTGATATCTACTTTGAGAACAATACCTTAACATCAGTATAAGTGGCTGGTTACAGCCAGTTTGATCAGAAAGAAGTAAGAGAATTCTGGCTGGATACAGCCGGTTTAAATGCTAAAGGGTTAATGTCCATTTTTCCACACTGGCATAGGTTAGACGAGTTGTCCTGTTGTGAGAAATGTCATGGTCAGGTGACCATATCTTCAGAACTGACTCTGGCTTGGTTTCTACAGACGAATGCCCTTCCTAACACCAACCACATTTACAGTGTATATATTCATATTATTTGTAACATTGGTTTTCAGCAAACATATAAATATAAATTTACTGTTATTTATTCTATAGTAGAAATCTACTGTAACTATGTAGACACCGTTAACAACATTCCAGACAGATAGATATGATGTATATGAAAGATATTGTTTGTCAACTGCTGGGACTTGGATAAAGATATCTTCTGTCAACACTTTCCTTCCATTTCCAGATTATTTTAGGTAATAGTTTAAACATTTCACAAAGAATAAATCACACCATGGAATGAACCAGAACCTCTATTGGTTTACATCATAAATATTACAGTTGTTTGATCAATGGGACAACCAACTCCCTCAAAATTGTCGGCCTTGTACCTAAATCAGAAATGTTTATTATTATCTTTGAAATGTTGGCAGATCTTCTACAGAATTTAAACTTTGGAACCTCAGGTTATAACAAATGAACAGAGGTTTCAAATTTAAGTCTCTAAGATTTTCTCAAAACTCAAAATTCTTGCTGTTTCTAACAGGGCTGTCTTTTGTAATGTGTATGTTTTTATTTCTATTCTGAGGTTCCCAAACTAATCCCCTAATTTCCTTGACACCGTTCCAAGTCTTCCAACTACTACAGACAATATTTCTATCTTTGTCCCACCTGCTGGCCTCCCCACAGTCCCGGCGGACAATGGAGAAGGTAAATGTTCAGCTATCTTGTTGACAATTACTATGTCTGACTTCCTTGCTTCAATCATATTGTCACATTATATCATATAATCCCACAATATTTAAACCATATAATGCCACTCTTTGGGGTATGTTCATACCATTTATTAATTCTCTCCAGGCAAACCTTCTCACAAAACTTCCAGTGAACCATGTGTGTCATATTGTCATGCCTTCTCTTAAAAATGATAATAATAATGAAATTATTGTGTACAGTACTCAGGTGCACTACAACTCATCAAAGGTGCATGTATAGTACATAGAATAATGTACAAATGTCAGGAAAGTGAACAGTGTATGATTCATGATATACATGTGTGCGTGTGTATGGAGGGGGAATATTAGGTGTAGTGTTGGCGAATTTCAGGAAGCATGGAGGTTTCAAAAGATGCAGTGTCTCAACAGCTAACAACTGATGCAGGTAGTTTGTTCCATGCTTCAGCAACTCTGAGCATGAAAAAATGTTTCCGAAAGTCATGGGAGCTGTGCTGTTTTCTGACTTTGTAGGCATGCCCACGTGTGTTAGACATGGAAATCAAAAAGGTGCTCAGGGTTGTTGTTGGTAAGATGGTTAATAATTTTGTGGGTGTTTACCAAGTCAGTTGCCAGACGTCGGTGTTTCAATGTATCCATGCCCTTATTATCAATATTATTATTAGAGAAACAAATCAATTATAGAACACAAACTCTTTGAAGTAATATTAATTGCTTTAATTATTTCCATTTTTATATCCTATGATAAACAAGTTATAAGATCAAAAGCTCCATATTTTTTATTAATATGATCTAAAAATTATAAATAGGACATTTTCTAGAAAAAACAATCAAACTGCCAACATCTGGATTAAAGTCCCCCATTAGGATATATGACTCAGTCTTAACTAGGACATATGTCTCAGTCTTAATTATATCTAACATTAGGACATATGTCTCAGTCTTAACTATATCTAACATTAGGATATATGACTCAGTCTTAACTAGGACATATGTCTCAGTCTTAACTAAGATATATGACTCAGTCTTAAGTGACTTCATCAAGGAAAGATCTGTATTTAGACTCCCTGTTTGCTGCATAAACTTGTATCACCCAGAGATCTTTTTTTTTTCAGCCTAAGCTTCACGAGGCAGATCTTCCCTCCTAATGAGATCCAGTCCATAACATATTCTGGGGCTTGTATCACCACTCCTATGTTACAGCTTTAAAGAATGGATTATGATGATGATGGTGGTTGTTGTTGTTGTGGAGGAGAAGAAGAAGACAGAAGAAGAAGTGCCTACCATTATAACTAGAGATAATAGTGAAGAAAATTTAAATTCACCCAATCTTCTCAACTATTATTTACAGCGATCGACTGTTATAACAGTTATTTTATACGTTTGGGACACTTACATTTTTTCAAACAATCCTATGTTGTAATATAAAGAATACCTATGAAATATTCTACATAATATGTATTATATGTATGGAACAGTGATATATCTTACAGATCTGATTATATAAGAATTATATATATATATATATATAGAGAGAGAGAGAGAGAGAGAGAGAGAGAGAGAGAGAGAGAGAGAGAGAGAGAGAGAGAGAGAGAGAGAGAGATAGAGAGGGGGGGGGGCATTAAACCTAACTTCACTGTGGAAACATGATAGAACAAAGAGAAAAAAACCCCAGCAGTTGCAGCAGTTGTTAAAAGGTTATATCAGAGAGAGAGAGAAAGAGAGAGAGAGAGAGAGAGAGAGAGAGAGGAGAGAGAGAGGGGGGGGGGGGCGTAAAAAAAAAAACAATTGATAAAAAACCGAATGTTGTCATGTGTTAATTAGTTAAGCTTGTGACTAAAACTTTCAATTATAAGTGTCCTAGTTTATGGCATCATAGGAAAGTACTTGTATGGAAAGGGTAATATTATAACTTGTTGAGGGTCTAACTTTAGCTATCTGTATTCTATATACTTATTATATTTAAACAAAAGGGTAATATTATAACTTGTTGAGGGTCTAACTTTAGCTATCTGTATTCTATATACCTATTATATTTAAACAAAAGGGTAATAATATAACTTGTTGAGGGTCTAACTTTAGCTATCTGTATTCTATATACCTATTATTAATTTTAAACAATATAAGGGTGGTGAATTGGCAGTATCGGTAGAGGGTCGGACATGCTTTCCAGCACAGTTACGTCCCTTTACGATCTGAGTTCAAATCCCGCCGAGGTTAAATTTGCCTTTCATCCATACGGGGGTCGACAAAATAAAATACCAGTAATGCACTGGGTAATTGCTGGCCTTGTGCCAAAAAAAAGTAGAAACAATTAATCTTAAACAATATATGACCTGGGTAGAGGTGGTGAGAGCTGACCCCCAAATCACTGAGATTCTTCGCAGGCGAGATGATGAAGGAACACAACAGCGAGTGGAGAGATGCTGTACTGAGAAAGAGCCGTCTAATCCATACAAGCATGGAAAAACAGGCGTAAAAATGATGATGATGATATATATATACACATACACATATATATATATATATATATATATATATACTTTGTTTTTCAATTTGTTTACCTAAAAACGTGTGTTGAGACAGATATTGTTATACTTTGGGAGGGTCATGCTACCAATAAAAACACATGTGTGTTTTTATTGGCAGCACGGCCCTCCCAAAGTATAACAATATATATATATATATATCATGATGGATTCAGTTTGAAACTAGTCAGACCATTACTCAACAGAGTACTCAATACTTGGGGTAGTAGAGTATGGTTATATAAAGAGTCAGGACCCGTCGGCTGAGCTCTTGCCATTTCAACAGCTAGTCAACTGTTGAGACAGTATCAACAGATGACCCTGTCTCAACAGTTGAGACAGTCTCAACAGATGACACTGTATCAACAGTTGAGACAGTATCAACAGTTGACACTGTATCAACAGATGACACTGTATCAACAGATGACACTGTCTCAACAGTTGAGACAGTCTCAACAGATGACACTGTATCAACAGTTGACACTGTGTCAACGGATGATACTGTATCAACAGTTGAGACAGTATCAACAGTTGACACTGTCTCAACTGTTGATACAGTGTCATCCGTTGACACAGTGTCAACTGTTGATACTGTCTCAACTGTTGATACTGTCTCAACTGTTGATACAGTGTCAACTGTTGATACTGTCTCAACTGTTGATACAGTGTCATCCGTTGACACAGTGTCAACTGTTGATACAGTGTCATCTGTTGATACAGTGTCAACTGTTGATACTGTCTCAACTGTTGATACAGTGTCAACTGTTGACACTGTATCAACAGTTGAGACTGTCTCAACAGATGACACTGTATCAACAGTTGACACTGTGTCAACAGTTGAGACAGTATCAACAGTTGACACTGTATCAACAGTTGAGACAGTATCAACAGTTGACACTGTATCAACAGTTGAGACTGTATCAACAGTTGAGACTGTATCAACAGTTGAGACAGTATCAACAGTTGAGACAGTATCAACAGTTGAGACTGTCTCAACAGATGACACTGTATCAACAGATGACACTGTATCAACAGTTGAGACAGTATCAACAGTTGACACTGTATCAACAGATGACACTGTATCAACAGTTGAGACAGTATCAACAGTTGACACTGTATCAACAGTTGACACTGTATCAACAGTTGAGACTGTATCAACAGTTGACACTGTATCAACAGTTGAGACTGTCTCAACAGATGACACTGTATCAACAGTTGACACTGTGTCAACAGTTGAGACAGTATCAACAGTTGACACTGTATCAACAGTTGAGACAGTATCAACAGTTGACACTGTATCAACAGTTGAGACTGTATCAACAGTTGAGACAGTATCAACAGTTGAGACTGTCTCAACAGATGACACTGTATCAACAGATGACACTGTATCAACAGATGACACTGTATCAACAGATGACACTGTCTCAACAGTTGAGACAGTCTCAACAGATGACACTGTCTTAACTATTGACACAGCATTGTCTGGAAGACTAGACTTCTCAGGAAATTGACCAAACTCTGGTTCCCCTGAACAGTGTTCTATTGCTGGGATGTTGACTTTTTGAAAAAATGTTATCAAAGCAAGTTTTGATTCTGTTGATGATATGCTGAGAAGTCAGGTAGACCAGGTGTGTAATCAACAGTAAACCAGGTGTGTAAGCAGGAGCAGACAGGTGTGTAAGCAGCAGTAGACCAGGTGTGTAAGCAGCAGTAGACCAGGTGTGTAAGCAGCAGTAGACCAGGTTTACAAGCAGATGTAGACCAACTGTGTAAGCAGCAGTAGACCAGGTGTGTAAGCAGCAGTAGACCAGGTGTGTGAGCAGCAGTAGACCAGGTGTGTAAGCAGCAGTAGACCAACTCTGTAAGCAGCAGTAGACCAGGTGTGTAAGCAGCAGTAGACCAGGTGTGTGAGCAGCAGTAGACCAGGTGTGTAAGCAGGAGTAGACCAGGTGTGTAAGCAGGAGTAGACAGGTGTGTAAGCAGGAGTAGACAGGTGTGTAAGCAGCAGTAGACCAGGTGTGTAAGCAGCAGTAGACCAGGTGTGTAAGCAGCAGTAGACTAGGTGTGTAAGCAGGAGTAGACAGGTGTGTAAGCAGCAGTAGACCAGTATTGATCTGGTTATCAAAGAGGAAATCATGGCCTCAACACTTCAATTTCATCGTCATTCTACAAAGACTAGAAAGACTAAAACTTTAAAGTTCAAATAATTGCTATGATATCATTTCTGTTACTTTCATTTTTACTGTATTATTGTATATTGTATACTTTGGTTGAAGTCTGGTAGACAGCCATTTGCAATGAAAGCCTTCAGCCATTTGCAATGAAAGCCTTCAGCCATTTGCAATAAAAGTCGTCAGCCATTTGCAATAAATACAGACATATTCACACTTGTACTTTGAATTCGAAAGTTGAACCTTTTAACCAAATAAAACTATTTGATGCTTGACTACTGTTACTTATTTTATGATTCTGAAGAGATAAAAGCAAAGATGAACTCTGTAGAATTTGCACTCAGAACATAAACAACCAAAACTGGATTCTTATTTTTTTCCACTGTACCATTCTAATTTGATCTGTAATTCTGACAATTGTCGTTGTCTAGTTAACTCTTAAAGTCTTGTACCACATGCAACCACATGAGTAAAACATTTTTGAAGAATACAAAACAACACTGTGACTACATGACATTAAAAAACTAAAGTGTTTTCTTTAATACTACAAATTTTCACAACGATTAAGTAACATTTGAATTAACAAAACCTCTTTTGAAATATTTGTAGTATTTTACTGAGTTAGTTTAAAATATTAAATTACTGAATATTGTAAAGGATACACTAGTTACTGTAAAATGACTCCAACATATGAAGGTAGTTGTAAGAAAATGAATTTTACTTCTATCTACCATAGTGGTGGGTGAGGTGGGGATACTTTAATAGAAACCAGTCTGATTGTAATTTATATTTGTTTAAGTGAACATAACAAAGACACCTACTGTGAAATAAGACCAACAGATAAAGTTGTATAATGCGGTTGTATGAATGTCTTTTGGTTTACACTTACAGAGTGTAGTTTAACCCTTTGAATTCTCTCACCTCTTTCTGTTCAAACCTGTTGCAACTGACCCCTTATACTGATGTTAAGCTATTGTTCTCAAAATAAATAATATCAAAATCTCATAGCTTTGATATTGTGTGAGATATTACGTGAAATAAAGCCTTTACTGTGAAAATAAAACAGTAAATATCGAGTAATGTAAATGGTAAAGGGTTAAAGCAAAGAGATGGAATATAGTCTGGAGTTGAACATGCTAACACTGCAGGAGAAAGTTTTCAATGATGCTCTTAGAAAATAAATTTCAACACAAGAATAAGACTTTAGTAGTGTAAAATAAAACCAAATTAAGTAGGTAAAGATTATTTCTACATAAATTTTCTTATGTTGACAGAGGAGCAGAAATTTGTAGGGAAGAAAAAATTTTTCAACTGAATTAATTCAGTATAGAGTTAGTATTTATTTTAGTAACTCTTGGGAACTATACCCACCACCACACTCTCCTGAAACAGAACTGTATTTATATTATAACTTTCATTCCTTTATTCTTTTACTTGTTTTAGACTGTGGTCATGCTGGGGCACCACCTTCATTTAGCCAATCATGGTCTCTGTACTTATTTAAGTCTGGTACTTATTTTATAAATGTCTCTTTTGATAAATTGATGCGTTAAAGACACAAACACCAACAGACACAAATATAAACATAGACACACACACATATGTACACATGTATGTATATATATATATATATATATGTTCCCTACATACAAAGTTAACCTACAGTCAGTAGGCATCTCTTAACCAAACATACACCCCAACTCCATCCTTCCACTCCCACCAACACCAACCTTTCTCTATAAAGTTATGTTGGTACCACAGAACATCCAGTCCAAACTAAAGAGGTTGTGTAGGTGTCACGACAAAAAAAAAAAAGCACACAGTCCACACTGTAAGGTGGTTGGTGTTAGGAAGGACATCCGGTTGTAGAAAACCTGCCAGAGACACTTCCATACCAGTGAGACTACCACCTTACAAGATGGATTGGGTGCTTTTTATTATCACACCAGTACTACTACCTCACATTTTATGTATGTATATATATAAGTATATATGTGCAAGTTAACTGCATCTGTAGGTGGTATGCCAAGTGAGCACCCGATGCTCTTGTCAGAGTATGAATAGTATAAGAATAAAGGAACAAAGAATCAGTATTGCATCATAATATATTTAATAACATATTACATATGTTATTAAATATGATATCGACACAGTGGACAGCACGGAAAAAGGAGGATGGGGTAGGGTGTGTGGGGTGGGGGTGTACATTGGGTTAAGAGGTGCCTACTGACTGTAGGTTTGTATGCAAGGGAAGGCAGGTTTTCTGTACAACTGCATGGCGCCAAAGATCTTGATCCAGTGACATTGTCTTAGAGAGGTGTACGCGTGCATGTTCAGTTTTTATCACCTCGTCCCAGGTTTTTCTTGGTCTACCCACTCCGTAGCTTCCATCAATTTTCATTGCCCTGCACTTGTTTTATGCAGCTGTCGTCCTTCATACGCATCACATGGCCATACCAACGCAATCTCCTCTCCAGAACACAACATTTGATACCTCTTATGCTTAGTCTCTCTCTCAATTCGTTTATGCTTTGCTGTATTTTCATAAAGAAATGATATGCAGGGAATTACTGAAGAGACCCCAGTATTTTTATAAAGAAATGATAGGGAGGGAATTACTGAAGGGATCCCAGTATTTTCATAAAGAAATGATATGGATGGAATCACTGAAGGGACCCCAATCCCCCAGTATTTTCATAAAGAAATGATAGGGAGGGGACCACAGAGCAGATTGAGGTCAGAAAAGGAATGCTTTTGTGAAATTGTCACTGTGTATGTAGCACAGGTGTGAATAAGTGTCACACTGAACATGACTCTCTAACAATTACTTTTCTTTCTTTCTCCCTCACCCCACCGCTTTCACAAGTCTTGTTACTCCACATTATTGAAATAACACAGAATGAACATTTAACAAAAAAAAAAACAGGCATTTTATTGCATGTCATATATGAGCGACCAGTTACAGCTGGTTTGAACAGTAAGAGGTAAGATAATTCTGGCAGGATATGGCCGGTTTAAATGCTAAAGGCTTAACATACCTTTTATCATTATCTTATAAGGTTGAGGGTGGTAAATAGGCAGTAATTAGTAGAGCGTCAGACACCCTGCTTCGTGGCACAGAGTTACGGCCCTTTATGTTCTGAGTTCAAATCCCGCCGAGGTTAGCTTTACCTTTCATCCTTACGGGGTCGATAAAACAAAGTACCAGTCACGCACTGGTGTCGATTTAATCGAATTTCCCCTCCCCTTCAAATTGCTGGCCTTGTGCCTAAAGTAGAAACCATCATTATCTTATAAGGTGTATGTAAAGGTGTATGGTTTAGTGGTTAGAGCATTGGGCTTGCAATCCTGAGGTTGTGAGTTCGATTCTTGGACGAGGTGATGGATTGTGTCCTTGAGCAAGACACTTTATTTTCATGTTGCTCCAGTTTACTCAGCTGTAGAAATGTGTTGCGATGTCACTGGTGCCAAGCTGTATTGGCTATTGGCAATATATAATAATTGTTTCTACTTTAGGCACAAGGCCAGCAATTACCCAGTGCATTACTGGTACTTTATTTTATCGACCCCGTAAGAATGAAAGGCAAAGTTAACCTCGGCGGAATTTGAACTCAGTCCGTAAAGGGACGTAACTGTGCTGCAAAGCATGGCGTCCGACCCTCTACCGATACTGGCAATCCACCAGGCACTTGGTCAGTTATTTCGGAGGGGAGGAGTCGATTAAATCAACCCCACTGTATGACTGGTACTGTATTTTATTGAACCAGGAAGGAAAAAGGGCAAAGTAGACCATGACAGGAGTTGAACTCAAACCATTAAGAGCCAAAACAAATACCACATAGCATTTTGTGTGATGTTCTAACATGACTAAGATAATAAAAAATTAATTAAGATAATAAAAAATTAATTATAAATCTGTTTATTGTAGCTGACATACCTAAGCTGTCACTAACAACAACAACTGAGAAACAATAAAAATGAATTTCCTATATTTTAATAACCAAGACTGTGTTGCTTAGTAGCATGTTTAACCCTTTAGTATTTAAACTGACCGTACCCGGCTAGAATTCCTTCACCTCTTTCTGTTCAAACAAGTCATAACTGGCCACTAATACTGATATTAAGGTATTCTTCTCAAAATAAATAATATCAAAATCTCATAGATTCGATATTATGCGACGTAAAGCCTTTTATGTGAAAATACAATAATATATATAGAGTAATGTGAATGCTAAAGGGTTAACAACATCACTCCACTGGTCATTGGGAGTGGTCATTAAGGACTATTGCTAGTGAACTCTCCACAATGAGTATAAGATTCCAACACTGTTGTGACAGTAAAAATATCATTCTTATTACCAAATAATGACTATTATATAATCACAGCTTACAAATGTTGGATTTGGTTCAAAGTAAATTAAAAGATGTTAAAACCAACTGAATATTAAATACATCGAAATATTATTATCTTCTCGCCTCACTGAAGTATCAGGTGATGCTTGTGAGGGTACTTGGCTGTTGCTGTACCTTAGCCTCGCTATCTTTACACTTTACTCAAGTATCAGGTGATGCTTGTGAGGGTACTTGGCTGTTGCTGTACCTTAGCCTCGCTATCTTTACACTTTACTCAAGTATCAGGTGATGCTCATGAGGGTACTTCGCTCCTCCAGTACCTTAGCCTCGCTATCTTCTCGCCTCACTGAAGTATCAGGTGATGCTCATGAGGGTACTTGGCTGTTGCTGTACCTTAGCCTCGCTATAACCTGCAGTAATACCACGAATGTCTTGATTTGTCTTAAAACCTTTTAGTGAGAAACACCAACATTCCCTGTGGTAACATGTTATTCAATGTGTAGGCCTCCTCTCATTTTCTATAACTAATTTAATTTCTATTGATTTCTTTCTTTCACAAATAACATTTATTGTAGTAAAGATAAATGTCTCGTCTACTACGATGTAATTAAGAATATTCATTTTAGTTTTTTGGTTTATATACCACGAAAAATATGGGCGGAGGTGGTGAGAGCAGACCTCAGATCGCTGTAACTCACCGAGGAGACGACGAAGGAACGTGACGGGTGGAGAGATGCTGTGCTGTGCAAGCAGGGAAAAGCGGATGTAAAATGATGATGGTGATGATATGTAACTAATAGTAGTTTAGTACTATAAAAGAATAGTACAGTAACCATTATGTTATATGAAGCAGCACCTGGTGTAAAGAAGCAGGTAGTTAAGTCTAATTTGACTAGCTGTTTTATATCGGGTATTCTATCTACTACTCCTCACCTTGCTGCCAGACAATTACAGGTGAGACAGTTAAAACCAGTATTGATTAATGAATGACAGTATAAAGCTATTAATTACAGAGATTATTATAATCTCTGAACTTTGAACAAAACAATAAGACAGAGAAAATGAAGCTAATCCCCTCTTAAGCAATATTTTCTAATTTTATTGTGGCAATGTTCTTTTGGCACCTTTTCTGTTCCACTACTTCTTCCAATTGAAAGCCATTTACATCAACAGTGGAACAAATCTAATTGGAAGATCAAATACTTACAGAAAGATTTTCATGAAAGTAGGCGGTTGTTTATAAACCAAAAGATTATATTTTCATTAAGGATCAGGTAAAAACTTTAGTTACCATATTCCTAATGAAAGAAACTGCTTAAATCTTTTTGAAAATAATTTAGAATTTAATCATAAACTAACATTCTTATTATATATTTTGGGTTTGAAACACAACATAATAAAAGATCTTACACAGAATTAATGGTGAAAGGTTTTTAGATACATACAAACATTTTAAAATATGCAATTTAGCATTGTAGAACCTGAGGCAATTTCAGGCAAGTTTGGTGCCAAAAGAGTTTAACCCTTTTGTAACAATATTTCTAATGAAAGACACTGCTTCTGTTTTCCAAGTATTTTGAAAATAATGTTAAGTTATATAACTAACTTTTTTATTATTAAACTGGTGTTTGGAACATAACTTAAAGTC
This sequence comes from Eledone cirrhosa, assembly GCA_964016885.1. Lineage (NCBI taxonomy): Eukaryota > Metazoa > Mollusca > Cephalopoda > Octopoda > Eledonidae > Eledone > Eledone cirrhosa. The sequence goes on from OZ024754.1 coordinate 40,595,962, forward strand.
TTTAACAGAAAATTATAACGGGACATTCTTAGATAAATATAAACATTTTAGAACAGTTTTAAAACATAGAGTTATGAGAGGTGTCAAGTAGTTTGGTAGCAGAAGGGTTTGGGCATACATATCTGTGGAATACTCAACCACTTATACAGTAATATCACAAGTATGTTGTAGTGGAATACTCAACCAGTTACTCAGTAATATTTCTCATGTAAACTAACAGAGGTTCGTTCTCTGTGACATGTTCAAACTTTTACAAGTTAGCAAATGGCTACATAGGCTCAGGTATGACTGTGTGGTCAAGAAAGTGTTTACTAATGACTATACAGGCTCAGGTATGACTGTGTGGTCAAGGAAGTGTTGACAAATGACTATACAAGCTCAGGTATGACTGTGTAGTCAAGAAAGTGTTAACTAATGACTATACAGGCTCAGGTATGACTGTGTGGTCAAGGAAGTGTTGACTAATGACTATACAGGCTCAGGTATGACTGTGTGGTCAAGGAAGTGTTGACAAATGACTATACAAGCTCAGGTATGACTGTGTGGTCAAGGAAGTGTTGACAAATGACTATACAAGCTCAGGTATGACTGTGTGGTCAAGGAAGTGTTGACAAATGACTATACAAGCTCAGGTATGACTGTGTGGTCAAGGAAGTGTTGACAAATGACTATACAAGCTCAGGTATGACTGTGTGGTCAAGAAGTTTACTTTGAAAAACCTGTGGTTCTGAGTTCAACCTCCATTAATCAAGAGTCTTCTACTATAGTCTCAGGCCAACCAATGTCTTGTGAGTGAATTTAGTGGACAGAAGCTGTATGGAAGCCTATTGTACACATACACATATATATATAAGTATATGTGATGTGTTGTTTTCTTGAGCAAGACACTTTATTTCACATTGCTCCAGTCTACTCAGCTGTAGAAATGAAATGATAGGACTGGAGTCCCTATCATTCTACTGCAAAGTGGTCGTGTAGGCACCACGGAAAAAAAGCACCCAGCACTCACTGTAAATGAGGTTGGTGTTAGGAACGGCATCCAGCTGCAGAAATCAAGCCAGAATCAGTTCCCATCCCACCCTTGCAAGCAGGGAAAAGCGAACGTAAAATGATGATGAATGATGATTATGATATATATTTGTTATTAAAGGTGACTATTCCAAGGTTTTCCAAATGTTACTGGCTTACCAGTTTTGATAACCCAATAACATTGGCATAACTTCAAAGTAGACACCTTTAATGACTGGTCTTATATTATTCCCGCTAGATACTTCATATGAGTCTTTATTTAACTTGGCGTCCTTGAAATATGTATAATGAAATAAATATAGTTTCCATTTGTTAATATCGTATTTTTACTCCAAATATTTGTTGAGTGCTTTATATCAGTTATAAAAATATTTGCTTGTTGTATCCCAACAATTTAAATAGAACTTTTACATATATATATATATATATATTTTGAGTATATGTTGGTTGTTTACCGACACCTCAGTATGCAGATTGGAGCACTCGACGAAGTACGCAGGTTAGTTTGGTTACTCCAGAGTAATGTAAAATAAAATAATTAAGTCAAATATTTAAAATTTGGCTTCGTTTATTAAAGGTGTACTGCTCTATATATTTCGGTGACAGCCATCATTGGCTGTGACCTCTTCAGGCAGTCCGAATTGGTGTGGTAGAGACGGGTACACTTATTGTTGGGGTGTTTAACTCTGTCAATACTCCGATATGCCCAGTTCCTGGTTGGGTTGTTATTTCTCTGAAGAACTGGAATCATATGATATGGTGGTGATGATGGTGGTGGTGGTGGTAGTGGTGGTGGTGGTGTTGATGATGATGGCGGCTTTTTAGTTTTAGGATGGTTAAATCTTTTAATTTAATACCTGTATGTATAACTTTTCAATTCCAATTACTTGCGCCAAGCTAACTTTGATATGTAAAATTGTGGTAGGGTGCTGTGAATTCTAATTTTCTGGTGTTTGAGGGGGACCCCGCAAGGTCTAAATCTGGCAGTCCTGCGCGAGAAAACCCTTTTCAGTTACCAGGGATGAAATGTAAGTTAGTAATTACGTTGATTAACACTCAGCTATTGTTGTTCACTTTTACAGTTCTGTGAACTAAAGCAACATAAACCCTGAAGAAGGGACTTTTAGGTCCCGAAATAATTGGACAGATAAAAGGACAACAACAAAAAAAAAAAAAGATTACCCGGTAACTTCCTTTTCGTTATCTCACCTTACAGTACATTTTGCATTGTTTAGCCTCCTATCTCTTTCAACGTTAAATATCTAAACTATAATAAAGTAAGAAGTGCAGGACTGGACGGTTTATAATTTTGTATCCCCTTAGTAAAATAAGTTGGATTACTTTGAATAAATAATGAATGAATATTACATAATTTATCTACCAAATTTCGTGGCTGTTCATTAAATATATTTTATTACTTATTTAAAGATTTACTTCTTTAAAATTTTCAAATGTCAACACTTCCGGTTAGCAACTGTTTAAATAAATATTCATATATTTCTGTCACTAATTTTCTTCTAATGCAGTTTATATATAATATCGTCTTTTTTTTAATGTATCATGGATTACGTTACTGATTACATAAAACAGTGTAACGCAGTCTTCGTTCAATTTCTGTGTATATATATACTTGCATATAAAATCAATATACACACTACACATTCTAGCAGAAAAACCACCCAAAGGCATGGTTTTTCTGCTAGTTATATATAATGCTTCAAGCAAACTACAACATTTTATAAACATAAATAGTTATTTGTACAAGTTTCATTGTGTCAGCAATGAAAACTATGTCATCTATAGAGTCACGATTTCTAGAAAGTATTTAGTGAACCATACACTGAGATCAGATCAAGAATTGTTTTACAACTTTTGCGCTTCTTTGAGAGTTTGTTATATCTATTTATAAACTAAATGGGGTGGAGAGATATCATTTAGCCTACGGCTTCAAGCTATAAGCAGAGAAGGATGGACAGAGAAATGAACTCTCTTCTCTGAATGTATGTGAAAATTAATTTTCTTCCCCTTTTCATTTTTATTATTATTATTATTATTATTATGGTCTGAGTTCAAATCCTGCCGAGGTTAACTTTGCCTTTCATCCTTACGGGGTCGATAAAATAAAGTACCAGTCACGCACTGGGGTTGATTTAATCAACTTTCCCCTCCCGCCAAATTACTGGCATTGTGCCTATATAAGAAACCATTATTGTCACTATTTGTACAAATATGCAACTTAACAATATTCTGCATATCCACAATTGACAATGCATTTAATGGTGAAACTGGTATTGTAAATAAATAAATGTTTTGATATTTCACTGAAAAAAATCTCTTCAACATTTTCTACTAAAAGAATCTTTTTCCTTTCTACTATTTGTTTTTATATATATCAACTCATGTGTGTTACTTTTCTACAGTCGATATATATATATAAAAGCCGACCTTCCCCAATTACACCTCTCAAAGGCGATGACACACGACCGTAACCTCTGGCATCACGCAGTAATGCAGAGTACCTGACCCCCCATGGGTACAAGCTGAAGCATATAGACAATATGCCCCCACACCCCCCACTGCAAGGTGGTCGTGGAGGTGCCACGGCAAAAAAGCACCCAGCCCACACTGTAAAGTGGACGTGTAGGCGCCACGAAAAAGCACCCAGCACTCACTGTAAATGAGGTTGGTGTTAGGAAGGGCATCCAGCTGTAGAAATCAAGCCAAATCAGTTCCTGTATGAGCAAGGCATGGTCAGCCGACCAGACACTGCCCACAACAGGACAACCCGTCTAACCCATGCTAGCATGGAAGAACGGACGTAAAACGGTGATGATGATGATGATGATATATATATAGCTGTAAAAAACAGGAGGTTATATCTGTAGTTGATAGAGCACTCGGTCCAGAGTACGAGTTTGGTATAAAGTTAGTTCCACAGCAACTTAGTAAACCATACTCAAGGGCACGTCTCGAGTATGGTTTGCTAATTTGTTGTGGAACAAACTTTTTTTCTCTCTCCCTCTCTCTGTATATATAGGGTTCTTATATATTTGATATATATTTATCCTTATCGAGCCCTCTTTGGATTTTAGTCTTCACATTTATTATTATTACTATATATATATATATATATCATCACCGTTTTATGTTCGTTATTCCACGCTAGCATGGGTCAGACGGGTTATCCTGTTGTGAGCAGTGTCCAGTCGGCTAACCTTGTCTTGCTCAATTCTGGCTTGATTTCTACAGCTGGATGCTCTTCCTAACCCCAACCTCATTTACAGTGAATGCTGGGTGCTTTTTTCCAGGGCATATATATATATATATATATATATATATATATATAAAATAAAGTATGGACCAGTGGTTTACACTTTCAATACGTTTATTTGTTGGTGACGCACGTTTCGCCACTGATCAGCTCACGGTTCGATCTGTATTGAGTATTGATCTAGCCTGACTCTGTAATCCGCAGCTCGTCAGACCCCTTATAATGGTAATGAAAAAATGATTAAATGATTATACATGGCTTATGAGAAAATCTGATGTTCCTATGGTGGCCAGTGAAATTTGTTTTGATTGGTGGGTTAATTCAGACGGATGTTTTTGCCTGTACTATCTGGATATATATATATATATATATATATATATATATATATATATATATATATCATCATCATCATCATTTCATTTTACGTCCGCTTTTCCCTGCTTGCAAGGGTTGGACGGGAACTGATTTTGGCTTGATTTCTACAGCTGGATGCCCTTCCTAACACTAACCTCATTTACAGTGAGTGCTGGGTGCTTTTTTGCCATGGCACCTCCACAACCACTTTGCAGTGGAATGATAGGGACCCCAGTCCCTATCATCTCATTTCTACAGCTGAGTAAACTGGAGCAATGTGAAATAAAGTGTCTTGCTCAAGGAAACAACACATCACCCGGTCTGAGAATTGAACTCACAACCTTTCGATTGCAAGGCCACTGCTCTAACCACTAAGCCATGTGCCTCCATATATATATATATATATATATATATGGAGCACAACAGCCAACTGTACAAACATCCTAGTCTCTCACAAAGTGGTAACACATACCAAATCTACAGGCATTCCATCAAAGTCAACATTGACAAGTTTATCTCCCAACGAAGACAGATTTCAAAAATCAAAAAAAAAAAACCCATCTTGTTGTTAACATGTGTCGGGATATCAACTATTTATTCATTGTCGGAGGTTTTACATGTGAGGAATTTATCAAGGACTACAAGACCTTTCACCCTTAGCAGAAAGGAAATTACTATGTCATTACTCTAGAATCTAGACTCTAATGGAAGGCATGAAAGAGTTAATTCAAAGGCCATGAGAATATATAAGAGGATTCAAATGTTGTGTACAAGAGAGGAGATTACGTTGGTAAAGACATGTGATTCGTATGAAGGATGACAGCTGCCAAAAAAGAAGCAGAACGCTCAAAGTCGATGGAAGCCTTGAAGTGGGAAGACCCAGGAAGACTTGGGATGAGGTGATAAAAGCTAACCTTGCCCAATTGCACCTCTCAAAGGTGATGACACAGGACCGAGATCTCTGGCATTATGCAGTAATACAGAAGACCCAACTTCCCATGGGCACAGGTCGAAGCTGAAGCATATATACAGTATGCCCTGCCCCACTGTCACCCACCTCACCCTTCCACTGTATAGGGGTCATGTAAGTATGACAACAAAAAGTACCCAGTCCACAGTGTAAAGTGATCGTGTAGGTGTCACAACAAAAAGCACCCAGTACTCACTGTAAATGAGATTGGCATTAGGAAGGGCATCTAGCTATAGAAACCAAGTCAAAATCAGTTCAGTATAAGCAAAGCATGGTCACCTGATCTAGCATTGCCCATAACAGGACAACTCGTCTAACCCATTGCTAGCGTGGAAGAATGGATGTAAAATGGTAATGATGATGATATATACATATATACGAAGGATTCAGGACCCCAATGGCTGAGCTCCTGCCATTGCAACAGCTAGATCTAGCTGTTGCAATGGCAGGAGCTCAGCCATTGGGGTCCTGAATCCTTCATATTACCCACTCTACTACCCCAAATATCAAGCACTCTAGTGAGTAATGGTCTAATATAAACACTGTAAAATAAACAGCTTTGTATGATAGAACCAGGAGAGAAAATCTCTTGCAGTGAACCAGAGACTGGTCCATTGGAAAACTTATAACTAACAAATATATTGATCGGTAATTGTGATATAAAATAATTAAATGTAATCAGTTTGACAGCTGTTAAAATATTGTTTATAAAATCTGAAAATGGCCATCCTCAGTTAAAATATTGATTGTTAAAGTGTAAAATGTTACTGATTTTGATTGAGGATTTTCCTAGAAATTATTAATCAAACATTTGGCATGTAAAATTATTTTTAAAATCATTCAGGTCCAAGTTAACAGGTGAACAGTGTGGTTTTCACCCTGGATGCAGTACAGCCAACCAAATATTCATACTGCGGTAGCTCTTTGAGAAATCTTGGGAGGACTGTCAAGAGGTGTATTCTTGCTTTGTAGACCTCAAAAAGACACATGACCCTGTTCTATGGGACCTGCTGTGGAAGATTCTGCAGGAGTATAAGATCGATGGACAGCTTCTATCGCCCTAACGTCTCAATACGAATGCCCGGGTATTTGTGTTCAGATAAATGGTGCTAAATTGAAACCTTTGACATGTGCAGTCGGGTTAGAAGTGGTATCACGACAGGCAGGTCTAGGATCAGTTGGCTGGAACTTGCACACAACATGATGTTACTTAACGTGTTAGAAAATGATCTCCGACATGCACTTGATAGTTTTGCTGCTGAGTGCTGCAAAGACTGAGATACTCCTCTTCTCAAGGAAGCTTGTGCAGTGCACGCTACATGTGAATGGAGTTCCACTGAAGCTGGTGGAATAGTTCAAGTATCTCAGGGCTGTGTTCATGAGTGATGGAAGGCAGGAGGCTGAATTGAGTGCAAGAATTGTAAAAACTGGTGCAGTAATGTACCAGCTTCAGCATTAGGTAATCAGAAGAAGGGAGGTAGGTGTAAAATCAAAATTCGTCATCTTCAATTCGGTATTAGTGCCAACCCTTACCTAAGGTCATGAATCTTGGGTAATGGTTGAAAGAATATGATCGCGAATACAAGCAGCCAAAATGGGTTTCCTCCAAAGTGTCTTTGGAGTAATGTTACTTGATGGAGATCGGAGCATCACTCCAGGTAGAGCCGCTACTTCTCCAAATTGAGAGATCACAGCTCCGATACTATGGGTATGTGGTTAGAATGTCTCAGGAAAGAATCGCTGGACAGATTTTATGGGTAAAACCAACTGGCAGGAGACCCAGGGGTAGACTCCGAGCAAGATGGTTGGATAACATCCCTGAGCTTGGCTGGTCTCGCTTGGGGATGGTTACTTTAGGACAGGACTCGCTGGAAGGAGTGTTTATGGACTCTGCCCCAATAACCCTCTCAGGAATAAGAGGTTTCAGGAGTAAAAAAGACATTTTGTAATTTATCAATTATGTTAAACCATTGTATATATAATTCATATAAAATGTCAATCCTCTGGAAAAGGGATACACAATTATATTATATTGTGTGTATGATATATAACTATATTAAACCATTCTATATATATTGTGTGGGTGAGTATATGATATATAACTATATTAAACCATTCTATATATATTATGTGGGTGTATATATGATATATAACTTACAAATAAAACCTATTTTTAATTAAACAGTGAAATTTCCACAGGGGCAGCTGGTTTATGATCAAAACTAAAGGTGAGTCATCATCTTAACAAGATGATGCAGTATTTCCACAGTCAGCTAATATACAGGTGAGTCATCATCTTAGCAAGATGATGCAGTATTTAATTCTCCGCTCTCAAATGGATGAAAGGAATGTTAAACTTAGCAGGGTTTGATAACCGAGATCATAAAGACTAGAGAAAAAGTTTATTCAATAAGAATTTAATTTATAAAAGTGTATTAACAATAACCATAGCAATTTTAAATAAATTATAATGCTTAATTAAGGTTTCCAAAAGGAACAAATCAATGAAGGAGATTGAAAGAAAAGAAAGAATAGAAAAAATGGGAGAAGACGTGGGCACACTCGACACAAATGTGAGTGATAGCAAGGCTAAGACACAAGAATAGCTAAGCACCTTCACGAGCATCACATCAAAGACTAGATTTTATACCTTTATTTCATCTTAATACCTTTTGTGTTTTTTAAAAATACAACATCTATTTAAAGTCCATGACTAAGTTATTAATATAAAATACTCAACAGTCAGAGAATGTGCGCTTGGACAAGATACTTAACTCGAAATATCTTACATGGGCTCCATAGTGCTTTGTTTACCAGGCTGTGATTGAATCGTCCTATATGTTTGTATTAGAACTCTTAAATATGTATTACTATACAATAGAATAATAATTTAGAAATATTTATCGTCATCTAGTTTTGTAAATAGTGATTTCTTTTGACAAAACAGAAAACAAATTTCCACAGGCAGAGACGGAATCTTTACCCTCAGCATATAGTTGGTACTTTGATCGACACTGGGGGTGTTTGAACTGTGTTGTGTGGAGGGACGTGAGAAAATACTCTAAGGTATTTGATATAGTCTTTCTTGTCTTACATATATTTACGGGGTCGATAAAATAAAGTACCAGTAATACACTGTGGCTTTGAGCCTTAAACAAAGACCATTATTATGAAACTAATGGGCGGTGAATTGGCAGTATCGGTAGAGGGTCGGACGCCATGCTTTCCACCATAGAGTTACGTCCCTTTACGATTTGAGTTCAAATCCCGCCGAGGTTAACTTTGCCTTTCATCCTTACGGGGTCGATAAAATAAAGTACCAGTAATGCACTGGGATAATTGCTGGCCTCGTGCCAAAAAGTAGAAACAATTATTATGAAACTAATAAAATGCAAATTCCGTGTTGTTGTTTTTTTAATAATAAATAAACAGAAGCCAAAAGTGATTTCTCTCTTTTATGCGTTTATATTTGCATTTTATCATCCAAATCCCACCGAGGTTGACTTTGCCTTTCATCCTTAAATACCCCCCCCCCCCCACACACACACACAGCAAATATTGCTGGCCTTGTGCCTAAATCAGACACCATTATATTTGTAATGTTATCTATGTTGATATTTAAAACGCATTTGTAATGTTATTTATATATATATTAAAAACATATTTGTAATGTTATTTATATATATATATATATTAAAAACATATTTGTAATGTTATTTATATATATATATATATATTAAAAACATATTTGTAATGTTATTTATGTCTATATTTAAAACATATCTGTAATGTTGTTTATATATATATATATATATATGTAGGAGGTGAGTTTTATTGTAGTACAATAAAGCAATGCAGATATCGGATAAGATATATATATATATATATATATATATATATATATATATATATATGTATAAATATATATATATATAAATGAAAAGTATAGAAATTGTTGTAGCGATTGTCCATAACATATATATATATATATATATATATATTTAAAACATATTTGTAATGTTATATGTGTATATTTAAAACATATATGTAATGTTATTTATATATATATATTTAAAACATATTTGTAATATTATGTGTATATTTAAAACATATCTGTAATGTTATTTACATATATATATATATATATATTTAAAACATATTTGTAATGTTATATGTGTATATTTAAAACATATCTGTAATGTTATTTATATATATATATATATATATATAAAACATATATGTAATGTTATTTATATATATATATATATTTAAAACATATCTGTAATGTTATTTATATATATATATATATTTAAAACATATTTGTAATATTATATGTGTATATTTAAAACATATATGTAATGTTATTTATATATATATATATTTAAAACATATTTGTAATGTTATTTATATATTTAAAACGTATTTGTAGTGTTATACAGCTGTGAAACAAGGAAGATTAACTACATGTTTATCAACTAAAACCAGAAATACACATGTTGGAATTAATAACTATAAACAATGGTAAAAGGAATTGATGTCCCGTTCGTATTTTAAACCTGCTGAAAATTTAGGGAATAAAATAAATATTTACTTACATCGTATCTCTGGTGGAATAGATATAGCATAGAGAAAGGTATGCAAGTGCCAACCATAGCATGTGTTGAAGGCATTCCGTACTCCAGTTCATATCGAGCTTCCAACTTAATGACTGGGGGCGAAATAGGACGGGGTCTCTTCACGATGTCTTTAGTAGCTTGGCCTAAGTAAAGTGTAATCCACCACATCACTACAACTTTCCGGGAGACGAAAAAATCTAAGTTCCACACGATGAAAGGGAAAAAAGTAGTGTAAAACAATTCGTCGCCCAAAGCGGCACCAAAACTGAACAAGTAGTAGAGAGATTTGTATTGTATTTTGTAAGGGAGTTTGTTCGTTTTCTCGTCTAAATTAGAAGTGCTTTTAATGGGCTTGCCGCCGTTTTGGAAGTTAGATTGGCTCCCCGGATCCATTTCCGTGATTCCTGGTATTTTCGGCCCTTTTAAATTGCGACGGATACAGTTATCACTACTTTCATGTTCATCTGGAACCAACACCCCATTTTGATCATACTGACAGACCTTTCGGGGATCATCTTCATCGCGAAAAACTATTGAAGAATTCTTTAATCCCGATTGAGAATACATAGTGCTGGATGATGTCGTTTTTGCGGAATTTTCGTTGTAGGACAATCCACAAAGACGTTGAAACCGAGCAACTAGATATGGGTCATCAAGATATAAAATAATACTGTGTAACATATCCATTATTTACAGAAATCACCACTCCTTCAGAAAACTTGTTTGATGTAAAGATATGCTATCTACAAGAGAAACTCTCGACCATTAAACCGATCACTGTGTTAAGATTATTATATAATAGATATTAAACACTTGTCTCGCATTCTAGAGAGAGAGAGGTCAAATATCTAAAGTTGTTTATGGAAATCTCTAAGTAGTGTTATTCAGCTGTGAGATCTTACAATAAACTAAATAGTTCGTTATGACAACATACAGCCAATGCTGGCTTTTCGTTCTTCTTTTCTCTTTCTTCTTGCTTGATAGAAACTCGTAGTAATTAACGGATAAACAGTGTGTACATCGGGAAATATATATATATATAAGAAACAATTGATTAATTTATATATATATATAGGTTGTTATATATGGCTGGTATTGTAAGCTAATGAACTGAATCTCCTCCATGCCTGGTGAAATGCGCCGTTGTTGTGAGGCGAAAGCCAGCTGAGAACACATGACATAATAGAGTCATGATGTTACTGTAAGTGACACAGCTTTGGATTTACGGTGTCACCTAATAAACCGTCTCCTCTTTAAAATACACCTACTCACCTAGACTTTAATCTGATCAGCAGGTTTAGCCTTTGTTTATTATTAATAGTAGTAGTCCTAACTTTCACAAGATACTACACAAAATATTAAAAATAAGTACGTAGTCCAGAATTTTTTTTTTTCTTTTGTGAATGGTGTGTTATTTAAAAGATATCGGGGAAACTTAGGAGTTATTTTAATATATTAACATATTAGCCAAGTTATTAATAAAAAGTTATGATATTATTTTTATCCTGCCGAGGTTAGCTTTGCCTCATCTTTCCGGAGGTCGATAAAATAAAGTACCAGTAATTCACTCGGATCGATTTAATCGACTTTCCTCTTTTCCCAAAAATTGTTGACCTTGTGCCTAAATCAAAAACCAATATTATTATTATTAATAGAGTATTATTATTATTTACGGGGTCGATAAAATAAAGTACCAGTAATGCACTGGATAATTGCTGGTCTTGTGTCTAAAGTAGAAACAATTATTATTATAATTAATAACATTATTAATTAATGTACACCCATCATATGACGGATAATTTTAGGAGTATATATTTGCCCCAGTAGGTAATACTCAGTAATTAAAATCATACATTAATAAGAATTAACACGTATATATATATTTTATATATATATTTATTAAAATAACAGATTAAAGTTTAAGCAAATTTATTATTATTACTATTATATATATATATATATATATATATATATATATATATATATTTTATATATATATATATGTGTGTATATAAAATATATATATAAAATATATATATAAATATATAAATATATATATATATATATATATATATATATATATATATATATATATATATATATATAAATATATATATATATATATTCTGATGAATGAAAGCAATTTTGGTTGCTTTCAAGAAACCACTGGTAAATGAAATAATTATCTTATGTTGTTTATTACATAACTATATTTATATATATATATAAATATATATATATATATATATATATATATATATATATATATATATATATATATATATGATGATGATGATGATGATATATATATATATATATATATATATAAAATTGTTTTATAAATAGTGACATACCCAGGAATCAGATCTTAACAGTTCAGGTTCCGTTTATATATATATATATATATATATATATATATATATATATATATATATATATATATATATATATATATATATAAACGGAACCTGAACTGTTGAGATCTGATTCTAGGATATGTAACTATTTATAAAACAATTTTTTTATTTTATCTAATGAGAGTGTACCAAAGTTTTGGTACCCTTGAAATATATATAATAGAATAAATATGGTTTTATAAATATAGTTTCCATTTATTAATATCATTGATATATATTTGGCTAAAACGATTCAAACATTATAAAATATAGTATTAAATTAAAGAAAGCAGTTATTTGAGAAAAAGAGAAGAAAGGAAATTGAGGAAAGCAACGTGTATTTTCAAAAACGTTTATTCCATTCGTCTCAAAGAAGGGAGAATGAAAAGAAAATCTAGCTTCCTTCAAAAACTGTTAGCAGACGACACGTGTGTGTGTGTGTGTTATTGAACGAAACTTCTTCTTCTTCTTCTTCTTAACCACACATTCACCACCACCACACACCAACACCACCACCAATGCCACCACCCACCACCACCACCACAACACACACCACCCACCACCATTTCCAGAACCACCAGCAGCACCACCACCACCACCACTACCACTACCACCACCACTACTACCACCATCACCAGCACCAGCACCAACACCACCACCACCACCACCACCACTATAATATCACCTGATGTTGTTTTTTATTAAACAACTAAATTTGCCCGTCAACCATCAAGTAGATGGATGAATCTATATATGAGAACTAAACAAGTAAAACCGAAAACTGCCATCAAAACTGATATCAGACCAATCCTTTATCTCTTGTTAGCAATCTCTACTATTGATGGACTTTGGATTCTGTACAGAAAATACATCTATCAACTTGACAAACTCTACACACTTAACGTGCTTTTAGATTGGTGTCAATTGGCAAGACTTGGTCCTCAAACTTGAAATATTGGACAGACCTGGGATCACAAAATTTGAGGCAATCATCAGGATGTGGAATTTCAAGTTGATGAACCTTCATATGGCATTTTAATCCAGAAGTTGTCTTACATGGTATGATATAGTATAGTCCCATAACTCCTGATAGAGTTGTAAGGGCGCTATATTGACAAAGAGCGTTTCTTGAGTATTTTAAGCTTGACGGAGCCCATCCCTCTCCAGGACTGAGTATAGCAGATTTCTTCTTCGAGAGAGAGGAAGAATCGACCATAGTACTAGATTGATACTTTTTTTATTGACCTCGAAAGGATAAAAGGCAAAGTTGACCTTGGCGGGATTTGAACTCAGAAATCAGAGAGCTAGAATGAATACTGTAAAGTATTCTAGTTCTAACAACTCTGCCAATTTGCTGCCCATTTCTTACGTATTTTGATACAAATTGGAAAAATAGTCACATCTGGAGGTGCTGGAAGATTTGCAACATAGTCTACCTGTCATCTGTTCATGTGTTTTCATATGGTTTACAAAACTGGCTTTAGAGAGAAGGACATGGTGAAGAAATCACAATTCCAATAATCAGCATCTCACATATTCTTAGACCTGCTTTAGCTTTGTTTTTGTTTTGTTTTGTTGTTGTTTTTTGGCTTCATCCAACAGTTGACTCCCTGATTTAATTGCCCTTCTCCATGTATTACAATCAAGGGCTTGTTTCTCCCATTGATTTATATCTAAATCCAGACTTTTTATATTTTCCTTAACCCTTTAGCATTTAAACCGGCCATATCCGGCCAGAATTTTCTCACCTCTTTCTGTTCAAACCAGCCATAACTGGCTGTTCATACTTATGTTAAGGTATTGTTCTCAAAATAAATACTATCAAAATCTTGTAGATTCAATATTATGTGAGATAATTATGTGGTAATTATGTAAATGCTAAAGGGTTAATATAATCTCATAGATTCAATATTATGTGAGGTAAAGCCTTTACCATGAAAATACAATAGTATATATAGAGTAATGTAAATGTTATGTGAGATATTATGTGAGGTAAAGCCTTTACCATGAAAATACAATAGTATATATAGAGCAATGTGAATACTAAAGAGTTAATATAATCTTTGTACCTTTTCTGATCTTTTTCCTGGTTCAAGTTCACCATAAAAGATTCCCTTTGGAAGCCATACATCATTCATGCAAACAAGATGTCCTACTCAGTGCATTAATACCTAAGAACTGCCAAAGTCACTTAAGGTGGGATCATTCAAATATCTTGAAATACCACAGGTGAGAGAGTGTTCCATGCTTCACACCCATAAAAGAAAACTGTTGTATGGGTGTGAACATACATACATACACATACACATACATACATTCGTACATACAGACACATATACATACACATACATGCATTCATACATATATACATGCATACATATATATATATATATAGTTTTCGATTCAGTGAACTCTACTGGATATAATACATAAAATGACTAGGAAAAAACTAATTTCTGCATGACTAATTACGAGGGTGGGTATGGGAGGTCATACAGGTAACCTAATAACCTAGAATTTGCATAGATTTACACAAAGGAATTTGTGATATGTATTGTAGTTAAAGTCATACCCCCCCCCCCCTCTCTCACTCTCTCTTTCATCATCATCATTTTACGTCCCCTTTTCCCTGCTTGCAAGGGCGGGGTGGGTCCTATTCAGCACAGCATCTCTCCACTTGTCACAGTCCCTTGTCATCTCCTCTGTGAGCTTCAGCGATCTGAGGTCAGCTCTCACCACCTCCGCCCATGTTTTTCGTGGTCTTCCTCTACTCCGTCTCCCTTCTACTGGCATTTCTTGAACTTCTTTACCCAGCGGTCATCCTCCATGCGCATCACATGGCCATACCATCGCAGTCTTCTCTCCCGCACACTACAACTTATATATATATATATATATATATATATATATTATATTATATATATATATATATATATATATATATATATTATATTATATATATATATATATATTATATTATATATATATATATATATATAATATAAGATCAAAAGATGGTTAAAAGAGTTCCATGTATTTTAATATGCGCATTTCAAAAACAAATATCATCATGCGATGACATTTGCGTTTTCGTCAAATAAAATAGGGAGACATGATATGAAGGTTAAAAAACACTTGTGATTAGTGCAGTTTTAAATATATATATATATATATATATATATATATATATATATATAGAGAGAGAGAGAGAGAGAGAGAGAGAGAGAGAGAGAGAGAGAGAGAGACAAAGAGAAAGAGAGATATATATATAGATATATAGTATGTGGTGGAGACACCACTAATTGTGGGAGTACTCAATACATGGAGAGATACAGAGTGGGTATAGAGATATATAAAATACCAAATGTGGCACCAGGCAGTTTCGGCTTGTGACAAACAAACCAAAACCACCAGGTGCTGTGGTCAGGATTTTACACCTCTCTCTCTCTATATATATATATATACAATATATTAACAAATGGAAACTATATTTATAAAACCATATTTATTTTATTATACATATTTCAAGGGCCACCAAGGCAAATTATGGTGCGCTTTCATCAGATAAAATACAATACAGATTAATTTTATAAATAAATATTGACATACCCTGGAAAAAAGACAACCTTAACGATTGGAGCTTCCTGGGGTATGTCAATATTTATTTATAAAACTAATCTGTATTGTATTTTATCTGATGAAAGCGCATCATAATTTGCCTTGGTGGCCCTCGAAATATGTATAATAAAATAAATATGGTTTTATAAATATAGTTTCCATTTGTTAATATATTGTATATTTACTCCAATAATTTGTTGAGTGCTTTAGATCAGTTATAAAAATATTTTTAAGCTTGTTGTATCCCAACAAATTAAATATAACCTCTGTATATATATATATATGCATATACACTGTAAATGTGGTTGGTGTTAGGAAGGGCATCCAACTGTAGAAAACCTGCCAGACAGTCCTATGCGAGCAAGACAATCACTCTTGCCTCAAGTGGGACTACCCCCGTCCAAACCCATGCAAGCATGGAACACGGACGTTAAACGATGATGATGATGATGATGATATATATATTGTGGATAAATCCAGGATCGGATATATCTGCAAAAAAGGAGCGAAATTGCCGGCAGTCGGGACTAGAGGAATTTTGGTAAAGTTTATATGCATATTTTCTTCTAACTTATATTTTAGACCTAACTCCGTTTAGTTGATTATTTGTCAAGTCAATTTCTACGGGCTTAAAAGGAATGACTAAATAAATTTTATCCGGCTGTTCCTCGCGGAAAATAGTCTGTATCATTTGTCTATTATTTCTTCTAAGTACATTTTAAACTTATAGCCTCGTTTAAATGATTATTTATGTGGTTGATTTCTACGGAGAGGAAAGACTGTATATATTTTATCTAATAATTCTTCAAACTTGCAATTTTATATAGATATATAAAGGATATGCGACGGCTGGAGAGAAATGAGGCAAGCATGCTCCATTGGATGTGCGTGAACAACCCACCATGAATGTGTTGAGAGAGAAACTGTGTCTGAGAGGGATAGAATGTAGTGTACGGGAGAGGAGACTGAGGTGGTATGGACATGTGATGCGCATGGAGGATGACCGATGGGTGAAGAAGTGCCAGGAAATGCCAGTTGAAGGAAGACGTGGTAGAGGTAGACCACGAAAAACATGGGCGGAGGTGGTGAGAACAGACCTCAGATCATTGGAGATGACGAAGGACCATGACGAGTGGAGAGATGCTGTGCTGAATAAGACCCGTCCCACCCTTGCGAGCAGGGAAGTGCGGACGTAAAATGATGATGATGATGATGATGATATATAACATGAATGGACCTGTTATTTTTCTCTAAAAACATTTTTGCTGATTCCATCTTGCCCATCCCTTCAATCTATCTACTTTCTCATTCTTTCTTCTGATGAAGGACTAGCGTCCGAAACGTTAAGACCCTCTTCCTGCTATTTCAAGCGTTAACCTAATATATTCCTTTCATATACTGTACTGATTGTGTTGTTATTTCTGTTTACCTTTTACATACATATGTATATATATATACATATATATATATATATATGCATATGTATATATACATATATATATCATCACTGTTTAACATCTATTTTTCATTCTTGCATAGTTTAGACAGATTGTTTTGAGGCTAAATTAATCAGGTGACCTTGTTTTGTTTTTTAAAGTTAATTTATTCACCGTAAACAAGTCAATAGACACTAAAAGAGAATTTTATAGGTGAGATGTGTGAGGGAAGAAGCAATCAGAATAGAATTTGTGAATCTATTTAGGAAATTCAACAGTAAACGGATGAGACCTAGCAGTTAATTTGGTGCTCCATTTAAAGTCAAAAGATGAGGAACAGAAATATTCCTTTTTCGTATCTTCCATTTTTGGCTTGGTTTCTATAGCTGGATGCCCTTCTAACACCAACCACTTTACAGCATGTACTAAGAGCATTTTATCCTGACTCTGGCACTACCACACACAATATATATCTTCATCATCATCACTGTTTTACGTCCATTCGTCCACGCTAGCATGGGTTAGACGGGTTGTCCTGTTGTGGGCATTGCCAGGTCAGGTGACCATGTCTTGCTCATACAGAACTAATTTTGGCTTTATTTCTACAGCCAGATGCCCTTCCTAACGCCAACCTCATTTACAGTGAGTACTGGGTGCTTTTTACCGTGGCACCTACACGACCATTCTACAAAACCAGCCAAACTTATGGATGTTATCCAACTATCTTGCTTGGGGTCTACCCCTGGGTCTCCTGCCCTATGATTAAAATAATGATAAAACTGATAATTGATAAAATAAAAGATAAATAAAAACTAAATCAATACACTTCTGTATACAATAGAACTAATATAAAATTGATAAAAATGGTGTTACGAAATTATATACTTTATAATGAGCAGATATCAACTTATCTTTTCATACTTTGGTCACACCTGATGCAGTATTTAAAGAATTAACTGAACTAGTTCAGCCCTTTTGACACCAATTCCTTGGGAAACAATCCTGGTTCTATAACACAAGCATTCTCTTGTTTTAAAGTGTATATATTTATCCCCCTTCCATACATAAGTACACGTGTATATCACGACTCATACACTGTTCACTTCCCTGACATTTGTACATTATTCTATGTACTATACATGTACCTTTGATGAGTTGTAGTGCACCTGAGCACTGTACACAATAATTTCATTATTATTATTATTATCGGTGGATTGGCAGTATCAGTAGAGGGTCGCACACCATGCTTTGCAGCATAGAGTTACGGCCCTTTATTATCTGAGTTCAAATCCCGCCGAGGTTAACTTTGCCTTTCATCCTTACGGGGTCGATAAAATAAAGTACCAGTAATGCACTGGGGTAATTGCTGGCCTTGTGCCAAATGTAGAATCAATTATCATTATTATAATAATGCTGCTTTTAGTCATGATGCAAAATAAGTTTAGTCATTTAAAAAGTTATTTTATTTTATTTATAATTCATCTGAATTCTTGAATATCGTCAAAATTACTTGAAATATTAGGAAGGGCACAAAAATATGGAAACCATGTCAAAATATGGGACATATGAGTAAGACATGGTTATATGATCATATCTTGTTTTGGACTGTGATAACATGTCCAGCATAGAAAACGGATGTAAAATGATGATGAAGATGATGGTGATGATGGTGGTGATGATGGTGATGATGGTGGTGATGATGGTGGTGATGATGGCGGTAGTGATGATGATGATGGTGGTGGTGATGGTGGTGGTGATGATGGTGATGGTGATGATGATGGTGGCGATGGCGGTAGTGATGATGATGATGGTGGTGGTGATGGTGATGATGGTGGTGGTGGTGATGACTTAACCCTTTGGTGACTGTATTTCTAATGACCTATACTCTATTTAAGTTAATTAACAAATAATTTTGAAGGTTTTTCTAAAATTATTAATCATTTCATTCGTAATATAGTAACTTAACATGTAGGTGTCACGAGACAAAAAGCATCCAACCCATACTTTAGTAATGTGGTTGTGTAGGTGCCACCACAAAAAGCACCCAACCCATACTTTAGTAAAGTGGTTGTGTAGGTGCCACAACAAAAAGCACCCAACCCATACTTTAGTAAAGTGGTTGTGTAGGTGTCACGACAAAAAGCACCCAACCCATACTTTAGTAAAGTGGTTGTGTAGGTGCCACCACAAAAAGCACCCAACCCATACTTTAGTAATGTGGTTGTGTAGGTGTCACGACAAAAAGCACCCAACCCATACTTTAGTAATGTGGTTGTGTAGGTGTCACGACAAAAATAACCGAGCCCACACTGTAAAGTGGTCATGTAGGTGTCATGACAAAAAAGCACTCAGTACACTCTGTATACACTGTAAGGTGGCCATGTAAGGGTCACAACAAAAAGCATCCAGCATACACAACTACGATAATGATGACCGTGATGATGATGATTGTTTAGGTAGGGGTTTGCTAGAGAGGGTGCTATTGTACTAGCTTAGTACATTGGTCTTCTAACCCCAAAATAAAATAAAATAAATAAATAAATAAATCTATGAACGATTAATAACTGATAACATTATTGATAATATTGATTATATTGACAGATTTCTTCGTTTACGACAGATAAACTGGGAGCATTGTTTTTTTGTGAAACAATGAAATCATTTCATCGTAAAAATCAAAGTTGAAGTTTTTTTTTCAAACTATTTATTTTATAATGATGATGGTGGTGGTAGTGGTAGTGGTGGGTGATTGTGGTGGTGGTAGTGGTTAGTGGTGGTAGTGGTGGGTGGTTGTGGTGGTAGTGGTGGTAGTGGTGGTGGTGGTGGTGGTGGTAGTGGTGGTAGTAGTGGGTGGTTGTGGTGGTGGTGGTCTTGATAGGGTGATTAGGATTATATATATATATAGTGACTGACATATATACATACATAAATATCTAGTGATATAAACCTAATTTTTTCTTTGAGCTTATTTTGGGAGACGACACATGTTCCAGATTATCTCAACCATGACATCTATAACTTTGAATATACATGTATAAATGTGTGTATATATATATATATACATATATATATATAATATATTATATATATATAATATATAAATATATATATATATATATATACATATATATATATAATATATTATATATATATAATATATAAATATATATATATATAATATATGATATATTATAATATATAATATATTATAATATATAATATATAATATATAAATATATATATATATAATATATGATATATTATAATATATAATATATAATATATTATAATATATAATATATAATATATTATAATATATAATATATTATAATATATAATATATTATAATATATAACATATAATAATATATAATATATAATATATTATAATATATAATCTATAATATATTATATATATATAATATATAATATATTATGATATATAATATATTATATATATATAATATATAATATATTATAATATATAATATATTATGATATATAATATATTATATATATAACAGGAGGCCGGACTGGTGAAATTACCAGGTCTCCTGTTATTTTAATCAAACTAATATTTAACTCCGTTCCCGCACCACCTACAGGATTAAATATTAATGATGGATGAGTTGCATAACGTAGAGTGCTTCTGCTACTATTACAGCATGGTTAACTAAACGGAATGACCAGTTCTATACGTTGGTGAATCCCTAAATATATATATATATATATATATATACACACACAAGCACACAAAAAAATATTGACCCCCACCCACCTCTGTGCACATTTAATGTCACTGTATATTCATTTACCATTAAATTTCAAGACACGACAAGACCCCAATGGAAGCCCCAGCACTGGGATTTCTGTGCAAGACATTTCTATAAGTGTGGTTCATACAGTTATCAAACCACATTCATTAAACTTAGACTAAATTATCTAACTGGACTATTTTTTTTTCTATTTTTAAAAATTTATTAAAAAAATTTTTTTTTTTCCAAAATTTTCATTACAAGTTTGGTGATTCAGATGGATCAGTTAGAGACGGTTGCTTCTGACAGGACCCACTGGAAGGAGTGTTTGAGGATCTTGCCCCCACGACCCTCTCAGGAATAAGTGGGCGAAAAAGAAATTAACAGGTCCATCAAGGAAATTAATTATTTGCTTTACAAGTAATCTCCCTTTAATCACGATTTCATCATTTAGAATCAAAACCGTTCAATCTGGGAATTGGGTGCATACTGTCACATCTCTTGTTCATTATCCCATGAAGAGGGTTGACATGTGCGGTTGGGCTGTAAGCGGTATCACGACTGGAATTTGCAGCCGACATGGTGTTACTTAACTTGACAGAAGGTGATCTCTGACTTGCACTCGATAGGTTTCATGCCAAGTACTGCATGGACGAAATGAAAATCAGTGCTGCCAAAACTGAGATAATTGTCCTCTCAAGGAAGCCTGCGCAGTGCACGCTACATGTGAATGGAGTTCTACTGAAGCAAGTGGAGAAGTTCAAGTACTTCACAAGTGATGGAAGGCAGGAGGCTGAATTAAGTGCAAGAATTGCAAAAACTGGTGCCGTAATGCTCCAACTTCAGCATTCAGTAATTAGAAAAAGGGAGGTAAGCGTAAAATCCAAACTCGCCATCTTCAATTCGGTATTAGAGCCAACCCTTACTTATGGTAATGACCGAAAGAATACAAACGGCTGAAATAAGAGTCCTCTGAAGAGTCTTTGGAGTAATGTGACTCGATAAAGTATGTAGCTTGGAGATCAGAGTCGCTAGGAAGGACACCTAGCTACAGAGACCATACCAGGCATGGTTCACTGACTTCACTTCACTTCACTTGAATCTCTCAAGAATTAAACCATAAAATTATATACAAATCTCAAAAAATCTGTTTAATGGTTCTAAATATATGGTGGTCTGTGGGCTGGGTCAGATTTAATAGAGGGCAGTTGTCTCAGGCCCCTGCAGTGTGTGGGGGGGTTCCACCAGTGACAACCGTAGCAATTTATTTGTGCCTCCAGCTGGGCTTTTTAGTTTTAGGGTTGTTAAAATTTTTTAATTTAATACCTGTATGTATAACTTTTCAATTCCAATTATTTGCACCAAGCTGACTTTGATATATAAAATTGGTGGGTTTGTTGTGCATGAGGGGACCCCTAAACCTGAAACATAGAAAATGTGATAAACTTACAATGTAAATGGCAATAAGGGAAGGAAAAGTAAGGGGGAAGGAACAACAGACACTAAACCACAGTCGGAGTTTTTTTATTATTAAAAAAAAAAAGAACAAAGACAATTCGTTTTATTTTTTTAAAAAACTTTATTTGTTTCTTTAATGTGATGATTGCAACATAGTGTTGTTAATATATCACAACACAGTGTTGATAACATGTCACACCATAGTGTTGTATCACAACAGTGTTGCTAACACGTCACAACATTGTGTCGCTAATACGTCACAGTATAACGTCGCTAACATGTCACAACATAATGTCGCCAACATGTCACAACATAATGTCGCCAACATGTCACAACATAATGTCGCCAACATGTCACAACATAATGTCGCCAACATGTCACAACATAATGTCGCCAACATGTCACAACATAATGTCGCCAACATGTCACAACATAATGTTGCCGTGTCACAACAAAACGTCGCTAACATGTCACAACATAATGTCGCCAACGTGTCACAACATAATGTCGCCAACGTGTCACAACATAATGTTGCCAACGTGTCACAACATAATGTCGCCAACGTGTCACAACATAATGTCGCCAACGTGTCACAACATAATGTTGCCGTGTCACAACAAAACGTCGCTAACATGTCACAACATTATGTTGATAACAAAATATTTAACTGAAGAGGATAGACAAAAGCGTTTTCATCTAAAATTAATTCGTTCTCAAAATATGATTGTTGCGTATTTGTTTACTTTTATTCCTTAAGTATATAATAATATTTTATTTACAAGTAGTAAGCAGTCTGTGATTGCTTTACCTAGAAATGACAGCCAAAAACTAATTTGGCAATATTTGATGGGGTTTTGTTTTCGTTTTATATAAGAGCAGCAGTCAAAAAAATTTTTTACATTGTGTTGTTTAGTTTTCAGAATATACATCTTTGATCTGCATCTTGAAGTAATTATTGAACATGATAAGACATAAAAAAAATAAAAATAAAAAAGCCCCCAAAATCAAACCCTTTAGCTCTTGATTGATTTTGAATTTAAAACTTCCCCACCCCCATCACCATGATTACTTGTTTTATGAACAGGCTAAATATCTCGAGTAAATTTGAATACAATAACTTAACTCTTTAGTGATTTAGAAGAAAATATCTTAACCCTTTAACATTTACATTACTCAATTTATTTCACACAATATCAAATCTATGAGATTTTGATACTATTTATTTTGAGAACAATACCTTAACATCAGTATGAGTGGCCAGTTACGGCCAGTTTGAACAGAATGAAGTGAAAGAATTCTGGCTGGATATGGCCAGTTTAAATGCTAAAGGGTTAAAATAGGTTTCTTAATTCAAGTGAATGTCGAGACACTGCATCCTTTAAGGCCTCCATGCTTCCCGAGATCCGCCAACAGAACAGCTAACACATACACACATGTACTTCCCTGACATTTGTGTATTATTCTATGTACTATATTGACGAGTTGTAGTGCACCTGAGCACTTTACACAATAATTTCATTATTATTATTATTATTTTAATATCATCTTTATGTGATTATAAAATCGTTGTGAAAATTTGCAATAAACTAAAGACTTCAGTTTTTTTAATACAAACATAGTCATAGTGCTGTTGTGTACTTTTCAAGAATGTCTTGCTAATGTGGCTTCATGTGGTACAGGATGTTAAGAGTTAATGTGATGTAGTCAGTGTTCTTTTGTACTTTTCAAGAATCTCTTGCTAATGTGGTTTCATGTGGTACAGGATGTTAAGAGTTAATGTGATGTAGTCAGTGTTGTTTTGTACTTTTCAAGAATGTCTTGCTAATGTGGCTTCATGTGGTACAGGTTGTTAAGAGTTAATGTGATGTAGTCATAGTGTTTTGTACTTTTCAAGAATGTCTTGCTAATGTGGCTTCATGTGGTACAGGATGTTAAGAGTTAATGTGATGTAGTCATAGTGTTATTTTGTACTTTTCAACAATGTCTTGCTCATGTGGTTTCATGTGGTACAGGATGTTAAGAGTTAATGTGATGTAGTCATAGTGTTTTGTACTTTTCAACAATGTCTTGCTACTGTGGTTTCATGTGGTACAGGATGTTAAGAGTTAATGTGATGTAGTCATAGTGTTTTGTACTTTTCAACAATGTATTGCTAATGTGACTTCATGTGGTACAGGATGTTAAGAGTTAAACCCGAGTTAAATGATTTGGAGTTTATAAAAAACTTGAAAGGGTTTGCAGTAATGTTCTACAGAAGATTGTATAGAATGTAATTTAGTAGAGAAACCAATAACATCTGTATGTAAATGTATGTATGACCTTCCAAGTTCTAAAAACTGAGAGAGACTTATGAAACACTAACCTATTTAAATATTACAATTTATTACGATTATATAATTAAAATTATAATTTAAAAAAAAAGATATTTAAAATATGCATATAAAGATTTAAAAAAAAAATGCATTTACAATGTGTTAGAATAAGTACACCATATCGCTGCTTGACATAAGAGGCGTAACAAACATTGCTCCCAGTACTTGACAGGCACTTTACAGAAAGATTTAGAAAAGCAAAGAGTTGTTTCTATTGTAGGCACAAGATTAGACATTTTGAAGGAAGGGTTTGTTAAATTGACCCCCAGTACAATGAAGAAAGGCAAAGTAGATCTTGTTGGAATTTGAATTCAGAACATAAAGAGCAAGAACCACCACTACCACTACTACTACTACCACCACCACTACTACTACTATGACTACTACAAGGCATTTTGTTAGCTGCTCTACCAATTCCATGAATCCAACAAGGTAGAGTGTACTTTGATGAAACATTCAAATGACTTTTTAATAATCAATAAAATATTGATTTATCCAGAAAGATCATTGATAATAGCTGGGATTTAAATAACTGATTTTCAAACTTATTATATAAATCAAATACTTTATTCCATGTGGTCAAATGTTAGAATTGTTTCATTTCTTTGATAAAAAATATTTTTAAAAAGCCAGAATTATACACGTTTTCTTAGAATTTCAATAAAATGTAAGGCAATTTAGATTTTTCCCTTTCAAAAAGGTGCATGATTAAAACAACAACAACACAAGAATGAAATCTGTATTGAATGTTTGACAGTTTGATCCTACCATTTACAGGATATGATTGAATTATTACAGCCCCCACTAATGATTGTGGAGGTGTGTGACCTAGTGGTGAGGGTGTTGGACTTACAATCGTGATGTTGTGGGTTCGATTCCTGGGCTGAGTTGTGTGTTGTATTCTGGAGCAAAACACTTCAAGTCACGTTGCTCCAGTATACTCAGCTAAAAATGAATACCAGCAATAGCTGGGGAGTTTAACCCTGTGATGGACTGGCGTCCTGTCCAGAGAGAAGTCTTGTACTTTCAGTCGCTCCACATCATAAAACTGGGATAAGCACTGGCTTAATGAGCCTTCTGGCTTAAGACAGACTTTAGACTAACGATTGAGAATGATTTGGTAGCATACATGATGATTTCATTAATAGTTTTATGATTTATCCAGAGCAGACACTCTCTCTCTCTCAATCTTTTCATTCTTGACCCAGCAAAAAGTGCAGGATATGACAACTAGAGAGAGGTGGGGGGTCACTGCACCACCACTGAACAGATACATTTTCTATTGACCCCTGATAACGATGAAGAGCAAAGTATAACTTCAGTAGGATTTGAACACACAGTACAGATAACTGCAGCAATTTTTATCCAATATTCAAACAATTCTACCAAATTAACTGCCATGAATAGGATTAATGCTAGCAAAACCACAAGTTTATAATTCTTTCATGTTTCGTTGCAGTCTACTAAGAGTTATATATATATATATAGAGAGAGAGAATTAGTACATCTACCAACATATGTATACAGATGTACACTCATGCTAGCAAATATATAAGTTATGTCTTAGTACCTATGTGGTTCTATGCAGGGGGACGCAGAACAATTATATGAAAGACGTAAAATAAGAAAATTAAAAAAAATTAAAAATCAACTTACTTACTAAAATTTTCACTCAGGAGTGAAAATTTTAGTAAGTAGTTGATTTTTAATTTTTAAAAATTTTCTTATTTTACGTCTTTCATATATATATATATATATATATATATATATATTCGTTTAACGTCTATCTTCCATGCTAGCATGGGTTTTTATATATATATATATATACAATTAGGAGATGAAGCCAGTTAAATAGAACAGACATAGCTTCGGTCATTTCCTCACTCACTCTATGGGAAACTAAGTTTGTATTATCAAAATTTGAACTCGGATGGCCAGAGAGGACACTTTTGTTAAACAGCGAGGGAAATGGCTATATATATATGCAGGTTTTTGATTATGTGTGTCTGCCTAAAACTCAGAAAGTAGCGGACTGACCCCCTCAAAATTACAAATACATATTCACAAGACCGTTGGGCAGGTTATGGTAACATAATTTTTACTTTGTAAAGCAAATAATTCATTTAAATTCAATTTTTCTTATTTTCTTATGAATATTGAAAGAAGGAAAGAAGTGTGCAGATGATAATTATAATAATTTGAAATATTGGAGAATATTATATAAATGGAATGATTGTAGGACAGTTTATTAGTGGTTAGTGTAGTTATGGTAGATAGAGCAAGAGTGTGTGTCGGAGTGAGTGTGTGAATGAATGTGTATGTGAGTGAATGTGTGTGTGTGAGTAAGTATGTATATTAGTGAGTATGTATGTGAGTGAGTATGTATGTGAGTGAATGTGTGTGTGTGTGAATGAGTGTGTATGTATATGAGTGTGTGAGTGCATGTGAGAGTATGTATGTAAGTGTATATGTGAGTGTGTGAGTGAACGTGAGATTCTAAAAGTAAAAAATTTTAGGGGCCTCGTCCACAGTAGCTTTTCAAATACTATTTTTACTTAGAAAAGTTTCTCTGCTTAAAAACAGAAATTATTTTTTTGTGAAGGCACAAGTCAATAGAAAGATTTCTAAAAAGATTTAAACATTTTTTTTTTATAATAAAATTGTAATAAAAGTTTATCTTGCATATTCATATTCAAATAGAAATGTCAATATTTTTATGTTAATGACTATGTATTAAATAGAAAAGGAAATAAGAGAATTCGATTGATGAATTAGGAAAAAAAAAAAGACGAATAGAAGTGGGCATTTTAAAATATTCTTTGTTATTATTCTTGCTAAATATAGGAAATAGTAAATGTGGAATGAAAAAAATTTCAGGGTTTTTTTTTTTTTTAATATTATCAATCAGTATAAAAATAATATAAAAAAGTTTGAGATTGAATATAAAATTTCAATATAGCTCCAGCTTGGCAAAAATGTTGGCCTTTTTAGTTTATATTTCTTTGGAAGTTGAATAATTCACAATATAGAATCATCTTCTTCCTTCGTTTCCTCCTCCCACCCCAGATTGCTATGCTCAGAACCATGTTACATTGAAAAAGATATATATAATATATATATATATATATATGGTATGTATATAATATATATATATATATATATATATATATATATATATATATATATATATAACAAAGGAATTGTGGTAAGGAACCAGATGGACCATAACGCACCAGAGTACTCAATACTTAGGGTAGTAGAGTGGGAAATAGGAAAAAGTATGACCCCGACGGCAGAGCTCAAGCCGTTTCGACGGCTATTTCTGAACTCCAGAAATAGCCGTCAAAACGGCTTGAGCTCTGCCGTCGGGGTAATACTTTTTTCTATATATATATATATATATATATGGTATGTATATATATGGTATGTATATATATGGTATGTATATATATAGTATGTATATATATATATATGTATATATGGTATGTGTATATATATATATATATATATATATATATATATGTATATATGGTATGTGTATATATATATATATATATATGTGGTATGTGTGTGTGTGTGTAACTAACATTTTAAAAGATGGGAATTACAAGTTTTAGATGTTTCTGTATTAATGAGACTAATACTAAAATATAATCTTGGACAGTTTCTGAAATAAGAGAAAAGATAAATACCGCTTTACTCAAAATGTTCCGTCTCTTGTTTAGCTCTCATTTCATTTTACTTCTCTTCAAAAATATTCAAGAAAAATATCAAGCATTGCTATTTCTTATTGTAAATTGTCTCTTTTACCACAACTTTTACTTGGTTTTGTTCTCATCAGAAAACTAGATATGTAAATTATATTTGTCAGATGTGGTATAAAAATACGTTAACTTTGTTTTTGTTCATTAAATGTAATCAATCTAGAGTTGACAGAAACATCTCAACAATGAATGCATTCAAACAAACAAAATTTAGAATTCACCATTCCTTCAGGGGTAGGTTCTAAGAAAAGCTTAATTAACTAACTAACAAGGGCTGTGTCGTAAACTCCTAATTAATGGAATCAAGCAACTAGGCTGTTCAGCAAGTTGAATGAAGGGATGCTGTAATAGTTCATATGCAGTTGCTCGTGCTGATGGGTCTCGCATAAGCATTTTTTCAATGAAAGCCTGTAGGCGTGGAGATACCTGAAGAGGAAGTAAAAAGAAAAAAAACATGATTAAGCACTGTCAATATAGAAATGGGAAGCAAAATATATAAAGAAAATTTTTACTTAAGTTAAAAATATCTTTCAATTCCTTATTACCATATTTCTAATGAAAAACAGATCATGATTATAAAATAATTTTGAATGTAATTAAGAATTTGGTGTGATTTAGCAAAATAATTTTAAGGAACAGAATTTAAAAGTTCTTACATAAAATTATGATGGAAGGTTTTTAGTCAAATATAAACACTTTAAAACAAACTGTTTTGTATCGTAGAACAAACGATGGTTTCATGTAGCTTGGTATTAAGAGTTAAAAACTATTCAAAGTTGTGTAAATTTATCATTTGTTGTTGCTGTTGTTACGACTCATAGCTGTATAGTTTTAGCTGGTCAGGAATGGAATTGCGCCTCATTGGAAGTCGTTTGAGTGTTTTAATGATAAGGGGTCTAGTCTTATCATGTTATTTTTCTAGTAAAAGATTCTAGGATTTGAACTCAGAGTTAAAACAAACTGGAAGGCAATCTGCCCAGTTCTCTAACAATTCTACCAATCCACTGGTATGGACTGATACTTTATCAACAATCAAAGGATAAAAAGCAAAGTTGATGTTGGCAGAATTTTAAATGAAAACAAACACTGCATGGCACTCCAACAACTCTGCCCATTCACTTTTTATCCTATTTTGAAATATTTAAAAAACATAAAATTAGATTATTATTTTTAATTACATCTCTGAGACCATAGATGGTCAGATGACAGATCCTTGGATTGTCTGGGAAATAAGTAGCCATTACTTCACTACTGACTTGGTCTAGGTAGACTTGTCCAACCCTTGCTAGTAGGGAACGTAAGTGAGGTGATAGATCCCTGGCTTGCCTGGGAGACCAATAGCCACTACTAACTTGGTCTAGGTAGACCTGTCCAACCCTTGCTAGTTGGGAACATAAATGAGGTGATATATCCCTGATTGTCTAGGAGATCAGTAGCCCTGCTTCAGTATTGATTGTTCTAGGTAGATCTGTCCAACCCTTGCTAGCAGGGAACATAGGTGAGACGACAAGTCCCTGGCTTGCCTGGGAGACCAATAGCCACAGCTTCAGTACTAACTTGGTCTATGAAGACCTGCCAACCCTTGCTAATAGGGAATATAGGTGAGATGACAGATCCCTGTATTATCTAGGAGATCAATAGTAATTACTTCACTACGACTTGGTCTAGGTAGTCTCGTCAAATTAATGCAATTTCTGCAGAAAGGAGATGAGGCAGAAAAAAAAATCATTTTTGTTTTTTTACCTTTGTATCATTGCGAATTTTAGGTGGGGGCATATCTCGAATTCTTCTCATAGCTTGCAAAGGTGGTTCGTTGAAGAAGGGAGGCTCACCATCAACCATTTCAATAACCATAATTCCTAAAGACCAGATATCAACCTGAAAACGAAAATATCAACAAAGTGATTATTACATTAAATCAGAAAATAAAAAAGAATTATGACAACATCTCTAGTGATGGTACCATAATAAAATACATCCATTACACTAAATTTGTCAAAGATATGACATCCCTAGTGATGGTACCACAATAAAATACATCCATTACATTAAGTTTTGTCAAAGATATGACATCCCTAGTGATGGTACCACAATAAAATACATCCATTACATTAAGTTTTGTCAAAGATATAACATCATCTCCAGTGTTGGTGCCATGATAAAATACAACCAACGATTGATGTTAGGAAGGTCATCTAAAAATTGGAATTTACGAGTGAAACGTGGTTTTCTGACCTGTCTAGTGGGACAATAATAAGCTGTCTAACCAAAGTGGATGTAAAATGATGAAATCAAGTTAATATTTTCCGGATTATTAGATATAACTGTTAAAAAGAATGATGGATTGTTTAATGTAAGGTAGATAACTCTGTATCTTCTCAGTATCCAGCTAAAATGGTTAAAATTTGAAATATGTTTTGTATTTTATTGAATTTTACTGTATTTCTTGGCAATATTTTTCTTTAAAAACTCCTCACAGTATATTCCATCAAAGACGAAGCTAAATATGAAACTCATAAGCAAGATGTAGATCTCCAACCAGTCTCATCAAGCACCATAACAGCCTGTCTAACTCATGCCATCATAGAAAATAGACTTAAAATGAAGATACCGCTACTGGGTGTCTTCTTCCATTCCTGGCCTCATATAAACTTCTATAGTTGCAGCTCTCGTATAAAACATGTATATAGATTAAGAAAAGGACCATCTTTGAGATTTACTTACTTCTGGTCCATAAGGTAGCAGCTCTCGTATAAAACATGTATATAGATTAAGAAAAGGACCATCTTTGAGATTTACTTACTTCTGGTACATAAGGTAGCAGCTCTCATATAAAACATGTATATAGATTAAGAAAAGGACCATCTTTAAGGTTTACTTACTTCTGGTCCATAAGGTAGTCGAGAAATAACTTCTGGAGCCATCCAATATGGAGTGCCAACCAGTGATTTTCTTTTAGTAAGTTCTGAGCTCACTTGGGCACAAAAACCAAAGTCAGATAATTTTACCTGTAAAGATAAAAAAATAAGTACCAGGCTAAAACACTCAAAGGTAGAGTTCCCACAGGGTTGCTGTCCAATAAAAGAATAAATAACAAAATATTTTATTCACAGTTGCATAAAAATATAATAACTGTTTCTACTTTAGGCACAAGGCCAACAATTACCCAGTGCATTACTGGTACTTTATTTTATCGACCCCGTAAGGATGAAAGGCAAAGTTAACCTCGGCGGGATTTGAACTCAGACCGCAAAGGGCCGTAACTCTTTGCTGCTAAGCATGGTGTCCAACCCTCTACCGATACTGCCAACCCACCGTCCTTTTAAATAATATAATATTATAATATTTACAGAACGAAAACATTAACACATAAGAGAGATATAAAAACATAAAAAAGAAGGAAGGTGGGGAGCAATTGACTACCAGGTGCAACAATCGGCCGCACATCACATCTTTTTTTTACCTCTCTTTTATGTGTTTATATTTATATATATCGTTTGTGTTTGTGTTTTTGTTCTGTAAGAATTATATTATTACATTTTAACATTTTAGCATTTTAACCGGCCATAGCTGACCAGAATTCTCTCACCTCTTTCTGTTCAAACCGGCCATAACTGGCCACTTGTTCTTATGTTAAGGTATTGTTCTCAATATAAATAATTGTTTCTACTTTAGGCACAAGGCCAGCAATTACCCCAGTACATTACTGGTACTTTATTTTATCGACCCCGTAAGGATGAAAGGCAAAGCTAACCTCGGCGGGATTTGAACTCAGACTGTAAAGGGACGTAACTATGCTAGAAAGCATGGCGTCCGACTCTCTACCCATACTGCCAATTCCCCGCCCTTCTCAATATAAATAATATCAAAATCTCAGATTCGATATTATGCGAGATAATTATATAAGATAAAGCCTTTACCACAAAAATACCACAGTGTACATACGGAGTAATGTAAATGCTAAAGGGTTAATACAACTGTGAATAAACAAACTGACAAGAAAAGACAAAAGAAATGAAATATTTGTTTTACTTACTCTGCCATCACGGGCTAATAAAATGGAGTCTGACTTAATATCACGGTGGATAACTCCATGCGAGTGAAGATAGGCAAGGGACAATAAACACGCTCGACACACTGTTGCAATCTGAATCTCATCCATTCTGGAATAATAAATAAGATCAGAATTTAGCTGCCATCTATATCATATTGATACAATATATCATCATCATCATCATCATCACCGTTTTACGTCCGTTCTTCCACGCTAGCATGGGTTAGACGGGTTGTCCTGTTGTGGGCAGTGTCTGGTCGGCTGACCATGCCTTGCTCATACAGGAACTGATCTGGCTTGATTTCTACAGCTGGATGCCCTTCCTAACACCAACCTCATTTACAGTGAGTGCTGGGTGCTTTTTCGTGGCGCCTACACGTCCACTTTACAGTGTTACATGTCTGTGTTTATGTGTATGTGTATATATGTGTGTGTGTATATGTGTGTGTGTATATATATATATATATATGTGTGTATATATATATGTGTGTGTGTATATTTGTGTGTGTATATGTATATATGTGTGTGTGTGTGTATACATGTATGTGTGTGTATATATGTATATTTGTGTGTATATATGTATATATGTGTGTGTGTATACATGTGTGTATATATATATATGTGTGTGTGTCAGAATTTAGCTGCCATCTATATCATATTGATACAATATATGTCTGTGTATGTGTGTATGTGTATATGTGTATATATGTGTGTATACATGTATGTGTATATGTATATTTGTGTGTATATATGTATGTGTGTGTATACATGTATGTGTGTGTATATATATGTGTATATATATATATGTGTGTGTGTGTGTGTATATATATATATATGTGTGTGTGTGTGTATATATATATGTGTGTGTGTATATGGGTATCATCATTTTCCCATGCTAGCATGGCTGTGTCTGTATATATGTGTGTATGTACATGTGTGTGTATGCATGTGTATGTATATGTGTGTATATGTATATATATATGTGTGTGTGGGTGCATTAATTTTACATTGCTCCAATTCTCTCTACCGAAAAAATAAACGTAGAAACAGTCGAGGATCAACTTAGCAACAGCTGGCATTTGTTTTTAGCTGGTGGTGGTGGTGGTGATGGTGGTGGTGATGGTGGTGGTGGTGGTGGTGATGGTGATGATGATGGTGGTGGTGATGGTGATGGTGATGGTGGTGGTGGTGGTGATTATGAAGATGGTGGTGGTGGTGATGATGATGATGATGGTGGTGGTGATGGTGATGATGATGGTGGTGATGATGATGATGAAGATGGTGGTGATGGTGATGATGGTGATGATGATGATGGCGGTGATGATGGCGGTGATGAAGATGATGACAATAAAGACGAAGATGGTGATGATGAAGAAAAAGATGACGATGAAGATGAAGACGAAAATGATAATATAATAATAATAATAATAATAATAATAATAATAATAATGAAATTATTGTGTACAGTGCTCAGGTGCACTACAACTCATCAAAGGTGAATGTATAGTACAGAGAATAATGTACAAATGTCAGGAAAGTGAACAGTGTATGAGTCATGATATACATGGCTATGATGATGATGATGATATTTAAGCAATAACTCACTTGCTGTGTGTGACAATATCTGTGAGAGCCCCTCCTTCAAGGTATTCCATGACAACCCAGAGTTCATCACCAACCAAGTAACTCTCATACATATCTACAATATTAGCGTGATGGTAGTCTCGCATGATCACAACCTGAAAACACAAACATTGCAATAATATAATAATAACTGTTTCTACTTTAGGCACAAGGCCAGCAATTACCCAGTGTATTACTGGTACTTTATTTTATCGACCCCCGTATCATAATGATAATGAAATTATTGTGTACAGTGCTCAGGTGCACTACAACTCATCAAAGGTGCATGTATAGTACATAGAATAATGTAGAAATGTCAGGAAAATGAACAGTGTATGAGTCATGATATAATAATAATAATAATAATAATGAAATATTGTGTACAGTGCCCAGGTGCACCACAACTCATCAAAAAGTGCATGTACAGTACATAGGACAATGCACAAACATCAGGAAAATGAACAGTGCACGAGTCATGATGTGTGCATGTGTGCATGTGTATGGAAGGGGTACATCAGGTGTAGTTTTGGCGTATTTCGGGAAGCATGAGTGTCTTAAAGGATGCAGTGTCTCGGCAGCTAACAATTGACGCAGGCAGTTTGTTCCATGCTTCAGCAACTCTGAGCGTGAAAAAATGTCTACGAAAGTCATAATAATTGTTTCTACTTTTGGCACAAGGCCAGCAATTACCCAGTGTATTACTGGTACTTTATTTTATCGACCCTGTATAATAATAATTGATTCTACTTTTGGCACAAGGCCAGCAATTACCCAGTACATTACCGGTACTTTATTTTATTGACCCCGTAAGGATGAAAGGCAAAGCTAACCTCGGCGGGATTTGAACCAGAACGTAAAGAGCCATAACTCTATGCTGCAAAGCATGGTGTCTGAAGCTAATAATTGTTTCTTCATTTAGGCACAATGCCAGCAATTTTGGGAGAGGGGAAAGGTCGACTAAATCGACCCCAGTGTATTACTGGTACTTTATTTTATCAACCCTGTAAGGATGAAAGGTAAATCTGACCTCGATGGGAATTGAACTCAGACCGTAAAGGACCATAACTCTATGCCGCAAAGCATGGCGTCTGACGCTCTACCGATTCTGCCAATCAATAATAATAATAAAATCTTCTAACCTCATTAAATAACAATTCTCTTCTTTGTTGTTTACCAAGATCCATTTTCTTAACAGCAACCCTGTGTCCTGTTGACCGTTTGGTAGCAATACAAACAATTCCAGTTGAGCCTTCACCAATTTTAATGAAGTAATCCAACTCATCTCTTGGATCACCAGGTGACACCACTGTCTGTAACGTAGCTCGAAACTAGAACCGGACGAATATTAATTAGAGAAAATTATTTTTAAAAAAACAAAAAAAAAACATTGGTTCATTTATGAAACATTGAGGAAGTTTGGAAAAGTTGCCACATTGCAGATAAACTGAGAAATAAAATTCATATAAAAATGTGTTGAGTTTTCATATTTTTATATGAATATATAATATACTCTTGCTTCGTCTTGATCAGAGACAACAATGTTTATTTACTTAGAAATAATAGTTGACTAAATCAGGTAAATACCACAGGAGATTGAGGTGCTTCTGTCTACCTTTTCCCTGTCTCTGGGAGAACTTGACCAATTTTATTCAACTAGTGTTTATAGTTGCTCTGCATTGTGGCAGCTTTTGAAAAAGCAAACATATTTTAAAAAGAATGATATTTCAAATAACTTTATAATGTAAAGGTATTTCTAATTGGTTAGTAGCCACCATTAGCTGATTGTTTCAAAGATAAACACTTATAAAACATTTTTGTACATGCAAGACATATTTCTCAGGATGAGATACAACATTTAGACAAATCCAAATAACACTTTTGTTACCATATTTGGAATGAAAAACATTCATCATAATCATGATTTTTAACCCTTTTGATACCACACACACCTCACAAACTACACCTAAATTCTAGGATTCAAAACTGTTTTAAATGTTTATATTTATTAAAAAAAAAAAAAAAAAATTCCATCAATTTTATCAAAGAATATTTGTTAAGTTATGTTCCAAATACTACATTAACCCTTTAGCATTTAAACTAGCTGTATACAGCCAGAATTCTCTCCCCTCTTTCTGTTCTAACTGGCCACTCATACTGATGTTAAGGTATTGTTCTCAAAATAAATAATATGAAAATCTCATAGATTCGATACTATGTGAAATAATTTTGTGAGGTAAAACCTTTACCGTGAAAATATAATAGTAAATATAGAGTAATGTAAATACTAAAGGGTTAAAAATGAAAAAGTTTGTTATACTACTAAATACTTTTAAACTCTTTATTTTGAAAATAATATGAATCACAGTGTAATTCATTTGAAATATGGTAATGAAAGATGAATGAATTAGAATAATTTTGAAAATAATGAAGAATCAGGTGTATTAATTATTTCAGTATTTATCTGACCATCCAGACCTTTCTAGAAAGGAGATCAAATGTTAAATGTTGTTGTTGATTTTGAGGTCTCTCAATAGAAATATGGTAACAGAAGGGTTAAAACATAATTATTTCCAGAAGATTTAAATTTTAATACAAATACTTTAAAACAATATATTTTGAATAATAGAACCAGAGGAAGTCTTGAATAAATTAGTATTAAAATGGTTAGGATTACTTTGAGATAAAAACAAAATAAAGGTTTTATTCAAGTTGATTTTATACAAAAGCAAGAACAATGAAAGAATGTTGACGGGACGAAGCAGAGCAATTTAGCAGAATAGGAGAGATTTTGATATTTAAAATAATATCAGTTTGTAGCAAAAGTTCTGTCCATTTTTTAAAAGTAAATCTCAAGAGAAATTTAAAGATGTCTAACTTCTCAATTATATTTGGAATATGTTAAAATCATTAACATGTTGCATTTTCTTTCAGATTCTGTAAAATTTATCTTTACCAAAGCTGTAGTACTGGTGCCATCTTCACTTCAAGTAAACAACAAGTTTGTCATGTTATTCTTTATAATAATAATACTGAAGTTATTGTGTACAGTGCTCAGGTGCACTACAACTCATCAAAGGTGTATGTATAGTACATAGAATAATGTACAAATCTCAAAAAGGTAATAGTGCTAGTACAGCAGTAAAATCACTCTAAATTACTTATAGAGATGGTGTAGAGACTGAAAGAGTATACAGGAAATGGTTTTCATGATTCAGAAATGGGGACTACAGCATGTGGGATGAATCAAGAAAAGGGCACCGAAGAGGACTGGATTCTGATGCATTGGAAGCTGCTGTTGATGTAAACTCGACCATTACAGTTCAGGAACAAAGTACGGACTTCAATGCGAGTCATACCCCCATTCAAATGTTAGAAGATGGGTTCCACATGATCTCTCTGCAGACAACTTGTTGACTGCTGTGCCTCATTGCGTTCTCCTAAGCTGTAAATGACTTGTTTGAACAGAGTCATTACAGGAGATGAGAAATGAATATTATACTAGAATGTTATGACATCAATGGCTCAGTCATGGTGAAGAGCTAGCTCAGTAGCTTAGAAGTGGATTACATTGAAGATACTTCTGAGTGTGTGGTGGTATATGCAGGGATTAATTCATCACGAGCTGCTAGGTGATAATCAAACAATAACAGCCGGAGTCTATTGTCAACAGCTGAGATATTTCAAAGCAGTTATACAGTAAAAACGCCCATCATTAACAAAGAGAATAGGAGTCATCCTTCATCTTGATAATGCGAGACCTCACACTGCACAAAAGACCAAAGATCTCCGAGAAAAATATGCCTGCAAAATAATGCTTCACCCACCATATTGCCTGGATCTTGCACCAAGAGATTATCATCTCTTTAGAAGTTTGCAAAATCATTTGAGTGCATTAAAACTTACTTCAAGAGAAAGAGTTGAAAATAAGTTAATTTCCTAAAGAATTTTATGAATGTGGGATTAAAAAAGGTTATTGACAGATGGAGAGATGTCATAGAGAAGAATGGTGACTACATTAAAGATTAAATAAATTATATTGTGTTTTTTTTTATTGTTTTATTGAGCCTTAAAAAACAGACAGAACTTTCATTACAACATGATATATATAATTATATAATTTCTTCTACATTTCAAAAGCGTAAACATAAATGGAAGACAAAGCTTTAAAACATCATCTTTCTTGGAAAACAACAAAATGTTTATCTTAGAAATGAAGATGTAAATATTAATAATAGAAATATAAAATATTCCCATCTGTTATCTGGTGAATATCAACAAGGCTATATTTCATCTTCTCAAATGTCAGACTGTTTGTTGCAGTTATGGAGAAGATGTTAGTAAGAGTTTGACATTTTTAAACCATTTATTGCTAGGAAGTAGGGTCAAGGATAAAAGAGATATCATCCTAGATACAATATGTTGATCAACAAGAGAAAAATGATTTAGTTTTTAATATTTGGGATGAGTCATATATTCTCAGCAGCTTACAACATTGAAAAAAACTAAAAGAAAAAACTGTTTTTTTCATTTGCATATTTTAGATAGATAGATAGGTAGACAGACAGACAGATAGGTAGATAGATAGGTAGGTAAGTAGGTAGGTAGGTAGATAGATAAATAGATAGATAGGTAGATAGATAGATAATCTTTGCTTCAGCTGTCTGAATAAACACTCATAACCCTGTCATTACCATATTTCTAATAAAATACACTGCTTATTATTCAATTAATTTTGGAAATAACCAAACATTTGATGGAATTTAATAAAATAACTAATTTTTTTTTAGTTGACCCTTGTAAATAGTCTTAATAAAAATGTTTATGATAGAGTCTCGATAAATAATACCCTGTAGATCTAAAGCCACAGGTACAGGTAAGAACTAATTAATAATGTGGTAAAAAAGGTGATAGATTTATTTATATTATTTGATCATTATAATAGAAAATAATTTAACAATATCATTAATGAAAGAAAAACAAGGAGGGAGAGAATATCTGAAGCAAACCTGACGGAATTCAATATGATTTTATTATGCAAAATATTTAGGATTGTTTGGGGAAAGCTGGTACAATGTAAGTTAGAAATATAGGAGTGAAAACTAGTGTAAAGCAAGATAAACAAAACAGTTTACACTTTTACCTTATATTTCATGATATTTCAGGGTTAGGAACTCTTTTTCAAAAGAAAGGAAATGGAATGTGGTGACTCTTGCAAGGTAGCTTTGGAGAAAAAAAGTTCCATTTGTCATCACCATCACACTCCATTTTCTTTCTTTTGAAAAAGGGAGTTCTAACACCGAAATATCATAAAAATATAAATTAAAAATATAAACTTGTTTTGTTTTGTTTGTCTTATTTTACTCTAGTTTTTCACTCCTGTACTTCTAACTTACATTGTACCAGCTTCCACAGACAATCCTAACCAAATATTTCACAAGGCTTCACATAAAGTACACCAACTTTGTTCAAAATATTTATATTTTCTAACACGAACATAATATCAATAGACTGAGTCTTTCTGTAATGACTCAACGAGAAATAAACAGTTTTAGTATCTTAGACTCATGCAATTGTAAAATAAATAAAATAATAACATTCACTTACCAAAACAATATTCTGTAGGGATTTATTAGTAAACTAGAATTAGTTAGAGCTAGTGATTAGTAATTTGGTAAAAGTTGGTTTATAGTTAAAGCAATTATTAGGATTAGTTAGCAGATGTTGACTAATGTAATTCCAGTTAAATGTTACAGCTGTTGCAGACAAGGAATTTGGTAGAAGTTTTATAACAAAGACAACTTTACAATTTATATCAAGACAGTAATTAATTGGATTGAAATCTAAAACCGAAAAAACAAAATACACACTTACACATATATACACACATTATATATATATACACACACACACAATGTACATATATATATACACACATACACATACATATATCATTATATATATATAATTTAGCCTGATAGTGGGGGGCTTTTTTTCCATTCCTTTGAGGATTCTAAGGCCCACTATCAGGCTAAATTTTCTTTAGTCAAAAATACAGCGAAAGCTATTTCTAATTTCAAACTCACTCGCTGTTTCAAAACATTATATATATATATATATGTGTGTATGTATGTGTATATATATATACATGTGTGTGTATATATATATATATATATATATACATGTGTGTGTATAAATATATACATACATATGTGTGTGTATGTATATATATATACATATGTGTGTATATATATATATATATATATACACATGTGTGTGTATATATATATATATATGTATATATTAAAGAAGTCTATTGTGGATGTTAGCCAGCGTGTATATTAGTATGGCGAGGAAGAGGATGAGGAGATTGGATACCTAAGTACCTGTTCATGAGTAAGACGCTGCTGTTCAGTGAAAGGTGGTTTGGATTGAAAGTTTCCAACAAATGAGCTTGACTGAGAAGACATGGAACTAGGTGACAAATTAGGCGGTGGTCCTGTGGCAGAAGCTCCTACATTCCTGTTGCTATAGGGATCCTTTAGGTAAGAATACATTCACAGGAAAGGGAACACAAGGTCAGATAAAGACATGCAGCATGCATTATTACATAACATACATTGATTCAAACAAACATAAATAAATATATATTGGGTCGTCAAATATGAAATTTGTAGAAAAAAAAAAAAAAAAAATTCTTCAAATTTCATACTTGATGACCCAATAATTAATATCATTCCAGTAAAAATTAACAAAATTCACATGCTAAGTTCTGATAAAGATGTTTCATATTTCTGCTTAAAAAGGTTATTTTAGATTTCATAATTTTTGTTAAATTCAAAATTCAGTAACATTTAAAAAAAAATACCTAACATGTGCTTACTATCTGAGATGATGAATAAAAAATGTTACAAACTTGTATTTCAATATAGGGTAAAGGAAAGGAGAGTGCTCTATGTAAGCTACAGAGCTATTTAATTATCTAATAAACAACATAAGACAATTATTCCATTTACCAAAGGTTTCACGAAGACAGACGAGCTCAACACAGACATCTGAAATTGCTCATCAGAATGAAAATTTAATCTTTCATTCTGATGAGCAATTTTAGATGTCTGTGTTGAGCTCGTCTGTCTTTGTGAAACCTTTGGTAAATGGAATAATTGTCTTATGTTGTTTATTACATTATATATATATATATATATATACACGTATACATTATACAGTGAAATTCCATTATAATGACATTCACGGGGTATAAAAAAAAATTTGTTGTACTAAATAATTCTTTATAACAAAATCGATCTAACACATCGAGTGTTTGGCCGGGGATTGAAAAAATTTCATTATCCTGAAAAATTTGTTATAATGGTATTCGTTATAACATAATTTAACCTGATGAAGGACTAGCATCCGAAACGTTAAGACCCTCTTCCTGCTATTTCAAGCGTTCAAGCATTAACCTAATATATTCCCTTCATATACTGTACTGATTGTGTTGTTATTTCCATTTACCTTTTACACACACACACATTATATATATATATATATATATATATATATATGTATATATACTATAAGGATAAGGAACAAGGATTCAGTGTTGCATCATAACATATTTAATAACATATTACATATGTTTCACTATCGCTCAGCTCGAGGTATGATCTATTATAGATCGAACCCGTCTCTGTAATCGAAAGATCATCAGATATGCTTGCTATATGATCTTGTCTCCGATTCTATGCAACCATACAACTATATATATATATATATATATATATACAAGTGGAAGCTTAGTAAAATGGAAGCTTTGGCTGTGGCCAAACTAACGACCTACAATTAGGAATGTGTGGCAAAGCACTCAATAAGGTAGGCCTTAGAGTAATAACATAGGTTTAGACAGCTTGACAAATTGAAAATTGCGGCAGGCAGACCTAGCCACACAATACCAAAACCACCGAAAAAACTAATCTATATATCTGTGCTAAGTATAAAATGATGTAAGCTATCTTCAGCACTTAATATCATCAATGAATGTCAGAAGTATTAAAAGAGGATTAATACTATCAATAATAGTTTAGAGTGAATTAAAATACATATTTCAGCCACCATTGATAAATTTTATCCTTAAATTATATATCCTTATTAATATTATATTTCTGTAAATCATTCTTTCCGTTTACAATAGAGTATGAAATGTCATAAATACATTTCAATTGGTATTTGAAATGTTCTAAATTACTGCTTTTCCTTTTATGAAGCCAATTAGTTCCCACGAGAAACCAGCTGTGGAAAGGTTTATAACTATCTGCTGGTTATAACTTCTGCCAGAAACATATTACTATGTTTCCGGTGGCAGGCAGCGAGATTTGAACTTGGAGTGTACAAAGCCAGAACAGATATCACATCCTGTCTGTAACACAGTACCGAATCCACTGCCCCAAGATTGGTACTTTAGTATTTTATTTGTTGACTCTAAGAGAATGAAACCAGTAAGATTTGTACACACAGTACAGTGTGTTGGTAAGATTTGTACACACAGTACAGTGTGTTGGAAGGATTTGTACACACAGTACAGTGTGTTGGTAAGATTTGTACACACAGTACAGTGTGTTGGTAGGATTTGTACACACAGTACAGTGTGTTGGTAGGATTTGTACACACAGTACAGTGTGTTGGAAGGATTTGTACACACAGTACAGTGTATTGGAAGGATTTGTACACACAGTACAGTGTGTTGGTAGGATTTGTACACACAGTACAGTATGTTGGTAGGATTTGTACACACAGTACAGTGTGTTGGTAAGATTTGTACACACAGTACAGTGTGTTGGAAGGATTTGTACACACAGTACAGTATGTTGGTAGGATTTGTACACACAGTACAGAGTGTTAGTAAGATTTGTACACACAGTACAGTGTGTTGGTAAGATTTGTACACACAGTACAGTGTGTTGGAAGGATTTGTACACACAGTACAGTGTGTTGGTAGGATTTGTACACACAGTACAGTGTGTTGGAAGGATTTGTACACACAGTACAGTGTGTTGGTAAGATTTGTACACACAGTACAGTGTGTTGGTAAGATTTGTACACACAATACAGTGTGTTGGTAAGATTTGTACACACAGTACAGTGTGTTGGTAAGATTTGTACACACAGTACAGTGTGTTGGAAGGATTTGTACACACAGTACAGTGTGTTGGTAGGATTTGTACACACAGTACAGTGTGTTGGTAGGATTTGTACACACAGTACAGTGTGTTGGAAGGATTTGTACACACAGTACAGTGTGTTGGTAGGATTTGTACACACAGTACAGTGTGTTGGAAGGATTTGTACACACAGTACAGTGTGTTGGTAAGATTTGTACACACAGTACAGTGTGTTGGTAAGATTTGTACACACAATACAGTGTGTTGGTAAGATTTGTACACACAGTACAGTGTGTTAGTAAGATTTGTACACACACTACAGTGTGTTAGTAAGATTTGTACACACAGTACAGTGTGTTGGAAGGATTTGTACACACAGTACAGTGTGTTGGTAGGATTTGTACACACAGTACAGTGTGTTGGTAACAGTAGTGTATTGATACACACGGTACAGAGTGTTGGTAACAGTACAGTGTAGTGATACACACAATACAGTGTGTTAGTAACAGTACAGTGTATTGATACACACAGTACAGTGTAGTGGTACACACAGTACAGAGTCACACAGTACAAGGTGTTGGTACAAATACTGAGGTATTTTATCTAATGCCAATTCGTGCCCTTTATTTAAAATATTATATCAACACATTTGAAACTGTGTAACAATATTAATATCAGAATCAATACCAATCAGATAACAAAAGACACTTATCAATATCAATCAGATAACAAAACTTAATATCAGTATCAATACCAATCAGGTGGAGAGTTTAGCTCAATGGAATCACATCCAAAATGATATCAAAACAAATTGATATAAAAAATATCCAATGCTGAAGATAATAAATTAACAAAGAAAATAGGAAAACAGAAAAGTATATCAAAGTATTAATAGCTAATTAACGAGGATCTAATATAGGGGAGGGGGGGGGGATCTTTAAACATATGAACATTTTGGGCATCAACTAGAAAACGATTTCACTATTTCAGAAATAATAAAACTAAAACTGTGAAACTGGTAAAATATTAAAA
Source organism: Eledone cirrhosa (assembly GCA_964016885.1). Taxonomy (NCBI): domain Eukaryota; kingdom Metazoa; phylum Mollusca; class Cephalopoda; order Octopoda; family Eledonidae; genus Eledone; species Eledone cirrhosa. The sequence goes on from OZ024754.1 coordinate 40,640,864, forward strand.
CAGAAAATACCACGAGAATACATACAATAAGTATTTTAAGGCCATTTTTACTGTTAAATAATTGTTTCAACTTTTGGCACAAGGCCAGCAATTACCTCAGTGCATTACTGGTACTTTATTTTACCGATCCTGTAAGGATGAAAAGCAAAGCTAACCTCGGCGGGATTTGAACTCAGAACGTAAAGGGCCATATCTCTATGCTTGCAAAACAGGGTATCTGATACTCTACCAATCTTACTGCCAATCCTATTATGTAATCAGAACAACAATAAATATTTTAGACTACTTGATAGATAACTGCCTGAAACTGACCGTAGTTTTATGATACAAATCTATTTTTAAGTGGTTCCCCCTCTTATCATAATTTTATTTGTTATGTTCCAAATACCGGCTTACTAATTAGAGAGTTAATTATATTATAACTATATTACTGTTGATCTGAATCAACAAGATCCCAGACTTCATTCACTTACTGAGTGGAGTGGAACTCATCAGATTGGACCAAGGAAACAATGTTTCCATTGGTCTTTCCAATTGCTAGTAATACCTACCAGTTTCAACTCCTGGCAGTTGGAGCAATGTGAAATAAAGTATCTTGCTCAAGGACGTAACACATAGCCCGGCCCAGGAATTCAACTCACAACCTCACAATTGTGAATCCAATTCTCTAACCACTGACCCCTCCTAAGCCCTCCAAATTCTTGATTATTTTCAAAATGAGTTTAAAATCATAAGATAGTGTATTTCATTAGAAATATAGTAATGAAAGAGTTAAAGACATAGACAGTGTCTTTCATTAGAAATATGGTAATGAAAGGGTTAATGACATAGGCAGTGTCTTTCATTAGAAATATGGTAATGAAAGGGTTAAAGACATAGACAGTGTCTTTCATTAGAAATATGGTAATGAAAGGGTTAAAGACATAGACAGTGTCTTTCATTAGAAATATGGTAATGAAAGGGTTAAAGACATAGACAGTGTCTTTCATTAGAAATATGGTAATGAAAGGGTTAAAGACATAGACAGTGTCTTTCATTAGAAATATGGTAATGAAAGAGTTAAAGACATAGACAGTGTCTTTCATTAGAAATATGGTAATGAAAGGGTTAAAGACATAGACAGTGTCTTTCATTAGAAATATGGTAATGAAAGAGTTAAAGACATAGACAGTGTCTTTCATTAGAAATATGGTAATGAAAGAGTTAAAGACATAGACAGTGTCTTTCATTAGAAATATGGTAATGAAAGGGTTAATGACATAGGCAGTGTCTTTCATTAGAAATATGGTAATGAAAGGGTTAAAGACTTAGACAGTGTCTTTCATTAGAAATATGGTAATGAAAGGGTTAAAGACTTAGACAGTGTCTTTCATTAGAAATATGGTAATGAAAGGGTTAAAGACACAGACAGTGTCTTTCATTAGAAATATGGTAATGAAAGGGTTAAAGACAGAGACAGTGTCTTTCATTAGAAATATGGTAATGAAAGGGTTAAAGACTTAGACAGTGTCTTTCATTAGAAATATAGTAATGAAAGGGTTAAAGACTTAGACAGTGTCTTTCATTAGAAATATGGTAATGAAAGGGTTAAAGACTTAGACAGTGTCTTTCATTAGAAATATAGTAATGAGGGAGGGTTAAAGACTTAGACAGTGTCTTTCATTAGAAATATGGTAATGAAAGGGTTAAAGACTTAGACAGTGTCTTTCATTAGAAATATAGTAATGAGGGAGGGTTAAAGACTTAGACAGTGTCTTTCATTAGAAATATGGTAATGAAAGGGTTAAAGACTTAGACAGTGTCTTTCATTAGAAATATAGTAATGAGGGAGGGTTAAAGACTTAGACAGTGTCTTTCATTAGAAATATAGTAATGAGGGAGGGGTAAGGACAGTGTCTTTCAAAGAGCTATAACAAATACCGCAAAACAGCCAGTCTGACCAATTCAAACACATTCCCCCAATACATCACTGGTAATTTATTTTATCAACACTGAAATGATGAAAGGCAAAAGTGACATTGGTAGGATTTGAACTCAGAATGCACAAAACTGGAACAACTACCACCCCACTCTCTAATGTCTGCCAATTCACCTCATTTTCTTGATGTTATTCCAACCATTTACAAAGTAAGAGGGAATTTTATCAATCATCAGTTCAGGTTCTGTTAACTACAAAATCACTGAGTAACAAATTCCTTAGTTTCACATACCATGATAAATTGCACCGAGTACTCTCTGTAATGTTGTTGATATTACAAAGATCATCCAACGAAGATAAATAAGGAACATATGAGCAAGACATGGTCCTCTGTTTAGTGAAGTCTTTAGACCACGACATCCCGTCAACCCAAGTCAATATGGAAGACAGAAACCATGACAACCTGACAACCCATGTCACAACACAGATATAAAATGATGATGAAATACAACTAAAATGTTTGAACGCCTTTATCATTCATTAAATAAATATATGATGTGAATCTAAGGTCATATATGATCCAATAAAAGTTATTAAAAACTACCTAGCAAGCTACCAGTCTAGTTCGGGACTAATGTGCTACCAAACTAACCAATATTAAAACTACCTAGAAAGCTACCAATCTGGTTCAGGACTAATACCAAACTAACCAATATAATAACTACCTAGCAAGCTACCAGTCTAGTTCGGGACTAATGTGCTACCAAACTAACCAATATAAAAACTACCTAGCAAGCTACCAATCTGGTTCAGGACTAATACCAAACTAATCAATATAATAACTACCTAGCAAGCTACCAGTCTAGTTCGGGACTAATGTGCTACCAAACTAACCAATATTAAAACTACCTAGAAAGCTACCAATCTGGTTCAGGACTAATACCAAACTAACCAATATAATAACTACCTAGCAAGCTACCAGTCTAGTTCGGGACTAATGTGCTACCAAACTAACCAATATAAAAACTACCTAGCAAGCTACCAATCTGGTTCAGGACTAATACCAAACTAATCAATATAATAACTACCTAGCAAGCTACCAGTCTAGTTCGGGACTAATGTGCTACCAAACTAACTAATATACAGCTACTTGTAAGTGGCATACAGTAAAGTTAGGAAAATACTCACATACAAATCCAGCAACTAAAGTTAACAAGGCAATAATTTAGATTCAATTATTGACAAAAACAAAAAATATATTTTTTGAAAGGGAGATGATAATTTACTTTTAAACCAGAATAGAAAAAAAAATCCACTAAAGTTAATATTTTAACAAAATAGTGAAATATTTCTTATTTTTAGAAGTTCCATAGGCTCCATTTAGTTATGGCTAACCATTGGTTTGAATTTGTAAAGTTCTTCTACAAGGGTGCAAGCCTGGGCAAAAAGGATTTTGAGGAGAGTCAGCAGTCACCCATCCATTCTAATCTCCCCTCTCCACAACACCAATATTGTTCAAGGGAAAGAACAATACAGCTTAGCACCAGTGTCTTCACAAATTATATTTTGGACTGGAGTTACATGAAATAAAATGTTTTCTGAAGGACAAAATATGCTGCCCAGACGAAGAATTTAACTCATAACCATGAACCCAACACCCTAACCACTAAGCCATGTACCTTCACGTTTTACAAACAAATTAGAAAATAAATGAATTTGGACTTTTAATTATTCAGTGAATACAAATTCCCTTTAAATATATTTAGAGGCTGATGTTTGCATCTTAACATCTTTTAATGATTTAGAAAATATCTAAAAATAGATTTGTTAATTCAAATGATTATAGTATCTTTACTAATGGATAAATATTGTGAAAATTTACAATATTAGAGTTAAGACTTTAATTTTATGTTGATGCAATCATAGTGTTGCTTTGTACACCGAGGAATGTCTTGCTAACGTTGTTTCATGTGATAGAGGACATTAAGAGTTAAAACTAGTGACCATAAGGTTAATTTTTTCACTATGTACTAACCAAGACAAGGGGAATTATTCTCTTATTTAATTAATCTCATTTTAAAAACAGATAATGCTTCCATTTCAGAACTGAAGTATTTAGAGTTAGGTAAAACATCATGCTGCAAATCACACACAGCAGTTCATTTATTTGTTGAAATTTTAAGAACCCATGAAAGAATGGGAGCAGGGAAGCAAGAAATATTTTGAAAACAAAACAAAAAAAGAACAAACGACAATTTAACAGGAAAATAATTGAAATAAGCACATGGCTTTCAGTAAATGTGGAAACAAATACACTTAATTCATTAAAAAAAACAACATTAAATTGAGAAAATACGAAACTAAAAAAAGTGATAAATATGATACACAGTCTAAATCTGAAATTTACTAGTGATAAATAATAAATTTTAAAAAAAATTTAAAGCCTGGCAAAATCCTTGAGGTTTATCAGGGGCGAGATTGTCCCAGTTCTATTGATGTTGAGGAATTGAGAGCAGCTTCTGTTGGTGGTACTCAGTCTTAGCCAAGTTGACTGAAGTGTTTTGATCAAGGACAGTCTGGGAAGCTTGCAATATTACAGTCCTGAATCTAACACCCTAACCACTAGGCCATGCACCTTCCCTAGTGATTTAGGACAGCCTATATTTTTAATGTCTATACTGAAATATACTAAATATGCAACAACAATAAACTATGTTTAATTGAAGATTAAACAAAGCTCATGATAAAGGAATGGGCAGTGAATTGACAGAGTCATTAGAACATCAGATAGAATGCCTTGCAGTATTTGTTCCAACTCTCAGCTCCCTCAGTTCAAATCCCGCCGAGGTCAACTTCACCTTTTAACCATTCAAAGTTGATTAAAAAAGTACCGGTCTAGAATTGTGGTCGATTAAAAAGTACCAGTCTGGTACTGAGGCCAATTAAAAAAGTACCAGTCTGGTACTGAGGCCAATTAAAAAAGTACCAGTCTAGTACTGAGGCCAATCAAAAAAGTACCAGTCTAGTACTGAGGCCAATCAAAAAAGTACCAGTCTAGTACTGAGGCCAATCAAAAAAGTACCAGTCTAGTACTGAGGCCAATCAAAAAAGTACCAGTCTAGTACTGAGGCCAATCAAAAAAGTACCAGTCTAGTACTGAGGTTGATTCTTCCTCTATATCTCTTTCTCACTCTCTTTATCCTTCTATGGAAGAAATCTGCTGTATTCAGGCTTGGAGAGGAGATGGACTTCACCAGGTTTTAAAATGCCCTAGAAATGCCACATGTCAATAGCTACCCCTAACAACTCCACCGGGAGTTACAGGTCCATACATACATAATATAGGAATAAAAATAGGTCTTAAATTTAATGAATGAAAAAAAAAGCCAACATTTTCTCATCTAACACATACTGATGTAATTGTATTTATATTTATGCAATATTGGCATTTCTTTCAAAGATAATACCCTAAAACTAGCAGAACTACAAATGTCAAATGTACAAAAAGAATGATAGTAAAATCATTCTGTTAAAAAAGCTAACAGTTGACATTTAAGTAGGAAATTATTGTAGTTTATAAAGTTCCGACAAAATTCATTAATACAGTTACATTTTTCTTTTCTTTTTTTATATATCAGAGTGAGATTTGTATAGTTAAGAGTTACAATCAGTTTAATTTACATTTACCCAGGCTGACACAAAGTTTAAACTGTTAAAGTCTGTCCTAAGCCCCAGAGCTTATCTCAGTTTCAGTGGTGTTAACTCTGTAGCATTTAAACTGACCAAAATTCTCTCATCTCTTTCTGTTCAAACCAGCCGTAACTGGCCACTCATATCAATGTTAACGTATTGTTCTCAAAATAAATATCAAAATCTCATAGATTCAATATTATGTGAGATATTATGTGAGAGAAAGCCTTTATAAAATAGTATATATAAAGTAATGTGAATGCTAAAGGGTTTAAACAACTGAGAGTACAAGACTGGATAGGATGCCAGTCCTTCACAGAGTTAAACCCCTAACTGCTCCTGCTGTTGGTACTCATCTTCAAATGAGTATACTGGAGCAATGTGAAATGAAATGTTTTGCTCAAGAACATGACATACCACCTTGACCAGGAATCAAACTCACAACCATGAGCCCAATTTCCTAAACACAGAGCTAAATACACTCTCTAGATTCCAATAGTCATTTCATTTCGTAAGCCTTTATCAAATCAACAGAACTTAGAATTGTATAACATTTGTATTCAAATTTGTTGTAGTGCACCTGAGCACTGTACACAATAATTTCAAACTAGAAATTCAGTTCATAATATTTTCAAAATATTTAAATTCAGGATTTAAAATGGTTTTTAAGTTAGACATAAAGCCACTAATTTGGGAGAAGGAGAAAGTCAATTATATCAACCCCAGTACATAACTGGTACTTTATCTCATCAAGCCTGGAAGGATGAAAGACAAAGTTGACCTCAACAAGATTTGAACTTAGAATGCAAAAGAATTGGAATAAATACTGCAAAGTATTTTGTCTGACACTCTACCAATTCTACCAATCCACAGAACTAATTTGTGACTTTAGTTAAAAACAGAAAATATATGTCAGCATCTAAAATAGACGATCATACTTTCATTAACCCCTACTTTCATTAACCCTTTAGCATTTAAACCAACTGCATCTGGCTAGAATTTTATCACCTCTTTTTGTTTAAACTGGCCATAACTGGCCACTCATACTGACATTAAGGTATTGTTCTCAAAATAAATAATATCAAAATCTCAGATTCAATGTTATGTGAGATAATTATGTGATTATTATTTACCAGTGAATTGGCAGTATCGGTAGAGGGTTGGACGCCATGCTTTGACGCATAGAGTTACGGCCCTTGCCATTCTGAGTTCAAATCCCGCCGAGGTTAACTTTGCCTTTCATCCTTACGGGGTCGATAAAATAAAGTACCAGTAATGTACTGGATAATTGCTGGCCTTGTGCCAAAAGTAGAAACAATTATTTACCACGACAATACAATAGTATATCAGAGTAATGTAGATATTATGTGAGGTAAGGCCTTTACCATGAAAATACAATAGTATATACAGAGTAATGTAGATATTATGTGAGGTAAAGCCTTTACCATGAAAATACAATAGTATATACAGAGTAATGTAGATATTATGTGAGGTAAAGCCTTTACCATGAAAATACAATAGTATATACAGAGTAATGTAAATATTATGTGAGATAAAGCCTTTACCACGAAAATACAATAGTATATACAGAGTAATGTAGATATTATGTGAGGTAAAGCCTTTACCACGAAAATACAATAGTATATACAGAGTAATGTAGATATTATGTGAGGTAAAGCCTTTACCATGAAAATACAATAGTATATACAGAGTAATGTAAATGCTAAAGGGTTAAGAAACCTTTGTAATTCTTAATTAATGAATAATTATGTATTTTTTTAGCAAAGAAGCTTAATTAAACAAACCTTATCATAATCCATCCTTCCATGGTGTTTTGGTATTACTCGATTTACATTGCTGAGAGGTGCTGGAAAGTTGTGTTTTGGAAGAACAGGGACCATCAACGATCCATTCATGGGGTTTGGTGGACGGTACTCTTCTCGATTCGGTCCCCCTCCAACAGAATAAGGTGGGGGACCTTCACGAGAGCGTTCATCGTTATATCTGTGATCAGGAAATCCACCGTCTGAATATCGAGGACGAATTTGGTTGTCAATATAATTTTTCTGATGAATTGGTTCATGAGGTAAGCTTTTGAAATCTCTGTCTTTATAAGGACTGTTCATGTGATCTCGCATGTATGAGTGATTAAGATGAGTGGAGTGTGGTCGGTTATTGTAATTAATTGGCTCATCTTCCGGTACTGATGCATAATAACTGTCAGGAACATAGCGTTTGTGCCGCAATGATGGTGGACTTTCTTTCCGTAGAGAATTCGATCTTGCAACTGTGATTCCTTTACTGTCTGGTGCATAACCATTGATGCTTGACGAGGAACTGCCTCGAACTACTGTCTGAAATAGAAATAAAAATTCAGTAGATTTCTTTTTTAAAATTACTGTAAAAAAATATATTACATTTTACAGACGAGAAAAAAATATTGGATTGTGTTTATTAATCATTTGTTTTTCTTTGACATCAATAATGAAAAATATTCTATCAAACTTTTAAAATAGATTTACTGTTCAATAGGTAGTCATAAGTTTTAACCCTTTTGTTACCATATTTCAATTGAAAGACAAAACCAATGATTTTTTCTTTCAATTGATTTTTTAAAATAATCAAGAATTTTGAAGAAATTTAGTAAAATAACTTTCTCATTACAAAGCTGGTATTTGGAACATAACTTAAAAATGTTCTTACATAAAATGATGATGGAAGATCTTTAGATAAATATAAACATTTTAAAACAAACAGTTTTGTATCAGAACCTAGCACAATTTCAGGCAGTTTTATGACAAAAGGGTTTAAATAGTTGTACAGAAATAAGATATTTCACAAACAAGATCAATTTAAAAAAAAAAAAAAAAATCTGATAATATTGAATAACCATCAATAACTACAACAATGAAATATATATTCTATAAAACTTTTAAATTTAAAACTCCAATAAAATGTTTTTTACTATTCAATATCTAATGATATGTTTTCATATTATTAAGAGGGCCTCTTCTTCCCATTAACACAGTTCTAATATTACTATTCTAACCATTCCAGTGTTGGTGTCATGTTACAACAACAGTTAAGTAACACAGTGGAATTGGTAAAGTTGTTTGAACATCAGATAAAATGCTGTGGTATTCCTTCCAGCTCAACTCACTGTGTTCTGTGTTCAAATCCTGACAAGTTCAAATTTGTCTTACATTATTTATTTATGGGGATAAGGTCCTTTAAAAAGTATCATTTGAGGAGTTGTGGATTGGCAGAGTTGATATCAAATCCTGCTCTGTGAATTCTGGGTTCAAATTCCACTTCTTTGTGCCATGGCTAATAACTGGGTCTAATATGACAATCAGCTCCTTTTTTTTCTTTTTTTTTTGTAAACAATATAATAAATTGGTGGTAGTGTTTTGGGGGTGGATGGAGTGGTGTTGGGGTGCTCATGACCCTTGTAGGTCCTCCCAGGTAGGTGAGATTGATGCAGAAGATGTTCAACTGAACATCAATAGGTTGATACGTGGAAGACTAGGACAGGAAAACTGACAATTCCATCAGAAAGCCTAAATTTCTTTACAATATACTAAACACAACAAAGGGGATCTCAGCAGAGGGAAATCAATAAAGGTATTGAACTTTCAGTGGAGAGTAGACGGTTTACATCTCATTACCGGCACTGGGTTATATGGGTTATATCCATAGCCGAGATAGTTATACATGTAGGGTCTGTACATCTTTCTAGAAACGGATATCCTGTATATTTGAAGAACACTTCATCACCTTGCAGTACTAAGCTTAAATCTGACCGTAGTTGCATAGCTTGCAGTGAGGTAATTGAATAACCCAGTAGCTAATGGACCACTCATATATACATACATACACATATATATATATACATACATATATATATATATATACACCAACCAGTCCTAGTAATGGATACAAGTAACGTTTAATACATCATGTATGATTTTCCAGAACTTTCTCAAGACACAATCACTTTACCACTTTACCAGTGTATACCACAAATACCAAGATGTCACAGTCATTACTTTTAAATAAAGGCTGGTCAGAAATAGAACTAATTAGCATTAGATACGTTTTTAAAAACATAAACATTCCAGATTGAAAACATTAACAGATAAAACAATAATCAACATACCTCGGAGAGTTTGCCTATATATATATATATATACATGCACATATATATATATATACACACACACACACACATATATATACACATACGCAGACATATATATATACACACACACACACACACATATACACATAGACACATATATACACACACACACATATATACACACACATATATACACACACACATATATATACATACGCAGACATATATATACACACACACACACATATACACACACACACACACACACATACACACACACACACATATACACACACACACACATATACACACACACACATATACACACACACACACATATACACACACACACACACACACACACACATATATATATATATATATATATATATATATATATACACACACGTATACAACAATTTACTGTTGTGTTTCATTTAAAATATTTCCATCAAATTAATCTCATTACTTTAAATTACTTTCCTATTCCCGTCCTATATTGTAAACAACATCAAATGCTATGTGTTATGGTGAAACGAAAGCTATTCCCAATTGTAATTAATTTCCAGACTTATTTAGAGAAATCAAAATTAATAAAATCTCATTTCAGACTATGTAGCTAATAGCTTATATTTAATTAATTAAATTGATTCTAGTACACCAGCTGATGGAATCATTTTCTGAGTGAAAAGTAAAACAACTCTTTCTTTTCTAAGGTAGATGTACTTTGATTGATTTCTCATATACCACACACACACACACACATATACATACATACATACATGTATTCCACACACACATACATACATACATGCACGCAAATTGATATTAATGGAAGAATGTAAAATAGGTGGAAAGGTGGTGTGACTTGGTAAGGGGAGGCCCTAACAATGTGATGTCTGAGAACTATATATATATCATCATCATCGTTTAATGTCCATCTTCCACGCTAGCATGGGTTGGACGGTTTTGTCCCACTTGAGGAGAGATTGGTCAGGAGACCATGTTTCGCTTGTACAGAACTGTTTCTGGCAGGTTTTCTATGGTTGGATGCCCTTCCTTATATATATATATATATATATATATATAGACAGTCGATTGACTTTCGCCAAATTGGACTGAGGAAACAATGTTAATACTATCTATCAGTCGCAACTCCAGGTAGAAGGAGTAATGTGAAATAAAGTGTCTTGCTCAAGGACATAACGCATCGTCCAGTCCAGGAATTGAACTCACAACCTCACGATTACAAATCCAATTCTCTTACCACACAGCCACACACACACACACTTAATTACCTTGTAAGTACCCATATCTGTAGGAGTAATATGTGCTGGATCGACAATGGGTCGCCGTCGCTCCCCTGGGCCAATAATCCCTTGCCATTGTGACGGTAAACCAATATAACGTCCTTGTTCTTGGTCAAATCCAGTATGTACACGATGTTCAAAGTTCTGGGGGCTGGAGATCTCCGGTTTTTTCTGTTTTTTTCGAAACATCTGGACTTTTCTGAAAGAAAATTATTTACAAATATATAATATGCTTTCCCATCAAACAACATTATTTACAAATATATAATATGCTTTCCCATCAAACAACATTATTTACAAATATATAATATGCTTTCCCATCAAACAACATTATTTACAAATATATAATATGCTTTCCCATCAAACAACATTATTTACATGGATTGGCAGTATCGGTAGAGGGTCGGACGCCATGCTTTCCAGCATAGTTACGTCCCTTTACGATATGAGTTCAAATCCCGCCGAGGTTGACTTTGCCTTTCATCCTTACGGGGTCGATAAAATAAAGTACCAGTAATGCACTGGTGAATTGCTGGCCTTGTGCCAAAAGTAGAAACAATTATTTACAAATATATAATATGCTTTCCCATCATTAAATAAAATAAAGTAGCAGTAATGTACTGGGTAATTTGCTGGCCTTGTGCCAAAAGTAGAAACAATTATTTACAAATATATAACATGTTTCCCCATCAAACAACATTGTGGATTGGCAGTATCGGTAGAGGGTCAGACGCCATGCTTTACAACATAGAGTTACGGCCCTTTATGGTCTGAGTTCAAATCCCGGCGAGGTTAACTTTGCCTTTCATCCTTACGAGGTCGATAAAATAAAGTACCAGTAATGCACTGGGATAATTGCCAGCCTTGTGCCAAGAGTAGAAATAATTATTTACAAATATATAAACAAGTTTCCCATCATCAAACAATAACATTTTTTAAACTCAAATGACAAAATTATAAATACAGGTAAAAAAAAAAAAGTTTTATATAATAATTAAAATAATGAGATGTGTTATAGAATGTTGTACATAAAAGTTCTTCATGGGGTGTTAAATAATATTTTATCTTCAACCCTCCATTATTTGAATAAATCGTAATTGACTGAGATAAGATGGTTCAGATACAATCCTTTGCGCATACATCCCATAATTTGGTCTGGTTTCTACAGCTGAATACCATTGCCAATGCCAACCACTTTACAGAGTGTACAGGGTGTATTGATGATGATGATGATGAAGAATTTAGAAGAAGATTATCATTTTAAGTTATTGAGCATATAACTGTCATACAAGAGAAAGGTCTGATGAAACTTTCAGAAAGAAAGGTACACACAAATTAAACAATACATAAAACATATTTAGTCTTCATTTTCCTCTAATCAGCACCGGTTTAAAGAGAATTTCATAATGTATTTATAATATATAAAGACATGAGCATGAGGTTTTAGTGACATTGCAGTTGAAGATAAGTAATCACAAGTTTGCAATTTTGACCTATCTCCTACTTGTAGATTTGTCTTAAACTAAACATTCCTAAACAGCAAAACTAAATATGTTTTCATAAACGAAATTTAATGCTAAAGGGGTTATTTTAAACAAACATCCGTTAAAATAAAAAAAAGACTTTAAATGGCAAAGGAATTTCAACAATGTGATAGTCAATCCTGTTTTGACAGGTTTTAAACTTGAGAAATTCTATTTTAACTGTTTCCATAGCAAAACTTTAAAGACTTGCTGAGTCCAACTCAACCACCACCCACCCCACCCCACCATACACACTTTTTTTTTGTGGTCAACCATCAGATTGGACTAAGGAAACTATATTTCCATTGCTGACGATATCTGCGACATCCATGAACTTGGCTGGTCACGCTTGGAGATCCAGCCAGATCAGTTAGAGATGGTTGCTGTCTGACAGGACCCACTGGAGGGAGTGTTTGAGGACTCTGCCCCCTACAACCCTCTCAGGAATAAGTGGGCGAAGAAGAAGAAAAGATCTGCCAGTTGCAACTCCTGGCAGGATTTAAACTCAAAACATAACCATCCAACAATTCTATTAATCCACTATCACAGACATCAAAGGTACCCACATCAAAGGTACCCACATCACACCCATCAAATGCACCCACAACATCACAGGCACCCACATCACACCCATCAAATGTACCCACAACATGACAGACATTAAAGGTACCCACAACATGACAGACATCAAAAGGTACCCATCAAATATACCCACAACATCACAGACATTAAAGGTACCCATGAAAGGTACCCACAACCAGACATCAAAGTGTCTCAACATTTATCTCAGAGCAACTTACACGTCTTATCATCTTGTCAAAAATGTTGGTATTTTACATTCATTATCTTCTTTCCTCTTTGCTTCCTAGACTGTTTTTATATTTAATATTACAGTTATGTAGTTCACTGCTAGTTGAATGTACATCTCAACCCCCACCCCACCATTCCATAGAAAACTTGGTCCATGATATGCAATAAATTGACTTACAGTCTTTTACTCAACAGCAGCAGCTTTAGGCTTCTACACATCCTATTACACTTCCTGTGTTCTACCATAAAGCCACTAGCTTCCATACATCCACCTCAAATATCTACACTTCCTTCCTGTGTTCTACCATAAAGCCACAGCTTCCATACATCCACCTCAAATATCTACACTTCCTTCCTGTGTCCTACCATAAAGCCACAGCTTCCATACATCCACCTCAAATATCTACACTTCCTTCCTGTGTTCTACCATAAAGCCACTAGCTTCCATACATCCACCTCAAATATCTACACTTCCTTCCTATTTTCTACCATAAAGCCACTAGCTTCCATACATCCACCTCAAATATCTACACTTCCTTCCTTCCTGTGTTCTACCATAAAGCCACTAGCTTCCATACATCCACCTCAAATATCTACACTTCCTTCCTTCCTATGTTCTACCATAAAGCCACAGCTTCCATACATCCACCTCAAATATCTACACTTCCTTCCTGTGTTCTACCATAAAGCCACTAGCTTCCATACATCCACCTCAAATATCTACACTTCCTTCCTGTGTTCTACCATAAAGCCACTAGCTTCCATACATCCACCTCAAATATCTACACTTCCTTCCTTCCTGTGTTCTACCATAAAGCCACTAGCTTCCATACATCCACCTCAAATATTTACACTTCCTTCCTTCCTGTGTTCTACCATAAAGCCACTAGCTTCCATACATCCACCTCAAATATCTACACTTCCTTCCTTCCTGTGTTCTACCATAAAGCCACTAGCTTCCATACATCCACCTCAAATATCTACACTTCCTTCCTGTGTTCTACCATAAAGCCACAGCTTCCATACATCCACCTCAAATATCTACACTTCCTTCCTGTGTTCTACCATAAAGCCACTAGCTTCCATACATCCACCTCAAATATCTACACTTCCTTCCTTCCTGTGTTCTACCATAAAGCCACTAGCTTCCATACATCCACCTCAAATATCTACACTTCCTTCCTTCCTGTGTTCTACCATAAAGCCACTAGCTTCCATACATCCACCTCAAATATTTACACTTCCTTCCTTCCTGTGTTCTACCATAAAGCCACTAACTTCCATACATCCACCTCAAATATCTACACTTCCTTCCTTCCTGTGTTCTACCATAAAGCCACAGCTTCCATACATCCACCTCAAATATCTACACTTCCTTCCTGTGTTCTACCATAAAGCCACTAGCTTCCATACATCCACCTCAAATATCTACACTTCCTTCCTTCCTGTGTTCTACCATAAAGCCACTAGCTTCCATACATCCACCTCAAATATCTACACTTCCTTCCTTCCTGTGTTCTACCATAAAGCCACTAGCTTCCATACATCCACCTCAAATATTTACACTTCCTTCCTTCCTATGTTCTACCATAAAGCCACTAGCTTCCATACATCCACCTCAAATATCTACACTTCCTTCCTGTGTTCTACCATAAATCCACAGCTTCTACACATCCACCTCAAATATCTACACTTCCTTCCTTCCTGTATTCTACCATAAAGCCACTAGCTTCCATACATCCACCTCAAATATCTACACTTCCTTCCTTCCTATGTTCTACCATAAAGCCACTAGCTTCCATACATCCACCTCAAATATCTACACTTCCTTCCTTCCTATGTTCTACCATAAAGCCACTAGCTTCCATACATCCACCTCAAATATCTACACTTCCTTCCTATGTTCTACCATAAAGCCACTAGCTTCCATACATCCACCTCAAATATCTACACTTCCTTCCTTCCTATGTTCTACCATAAAGCTGCTAGCTTCCATACATCCACCTCAAATATCTACACTTCCTTCCTTCCTATGTTCTACCATAAAGCTGCTAGCTTCCATACATCCACCTCAAATATCTACACTTCCTTCCTTCCTATGTTCTACCATAAAGCCACTAGCTTCCATACATCCACCTCAAATATCTACACTTCCTTCCTTCCTATGTTCTACCATAAAGCTGCTAGCTTCCATACATCCACCTCAAATATCTACACTTCCTTCCTTCCTATGTTCTACCATAAAGCCACTAGCTTCCATACATCCACCTCAAATATCTACACTTCCTTCCTATGTTCTACCATAAAGCCACTAGCTTCCATACATCCACCTCAAATATCTACACTTCCTTCCTTCCTATGTTCTACCATAAAGCCACTAGCTTCCATACATCCACCTCAAATATCTACACTTCCTTCCTATGTTCTACCATAAAGCTGCTAGCTTCTACACATTCCCCTCAAATATCTACACTTCCTTCCTATGTTCTACCATAAAGCTGCTAGCTTCTACACATTCCCTCAAATATCTACACTTCCTTGCTTCTGTCATAAAGCCACTAGCTATCTCGATAAAGTGTACATTTTTCAACTATGTTACATATTATCTATCTGGTTTCCTGTTCTTATTTCAAATGTTAATATGAAGGAAAACTTCATTGTAACAGGAGTTTAATAATAACTACACAGAAAAGAAATATTTATGAAGTTAAGAATCTTGGAGATCTTTCAAATTATTTACTGCCTGAAAAGTTTGAGTCACCAAACCAAATTTGTTGCCAGGAACTCTTGCAGTGTTTGCTGCAACAGTCTACAAATTGTTCTCACATAAGAAAATATCTAAAGTCTTAAGTTTTCCTTCCTTTAAAGTAGTCAATATAAATAGCCCAAGATAATAATTAAAAATAGAAACAGCTTTTTCAATATATTAAGTATGTTTAAATGTATTTCATAAAGTAATTTTCTATATTTACTTATACTAAGGTAGAAAACAAAAACTGTATTGTATTATCTTTACGATACAGATCTACAATATTATGCGAGTATCATCACCATTTTATGTCAATGTCTCCACGCTATCATGGGTCAGACGGGTTGTCCTGTTGTGGGACTATGTCTTGCACATACAGGACTGATTTTGGCTCGGTTTCTACAACTGGATGTCTTTCCTAACACCAACCTCATTTACAGTGAGTACTGCATCCAGTTTAGAATAGATACACCATATCCCTGTGTGTTGTATGAAGCAGCTAAAAGGGTTGGCACCAGGAAGGGCACCCAGTTGTAAAGCACTGCATCATAAGGAACTTCATAGTCAATATGAAATCTGTAATGCGACCCAGATAGCTAGCTAGCCTCTGCTTTAGTAGAGAAGACAGCCATAAAATGTTTGTTTTGAGGCCATCTTTAAAAGAATATAAAGAAAGTTGAAAACCTGCAGATAATTATAAAATATGTTTCAGTTATGTAAATAATTATGTAATGGAAACAGATTTAAATAATTGTTGAAGATATATTGTAGATATGTAGATATGTTGCTGACAAATCTTGTCTTGAAAATAGCTACCGGTATAGCCACTGGTATTCATTTTCAGCTAAGTATACTGGAGTGACATGAAATGAAGTGTTTTGCTCAAGAACACAATACACAACACAGTCCAGGAATCAAACCCATGACATTATGGACGTAAGTTCAACCCCAGTTTGAAATTATAGAATTACCATGATACCATATTCTATGATGGCACCAGGGTCAGTTTCAGACAGGTTGGTATCAAAAGGGTTCATTTTTATAGAATTACCATTATACCATTTTGGTAGAATGATGAAGATATTTATTATAGAATTACCATTATACCATTTTGGTAGAATGATGAAGATATTTATTATAGAATTACCATTATACCATTTTGGTAGAATGATGAAGATATTTATTATAGAATTACCATTATACCATTTTGGTAGAATGATGAAGATATTTATTATTGCAAGAAACTTTGTCTAACCCTTTAATGTTCAAACCGACCAAAACCGGCCAGAATTCTCTACCCTTTTCTGTTGAAACTGGCTGTAACTGGTCACTCAAACTGATGTTAAGGTTTTGTTCTCAAAATAAATACTTTCAAAATCTCATAGATTCGATATTATGTGAGATATTTATGTGAGGTAATGCCTTTACCATGAAAATATAATAGTATATATATAGAGTAATGTGAATGCTAAAGGGCTAACCTAGAAAAAATAGTATTTACTAGTAAACAAAATGGTAAACAACTAGTTCTACTTCCCCAGCAGTATGAGGCACATACTAATGTTTTGATGCCATCATATGTAATGTATCTATGAAAAGAAAACATTTTATTACGAAAAGAAAATAAGTACTTCTAACCATACTGCCACTTATACTCACCAATAAAAAGATAAATTTCAAGTAGATGGTAGCTTTTATATCAAAATAGGATGTCTATAAATACTTTGTAATTTAATCAAAACTATTACTGTGCCAAAACAACAAATATATATATGTAAGAATTACATTTTTTAGTAACAGGATATCAATTTTACATCATATATTATTATTATAGTCGGACACCATGCTTTGAAGCATAGAGTTACGTCCCTTTATGATCTGAGTTCAAATCCCGCCGAGGTTAACTTTGCCTTTCATCCTTACGGGGTCGATAAAATAAAGTAACAGTAATGCACTGGGTAATTGCTGGCCTTGTGCCTAAAATAGAAACAATTATTATTATTATATGGATTGGCAGTATCGGTAGAGAGTCGGGTGCCATGCTTCGCAGCATAGAGTTACGTCCCTTTACGGTCTGAGTTCAAATCCCGCCGAGGTTAACTTCGCCTTTCATCCTTACGGGGGTCGATTAAAATAAAGTACCAGTAATACACTGGGATAATTTCTGGCCTTGTGCCAAAAGTAGACACAATTATTATTATTATTACCATCATCATAGGGTGGTGCATAGGTAGAATCGGTAGAGCATCGGACATACATAAATGACTATGTATGTGTGTGTATGTGTGTGTGTGAGTTTGGATCTAGCTGTCGAAACAGCCAGAGCTCAGCCGTAGGGGTCCTGACTCTTTTCCTATTACCCACTCTACTACCCTAAGTATTGAATACTCTGGTGGTGGTCCACCTGGTATCTTACCACATCCTCTTTATACATGTATGTGTGTGTGTATATATATATATGGAGGCACATGGCTTAGTGGTTAGAGCATTGGGCTTGCAATCGAAAGGTTGTGAGTTCAATTCTCAGACCGGGTGATGTGTTGTTTCCTTGAGCAAGACACTTTATTTCACATTGCTCCAGTTCACTCAGCTGTAGAAATGAGATGATAGGGACTGGGGTCCCTATCATTCCACTGCAAAGTGGTCGTGGAGGTGCCACGGCAAAAAAAGCACCCAGCACTCACTGTAAATGAGGTTGGTGTTAGGAAGGGCATCCAGCTGTAGAAATCAAGCCAGAATCAGTTCCCGTCCCACCCTTGCAAGCAGGGAAAAAGCAGACGTAAAATGATGATGATGATGATGATACACATATGCGTGTATATTTATATATCTTTTTAAAAAATGAATTGTAATATTTCTAACATTTAATTATTTAATTAGATATAAAAAATAAATAAACAAACTTCCATAAGAGTAAACAGCAATTAATGAAAATAAATATTTTAATTGTTTTTCAATAAAGAAATTCCATTGTGATGACAAGCTTCTAACTGTAAATTGTTCACATTGTTCTGATAACTATTTTCTCTCCATATTTCTCATGGAAGACACTGTCTATGATTTTCAAATCATTTTTTAAATAATCAAGAATTTGGAGGGATTTAATAACAAATGTAATTCTTCGTTAAGCTGGCGTTTGGAGAATATCAAAGGTTCTCATAAAAATAGGATGGAACATTTTTAGATAATTATAGAGATTTTTAGTTTTGTATCATAGAAACAGAGTTATTGATATTAAAAGGGGTTTATATCTTAGGAACACAGTAATTGATATTAAAAGGGTTTGTATCTTAGGAACACAGTAATTGATATTAAAAGGGGTTTGTATCATAGGAACAGAGACATTGATTGATATTAAAAGGGGTTTGTATCTTAGAAACAGTAATTGATATTAAAAGAGGTTTTTTAATGTCATCCCAGAATAGGGGATTAGCAACAATGCCTAAGCAACGGTTTATAAATAACCCAAGAATTTTTATTAGAAAAATCTAAATTTTCAATTACATAAAAATAAAGAATTTAATATTTATTCAAACTTATAGAATAAGGATTGCAAAAGACTATAAATGAGAGGAAAGGGAGGTGAAAAAACAAAGATTATTAAGTAACAGGGGAAGGTGAGAGGGTGACAGACTCAATACCTATGTCAGAGTGTTTAAGCTGTGCCCTGCAGACAGTGGCCAGGGTGGGGTACCTGGTTTAGTCACCGACCACTCAACCATGAAGCAGGTTGTAGTAGGTTACATGGTACCAGTAGCAGACAGAAGCCTGACCTGACCTGGCCAGGGTCTGGAGGGGGACCTGGTTTAGTCACCGACCACTCGACCATGAAGCAGGTTGTAGTAGGTTACATGGTAGCAGACAGAAGCCTGACCTGACCAATAAATTATATACCAGTTGTTAGTGTAAGGTATCACAAATATAAATAATGATTTCTACTTTAGGCACAAAGCCAGCAATTTTGGGGGACGGGGAAAGTTGATTAAATCAACCCCAGGGCATTACTGGTACTTTATTTTATTGACCCCGTAATGATGATCAAAAATATAAATAATGGTAGTGGTTTCTAGCTTGCACATCCCATTATAATTAAAAGTCTGTTTTCCCTCTTAGCAAGGATTATGAGATATTAAAAAAAGGTGATTAGCAAGCTTTGATATCTTTCGAGGAGGGGTTTGTTTGCTTACAAAAAGAGTTACATTTGAATACTGTATACACTCTATACTTGTAGATAAGTTACAGGACTTTTGGTTGTTTGTTTCTTGTTAGTTTTTTTGTTTTTTTTTAACTAAAAAGTAAAAATACATAAATGAAAACGTCAAACATGAAAAAAACACATGCAACTTATCTACTGAACATTTATCTGGGTCTCAACAGTACATGCACACAGGCAAATGACTGACTATGTAGGGCAGACTGGTCATGTCAATATACACTATGTGGATATCAGCATTATAAACAAATTTATGTTTATGATGGTTTGTATAAGAAAATTACTTCCATGTGTGTAAAACATGTGTAGCTGTCTATAATCCTAATACCCATTAAATGTTCCATATATTGTGTCGCTGTCTATAATCCTAATACCCATTAAATGTTCCATATATTGTGTCGCTGTCTATAATCCTAATACCCATTAAATGTTCCATATATTGTGTAGCTGTCTATAATCCTAATACCCATTAAATGTTACATATATTGTGTAGCTGTCTATAATCCTAATACCCATTAAATGTTCCATATATTGTGTAGCTGTCTATAATCCTAATACCCATTAAATGTTCCATATATTGTGTAGCTGTCTATAATCCTAATACCCATTAAATGTTCCATATATTGTGTAGCTGTCTATAATCCTAATACCCATTAAATGTTCCATATATTGTGTAGCTGTCTATAATCCTAATACCCATTAAATGTTAAATATATTGTGTAGCTGTCTATAATCCTAATACCCATTAAAAGTTACATATATTGTGTCGCTGTCTATAATCCTAATACCCATTAAATGTTAAATATATTGTGTAGCTGTCTATAATCCTAATACCCATTAAATGTTCCATATATTGTGTAGCTGTCTATAATCCTAATACCCATTAAATGTTAAATATATTGTGTAGCTGTCTATAATCCTAATACCCATTAAAAGTTACATATATTGTGTCGCTGTCTATAATCCTAATACCCATTAAAAGTTACATATATTGTGTAGCTGTCTATAATCCTAATACCCATTAAATGTTCCATATATTGTGTAGCTGTCTATAATCCTAATACCCATTAAATGTTCCATATATTGTGTAGCTGTCTATAATCCTAATACCCATTAAATGTTCCATATATTGTGTAGCTGTCTATAATCCTAATACCCATTAAATGTTCCATATATTGTGTAGCTGTCTATAATCCTAATACCCATTAAATGTTCCATATATTGTGTAGCTGTCTATAATCCTAATACCCATTAAATGTTCCATATATTGTGTAGCTGTCTATAATCCTAATACCCATTAAATGTTACATATATTGTGTAGCTGTCTATAATCCTAATACCCATTAAATGTTACATATATTGTGTAGCTGTCTATAATCCTAATACCCATTAAATGTTCCATATATTGTGTAGCTGTCTATAATCCTAATACCCATTAAATGTTCCATATATTGTGTAGCTGTCTATAATCCTAATACCCATTAAATGTTCCATATATTGTGTAGCTGTCTATAATCCTAATACCCATTAAATGTTCCATATATTGTGTAGCTGTCTATAATCCTAATACCCATTAAATGTTCCATATATTGTGTAGCTGTCTATAATCCTAATATCCATTAAATGTTCCATATATTGTGTAGCTGTCTATAATCCTAATACCCATTAAATGTTCCATATATTGTGTAGCTGTCTATAATCCTAATACCCATTAAATGTTACATATATGGAGGCACATGGCTTAGTGGTTAGAGCATTGGGCTTGCAATCGAAAGGTTGTGAGTTCAATTCTCAGACCGGGTGATGTGTTGTTTCCTTGAGCAAGACACTTTATTTCACATTGCTCCAGTTTACTCAGCTGTAGAAATGAGATGATAGGGACTGGGGTCCCTATCATTCCACTGTAAAGTGGTCGTGGAGGTGCCACGGCAAAAAAACATCCAGCACTCACTGTAAATGAGGTTGGTGTTAGGAAGGGCATCCAGTGTAGAAATCAAGCCAGAATCAGTTCCCATCCCACCCTTGCAAGCAGGGAAAAAGCGGACGTAAAATAAAATGATGATGATATATTGTGTAGTTGTCTGTAATTCTAATACCCATTAAATGTTAAATATAATTTGTGTAGAGGTCTGTAATCTTAATACCCATTAAATGTTACATATATTATGTGTAGAGGTCTGTAATCTTAATACCCATTAAGTGTTATATTGTGTAGTTGTTTGTAATTCTAATACCCATTAAATGTTACATATATATTGTGTAATTGTCTAATCCTAATACCCATTAAATGTTACATATATTGCTGGCAGCTACAGAAGAATGGTTTAAAAGTTCTGGTTAATCTGTTTCAGGCATAAAAACAGGCAGCTTTGATATCTCTGGTTCTTGGATGTTGCTAGATTGTATTGGTAATATTTTAGCTGAATGCTGAATGTTTTTTTATTTAAACAACTGTAAGAAAAGTTTCAAATAGTATTTACATAAAGTCAAGCCACATGCAACATGTCGAATCAAAAGCTGAAGTGAAGATATATAAATAAATACTAAAGATATGTGAATTATCCACCACTGAAACTTATACAATACATTTAAGTCTGTCTTAACCCTTTAATGTTCAAACCGGCCAAAACCGACCAGAATTCTCTACCTCTTTCTGTTGAAACTGGCTGTAACTGGTTGCTGACACTGATGTTATGGTATTGTTCTTAAAATAAATACTTTCAAAATCTCATAGATTCGATATTATGTGAGATAATTATGCGAGGTAAAGCATTTACCATGAAAATATAATAGTATATGTAGAGTAATGTGAATATTAAAGGGTTAAGCCAGCAGACCCATCAGGTCAGTGCTTATCCTGGTTTCATGGCGTGAAGCAACTGAGAGTACAAGACTGCCCCTCCCGACTGGACAGGATGCCAGTCCATCTCAGGGTTAAACCTCCAGCTATTACTGGTACTCATTTTCAACTGAATATACTGGAGCAACGTGAAATAAAGTGTTTGGCTCAAGAACACAACACACCACCCAGACCAAGAATCGAATCCATGACATGATGATCCTAAATCCAACACCCTTACCACTGGGCCACACACCTCCACAAATACATACATACACATATATATACATACATATACACACAAATACATACATACATATATAGTCATTGGAGGGAAATATAGACAGGAAAGAACTGTAAGGAAAGACACCTTGGGATGGTTTTAAACTAATAAACAACAGTAAAGTGGTAGACAAACAAAGTAACAGACTCATGGTGGGTGAAATGATGGTGGTGGGGGTAGTGTGGTAGTTGGGGTGGGGTAGTGGGGGGGGAGGGGTAGTGGTGGAGGTGGTAGTAGTGATGGTGGCAGTAATGATGATGGAGAAGTTTTACCTATCTGAGGATTGTTGGATATGATCCAGAGTGTTATATCCATGTTTGTGTATCTGTGTGAGGTAATCTACGTCATATTTCTATCATATATAACATGTCATAGTTTAGCTTTGTAAGCAGATATTCTTCCATTGATGTTTACTTGAAAACACAAACCCTAAACCTTCTCGAACTGATAACAAAACACGTTCTAGCTTTTATTTTCTTCCTTTATCTAAATACAGAATGTAGAAAGGAAATCACGTCTGATGTTAAACTATTCATGAAATATAAGCTAATATCAGTCTAATATGTTTTGCAGTAAATAAATGAAATATTGTTCATATAATTCTCCAGATTATTAAAAAAAATAATAAAAAAACGAGCCAGTAAGGAAGCCTCTTTGTGTTTCCTTGATCTGTTATAAATAGCAGTCAAATCTCCCTCAAATCGAACCCTAGAATATTCAAATCATAAGAAAGAGGGCTTGTTTGTTTACCTTAATTTATTCATAAGTCCTGATATTTTGAGATTAATATCTCTTCTTCCGAGGAAAATAAAGGAACTACTCCAGTGTCAGATGTGGCTTGCTATACCATGCTGGCCAGGAGTGATTTATCAAAACCACATATGAATAAATTAAGGTTAACAAACAAGCCCTGTTTCTTATGATTTAATTATTCTCCATCTAAACCTGCATTATTGTGGCTTTCGAACTTCGAATTCTTTATTAATGAAAGGTTTGGGGATGAATATAAACACTTTAAAACAAATTTGTATTGTAGGAGGAACGATTTCATGTAGTTTAGTATTAAAAGGGTTAACCATACTTGGAAGAAGTGGTTTTTAACCCTTTTGCTATGAAATTGTCCCTAGTTCTATGATACAAAACTAATATATTTATAATCATCATCATATAATGTACACTTTTCCAAAGTTATTTAACCAGCTTCCATCATAGTTTTATTAAAGAATCTTTGTTATGTTATGCTCCACACATCAGCTAAATAATGATTTCTGATTTAGGCACAAGGCCAACAATTTTTGGGGAGAGAAAAATTGATTAAATTGACCCTGGTATTTGTTTATCTCCCTTTTCTCTGCATTGTAGACCACAGGACCGGGGTTTGTGGCCGAAGTATTTAAGTTGGGAGGCATCCCAGATCAGGGATCTACCACCTTCGAATGGAAAGAGGTTGATTCCATCGGGGGGGGGGGGGCTTCTCTGCCGTCAAGGCCAGCTGGCTCCAGTTGTGATGGGAAGCCAGCTGTGTCCAGACTCCTCCTCATGTCATTGACAGCATGTCAGGGGAACAGGCCTGCGCTCTGGTGGAAAGACTGTGGGTGCAGACCAAACTTGTCAACAACCGTCCTGCAATTTATTTGTAAATAGTAATGAAGTGTCTTTCATTAGAAATATGGTAATAAAAGAGTTAAATTGAAGAAAAAAAACAACACCACCACAAATGAAAAGAGCAGTGTTAAATGGGAGTCTCATAACAATATAAGAGTCCTTGCTTTAAAATGTCAGAAATGTACAGCATAACTCTACAGACAATACAATTAATAAATGGTAGTGGTGACAGTAGTGGTGGAGAAAAAAAGAGGTGCAGTGACATTTCACATAGTTTGACAAAACAAACACATCTGAAGTTACACATATCACAATCCTTACAGCAGTTTACCTGAAATATAAGCTAGGTGACCTAATTAGGGTTAGTAGAAGAGCCAGCCAGCCAACTACAACACAGCCATTACAGTATTAAGTGAAAATCATTTGAAAAGGTTTTACAACTGTTAAACATGTTTTTAAGCCAATGATGAGTGTGTCTATGAAAACTGTTTACCTTACTAAGTGTGACAGTCAAAACCACCACCATTACCCTGCCAAATGAATAAATGAATCCTAAAAAATTTTTTAAATAAACTACCTCGGGTTCTAAGGTAAAAAGCTGTTTATTTTTAAGTGTTTACACTTACCTAAAAACCTAAAATAATTTGATGTAAGTTATGCTCCAGGCACCAACTAAGTTATGAGAAAATTTAGTTATATTATTACTAAATATTTCCAAATTCTTGATTGTTTTTTTAATTATTTGAAAACCACAGGCAGTATCTTTCATTAGAAATATGGTAATGAAAGAGTTATAGACATAGACATTAATTTCTATAATTAATAACTGCTGCAATTAATAGCAAAATTAGTGAGTGACAGCTGTTCCAGGTTGGATCTCATCATGGGGCACCTTTCTGCAGGAGGAGCCAAGTTATCTACGTGAAACTGGGTAGGCAAAAGCTTCCGACCAGGTCTTCTAAGTAAGGATAACTCTACAAACTCGTTTCTTCCAAACATTCCCGAAGGAGACTGTAAGCAGGCCATAGGTACTTCCCCTTCTCTTCACTAAGTCATGACTGTAAGCAGGCCATAGGTACTTCCCCTTCTCTTCACTAAGTCATAAAAAATTTTAACTGTAATAAATTTGTAGAAAATGTCTAAAAAAAACCCCCAAAACAGGGTATTTTACTTCAAATGTCTAAAGCGTCTTTACTAATGGACAGATTGTTGTAAAAATTAGCAGTTATTAGAGTAAAGACTTTAATTTTTGACATGATGCAGTCAGAATGCTGGTTTGTACTTTTCAAGAATGCCTTGCTAATATAGTCTTCAAACAAAACAAGACGTTAAAAGTTAACTATGAAAAGCTTGAGATGTCAATAGTTATGAGAACATATTGTATTGAAAGACTGAACTAAATAAAGTCTATTTTATAATTTGCTATTGCTATATATATATTTTATTGTTAGCTATAAAAGCTGAGTAATGTTTCAAGATCTAGTCTGCCTTGACAAATTAACTCAACAGTGAGACTATAGCGTGAAATTGTATAGATGTTTATTTTACCAACCAAAAGGTAAACTTGACAGTTTTTGAAAATATTTTTCTCAATCAAAAAAGCTTTTGCTTTTGTCAAGTCTATGAAATCCTTAAACTAAAAGATGAAAAGGTTCTGTTCACTCAAATCTTTAGGTCCTTTTTCTACTTCTGGACTGACTTCCCCCCCCTCTCTTTCTCTCTTATTTACACTATTCTCTGTTTATTGCTTACTAAATCATATAACCATCGTTTCAATGGTTTTTCTCAGACTACTAGTAACAATTCAGTGGCCACCACTTATTTTTGTAGTCATATAATCCATCCCCTAAACTCCACCTCATTACCCTATTTCTAATGGAAGACACTGTCTATATTTTTTCTAATCATTTTGAAAATAATCAAGAATTTTGAGGAATATAGTAATATAAAGAACACTCATCGTGAAGCTAATGTTTAAAACTATGAAGATGAGAGAGAGAAGTAGAAAGAAGCGTAGAAAGAGATGAAGAGAGCGTAAAAGAACGTAAGGTGTAAAAAGACAAGAGATAGAGTTACCTTGGGAGCGATTTATTGGTCCCTATATTTCAGATTGTACATCCATCAGCAGGGGGATTTTCCAAGACGAAATGTATGTATGTATGTATGTATGTATATATAAATATATATGGAGAGAGGGAGAGAGAGAGGGAGAGGCTTCTAAGTCATTTTAAATTGATCATTACAATACATTCAAAACTGCTTTGTAACTGAATTCACACACACGTGTGTGTATATATGTGTGTGTCTGTGTCTGTATGTGCATTTGTCTGTTCACTTCACATATAACATTGGTTGTAGTTAGTAATATTTGTTTATGTGCCACAGTAGTTAGATGTGTGAAGATCCACATACACCTTACTTGAATTTAGGTAATGTTTGGCACCAGGAAGAGCATCTAGCCATAAAATTGTGCTAGTATGGGGGAAATGGATATCAAAACAATATGACAATGAATTAAAAGCATATATGATAGGAAAGTTAGCCTCGATTTTCATCGTGTCAGAAACTATCTGTTTTATTTTGGAATTAAACAACTGAAAGTCCATTATAATGTGAACCTGGTACAGATTTTCAGCTGAGTGAACTGGAGCAATGTGAAATGAAGTGTCTTGTTCAAGGACACAATGTACCACTTGGTCGAGGAATTGATCCCACGACCATATGATCATGAGCCCAACACGAACCACAAGGCCACACCACCTTCATATATGATAGAATAGCTGCAGTATTCTTTAGATACAAGAATGTTTTTACAAGAAATAACAAAGCTAAAGTTGCTGATTATACCAAAAATAAAGATCTCAATAACAATACATTTAATGTTTTTATTATATAAACCATTTTATTTTAAAGAAATCTTTCCAGGAACCTGTAACTATTCCAGATAAAAGCAACAATAGTTGCTTTTATTTTCAAAAGACAACAAATTAAGCAGCATCTGTAATTCTAAAAATTGCCATCAATAAATGCAATTGTATTTTATATTCAATAAGAAGAAAGTAATTTTAATTACAAATCAATTTGTTTTAAGGTAAAATAAAATTCAATTTTACATTTAAAAGCAGCTGGAAAACAAACAAATTAAAATTAAGCATAAGAAAACAAACTGAGATAAAATAAAGCAATCTTCATAGAAGAGATGCAGGTGGAAGAATTGGTAAAATGAGTAAATACAATCTTGCTAATGTGTGCAGGTGATTGTGATAATATTTCATTAAACAAATGGAATTCTACTCCAAGAGATCCCTGGTTTGCCTGGGAGGTCAGTAGTCACCACTTCAGTACTGTCTTGGTCTAAGTAGACCTATCCAACCTTTGCTAGCAGGGAACATAGGTGAGATGTCAGATCCCTGGCTTGTCTAGATCAGTAGCCACTGCTCCAGACTTGGTCTATGTAGACCTATCCAACCCTTACTAGCATGGAACATAGGTGAGATGTCAGATCCCTGGCTTGTCTAGATCAGTAGCCACTGCTCCAGACTTGGTCTATGTAGACCTATCCAACCCTTACTAGCATGGAACATAGGTGAGATGTCAGATCCCTGGCTTGTCTAGATCAGTAGCCACTGCTCCAGACTTGGTCTATGTAGACCTATCCAACCCTTGCTAGCAGGGAAAGCAGATATTAAAATGATGATGATGACAATATACATATATATATATATGTATACATATAATGGAGGCACATGGCTTAGTGGTTAGAGCATTGGCTTTGCAATCGAAAGGTTGTGAGTTCAATTCTCAGACCAGGTGATGTGTTGTTTCCTTGAGCAAGACACTTTATTTCACATTGCTCCAGTTTACTCAGCTGTAGAAATGAGATGATAGGGACTGGGGTCTTTATCATTCCATTGCAAAGTGGTCGTGGAAGTACCACGGCAAAAAAGCACCCAGCACTCACTGTAAATGAGGTTGGTGTTAGGAATGGCATCCAGCTGTAGAAATCAAGCCGGAATCAGTTCCTGTCCCACCCTTGCAAGCAGGGAAAAGCTGACGTATGATGATGATGATGATGATGATGATAAAAAGTGCCATGAAATGTCAGTGGAAAGAAGTCGCTGTAGAGTTAGACCAAAAAAGACCAGGGCAGAGGATGTGACAGCTGATCTCAAATCACTGAGACTCAGAGGTGATGACAAAGGATCGCAACTTGTGGAGAGATGACGTGTTGAGAAGGATTCGTCTAACACATGCAAGCATGGGGAAGTGGATGTAAAAACAATGATGATAAAAAGCACCCAGCCCACACTGTAAAGTGGTCGTGTAGGTATCACGACTAAAAGCACCCACTACACACTGGAAAGTGGTCAAATAGGTGTCACAACAAAATGCACCCAGTACACACTGTAAAGGTGGTTGGCATTAGGAAGGGCATCCAGCTGTAGAAACCTAGCCAAAATCAGTTCTGTATAAGCAAGTTACAGTCATCAGACCTGGCTTGTCTCAATGGGACAACTCATCTAACCCATGCTAGCATGGAAAAATGAACATTAAATGATGGTGATGATGATGATACAATGTCACAGGTTTGATATCTAACTGTTGTTTCAATCCAGTTGCACTCAGCCAGTCTTTCAGCTTGTTTTTATTCTTCATCCATAAATCTTGTTTTCATTGCTTTACATTTATGACACATTAATAAAATCCTCTCTTCATACAACCAAACAATTCCTTTATTGACAGAAAAAAAAAAAATGTCTCCAGCCCATTCTTCTCTCTAATCTACTTTTAAGCTCTTGTTTACTTGTACTAATGGTGACACCAGTGCATATAAAATGGTTTCTGATTTAGACAAGGCCAACAATTTTAGGGGAGGAGAAAGTCGATTAAATCAACCTCAGTGCATTACTGGTACTTTATTTTATCGACCTTGTAAAGATGAAAGGCACAGCTAACCTCAGCAGGATTTGAACTATATTGCGAAGCAGGGTGTTCAACGCTCAACTGACTCTGCCAATCCACTTCCCTGTCATATAATGAAAATATTGAATACAAAATTTATCAGCACAATGATTTTTAAAATAATTTCTATCAATACTTTAACCCTTGCATGCCTGTATTTTTAATTAACTACACTATTTTAATTAATTAATGAAGAATTATTTTAAAATATGGTTCTGATGATGAGTGGAGCATTGTTGGGAGAGAGGAAGCCAAAGATTGAATTCCAGAAGATGATAGGAATAGAATCGGTTGATGAATGTTAGGAAAAGAAATGGAATTATTCAGTTGTTAATACATATCTATGTGCGGATACCTGATATATCTGTCTTTAAGTTCCATTGATGCTGCTCCAAACTGTAGCAATTATGGCAATTAAAATATTCTTAAAAATTGTATTGGAAAGAAAAAAATAGAAAAACGATGAAACTTAATAGTGAAAGCTCTCAGGTGAATTTATTCTCAGACTGGCAATGTGTCAGGAAAATAGATCACTGATACCAATTGTGCATCTGTGCATGTCTTAAGAGGTGCATTCTAAGAGAATTAGGGCTGGAGCGGAAAAAGAAATTCCGCAAAGATTTCTTTTTTAAAAAATGTTTTTCACGCACGATCAAATCATCTTATCCTATTTCTCTTCACAACATTCACCACTGGTTCTATTTCCATCATCCTTTGTAATTTGTTATATTCCTATCTCTGAACAACATTCTGCTCATTTCTATTTTTTCTTGCCTTTCTCCACTTCTCTACATTCATCCTCCACATGTAGCAAACACTTTTTCCCTTATCCATGTCTCACTCCCATCATAAATCATGCCACTTCTCCCACATGTAGCAAACCTTTTCCCTTATCCATGTTTCACTCCCATCATAAATCATGTCACTTCTCTCACATGTAACAAACACCTTTTCTTTCCTCCATGTCTCCCATCATAAATCATGCCACTTCTCACATGTAGCAAACACCTTTTACTACTATCTCTGTTGCTCCATATTCACCCAGCAAAACCAACCATTTTAAACATATCCAATTCAATATAAAATCTTCCAACATAATTTTATATAAGAACCTTACATTAAGTTACGATCTTACTAATGAAATAATAATTTTAGTGAATCCCTCAAAATTCTTCATTAACTAATTGAAATACAGGGTTCCAATTTAAATAAAAAATCTTCCAACATAATTTTACATAAGAACCTCAGATTAAGTTACTATTTTACTAATGAAATAATTTTAGTAAATTGTTCAAAATTCTTCACTAATTAATTAAAACAGTGTATTTCATTAGAAATGTGGTCACCAAAGGGTTAACCAGCAAACTACACATCACAACAGATACTACTAGAAACAAAAATCAAAATACTAAGAATGAAAGAGCACCAGGACATGTGAAGTGAGACAATTTGTTGCCACAGCAAGCTTCGACATCCAGTTCCTGTCACCACATGAAATATCACCTCCAAACACTCAAACATTAACCAAATATCTCCCAATATCATCAGTTGCAACAAAAGTAAAACGTATTTAAAAAAAAAAAAAATAATAACAATGAAATTATTGTGTACAGTGCTCAGGTGCACTACAACTCATCAAAGGTGCATGTATAGTACATAGAATAATGTATAAATGTCAGGAAAGTGTATGAGTCATGATATACATGTGTGCATGTGTATGACGGGGGCAGGGGGAAATATTAGGTGTAGTGTTGACGAATTTCAGGAAGCATGGAGGTTTTAAAGGATGCAGTATTTCGGCAGCTAACAACTGATGCAGGTAGTTTGTTCGATGCTTCAGCAACTCTGAGCGTGAAAACATGTTTCCGAAAGTCATGGGAGCTGTGTTGTTTGTTTGAATAAAAGTATTAGAAAGCTTCAGTGGTACTTAAATCTATATTTTAATAACAGCACAGCTTTTTCCTGTTTGTCTGTCATACATGAACAATACAGTCGAGTAAAAACCTAGATTTTTTATGTAGAATTCATGAAACACCAATCTCTCCCTCTAACAATTATACATGCATATACATACACTCATGCACATACCATCATCATCTTCACTGTTTAACGTCCATTTTCCATGCTAGCGCCTGAAGAAAGGCCACTATTTTGATGCCTCTTGGAGGTATGGTCAAATTTGGACCATGGAACCTTGGCTAATGCCCTTGTTCCGTGTATGAACATAAATGAATATAATACATGTGTGTGTATATACAAGTTTAACACTTTAGCATTCAAACCGGCCATATCCAGCCAGAATTCTTTCACTTCTTTCTGTTCAAATCGGCTGTAACTGGCCAGACATATTGATGTTAAGGTATTGTTCTCAAAATAAATAATATCAAAATCTCAGATTCGATATTATGTGAGATAAAGCATTTACCACTAAAATACAATAGTATATATAGACTAATGTAAATGCTAAAGAGTTAAAACAGACAATAATGAAATAGATTTAAAGCCATTACTTACTAGTAACTGTCCAACCCTTGCTATCAGGGAAGGTGGCCGTTAAAACAACAACGATGATGATGATGAACTGCTCCAGCAAGTTCCTTGGTTACAGAGGTCTACCTTATTATATAAGTGTTGGGGAATTTAATAAAATGTTATAATTATATCAATTATCTGTCACAACAGGAACCAATAAAACTTCTGGTTCTGTTTCATAACAAAGAGTTATATGGACGACGTTCTTAAGACTGAGATGTGGAAATATTTGAAATCTATTTTGAATATTACATCTGGTTAGTAAACTGGAGTGTGGGAGGGTGAGAGATGGAATGTGAGAGGGTGAGAGGGATGAGAGAGGGGGGTGAGAATGAGAGAGGGATGAGAGAGGGAGAAAGAGGAGGGTGAGAAGGAGGCAAAGAGAGATAGAGAGACGTTGAGTGTATATGAATTGAGAGAACATATTTCAAAACAATGAGTATGTGTCTATGTATATATATATACACACATACACACACATTTATATATATATACATACATACACATATATATATATACACCATCATCATTTAACATCTATTTTCTCTACTAACAAGGATTGGACAAGTCCTCACAGAGCAGGTCAGTACTTAATTGAAACTACTGACCACTCAGAATGTCAGTGACCAGTACATACACTACTTCACTAAAGCTACTGACCACTCAGATTGTGATTGACCAGTACATACCCTACTTCACCAGAAACTACTGACCACTCAGAATGTCAGTGACCAGTGCATACACTACTTCACTAAAGCTACTGACCACTCACTCAGATTGTGAGTGACCAGCGCAAACCCTACTTCACCAGAAACTTTCAGCATCACAGTAACTAGCCTTCAGTGTCCAGCAACTATTTCTACCATCACGTTCTTAACCCTTTCATTTCCATATTTCTAATAACATACACAAAGTGTTTAAAAGAATTTTGAAAATGTCTAAAATTTTAGATTAAATAAAATAACTTTGCTGTTATTCCACTTGTTTGGAAAAGATTCAGACATAAAATTATGATGGGAGGTTTTAATTTAAATATATATAATTTAAGAAGGAATTTGTAGTTTACTTGAAGCATTGCATATGGTATAACAAATTTGAAGTTGAAAGCCACGACAATGCAGGTTTCTTCATCCAAACCTGCATTGTCGTGGCTTTCCAATTTCAAATTCTATATATAATTTAAAATGAAAGATAGTCACTTATTATCCATACTAAGCCATCACTCACTCACCATCAACTCTTCAACTACATTTAACTCTCATTAAGCCCATGCTACGACAAGGAACGGCCATCACCTATTATATTTACACCACCTCTCTCACCAACTACATTTAATCCTTTAACATTTACATTACTCTATATATACTATCGTAATTTTGGGGTAAAGGCTTTATCTTTCATAATTATCTCACATAATATCGAATCTGTGAGATTTTGATATTTATTTTGAGAACAATACCTTAACATCAGAATGAGTGGTCGGCTACAACCAGTTTGAATAGAAAGAGAAGAGATGAGAGAATTCTGGCCGGATATGGCCCGGTTTAAATGCTAAAGGGTTAATTCTCATCAAGCCCATGCTATGACAAGGAACTGCCATCACCTACTATATTTATTCCACCTCTGCCCTCCACAAACTGTGTGTATCATCATCATCATCGTTTAACATCTGTCTTCCACACTAGCATGGGTTAGACAGGAATTGTCCCACTTGACGCAAGGTTGGTCGGGTGACCGTGTCTCACTTGTATAGGACTATCTGGCAGGTTTTCTACGGCTGGATGCCCTTCCTAACACCAACCACGTTTACAGCGTGGACTGGGAGGTTTTTACCGTGTTACCTACACAACCACATTACAGCGTGGGCTGTGTGTTTTTTTTTTGTCATGACACCTACACAACCTCATTTATTTAGGACTGGATGTTGTGGTACCAACATGACTTTACAGAGAAAGGGGTGGTGTTGGTGGGTGAGTTTGGGTAGTGGGATGAGGGTGTATATTTGATTAAGAGGTGCCTACTGACTGTAGGTTTTCGCTTTGTACTTAGGCATATATACATACATACAGTTTGTAGAGAGCATATGTGAAATGTAACCATCACTTATATTTACTCCACCTCTCACTCACCAACTACATTTAACTCACATCAAGTCCATATGACAAGGAATGGCACCTGATATTTTTCCAATCTTTCCTCCTCTCTCCTCTCTCTCCATGATTTATTGACATTTCCCTATCAGCTACAACGCCCACATACAACACCAATATAGTTTTCTCCCCCAATAACTTCAAATAAGAATTACTAAGACTGTCAAGTAAACATTTATATATATATATATATATATATATATATATTGTTGATTTCCATAATGTCAACAGTGTTTAAAATGTCAAAGTCTGTCATTCTCCAGTTCTTTATTGCCAATGTCTGTCTGCCATTCTCCTGTCCTCTATTATTAAATGGTGAATGGTCAAATACATGAACGTATTGGTCTGTACTTTCATTAGATTTTGGCAGTTCTGGTCAAGGAAGGCCAGAATAATGACCAGGTTCAATGGTCATAACATTGTTGTGTGCTGTAGTTATTGAGCATCCATTTTAGGTAGCTAGCGCTTGAAGAGTCCACTTCAGTTGATAAGACTTTCCATTTACCAGTCGCAGCACATCTCGACTGCCTGAGAACAAGAACAGGGTGATGGGCACATGGTCAAATAGTTAGGGTGTTCGACTTGTAATCATAAAGTCATAAGGTTTAATTCAAAGGATCCCTCAATAAGATGCAACCTTACTCGAGTTGAAAATTATATTTTTCAAGTATGAAGTGATCAAAAGCTGCAGTTCATTAGACCACCTTGCAAGACTTCAATGAAAATACAGTTTGTGGAGAGGTAGAAAGCTGTTATATAACCACCATATGTGTGTGCGCGTGCGCGTGTGCGTGTGTGTGTATTCTCAGACCAGGTGATGTGTTGTTTCCTTGAGCAAGACACTTTATTTCACATTGCTCCAGTTTACTCAGCAATGTGAAATAAAGTCCCTATCATCTCATTTCTACAGCTGAGTAAACTGGAGCAATGTGAAATAAAGTGTCTTGCTCAAAGAAACAACACATCACCCGGTCTGAGAATTGAACTCACAACCTTTCGATTGCAAGCCCAATGCTCTAACCACTTAGCCATATACATATATATATATGTGTGTGTGTGTGTGTGTAAAAAAAAATATATATATATATATATATATATATACACATGATGATGATGATGATGACACATACATATGAAGATGACTTGATCAATATATCTTACACACTTATAACAGCAGACACT
This sequence comes from Eledone cirrhosa, assembly GCA_964016885.1. Taxonomy (NCBI): domain Eukaryota; kingdom Metazoa; phylum Mollusca; class Cephalopoda; order Octopoda; family Eledonidae; genus Eledone; species Eledone cirrhosa. Next base: position 40,676,771 of record OZ024754.1, read on the forward strand.
TGTACTCTTAAAGTAATCTTCAGTCAACATTAGCATGACTGTGTGCTAGGTAAGACTAATTATATAAATTACAGGTAGAGTCTATCAGGCGGTCTTTCTGTTTTCACTGGTAACATATATGGGGTGACACAAGACTACGTGGTAGTTGATAGATCCTATAACTGGATTGAACCAACGACCTAATCCCTTCAGTGGAAACGTCACAACTATTCAAGTAATAAAGCACACATATTACTATATGTATTGTGTCCTTTTACTGGTTTCAGTCATTAAAGTGCGGCCATGCTGGGGCACCACCTTGGTGTGACTTAGCCGATCATAACCATTGTATTAGGTATATATATTTATATATTAACAATATTAATAAATGGAAAACATCTTTACAAAACCATATTTATTTTATAAAAATAAAATAAGTATGGTTTTGTAAAGATGTTTTCCATTTATTAATATTGTTAGTATTATTGATATTCCAGATAAAAACTGTAGAGTGCTTCTAACCTGTTGTAAAATTAAATTGGTTGAATAATCAACAAACCATATAACTCATTGTTTATATATATATATAAACTCACATATCTGATGAGATGTCGAAAAAGAGTCGGGTCTGATCATCTTGATTGTTCCGAGCTGATCGACATCGAAGCAATTGTAGTATACAAATAAAGTTAGGACTTTTGCTACAATACTCACTTCGATTCTCTCATATATATATATATATATATATATATGAATAAAGTTAGTCCTTCATCAGTGATCTTCCAACCATCATTGGTATTTCATCGCTTTAAAGACCATATACCTCCGGTTGGTGCGAGCAACGGCTAAAAAAAGTCGTTGGGACATGTAAATAAAGGGGACACGAGTGTAAACAAACAAAGATGGTGAAGCAACGAAAAGTGAGGAAGAAGGAGTCAAGTCCTAAATTTCACGAAAAGTGATATATATATATATATATATATATATGTATATATATATATAATTATAATAAAAGATAGCCTTAAGTAGGCTGAATGGGCAGCACTTGAGGGCGACTGGCTAAAGTGGAAGATGCTAGATGGTCGGTCGTCCTCGGGTCTATGATTTTCAGCCCCATGGATTTTATCTGTTACATTCATTTATTGTATTTAGAATACCTGATGATATCACCGGATTCATACCGAACCCGGTCATTGAAATGATCATAGTATAATAAACCTTTCAACGATTTACACAAGTCCACCCTCCTCCTGTTATTTTATTATAATATTTAACTCCGTACTCGCACCACCAACTACACAAACGAAGACGGTTGAGCTGCTTTACGTTGAGTACTCTCCATATTATTACATCAAGATTGACCATACGGAATTGACCAGTGGTGAACCTTCAAACCTAAATACATATATATATATTTAACGATAGTTATAGCTCTGATTTATCTGAATTATTGAGCCCTCTGCCACTCATTTCGAATTTTGTTTATCGTGAACTCGTGCGCCGATTTTTCGATACTTGATTATTCTACTATATATATATATATATATATATATATATATATATACACCCAAACACAAACGAAAATGTATTTTACACACGCACATTTTATACCTCCAAAAATCAAATATAATTCACACATCTGTGATATGTATACACCTACCTTCACAGGTATGCACTTGGTTGTAACGACATGCACACCAGGTGTACACATGTCTAGCTAATATACTTAAATAGCCATACTACACGAACAGACATACTCCAAGCTACACCTAATCACATGTATTATGTTTATATATATTGCGAAAGAGGGGGGGGGGGTGAGGGTACTATTGGAAGTAATCAGATATTAAATAGTACAACACACACAACACTTACTAAAATATTGTTTATATACATACACACACATTATATATATATATATATATATATATATATATATATATATATATATATATATATATATATATATAGTTATTTAATAAACAACATAAGGCAATTATTCCATTTACCAGTGGTTTCTTAAAAGCAAAGGATTTTGCTTTCAATCCTCAGAATGAAAAAATCCCGGTCTGTTTATTGAATTTGGATTTTAAAAACAAAATATATATATATATATATATATATATATATATATATATATATATATATATATATAAATATCAGATGTGAGAAAAACCACAGACCCCCATTTCAACTCTACTTTTGAAAAGCAGAAGAACTGCGAAACCGGTAAAGGAACCAAATAAATATATATATCTTTTTAAAAAAAGACTCCAGTTGCATTTTCGATTTCATCTTTATTCCTTATATATATATATATATATATATATATATATTTGGTATATATATATATATATTTGTTATATATATATATATAACAAAGGGAGTGTGGTAAGATACCAGGTGGACCATAACGCACCAGAGTACTCAATACTTGGGGTAGTAGCGTAAATAATAGGAAGAGTCAGGACCCCGACGGCTGAGCTCCGGCCGTTTCGACAGCTATACATATACATATATACATATATATATATACACACACACACATGATTTTACACGAATGAAACAGTTCTAGTACTGTAGAAGCTATTTCTATATTAAATGATGCTTACACTTTACTAATGTATTGAGTACCTTTTCTAAAACTATGGTTACCCCAACCCCACCACCGACATTACTCGGGATCTACATATGTGTGTACACACATACACATACATACATACATACATACACACACACATACACACACACACGCACGCACCGCGCGCATATTATATAATTTTTTTTTTAAGTCTCTCCCGATTCTTATGTAATACAGATGAATATGTATAATAATTGTTTCTACTTTAGGCACAAGGCCAGGATACCCAGTACATTACTGGTACTTTATATGTATAATAATGTACTAATATGTATAATAATAATATCCCTTATATATAATTGTTTCTACTTTAGGCACAAGGCCAGCAATTACCCAGTGCATTACTGGTACTTTATTTTATCGACCCCGTAATATATAATATATATATATAATGGAAGTAATTCAGTTGTTGATCCGAACAGAATATCAAAAGTAAATGTAGTTTCCTTAATGACCAACGACTGCTGCTCAGGTAGACATTAGGTAGGAATTAAATAGAAAAACTGCACAATTCAGAGTAGATACTAATACACTTCTCAGTCAACAGAGAAAAACTGTTCTCTCTCTCTCTATCTATCATATGTGTGTATTTCAAACGAATGAAACGGTTCTAGTCCTGTAGAAGTCATTTCTCTCTCTATATAAATATAATAATAATAATGCTTTCTTTATTAACCACAAGGGTTTACATAAAGTAGACATTAAGGACAGTATAGGACAATACAGGACGGTACAAATGGGCATTTCTGCGTGTAAAAAAAAAACAGAGGATGTAATAAAAAATAACAATGAAAAATTCCCCAATAGGGGGGAGACTTCCGAGGGACATTTGTGGAGAAAGCCCATTAAAAGGCCACAGTGACCCTGACCACCAGAGCAAGTGCCCTCTCCCAGTTTTCCACCTTTAATTTACAGAGTAGGCCCATTCACACGGGCCATACTTGCTTCTCTCACCCATCTTTCAACAAAATAATAAGAATAATAATAATAAAGATGCCTATACTCTACCAATGTATTGAGTACTTTTTTTAACTGTTGTAACTCCCGACACAACTCGGGACTCTCTCTCTCTCTCTCTCTATATATATATATATATATATATATATATATATTTACTGTTATTTCTATAATACCAAGAGGGTGTTGAACTACAACACACTCTAGTATTTCAATTCTTATATATATATATATTACTTCGTTTTTTAATGTTTTGCAGGTGTGTGTCTTTTTATTGGTAACATGACCCTCCCAAAGTATAACTATATATATATATATATAAAGTATTTCCGTAGGAAGGGTAAAGGAAAGGAGAGTGCTCTATGTATGCTACAGAGCTATTTAATTATATAATAAACAACATAAGACAATTATTCCATTTACCAAAGGTTGGGGTGAGATATGATTTTGTTTTTAAATTCATATCTTACGCCCATATTAAATTTTCATTCTGATGAGCGATTTCAGACGTCTGTGTTGAATTCGTCTGTCTTCGTGAAACCTTTGGTAAATGGAATAATTGTCTTATGTTGTTTATTACAAATATATATATATATATATATAGTGGCTATACCTTGTAGTGAGATTTCTTCCCCCCTCCCCCGTGTAATGTGTGTGTGAGCATGTTTTATGTACACGTGAAATATGTGTAAATATTTTAAACATGACTTAATTTAACGGGAAAAAAATTCGAAAAGAAAATAGGAAATATGTCAGGAAAGGTAAATGAAAGGTATTTTAAAATAATCTACAAAGTACTGATTAGTTTTTTCACTTAGATCTTACCGCACCTGTCTAGTTTAATTGAAGGATTTCAACGAATACTATATTTTAAAAGTAAACATTAAAAAAAGTCATGTTATGTTGAAAAACCTGTAAAAAATAATAAAACAAAAAAAAAGGCGGCAGAACAATCGAAGATGTTGACCAACACACCTGTACCTTACTTTCACTACCCACCCATACACCTGTACCTTACTTTCCCTACCCACACACGTGTACCTTGCCTTCTCTACCCACACACCTGTACCTTACCTTCCGTACCTACATACCTGTACCTTACCTTCCTTCATACCAGCATCTTACCTTCCCTATCCAACCACACATATGTACCTTACCTTCCCTACCAATACACCTGTACCTTGCCTTCCCTACCCACAAACCTGTACCTTGCTTTTCCCTATTTACACACCTGTACCTTACCTTCCCTATCCACCCACACATATGTACCTTCCCTTCCCTACACACACACCTGTACCTTACCTTCCGTACTTACATACCTGTACCTTACCTTCCGTACCTACATACATGTACCTTCTCTACCCACACACCTGTACCTTCCCTTCCCTACTCACACACCTAGCTACAGCCAGGTAAAACTATTTAACGATCAACAACTCCATACATGTTTGACACTAACTACTACCTGGTCATATAACACAAAACATTTTATTTCTTCTACCCACCTTCGGATGGGGGAATAATTTGTATTAATATTGTGGGATCGGTCAGTAGGAGAAAAGTGTATCTAGAAAACCAATAATATCAATAATATTGTAATTAACTTTTTTAAAATGTTTACAAGCTCACAAAATACAATTCAAATTTTCTCCAGAAATGTGTTTACAACATTTTTAGATTAACTTAATTAAATCACCTGAAATAATGAGGAAAAAAATTAAATAGAAATAATTTATTTTAAAAAATGTTAAGGTCAGTTTTTAAAATAATTTGGATCTTTTTTTTAATTAACAGATATAAACTTATTAAATTCAGAGCTATGTGATTTTAGGACTTATAGGATTGTGAAAGACATCTATGTATGTATATTTATATGTTTAATTTAAAACCACCTGCAAGAATGTTAGATGTCGATTTTATAAATAGTGTCACAAATGAATTAAAACAACACATGCTTTGTGACGTGCAGAACTGATAAGAGAGAAAATAAAATAACGCACACACACTATAAACTAGGATCTATTAGATACAAATATTATAAGAAGATATAAGAGTCCCGTAAGTGGTTAAGATTTATGGAGGTAACGAGTCCGATTTTAATTAGCCGGAGGAGGTCAAAAAAACAAACTCTCTCTCTCTCTCTGCACAGCCAACAATTATACAAGCACTTTGCAATATATATTAATATATCATTTTCGTCCAGTATTCACCATTTATTACAGTTAAGTCTAGCTGGAAATACTGTTTTAATATCCCAGCAATGACAGTAAGAAAGGAGAAGAAAAACAATAACAACATTTAAGTGGGACACTCTATTCTGACACATACCTGCATATACTATATATATATATATATCGCCATTCGGACATATCAACTATTACAGATATATACAAGAATAAATCCAAAATTTTCAATGAAAATCAAAGAATATTATGCAAAATTATTATAGAATTATAAAGACTTACTTTCTAAATGAAGTATGTTTAAGTTATAAATCCTATTTTCGTCTGTTTGTCTGAGGGAACTATGAAATTGATATTGACGCCATGTTTTTGATCCGGGTACTTTTTGACGATCAAACTTCGTTACGAAGGAGAGGAGGCGTGACAGACATGCGTTACTCCCACCTTCTCTACAACGTTGATAACTCTTACTCCTCCTCTCTCATTCAACCTATTCTCTCTCTCTCTCTCTCTTAATCACTCTCATTTTACCCTTTTACTCTCTCTCTTACACCCCTTCATTATACCTATTAACTCTATCTCACTTACTCCCCTTCATTATACATATTGACTCTCTCTCTTACTCCCCTTCATTCTACCTATCTACTCGTTCCCTTACTCCCCCTCATTATACCTTTTTACTCTCTCTCTCTCTTACTCTCCCTCATTCAACCTATCTACTCATCCTCTTACTCCCCCTTATTGTACCTTTTTACTCTATCTCTTACTCCCTCCTCGTTCTACCTTCTTACTCTATCTCTTACTCCCACTTGTTTAAACTGCTTACTCTACCTTTTACTCCCCCTCGTTATACCTTTTTACTCTATCTTTTACTCCCCCTCGTTATACCCTTTTACTCTATCTTTTACTCCCGCTCGTACCTTCTTACTCTATCTCTTACTCCCCTCGTTCTACCTTCTTACTCTATATCTTACTCCCCCTCGTTCTACATATAATTCTATATTCTGCCTCTTACCACCCTTTCATTCTATAGTCTTATACCTATCTATCTATGCAATCTGCCTCTTACCCTCCCTCCTTTAATAGTTCTATATCTATCTATTCTGCCTCTTACTCCCCGTCTATTTTATAGTTCTATACCTATCTCTTCTGACTCTTACTCCCCTCCTTCTATAGTTCTATGCCTATACTTTCTGCCTCTTACTCCCCCTTCTTCAATAGTTCTATGCCTATACTTTCTTTCCCTTATTCTCCCTCCTTCTATAGTTCTATATCTATCTACCCTGCCACTAACTCCCCCTCCTCCTCTTCCCAACTATTTAATGAAAATCCTTCCGCTCCTCCTCCTTACACTATATAGTAACCCCCCCCCCACACACACACACTAACATCACTTCTACCTCACACTTTATTAAATTTCTTTTCACTTATCTAACATCTATATAGCTTTGCATTCCTTTCTACTCTTGTCTATCTCTTACCTCTTCTTTCATTTCTTTCCGTATATATTATCTTGAAATGCATTTTTGAAAAAAAGAAAAATACTGCTAAACGATATTTCTTGTGAGGTTTCTCCTTTCAGCTTCCCTATAAACTATATTTAGATACCTGATTTTACTATAGGAATCTTTCTTTTCAACTTTTAAATATTTAGTTTTTAATAAGCTTTCTTTGTGTGCACATTTTTTTTTTTTCATCCTTACCTACTTTCATTCTGTACTGAAAGATTTGAGTTATTTAAGACATTCCTGAGAAAATTGCTCTCCCTTCAATACTCAGGAATGTTCCTTTAAAATTTCCCTTTTCACATTAATAAGTCTCCCTTTTGAAAACATTGTTTTATACCAAGCCTTTCCAAAAATGCAGGTAGAGTAAAATAATTGTTTCTACTTTAGGTACAAGGCCAGCAATTACCCCAGTGCATTACTGGTACTTCATTTCATCGACCACGTAAGGATGAAAGGCAAAGTTAACCTCGGCGGGATTTGAACTCAGACCGTAAAAGGGCGTAACTCTATGCTGCCAAGCATGGCGTCCGTCCCTCAACTGATACTGCCGCCAGTAAAATAATTGTTTCTACTTTTGGCAAAAGGCCAGGAATTTATCCTAGTGTATTACTGGTACTTTATTTCATCGACCCCATAAGGATGACAAGCCAAGTTAACCTCGGCGGGATTTGAACTCAGAATGGCAAGGGCCGTAACTCTATGCGTCAAAGCATGGCGTCCGACCCTCTACCGATACTGCCAATCCACAGCCAGTAAAATAATTGTTTCTACATTTGACACAAGGCCAGCAATTATCCCAGTGTATTACTGGTGCTTTATTTTATCGACCCCATAAGGATGAAAGGCAAAGTTATACTCGGCGGGATTTAAACTCAGACCATAAAGGGACGTAACTCTTTGCTGCAAAGCATGGCGTCCGACCCTCTACCAATACTGCCAATCCACAAAATAATGACCACATTGTTTTATTTTGGCACCAACATTAGTGGGGAGTTTGTCTTACAGTACCCAGAGCCCTTGCTACAATGTTTAGTTAGTTCATTTGTAATGACACACACATCAATTATGCAGTGTTCCTACTGCTTACCTTGTACTGTTCAGGGGTGGAGTGGATAATTAAGTGTTTTTACTTGAAATACAGAACTGTAGAAGTGATCTAGAGAGCAACAGTCCTGCTGCCCCACCACTAACTTGGCTCCCTATTGTTTCAGATAGTTGTAACTCCCCTAAAACGTATCCATTACTTTATGTAAGAATATATACTTCAATTAATAGCTATAATCACTAGGGTAGATCAGTGATTACAATCAACGGACACTTACACACACATACACCCACACACACACACCCACACATCACCCACTCACATACATATATATATATATATAAATATATACACACATACACATGCACATACAGATATACATATATACACTTACACACACATATACATATATATACACATACATATATATGCACACACATACATATATATATACACATACATACACACACATACATACACACACATACATACATAAATACATATGCACACACACATATATATATATATACACACACAGATCTTGCACTAATCCATACTATAAATATCCCACAATAAAAATATATTAACTGAAGCTGTCGTTATCCTAATGTAGCAATTACTACAATTATCCCTGATGGTCTACACTTAAGCTTCTTTCCCTTCTTTATTCTTCTTCTTCAGTCTTCTTTACCCACTTATTCCTGAGTGAGTCCTGGGGGCAGAGTCCTGAAACAATTCTTCCAGCAGGTCCTGTCAAAAGCAATGGTCTGCAACTGATCCAGCTAGATCTCCAAGCATGGTTTGTGATAGGGAGGCTTCCAGTTGCAAAAGCTATGTAGAAAAAAAAAGGGTTTTGGAAGACACTTAAGTCCCAACAAAACAACCTTTCTCGTGCTGGTCTTCTTCTTCGCACACTTATTACTGAGAGGACCATGGGGGCAGGCAGAGTCCTCAAACACTCCCTCCAGTGAGTCCTGTAGAAGTACCAGTCTCCAACTGATCCAGCTGGATCCCTAAGCATTACCAGCCAAGCTCATGGATGTTATCTAACCCTCTTGCTCGGGGTGGGTCTACCCCTGAGTCTCCTACCAGTTGGTTTTTCCCATAAAATCTGTCCAATGATTCTTTCCAGAGACATTCTAACCACATACCCATAGTAACAGAGCTGTGATCTCTCTCACTTCGAAGAAGTAGTGGCTCTACCTGGAGTGACTCTCTGATCTCTGAGCTACACATCTGTCCAGTGATTCTTTCCAGAGACATTCTAACCACATACCCATAGTAACAGAGCTGTGATCTCTCTCACTTCGAAGAAGTAGTGGCTCTACCTGGAGTGACTCTCTGATCTCTGAGCTACACATCTGTCCAGTGATTCTTTCCTGATACATTCTAACCGTATGTCCATAGTATCAGAGTATAACCAAGCCCTTTCATTTTATGCCTGAGGAATGGGCAAACATCCAAACCCCATTTATAAGCTGAGGCAGCTAATCAACACATTATTTAGACAGCATATATAATCGTTTCTACCTTTGGCACAAGGCCAGCAATTACTCTAGTGTATTACTGGTACTTTATTTTATCAACCTTTTAAGGATGAAAGGCAAAGTTAACCTCGGTGGGATTTGAACTCAGAATACAAAAGGCCATAAATCTATGCTGCTGCAAAACATGATGTCTGAAAGTCTACCGATACTGCCAATCCACAGACGGCATATATAATAAGCAGACATCCCCCCACAACCCCATTTTACCATCGATTTTACTTTAGTCACATATTCCTTGGCTTATATTCAATATGGTAAGTTATAAAGTAATTTTTTAACAGAGAACAAAAGCACTCAATTTCTCTCAGTTGTTTTACTTATTCAATTAATATGATATATATATATAAGCTGTTTGATCTTTCCATATTTTAAGTACTTCTTTTCCACAATTCTGCTGAAAATAGTTTTGTCATTGAGCTCTGAGGAAATGCTATTTTTTTTTTTTTTTAGATATTTCTAGTGGAAATCTGCCAGTACGTCTATATTGGAAGATTTCTGAAAAATTCTGAAGATTTCCCTATATACCCACATTTCACCCTGTTGCTCTGTCTGTCTGTCCATCAGACCCTCTCACCCCCACCTCACTCTCTCTCTCTCTCTCTCTGTCTATATATATATATATATATATATATATTTATATTTATATATATATATATATATTTATCCCGGGTTCAATTGGGGGTAACCACAGTAAGTAAGGTACTCAATAGATAGCAGATTACCTATACAATATAAATATTTATGTACCAGTAATACACCCAGGCCTATACAATATAAATATTTAATATAGAAATGGCTTCTACAGGACTAGAACTGTTTTATTTGAGGGAAATCATCAGGAAAGCCCTAATGATTTCCCTCGAATGAAACAGCTCTAGTCCTGATATGTATATATATATATACATATATATATATATATATTTATTAAAATAACAGATTAAAGTTTAAGCAAAGAATCGCTGCTTTCACCCTTGCTCTACGGTTCTTATATATTTGATATATATTTATCCTTATCGAGCCCTCTTTGGATTTTAGTCTTCAAATTTATTATTATTACTATATATATATATATATATATATATATATATATATATATATACGTATATGTATGTGTGTATATTTGTATGTGCATTGTGTATATATATACATCCTTTCTTCTCCCCCACCAACTCCCACAATACTTTATTTGTCATTCCCGTTTCTGCCAACTTTGACAATTCTTTCTATACTAGTAGTATTTCAAGTTTAATCTGTTGGCCTATACAAACACCTTCCACTGTTAAGAAAGCAGGCCATATGCATATATACACACAACCTGATTCAAGAAAGCAGGCTACATATATGTATATATGTATATACACAACTTGAGCCCAGAAATCAGGCTACATACATATATATACACCTCTTGAGCCAAGAAATCAAGCTAAATCTAAATATATGTATATACACAACTTGAGCCAAGAAATCAGGCTGCATATATATATATATATATATATATATATATATATATATATATATACATGTATATATATATATATAGTTATTATATATATAGTTATTATATATTTTTAGTATTTTTATCTTTATTTTCATTTTTATTATTGTATATCTTTGTAAGACATTAGTGTATGTACACTCCATATTCCTCAGAGTTTCTGGCTTGTATCTGCCGATATTACCTCTTGTTGTTTTGATTGCCCTGATGAGTCCTTAATAGGACGAAACATTGTCGGCTAATAAAAACTTTTGATGTATTAAAGGATTCTTTGTTTTACTCTCTTAATATATATATATATATATATATATATATATATATATATATATATATATATACATGTGTATGTATATATATATATATACACATGTATATATATATATACACAACTTGAGCCTAGGTATCAAGCTACATGTATACATATACACAATCCTGCTATCCAGAATTCCAGATGAAGCCAACCCATAGCATGGAACGAAGGTAACCTAAGGGCAGCAGTGACAAGCTCCCTTGTGGTTAATAAAGAAATCATGATTATTATTATTATTTGGCAGTATCGTTAGAACCTCAGACGCCATGCTTTGCAGCATAGAGTTACGGCCCTTTACGTTCTGGGTTCAAATCCTGCCGAGGTTAACTTTGCCTTTCATCCTTACGGGGGTCGATAAAACAAAGTACCAGTAATGTACTGGGGGATGATTTAATCGATTTCCCCCCCCCCAAAAAAAAAATTGCTGGCCTTGTGCCTATATAAGAAACCAATTTATTTCTAGGCGGTGGATTGGCAGTATCGGTAGAGGGTCGGACACCATGCCTTGAAGCATAGAGTTACGGCCCTTGCCATTCTGAGTTCAAATTCCACCGAGGTTAACTTTGCCTTTCATCTTTACGGGGGTCGTTAAAATAAAGTATCAGTAATACACTGGGTAATTGCTGGCCTTGTGCTAAAAATAGAAACAATTATTTATTTCTATTTGTAGCTGAGAAATATATTTCATTCTATTTCAAAGTTCACTCAACCAGAACTCCTTAATGGGGAGGACGACCCCGCAGTTGAATAATTACAGTAGAAAGCTAACAGTAATAAAGAGAACAGATTCCTTGAGTGGTTTCAGTCGTTTGACTGCGGCCAGGCTGAAGCATCACTTTGAAGATATTTTCTCAATGATATTGAACCTCAGTATATCTATTTTGTTCAAGTCTGGTACTTATTTTACCAACCTCTTTTTGTTGAACTGTTAAACTGCAGGACATAAACAAACAGCAAACATAAACAAGTTGTTCTGTTGATTAAATAACTGGATCGTTAATTAATGAATGGAGGTCTGTTATATATCAGAGAGCAATGAACAGAGAGAAGTGGTGAGATGTTATCTATGGTAGACCAGACCAACCACAATATATTAGTATGGAAACACATACGGACAAAAAAAGTGGTGAGCTGTTATCTATGGTAGACCAACCTACCATGTTATATTAGTATGGAAACACAGAAGGGTTTAAGAAGTATGGAAACACAGATGGACATAAGAAGTGGTGAGATGTTATCTATGGTAGACCAACCTACCATGTTATATTAGTATGGAAACACAGAAGGGTTTAAGAAGTATGGAAACACAGATGGACATAAGAAGTGGTGAGATGTTATCTATGGTAGACCAACCTACCATGTTATATTAGTATGGAAACACAGAAGGGTTTAAGAAGTATGGAAACACAGATGGACATAAGAAGTGGTGAGATGTTATCTATGGTAGACCAACCTACCATGTTATATTAGTATGGAAACACAGAAGGGTTTAAGAAGTATGGAAACACAGATGGACATAAGAAGTGGTGAGCTGTTATCTATGGTAGACCAACCTACCATGTTATATTAGTATGGAAACACAGAAGGGTTTAAGAAGTATGGAAACACAGATGGACATAAGAAGTGGTGAGATGTTATCTATGGTAGACCAACCTACCATGTTATATTAGTATGGAAACACAGAAGGGTTTAAGAAGTATGGAAACACAGATGGACATAAGAAGTGGTGAGATGTTATCTATGGTAGACCAACCTACCATGTTATATTAGTATGGAAACACAGAAGGGTTTAAGAAGTATGGAAACACAGATGGACATAAGAAGTGGTGAGATGTTATCTATGGTAGACCAACCTACCATGTTATATTAGTATGGAAACACAGAAGGGTTTAAGAAGTATGGAAACACAGATGGACAAAAGAAGTGGTGAGATGTTATCTATGGTAGACCAGACCACAATATATGAAACAAGATGTCGTAGGACAGAACAAAGGAGAGGCACAAAAAACAAAGAAAAGAATCCCCAGTCACTGAAGAGGTCACAGAATGTGTGACGAAAGAACTTTGACAATATATAAACAACCATCTGGTTGTGGAACCAACCAACCAACCGGAAATTTATAAATTCCTAAATTTATAAATTTATTATAATAAATTGAAGTGAAAGCAACTGGTGCGTGTGTTTCTTACACACAAGTATAACAATATCGGTTTCAACGCACGTTTTCAAATAAAGAATCTTGCTAAACAAATTCAGAAATGAAATATATATATATACTATATATACTTTATGTATACACTCTATATTCTTTATATATACTATATATAGTCTATATATACACTATATATACTCTATATATACACTATATATACACTATATATGATGTTGTCCAAGGGAAAAGCAATGGCTGATACAGCTTGGCACCAGTGATGTCGCAACTCATTTCTGCAGCTGAGTAAACTGGAGCAACATGAAAATAAAGTGTCTTGCTCAAGGATACAATGCATCACTCGGTCTGAGAATCAAACTGACAACCAGAGGGTTGCAAGCCCAACACTTTAACCACTAAACCATACACCTTCACACAAACAAACTATAGTTAACCAATATTAAATAGTTTAATTTCAAACAGTGAGGGGAAGGAGAGGGGTGCAAGAAATATGAGAGAAGATAATAACAGAATGGTTTCTCTCATTATGTTTACATTTTATTTAACGATGGTATGTATTATGATGTCCTATATACTTTGATAGCTGTGTCAGTTAATAACAACATCTAGTACAAATATCTTCTCGTACTCTTTAAACCAGCCAAGTAGTTCATCTCTTTTGTTTCTAACAACTTTTTCAACTGTAATAAGAGCTTGTTAGTTAATGTCACTGATATAAACAATGTCCATGAAAGCGCATGGCTTAGTAGTTAGAGCATTGGGCTTGCAATCGAAAGGTTGTGAGTTCAATTCTCCGGGTCCTTGAGCAAAACACTTTATTTCATGTTGCTCCAGTTTACTCAGCTGTAGAAATGAGATGATAGGGACTGGGGTCCCTATCATTAAATCCTCCAAGACACCTCCAACGAGATATACCTTGGAGGAGGCCAGCTAAACCTGCATAGGTGTGAGCTGTCACACACAATGACACCCACAGTACCATCAACCATATATGTAGCATTTAATTTCCACACTACCAATAATATAACTATGTGCCATCATATCTCTGGAAAAAGCCTGCCATGTATCATCATCGTTTAATGTCTATCTTCCATGCTAGCATGGGTTTGACAGTTTTGTTCCACTTGAGGCAGTCTTGCTCGTACAGAAGTGTCTCTGGCAGGTTTTCTACTGCTGGATGCCCTTCCTAACACCAACCACATTTACAGTGTAGACTGGGAGCTTTTTTCCATGTTACCTACACGACCACATTACAGCGTGGACTGTGTATTTTGTTTTTATATTAATATATATGTATGTATACACCAGTCCACACTGTAAAGTGGTTGTGTAGGAGACATGGTAAGAAGGCTCCCAGTCCACATTGTAAATGTGGTTGGTGTTAGGAAGGGCATCCAGCCATAGAAAACCTGCCAGATAGTCCTATACGAGCGAGACTCGGCAGTAGAAAACCTGCCAGAGACACTTCCGTACGAGCAAGACACAATCTCCCGACCAATCCTGCATCAAGTGGAACAAAACTGTCCAACCCAGGCTAGCATGGAAGATGGACATTAAATGACGATGATGATGTATATATATATATATATATATATCAAAGGAAGCAACAGAGTTAGACATTTTCTGCTAAATCTCTGCACAAACTGATTTTATTTTAGTTTTAGTGCAGCATCTAATCATTTATTAGGTAATTGTATATTTTAAAGCTGTTTTGTTGTAATTAATTAACAGCATCAGGTGAATGTGGAACATTGCAGTTAATAGATTATTATGATTGATGTCCTTATCAGATATACACCTGGAAAAAAAAAAGAGGAAAAAAAAGAAAAAAATGGGAAAAAAAAAAAATCAAAACTGCATGATGAATTTTTTGCTTCATTATTGGGCTGATAGAAATCTATAATTATCCAATGGTGGTGCTCCAGCATGGCCTCAGACTTTCGGCTGGAACATGTAATAGAGTAATAAAGTAATTAGGGTAGTTTAAATAGTTGACATTACAAATGATATTAGAATGTCATTCAAATATCATAGTCAAATATTTCTGTGTTAATCTCGTTATGAAATCGCCATTCTCACTTTTAAATCATAAAGCCTCGTTTCAATCCTTTAGCATTTAAACCGGTCATATCCGGCCAGAATTCTCTCACCTCTTTCTGTTCAAACTGGCTGCACCTGACCACTTATACCAACATTAAAGTATTGTTCTCAAAATAAATATCAAAATCTCATAGATTCAATATTATATGAGATAATTTTGTGAATTAAAGCCTTTTCTGTGAAAATACAATAGTAAATATAGAGTAATATAAATATTAAGGGGTTAAACCTTTAATCTCACTTTGAATTAGTGAGGCCTCACCTCAAACTGGGATGTCCTCACTTAGAAATACAATTGCAGTAGTATGAGATGTCCGAGAAAGTTGACTAATCCTCCAAAACTTCTTAGTTTAGTTGAATGTTTAAAGTGAGTCAGAAGAAATCTTGATTTAAGTCACTGATTTGAAACAATGAAACTTAAATATTGTTTTGTACTCAAAATAAATTTCTCGTGATTTAAGAAAGTGAGACCAGTTTTACACAAAACATTGAGCAGACATTTGGCTTAAAATGGTTTTAATTAATGGCATTACACCTCTAGGTTGTAGTTAGACCTGAATATACTAAATATACTCCTAACTGGTAGGAGACACAGTGGGTAGACCCCGAGCAACATGGTTGGATAGCCTTGAGCTTGGCTGGTCTCACTTGGGGATCATCCGAGTCAATTGGAAACAGTTGCTTCAGACATGATTCCTAAAATGGTGGAATTTTCAGCAATATTGTGGCCACTTCCTTTCAGAACAACTCAAATGCATGCACACACACTCATGAGTATAGGCACACACACACACACTCATGAGTATAGGCACACACACACACACTCATGAGTATAGGCACACACACACACGCTCATGAGTATAGGCACACACACACACACTCATGAGTATAGGCACACACACACACACTCATGAGTATAGGCACACACACACACACTCATGAGTATAGGCACACACACACACGCTCATGAGTATAGGCACACACACACACACTCATGAGTATAGGCACACACACACACACTCATGAGTATAGGCACACACACACACACTCATGAGTATAGGCACACACACACACACTCATGAGTATAGGCACACACACACACACACATGAGTATAGGCACACACACACACACTCATGAGTATAGGCACACACACACGCATGAGTATAGGCACACACACACACACTCATGAGTATAGGCACACACACACACACTCATGAGTATAGGCACACACACACACACACTCATGAGTATAGGCACACACACACACACGCATGAGTATATGCACACACACATACAGATACACACACACACACAGACATACACACACAGACAGACATACAGACACACACAGACATACACATGCAGACACACACACACACACATACGCACACACACACGCACACACATACACACACACACACACACACACACTAACAACTGCTTCCTTTCCTTTCTCTCCAGAATGTCAACTCTCCAAAGTTCCCTCACTGTGCATTTGTGAAGAGAAAGCAAATACTGGAAAGTCCCATATCATGTATGAAGATTGATAAAGTTAAATAATTGTTTCTACTTTAGGCACAAGGCCAGCAATTACCCAGTGCATTACTGGTACTTTATTTTATCGACCCCGTAAGGATGAAAGGCAAAGTCAACCTCGGCGGGATTTGAACTCAGATCGTAAAGGGACGTAACTATGCTAGAAAGCATGGCGTCCAACCCTCCACCGTCCAACCCTCCACCGATACTGCCAATCCACCGCCCATTGATAAAGTTAAATAATGATATTTTTTATTATGACTTGCTATAGATTAGAACATTATCTGGAATGTTACAATATTTGTATTACCAAGTGTCACAAAGTCTCCTGCCAGTTGTAAATCACTAACACAAGGGAGGCTGTCACGTCCTTGACACAACTAAAGTCAAAAGATGAAGCTGTTTCACTTTAAAAAATAAACAGCTGTCAATTTTAAATTTTGTGATGTTTACTTTATAGATAAGGTGATTTGATCCAATTTCAAATGTGGGTAGATTTACCCCGGGT
Organism: Eledone cirrhosa; assembly: GCA_964016885.1. Classification (NCBI taxonomy): domain Eukaryota; kingdom Metazoa; phylum Mollusca; class Cephalopoda; order Octopoda; family Eledonidae; genus Eledone; species Eledone cirrhosa. Next base: position 40,694,752 of record OZ024754.1, read on the forward strand.
AAAACCAGATATACAGTTGAACCATAAATATCTTGGCTTTGCTTGGTTAAATAATTGTTCCGGGAATTTAATCTGTTCATTTTATTGATTGGTAGTTTATCAGTTAGATAGTATATCACTTTAAAATCAATAATAAATGATGTGGTTATTCCAATTTTGTTGCTTTTAATTGATCAACACCCAAAGCATCAAATATATCGTCATTGTTGTGAGGGACCTACCCATTGCATCAAATATATTATTATTGTTGTGAGGGACCTACTCATAGCATCAAATATATTATTATTGTTGTGAGGGACCTACTCATAGCATCAGATATATTATCATTGTTGTGAGGGACCTAGCTTTGTGTCTCCATTTGAGTCCAGACTGAATCTCCCTGCACAGATGTTCACCTGTTTTACGTCTGGTAAAAAAATACAGAGAGTCTCTATAGCACTCATGAACGTGTATGTTCACACCATACCATGTCCTGACCAAAGAGAGGGTGAAAGGCCCACAAACTCTCTGATGTTACATCACTGGTCACTCACTTTTGACAAGACCCCCCCTACACTTCCAGCACCCTAAATTCAATATCATAGAACAGTGTTGTATTTCCCAACTAGTTTATGGTAGTTACCCTCTTCCTGTTGGAACTGGTAGAAATGTTTCAATAACTTTAGTCTTGTAGTATCATCAGTATCAAATTTATCAAATTTATCAAAAGCAAAAGTTTATGTAAGAGACCCAGGGGTAGACCCCGAGCAAGATGGTTAAATAACATCCCTGAAATTGGCTGGTCTCACTTGGAGATCTAGCCGGGTCAGTTGGAGATGGTTGCTTCTGACAGGACTTGTTGGAAGGAGTGTTTGAGGGCTCTTTCACTCACTGCCTCCATATCTCTCACTCTCCTAATCTCTTGCTATTATAAGGAAATGGGAGCCCATGTACTGGCTGCCCTGCAGCCCCAGCGGACAGAATAGAGAAGGCATTTCCTCGGAGGAAGGTGAGGGAGATGCATTGGAAGAGTCATTCCAGCTCGCAAGGCTCACACCTGCGGGTAACCAACTCTGTGTCAATGGTGGTGAGTAGGGAGATGGTCCTGGGGCCAAGGACACCAGAAGTCTCACGAGACTTTAGTTAAAATGTAAATATTTATTGAAAGTCTCATGAGATTTCAGTCGAAATATAAATATTTATTGAAAATATTATGATATTTCAGTTGAAATGTAAATATTTATTGAAAGTCTCACGAGATTTCAGTTAAAATCATCATCATCATCATCATCATCAGGTTTAGCGTCCGTGTTCCACGCTTGCATGGGTTTGGACGGGGGTTTTCCCACTTGAGGCAAGAGTGGTTGTCTTGCTCGCATAGGACTGTCTGGCGGGTTTTCTACAGCTGGATGCCCTTCCTAACACCAACCACATTTACAGTGTGGGGCTGGGAGGTTTTTACCGTGTTGCCTACACGGCCACATTACAGCGTGGACTGTCTGGCGGGTTTTCTACAGCTGGATGCCCTTCCTAACACCAACCACATTTACAGTGTGGGGCTGGGAGGTTTTTACCGTGTTGCCTACACGACCACATTTACAGCGTGGACTGTGTGTTTTTTTTGTTGTGACACCTAGACGATCTCATTTGTTTCGGCCTGGATGTTGTGGGACCAACATAACTTTACATTGAAAGGGGCGGTGTGGGTGGGGTGGAGGTGGTGGGACGGGGGTGTGTTTTGATAGAGATGCCTACTGACTGTAGTAGGTTTTTACTTTGTATTTAGGTAAGGCGGGTCTTCTCTATTACTGAGTACTGCCAAAGGTCTCGGTCCAGTGACATTGTCTTGGAGAGGTGTAAGCGTGTGAGGTCGATGTAAATATTTATTGAAAATATTACAAGATTTCATGAGATTTCAGTTAAAATGTAAATATTTATTGAAAATATTACAAGATTTCATGAGATTTCAGTTAAAATGTAAATATTTATTGAAAATATTACAAGATTTCATGAGATTTCAGTTAAAATGTAAATATTTATTGAAAATATTACAAGATTTCATGAGATTTCAGTTAAAATGTAAATATTTATTGAAAATATTACAAGATTTCATGAGATTTCAGTTAAAATGTAAATATTTATTGAAAATATTACAAGATTTCATGAGATTTCAGTTAAAATGTAAATATTTATTGAAAATATTACAAGATTTCATGAGATTTCAGTTAAAATGTAAATATTTATTGAAAATATTACAAGATTTCATGAGATTTCAGTTAAAATGTAAATATTTATTGAAAATATTACAAGATTTCATGAGATTTCAGTTAAAATGTAAATATTTATTGAAAATATTATAAGATTTCATGAGATTTCAGTTAAAATGTAAATATTTATTGAAAATATTACAAGATTTCATGAGATTTCAGTTAAAATGTAAGTATTTATTGAAAGCTGAAAAGAAGAAAATCCAGACATTTTATTGAAATTCAACATGAATGTGTTGTCAGGGTATAAGACAGTCATTTGAAAGGTCTGTTGTTTGTATACTTCACTGTTTCCATTACCAAGGACATTTAAAGCTGAGTGACTCAATTCACAGTGGAATATTTCACTGCTATAAATTGTAAATGATAGCAGTGTTTATATACGCTGTTTATTTAATGTTTTTTCCCATGGCTATTTGGAAGGTGGTGGTGGCTGGAGGGTGGTGGTGACCTGAGGGTGGTGGTGGGGGCTAGAGTAACAACCTGTTTCTTAAAGAGCACACAAAGGTATTGGGACCAATGAAGCATGAAACTGTGTCATGCAGGAGAACCTCAAAACATTTGGTAGATGAATAATGATGATGATGATGATGATGATGATAATGATGATTGTTATGATGATGATGATGATGATGATGATGATGATGATGATAATAGTAATGATGATGATGATAATTGTTATAATGATGATGATGATGATGATAATAATGGTAATGATGATGATGATAATGGTAATGATGATTGTTATGATGATGGTGATGATGCAAATGATGATGATGATGATGATGATGGTGTTGGTGATAATGATGATGATGATGATGCTAATGATAATTGTTTCTACTTTTTTAGTACAATGCCAGGAATAGTATCCCAGTGTATTACTGGTACTTTATTATATCGACCCCCCGTAAGCATATTAGCAGACTATCTGATCAGCCAGATTTGCATATCAGCAGATCCACTGATCAGCCAGATTTGCATATCAGCAGACTGGCCAGTCTGTTTCCTGTATACCAGTGATAAATGGCCGGCTTTGCCACATTCAAATAAAAAAAGAAAAATGTTTCTGCTAATCAGGCTGATCAGTCACTGTATATTTTAGAAAATAGCATATATTTTCACTAGCTCTGACAGTTGGCAGGTGAACAGTGAGCTGTACTGATAATAATAATAATGAAATTATTGTGTAAAGTGCTCAGGTGCAGCACAACTCGTCAATATAGTACATAGAATAATACACAAATGCCAGGGAAGTACATGTTTGTATGTGTTAGCTGTAGTGTTGGCGGATCTCGGGAAGCAGGGAGGCTTTAAAGGATGCAGTGTCTCGACAGCTAACAACTGATGCAGGTAGTTTGTTCCATGCTTCAGCAACTCTGAGCGTGAAAAAATGTTTCCGAAACTCATGGGAACTGTGCTGTTTTCTTACTTTGTGGGCATGTCCACATGAAGGGTGATACCCAGAAACATTAGTGTCTGCAGTTCTGTTGACATGCCAACACAAGAGCAAGAATGAAGGGTTCATTCCACTGACATGGCTTTAAAATTGAGGCTTGTATGCATAATTGCAAACGAATCGAATGTTATTATTATTCGAAAAATTGGCAGTATCGGTAGAGGGTCGGACGCCATGCTTTCCAGCACAGTTACGTCCCTTTACGATCTGAGTTCAAATCCCGCCGAGGTTGACTTTGCCTTTCATCCTTACGGGGTTGATAAAATAAAGTACCAGTAATGCACTGGGTGATTGCTGGCCGTGTGCCTAAAGTAGAAACAATTATTATTCGAAAAACTCAGATTACATTTATTGTAGAGCAAAATTTTCTTTTTTATATATATTCATATATATATATATTTATATATATATATATATACATATATATATATATATATATATATATATATATATATATATATATGTGTGTGTGTGTGTGTGTATATATGTATATATATATATATATATATATATATGTGTGTGTGTGTGTGTATATATATATATATATATATATATATATATATATATACGGGGTAACAGATTATTGTTATAGGTAGTCCACTTAAGTGTAGTCCAGTTATGGTACTCCGGGCAGTGGATGATATCAACGCTTGGCTAAGTTTGACTCAACAAGGCGTTTCCATAGTGATGCTGCGAGTACGCTGTAATTCCTATGTTGTAAACACTTGGAGTAATGATAAATCAGGAAAGAAGAGTGACACGGTTTGCTATACAAAAAAGGTTTTTAATCTCATTGCTGACAATTGTTTCTCTGAACTGGTAGGTCTAGAGATCGCTACCCACTTGTTTTCACGTTATTCGATCACCAATACAAAGTTATAACCAGTCAATCCATCGGAGCTTGCTCATTCTCACAAGCTCCGATGGATTGACTGGTTATAACTTTGTATTGGTGATCGAATAAAGTGAAAACAAGTGGGTAGCGATCTCTAGACCTACCAGTTCAGAGAAACAATTGTCAGCAATGAGATTAAAAACCTTTTTTGTATAGCAAACCGTGTCACTCTTCTTTCCTGATATATATATATATATATATATATATATATATATATATATATATATATATATATATATATGTAGATAAATCTACCAAGAGTTTACGGTAGTGTCCAATCCGTATGAAGAACTCAATGTATTCCGGATATCATGGAAAGAAGAGATGTAATGAAAAATCACTTTCGGTGAAAGATAAACGGTATACAGAGTCAAGATAAAATATTAAACAAATAATGAATAAACAATTCCTTATATTAAACAAAAAAAGTTCATTATTTAACGATCGTTTCTAGGATATATATGTGTTAGAATTGGCATGCATATTCAACAGATCTATGTACAAAATTATACAAAATTATACAAACTATCAAGATTAAATATACATACCAACACATATATACGCCGTCTTCAGAAACTATATATATATATATATATATATATAGTTAAAAGAATAGAGGTGTAACACACAAGTTATTATATATTGGTAAACGGAATAGAAAATGCTGACAAATTGTTCACAGTTGAAAAATGGTTTAATTAGGAATAAAAGAGTATTAGTGATTGTATGGGTTAGTATTCAGTTGTGGTTTTAAGTTTTTAAGTTTTTACCGGTTGCGCATTTCTAAATGCTTTTCAAAAATAATTTTGTGTCCGTGCTGTTTGCTCTGATCAGAGCAAACAGCACGGACACTCTATCTCAAAATTATTTTTGAAAAGCATTTAGAAATGCGCAACCGGTAAAAACTTAAAAGCTTAAAACCACAACTGAATACTAACCCATACAATCACTAATACTCTTTTATTCCTAATTAAACCATTTTTCAACTGTGAACAATTTGTCAGCATTTTCTATTCCGTTTACCAATATATATATATATATATATACACACACACACATATATGTATACATACATACACACACACACACACATATATATATATATATATACGGACGTCTGTACGTATATATACATTTATGGAATAGAAATCAACTATTCAGTTGCTTCGAGATTATAACAAATATTTGTTTAATAAAATAGTTTAGTCTGACTGCAGTTGTCGCCCTTACATTGCCCTATTTTTTTATTATCTAATTCTTCTTCTTCTTCTTCTTCTTCTTTTTTTCTTTTTTATTCTTCTTCTTCTTCTTCTTCCGTCTTCTTCTTCTTCTTCTTCCGTCTTCTTCTTCTTCTTCTTCTTCTTCTTCTTCTTCTTCTTCTTCTTCTTCTTCTTCTTCGGTGGGGGGTAATTACCTGGTGAAGGGTGGAGTGTGTTAAGGTGTGGAAAGTGTAGACAAAATGCTTTTTGTTGTGGCAGCAACATTATGGTAGAGTGGAACGGATTAGGAGCGTGTCCTACATTCCATGCTTGTATGTCGGAATTGAGAGTGATCAGAGAGGTACCATAGGAGTGAGTATGGTTGGTGAGGGGATGGAGTATGCAAGTTGGACATGGATGAGGTGAGTGGGATATTTAGTTAATGAATGTGGGGATATTAATACTAGGGAAGGCGAACTTTTTCTATCATGTTCTCACTCTGGCTATAGTACTTTCAGAGCACCCACCTCCACTACTAATTTGATCACTCAGGTAACAACTACTTCTACAGAACCCTCTGAGCATTTAATAGAGTTTGTTTCCTTCGAGTTCTTGCTGCTTACTGTTCTTATGTATCAACCACATATAAAACCTACGTTCTTTGTTATCCTGCCTGAGATCCCACTACATCTCATGTGTACCCATAGTTTGCATTTGGGACATAGGATGGAATTTTACCTACTCCTTTCCTGCACACTGAGCAAGGCCATTTCCCTGAGAAGATCTGGGCCCTGTTTTCCTTTCTATTTACTAGAACTTTAGTCTTTGCCAAGTTGACTTTAAGACCTTTTGATTCCAAGTCAGGAATTTCTTCTCTAACTCTGCCATGGGTTCAGATATATTGGCTCATTGGCACATAGGAGTTCCCATGGTAAACCAGTTTTTGAACTCTCCCATTATGGCTTGCAGGACAATAATAAACAGGAGGGAGCTAAGAACAGACCCCTGATGCATCCCTACTTGCACCTTAAATTCCTCACTATAATCATTGTTAATTCTAAACTTGCTGACTGTTCCTCTGTACATGGCTCAGACTGGCCTCACAAGCTACTCATCTACCTCTAGCCGTCTAGGAGCCCAACAGATTATGGAGTGGGTGACTCTGTCAAATGCTGCTTTCTCCAGGTAAAGAAATGCCAAATAGAGGAGCTTACTTTAAGCTAGCTACTTCCCCTGCCTCACTAGGAAGAGGGCATCAGTAGTAGTCCCCCCCCCCCGCGATACAAATCTGAACTGCATCTCATCCAGGTTAATTCTGTCCCTAATCTGCTGTATATGTATGCATGCATACACACATATATACATATATACATACACACGCACATACATACATACATACATACATACATACATACATACATACATACATACATACATGCATACATACATACATACATACATACATACATACATGATGGCTGCCCCCTCGTTATCGAGTATGGCCATTGCACGAAAAAAAAACCATAATAATAATAATAATAATAATAATAATAATAATAATAACAACAATAATAACGACAACACAACAATAATGCTTTCTTTATTAACCACAAGGGTTTACATAAAGTAGAGATTAAGGACAGTACATGACAACACAGGACGGTACAAATGGGCATTTCTGCGTGTAAAAAACAAAAACAGAGGATGTAACAAAAAAATAACAATCAAAAGTTCCCTAATACGGGGTAAACCTCCGAGCCACCAGGGCAAGTGCCCGCTCCCAGTTTTCCACCTTTAATTTACAGACATACTCAGAGTAGGCCCATACACTCGGGCCATTCTTGCCTCTCTCACCCATCTTTCAACAAAATGCTGGGAAGAGAGCACTTCCCTCTCTACCCTGATTTTCCTTTTCAAATGAAATTTGAAAAAGTTAATCAGGGCATCACCGAAGAGGTAAGTGCTCGTCTTCAGCCCTTTCAAACGTGTCTACCATACTATCTCTTTCGACATGGCCACCAGACAGATAAAAACTGCCTGCCCTTCCCGGCTAAAGGAGGAGGGCGGGGCAATCCTCACGATGGACTCAGCTGATAGCTGGATCCGTCCTACACGCGATAGCAGGTGTTCGCCATAAACCCACAAGTCAGCAATGCTCGGACACTGGACGAGTGCGTGCAGGACGGTTTCGTCGCCCTGCGCGCATCACGAATTACCGTTATTGCATATGTGCATTACTGGTCCTTTTTTTTTTATAGACTCTGTAATGGTGACGTCAGAATATAAAGGGAGGTAACTCTATGTTGCACAGCATGGTGTCTGACAATCTACCGATTAAAAGATTTACTAAATGTCAATTCTACGTATATTAACATTAGGAGATATCTTCTTGCTGATAATAACGATGAAAAACAGTTTTTAAAAAGAGAGGAAAGAGATGAAAGAATTATAAACTGCAATGTATCTTTAAGCGGAAGTGACCCACAAATGTTGACTGATCATCATTTAAATTTGACCCTCACTAACATCTAAACACGTTACATCTTTAATATTAACTCAACCAGGTACGTACTTTATTTATATTAACAATTAGCTTTTCAATCCGTTTGATTTTGATTATTTTTCAATACAAAATACCTTTTAATATCAGAATATCGACAGAATATCGATAAATATTTCTATTTCTAACACTTTGTCTTAAAAATATCGAAATTTCTTTCCAAAATCTTTACAGTTTGTTTTATTTTTCAACCTGTCTTTTATTTTGTATTACAATATCTACCAGGTATATTTTTTATTTCTAATATAATTATTGAATATTTTTACAACTCTGCTGTAAAATAGAAATAAAACCCTTTTCATTCTGAAATATTTCCACAATATCTTCACCATTCACACGTACGTTTATATTTTCCCGTAGACTTTCCCTTTTATTTTTTACTACCTCGCCACACATTTAGATTTATCACTGTCTAAATAAAAAACATTTTAAAAATCACAAAAATATGATAATAGATTAGTAATAATTAGATCTTTATCTAGAATTCATCTATAGTGAAATTCTCCTTATTTTTGTTGATAGAAATTATAATTCTCTCTTGTCCAACATTATTTTACCATATGTTGTGTTTACGATGGTAATTCTTTAGCTCCTTAGTTCACCAAATCAATGGTATATATGTGGGATTTTATTATATTTTATTTCGTATCGAACTAATTAATTATGACTAACCTGACTCTCTCTTGTCCAACATTATTTCACCATATGTTGTGTTTACGGTGGTAACTCCTTACCTCCTAAATAGTATATATATCGTGATTTCGTGGGCTGATATTCCGATTCTCGATTATTCTACTATATATATAAATATATATGTAATTTGATTATATTTTATTTCGTATCGAACTGTTTAATTGTGACTAACCTGGAGATTAATCAAATAATTTAAAAACAATATCAGAATTTCCACGAAATCTAATTTCCAATCACCTGTGTGCTTAATTGATTGTATTCTATTAGGTTTAATTACAGGTAATCTTGTTAATATATTTTGTCTTTAAATAAGTCTTTTATTTCTTCGATTTATATTATTGTTAGGATCTTATAATTAATTAATTACCAGTTTTTACTGGCTCATTAAAATTGTTTACATAATATTCTAAATGTCTGTGTAACAGTTTGTCATTTTATATAATTTATTGTTTTTCAAACTTTTTATCTCTAAACCATCCATTCCTATATTTATAATGATTTTCAAAATAATCAAGAATTCAGAGGATTTTATAATATAACTAACTTTCTCATTGTTAAGTTGGTGTTTGGAACATAACATAACAAAGGTTTTTACATAAAATCGTAACGGAAGATTTTCTCTCTATAGTTTTAGTCATATATTTATAAGGTTTCTAGCGACAATTAATTGTATATATTTTCATTCTGTAAACATTATATTATTATATCATGTTGCTGATATGTTAAAATATAGTTTTGTATAGTAGAAGGAGGGTCTGTTAGGAATGAAAAAGGGTTAAAAAGGCAGTGGCTGAAATATATCTAATGTGTGTAGTTATTTTCTACATTACATTAGCAGACTTTAAGTGTATATCACTCAACACATGTCCTTTCCCACTGCTTTATATCGTTTTAAACAGATCTATTTATTAATGTAGAAAATATTGTAAATAACATTATAGCCACTTGTTATACATGGGACATTAAGAAGGTTTTATTTTATTTCTTAAGAACCTTAAACATAATTGAGTCGAAACGTGATCTATGATTTCACTTAGCAGGAAATAATACAATGGTGTTAGTTGTAGATAATGATACAATACAGGATGTTTTTAATGGATTTATGTGGTGGCAAGAAATTCCCAGGGGAGATGGACAGCAGAAGGTTTTCAAAGAAGAAACTTCCATCAAGCATCTGTGACGACCCTATATATATATATATATATATATATATATATATATATATATATATATATATATATATATATATATGAGAGACGTAAAATAAGAAAATTATAAAATTAACTTACTAAAATAAGTAAGTTAATTTTATAATTTTCTTATTTTACGTCTCTCAAAACCTATATATTTGCTACCATTGATATGCATCTGTATGTATATATATGTTACTAGATATTAATTCTTTATATATATATATATATATGTGTGTGTATATATATATATATATATATATATATATATATATATATATATATTTATATATATATATATATATATATATATATATATATATATATATATATATATTTATATATTTATATATATATATATATATATATATATATATATATATATATATATATATATGTAGGAGGTGAGTTTTATTGTAACACAATAAAGCAATGCAAATATCGGATAAGTAACACTCTACAGTTTATAGGACTGGAGTATAAATAATATAAGATCAAAAGATGGTTAAAAGTGTTCCAAGTATTTTATAAGTTTATTTAAAACTTCACTGCTCACAAGTGTTTTTTAAGCTTCATATCATCTCTTCCTATTTTATCTGATGAGAACGCAGCAGATATCATCCCATGATGATATTTGTTTTTGAAATGCGCATAATAAAATACTTGGAACTCTTTTAACCATCTTTTAATATATATATATATATATATATATATATATATATATATATATATACATATATATATAATATATAAGAACAAAAGATGGTTAAAAGAGTTCCATGTATTTTATTATGCGCATTTCAAAAAAACTCACCTCCTACATATATATATATATATATATATATATATATATATATATATATATATATATATATATATATATATATATATATATTTTTGTAAATTATGTAATGTAGAATTATTTTGTATTATGAAATCCAAAAACATTTTATTAAATAACAGAATAGAGCGATCGTTATACTGTAACCATCGCTTAAAATCTACATTTTCATATTATAAATACTACCAGGATTGAACGCCTGTCTCTATCCCCGTTTGATTGTCAAAATAGATATTAATATTCTTTATTAGTCTTAATTCTATCAACTCTTCTATTATTTACCTTTTAATACAAACTGCTATAGATAAAATGAGATTTCTGATTTCTTGATTCAATTCCCTAATGCATATACCAGCTGACTACTAGCATTGATGTTATTTAGTAGCAATCGAAATCTCCCCCTTCCTCAATTTACACTTTATAATTAATACTACTGCACCAAATGACCAGCCCTGTCCACTGTCCAGTTGGTCGAGTAGAGATTAAAATTGGCACTCCCAAAATTCTTATTTAGATTTACTCATGGTATTCTCATTAGAAACCCATTATATACTTGTTTAGCAGTAAATTAATTTACCATCTGTCATATACTATCCCCTCTGTTTCTTCCTCTTTTACTAATATAAATACTTCAATTTTTCTGATTTTATCCAATTTATCCAAAATCTCTGAAGAAGTGACAACTGATTATACATTTGCTATCGAATACTTGCTAACATTACATGATTACGCAAGCAGCGATACATAGGTATTCAGTCTGTTACAGAAACATATGTCAATACCTAATAAATTCCTTTTTTAAAAAAAGCACTTTCATTTTATATTCATCCTTTCTACATTTTCTCCGGAATATAATTTATACTCATTGAGCAAACCTGCACGTACGCTGTTCATCTCTAACGGAACGATATATTATCACTACATTATTGATAACCTGAAATTTTATATATATATATATATATATATATATATATATATATATATGGAGCAGGGCATCCAAGAGAAATTTTGCAATGTGGGACAAGACCAGTTTGGGACCCGAAGCAGGCAAAGATTTTTCTCAAAATGGATGTTGCATGGTTGCTGTGGTGGGGTCTTCTTAGCTCTTGGATCCCGGAACAAAGTGCCCTCGGTAGGACCGCCCTCTCATAGGACCTGCTCAGGAGAGACCCCTCAAGCAAGTCTGTCCTCTCTCTCTCTCTCTCTCTCTCTCTCTCTCTCTATATATATATATATATATAAATGAAAAGTATAGAAATTGTTGTAGCGAGAAGCTAACAGTATTCCATAATATATATATATATATGTATAGTGATAAGAACCCCCCAGGAGAGATGGGCAGGGTAAAGTTTTCAGAGAAGAAACCCTCCTCGAGCAAATGTTTCGGCCCTTTACAGATTTCTGTGAAGAAATATCTCCGTTCGTCTCCACAGTATAGTTTGTTTGTTTTTAATGTTGGATCTGAAAGACTTCGGTGTGACATAAATATAGAATTGAATATTTTAAAAGGATACATTCTCTCGGGTTGACTTTTAACTTTTATTTTTCGTGGGTCGATATATTCAATACCAATAATCGATCATTTTACTCTCCAATATATTTTTGTAGATGCTTAGGAAATAATAATAATAATAATAATTGATTCTACTTTTTGGCACAAGGCCAGAAATTACCCAGTGCATTACTAGTACTTTATTTTATCGACCCCGTAAGGATGAAAGGCAAAGTTAACCTCGGCGGGATTTGAACTCAGAATGGCAAGGGCCGTAACTCTATGCGTCAAAGCATGGCGTCCGACCCTCTACCGATACTGCCAATCCACGATAAAAATGGTTCTGATTTAGGCACAAGGCCAGCAATTTTGGGTAAGGGGCGAAAGTCGATTAAATCGACCCCAGTGCGTTACTGGTACTTTATTTTATCGACCCCCGTAAGAATGAAAAGCAAAGCTAACCTCGGCGGAATTTGAAAATAATAATTTAGATATATAAAGCCGGCGATTTTGGTGTGAAATAAGTCAATTAAATCTGGTATTTTATATTATCAGCAGCAATACTATATTATTGTCCGATGTTCTAGCCAAGCTGGTCTGCTTCCCTCCAAAACGTTTAAGTGAGCATATGTTACAAATCAATATGTTTTAGTGGGCGTGATCTATCTATCTATCTATCTATCTATCTATCTATTGAGTTTAATATAGAGATAGCTTCTACATAACTAGACCTGTTTCATTCGTGATGATTTCTTTTGAATGAAACACTCCTGTAGAAGCCATTTCTATATTAAACTTGATGTTTACACGCTACTAACATATTGAGTACCTTACTAACTGAGGTTAACCCCGATTGAACCACAGTCTCGCACACACACACACACACGTACATACACACACACACATTATATATATATATATATATATATATATATATATATATATATATATATATATCATAAAACATGCCTATAGAATCACCAGATAAAATATATACCATTTCCTCTCCCAAAATCTATGACTTTATATATATATATATATGTAAACCTTTATATATATATATATATATATATCATCATCATCATCATCATTTCATTTTACGTCTGCTTTTCCCTGCTTGCAAGGGTGGGACGGGAACTGATTCTGGCTTGATTTCTACAGCTGGATGCCCTTCCTAACACCAACCTCATTTACAGTGAGTACTGGGTGCTTTTTTGCCATGGCACCTCCATGACCACTTTACAGTGGAATGATAGGGACCCCAGTCCCTATCATCTCATTTCTACAGCTGAGTAAACTGGAGCAATGTGAAATAAAGTGTCTTGCTCAAGGAAACAACACATCACCTGGTCTGAGAATTGAACTCACAACCTTTCGATTGCAAGGCCAATGCTCTAACGACTAAGCCATGTGATATATATATATATATATACTTCGATTTAACCCTTCATTGGAACAACTATTAGGGCCATTAATATTTGTTAAGCACTATTCCAAAGATTCAACACAACTTCTTTCCATAACATGGAACTGGGAAATTATAACACACATAACCCTATCAGTGAAGCCCTTTAGTATAGGTCAACTAACAGAAGTATTACTGTTACAAACAAATTCTAAATAAGCCTACAAGGTAAAAATTAAAAACCGTCATGGCCGGCCACTCTGACTGGTCTGGTAGGCCAGGTCGTGGCTGATATAAGTAGATCTTAAAGCAACAGCACACCCCTGATATAAGTAGATCTTAAAGCAACAGCAACATATTCTGTTGTAAAGTATCTCATGTGAACACATCTTATCTTCAAAATGTCCCGTTAGTTAAGATGTTCTGGCCTGGTTTCATAAATAATTGTATAATAAAGCAAAAGATATGTCATTGTTTATTTCTATAGCTTATACATTTTGTTTTTTAAAGAAAAGTAGACCTAGTTTTAAGCTGTGAGAAATTTTGTTCCGTTGTGACAACCATTCAGAATTTATAATTAAAACATCTCTTGTGAGGTTTTTATGTAATTTGAAAAGCATTGATGTTTTCTTTTTAATGTTACAATAATGTGTTTGTTTGAAGTTGAACGGAACAATGATCAAAAACTTTTCTGGTGTAAACCATCCGATTTTTTTGTTTTTTTTTGTCGAGAACTGTCCTCTCTTTTTCAGAAAGGAGAGGATTAAGGGCAAATTGGCTGCTATTTCTAGTTCTTCAATCAAATTACATTGTTTGTTGACTTGTATCGTGTATGTCATGAAATGTATGAATTATTGAAAATTAAGGAGAATACCCGGCGTTGCCCAGGCTGAAAATTAGCTATAAATGTTAACGAAAACATATTCGGTTTAAAAGAAGACTATTTGATTTCTCTTGCAACGTTATCCCGAACATAAGTAATGAAATTGTTTTTCAATTAGTTGATAACAGCCTCAAACACTCCTTCCAGCGGGTCCTATCTGTAGCAATCATCTCCAACTGATCTTGCTTGATCCTCCAGCAGAACGAGCCAAGTTCATGGATGTTATCTAACCATCTTGCTCAGAGTCTACCCCTGGGTCTCCTGCCGGTTGGTTTTGACTGTAAAATCTATCTAGTGATTCTTTCCTGAGACATTCTAACCACATGCCCATAGTATCAGAGCTGTAATCTCTCAATTCAGAGAAGTAGCAGCTGTATAGATGATGGTAGCTGGGTGAAGAAGTGCTAAGAAATTCCAGTGGAAAGAAGTCACAGTTGAGGTAGACCTGAGCAGAAGTGATGAGAGCTGATCTCAAATCACTGAATCTCACAGAGAAGATGACGAGGGACCAGGACAAGTAGAGGGATGCTGTGCTGGAAAAGACCCATCCGACCCATAAGTAGAGACAACCACAACTCACTGGTTGATCCTGAGCCTGTTACTTTGAGAATTTCTGTCTTTGTTTAACCCTTTACAATTTACATTACGTTCTGAGTTAACTTTGCCTTTCATCCTTATGGGGTTGATAAAATAAAGTACCAGTAACATACTGGGGTTGATTTAATCGACTTTCCCCTCTCCCAAAATTGTTGGCCTTGTGCCTAAAGTAGAAACCATTATATATACTAGAGTTACGCCCCTTTATAGTCCGAGTTCAAATCCCGCCGAGGTTAACTTTGCCTTTCATCCTAACAGGGTCGATAAAATAAAGTACCAGTAATGCACTGGGGTAATATACTATTGTATTTTCATGGGAAAGGCTTTACTTCACATAATATTGAATCTATGACATTTTGATATTATTTATTTTGAGAACAAAACCTTAACATAAGTATGAGCAACTGTAACCAGTTGCTTGGTTTGAGCAGATAGAGGTGAGTGAATTCTGGCTGGATATGGCCGGGTTTATATGCTAAAGGGTTAAGAAGTGGTTTGCAACGGGTTTAAATGCTAAAGGGTTAAGAAGTGGTTTGCAACGGGTTTATATGCTAAAGGGTTAAGAAATGGTTGCAACGGGTTTAAATGCTAAAGGGTTAAGAAATGGTTGCAACGGGTTTAAATGCTAAAGGGTTAAGAAGTGGTTTGCAACGGGTTTATATGCTAAAGGGTTAAGAAATGGTTGCAACGGGTTTAAATGCTAAAGGGTTAAGAAATGGTTGCAATGGGTTTAAATGCTAAAGGGTTAAGAAGTGGTTTGCAACGGGTTTAAATGCTAAAGGGTTAAGAAATGGTTGCAACGGGTTTAAATGCTAAAGGGTTAAGAAGTGGTTGCAACGGGTTTATATGCTAAAGGGTTAAGAAATGGTTGCAACGGGTTTAAATGCTAAAGGGTTAAGAAATGGTTGCAACGGGTTTAAATGCTAAAGGGTTAAGAAGTGGTTTGCAACGGGTTTAAATGCTAAAGGGTTAAGAAATGGTTGCAACGGGTTTAAATGCTAAAGGGTTAAGAAGTGGTTTGCAACGGGTTTATATGCTAAAGGGTTAAGAAGTGGTTTGCAACGGGTTTATATGCTAAAGGGTTAAGAAGTGGTTGCAAAGAGAGGATTAAAAGAGAATTGGCAATGCTATCTTAATTTTGTCTAAAATGACAAACCAAGATTCATTTACTTCTAAATCAAAATACATATTTCTGAAATATATTTCAGAATTCTCAAACACTCCTTCCAGCGAGTCCTGTCACAAACAATTGTCTCCAACTGATCCGACTGGATCCCCCAGCATGACCAGCCAAGCTTATGAATGTTATCCAACCATCTTAATTACAATCAGTTTAAACTTTTGATGGTTGTGCTTTAGCATGGCCATATCATCATCATCATCATCATCATCATCATTTTACGTCCTCTTTTCCCCTGCTTGCAAGGGTGGGACAGGAACTGATTCTGGCTTGATTTCTACAGCTGGATGCCCTTCCTAACACCAACCTCATTTACAGTGAGTGCTGGCTGCTTTTTTTCCGTGGTGCTTACATGTCCACTTTACAGTGAGTGCTGGGTGCTTTTTTACCGTGGCACCTCCACGACCACTTTGTAGTGGAATGATAGGGACCCCAGTCTCTATCATCTCATTTCTACAACTGAGTAAACTGGAGCAATGTGAAATAAAGTGTCTTGCTCAAGGAAACAACACATCACCCGGTCTGAGAATTGAACTCACAACCTTTCGATTGCAAGGCCAATGCTCTAACCACTAAGCCATGTGCCTCCACAAACCTGTAAAAATAATATTTTAAGACAAATATTTTATCTCTTTTTTTTCTTCTTTTTCTTTTTTCAGATAACAAAATGATAATTCAATTTGACAGTATTTTATTTGGAGTTTTAGTTTACTGTTCATGTTGGGTGCAGATATTTAGTCATAATAACCAAGGATTCGCACCAGGTGTGCCCCCTCCATCTGGGGGACAACAACAACAGCAGTACCAGCAACAACCTCCACAATATCAGCAACCCCCACCTAACCAACAGTACCAACAACCCCCACCCAACCAACAATTCCAACAACCCCCACCCAATCAACAGTACCAGCAACCTCCCCCCAACCAGCAATACCAACAACCCCCACCCAATCAACAGTACCAGCAACCCCCACCCAATCAACAATTCCAACAACCTCCCCCCAACCAACAGTACCAACAACCCCCTGCTAACCAACAGTACCAACAACAACCACCTGGTAATCCACAGTATCAACAACAACAACAACATCCACCACAAGGATCACATGGACATGGACATGGACATGGACATACTCCCAATTTCAATGTTGAATCTCACGATAAAGAGTAAGTTGTCCATTAACTCTTTAGCATTTAAACCGGCTGTATCCAGCCAGAACTCTCTCACCTCTTCCAGTTCAAACCAGCTGTATCCAGCCTGAACTCTCTCACCTCTTCCTGTTTAAACCGGCTGTATCCAGCCTGAATTCTCTCACCTCTGCCTGTTTAAACCGGCTGTATCCAGCCTGAACTCTCTCACCTCTGCCTGTTTAAACCGGCTGTATCCAGCCAGAACTCTCTCACCTCTTCCTGTTTAAACCGGCTGTATCCAGCCAGAACTCTCTCACCTCTTCCAGTTCAAACCGGCTGTATCCAGCCTGAACTCTCTCACCTCTTCCTGTTTAAACCGGCTGTATCCAGCCAGAACTCTCTCACCTCTTCCAGTTCAAACCGGCTGTATCCAGCCAGAACTCTCTCACCTCTTCCAGTTCAAACCGGCTGTATCCAGCCTGAACTCTCTCACCTCTGCCTGCTGGCAGTTGGCCCAGTTATGTCGCAATTAGCCATCATATCTGGTGGCCGTATCGCTATCCGCCACCTGCGACGTTCTCTACCAGAACAGCTCAGTTGCTAGACACCTTGGTGAACCATTCACCCATTACTGGAGGAAGGGATACTGTGAGTGGTCTCCCTTAGTTTTTTTCACAGATTAGAGAGAGACTCTAAACTCCAAATGAGTTTTACTATTTTGGCTCACAGGAAGTTGTTTATTTCTATATTGAAAGAGTGTCTTTGGTCCCCAAACTACCTCCTGACTCTCTGTTGTTGAGATAGTTGGACACTCTTAAATGTTATTGTTTCTTATTTTTTAAATTCCATACAGCACAAGTGTTATAAAATGTAGAATTTCCACAGATTTAGCTAGTTCTTATAATTATTTCTATAAATGCTGTGACTCTAGCATTACTTCAATTTATATATACCATACTAATCTTGAATGATCATTCTTACAAAACACACGTTTTATATACCTATCTCTTTATTTTGTTTTAGACACATAGCTGGGCATTTGAAAGATTATGCCAACAAACCTGTTGATCAGATGACAGATGAAGAAATGGAGTTTTACTACTTTAAACTTCATGATTATGATGATAACAATAAACTCGATGGAAATGAAATTACTTCTGCGATAACTCACGTTCAAAGAGGTAAATATGACGTGTTAGCCAATTCCTATAATAAATGCTCTTTTATTCATTTATTTTGTTAACCCTTTCGTCACAATATTTCTAATAAAAGGCTCTATTTCAATTAATTAGTAAAGAATTTGGAGGGATTTACTAAAATTGTTACAAATACCTTTTTGATAACTTGAAAATTTTGATTCAAATAGAAACCCCTTTAAAATGGGTGGGTGGTTAATCATCTATTCTTAAACCCATTTCATAAAATATATAAAGTTATTTGTTGAGTATGGAGGCACATGGCTCAGTGGTTAGAGCATTGGCCTTGCAATCGAAAGGTTGTGAGTTCAATTCTCAGACCGGGTGATGTGTTGTTTCCTTGAGCAAGACACTTTATTTCACATTGCTCCAGTTTACTCAGCTGTAGAAATGAGATGATAGGGACTGGGGTCCCTATCATTCCACTGCAAAGTGGTCGTGGAGGTGCCATGGCAAAAAAGCACCCAGCCCACACTGTAAAGTGGTCATGTACGTGCCACAGAAAAAAAGCAGCCAGCACTCACTGTAAATGAGGTTGGTGTTAGGAAGGGCATCCAGCTGTAGAAATCAAGCCAGAATCAGTTCCCGTCCCACCCTTGCAAGCAGGGAAAAGCAAACGTAAAATGATGGTGATGGGGGGTGTATGGTTTAATTATCCCCCCCAATGAGTTGGTTATTTTTATTTCTAAGACAGTGCTGGAATAAGATTACTTCGTAGGTATATACCAGGCACAGACAACATTTTTCTTAACATGGGCCACGTAGGATGTGGCACATCATCAGGTGGGCTACACTACTAGAACATTCAACATTCAATTTTGAAATTAAGTGGCCCATTCAGCTTTCTGGATCCCTAAGCAACACCAACCAAGCTCGGAGCCTCTTCCCAGTTGGTTCTGACATTAAGTGTTCCAGTTGTTAGACCATTAGATAGTATTAGCAACTGGAAAGACCAATGGAAATATTGTTTCCTCGGTCCAATTTGACGAAAGTCAATCGTTCCTTTAAAGTTTGTATGTTATTAATCTTTGAAAATCTTGTCTTATTGTTTCAGAAGATCACGATACAAATGCAGCAGTGCGAACTATGTCAGATGCTGAAATATCTGAAGTCGTTGATATGGTATTAAAAGAAGATGATCTTAATAATGATGGATACGTTGAATACTCAGAGTTTGCGACAGCCCAACGGAGAGCCAAAGTCAATATGGCCAAAAATGAAGTCCATACATAACAGCCCTCATTTAGATTCATCTTACCAAATATTTTGTAAATTAAAAACAAATAAAACAATTGTTTCATCTGAAATTGTTTTCTACTTTATTGAATTTCCTTAACCCTTTTAGCATTTAAACTGGCCATATCCAGCCAGAATTCTCTCACCTCTTTCTGTTCAAACCAGCTGTAGTCTGCTTTATTGAATTTCCTTAACCCTTAATTCTTTAACATTTAAACTGGCTGTATCCAGCCAGAATTCTCTCACCTATTTCTGTTCAAACCAGCAGTAACCAATCACTTATACTGATGTTAAGGTATTATTCTCAAAATAAATAATATCAAAATCTCATAGATTCGATATTATGTGAAGTAAAGAAAGCCTCTTCTGAGAAAATACAATAGTCCATATAGAGTAATGGAAATGGTAAAGGGTTAAATAAATCAATATTCTACAGCAAGCTGGTGAATTCAACCTCACACCCAGGCCAAGAATCTGTTACCCAACAAGCAGAAGAATGTAAGCTGTTTAAAGTACTGGAAACATCTGGTGTCATGGGTTTTCCCCTGAACCTACTTAGTGCAATAGGTACAGAGGTGATCATCTGTAAGAACGACTTCTCAGCATCAGCACCTCTCCTTTGTTATCCTCAGAAGAAATACACTACAAATTCTGTCTACTATACACCACTAAGCAACATCCACAAAGGATATGAGATGATAATGTTATTAACCCTTTAACATTTAAAACGGCTGTACCTGGCCAGAGTTTTCTAACCTCTTTCTGTTTAAACTGACTAACCAGCTGCTCATATTTATGTTATTGTTCTCAAAATAAATAATATCAAAATCTCATAGATTTGATATGCGAGATAAAATGTTTACCATGAAAATATAATAGTAAATATAGAGTAATGTAAAGGTTAAAGGATTAAATAAATCAATAACTATTACTAGTTGTACAATCCTTCGTGTCGATTTAGAAAATACCTCTACACAAAAGTAAGTGAAAATCAATGAACTTTCTGTACAAATATAACACAAATTGAGGAGTTTTTTTGGGGGGGTTTTATTTACTTCCAAGCTGGTAAAGAATTTGTTGAAGAGATACAAGACCAACACCACCAACATTGAAGGAGATGTACCAATGTGAGTAAATTCTTCACTCAGCCAATAATGAAATACTTTCATGTCCATTATTATAACAAAAACAATTCTATTGAAATAGTCTTGCTTCCTTTTTTAAGTTACCAATAGCAACAATGTTTTTGTTTTTGTTTGTTTTTCTTTTCCCATTTCTTATCTGTCATGTATAGATTAGTGACAACAGGAGAGAGAGAGGAAGGTGTCAGTATGAATATATTAGTGACACATTGAGGGAGGGAGAGAGAGGTGTCAGTATAAATACAGCAATGACACAGAGGGGGAGGGAGAGAAGTGTCAGTATAAATACAGCAATGACACAGAGGGGGGGGGGAGGTGTCAGTATGAATACATCAATGACACAGAGAGGGGGAGGGAGAGGTGTCAGTATAAATACATCAATGACATACAGGGAGAGAGAGGTGTCAGTATAAATACAGCAATAACAGGGGGAGGGAGAGAGAGGTGTCAGTATAAATACAGCAATGACACAGAGGGGGAGGGAGAGAGAAGTGTCAGTATGAATACATCAATGACACATTGGGAGAGGGGTGTCAGTATAAATACATCAATGGCACACTGAGAGGGGGAGGGAGAGAGGTGTCAGTATAAATACATCACTGACACAGAGAGAGGGGGAAGGGAGAAAGAGACAGAGAGAGGTATATTTCATGATAACAAAATAGATATTTCAATGAAGATGAGATTTGTCCATGAATGAATCAAAATACTACAACTATCAGGGGAGAGAGAAAGAGAAAGAAAGATTAAAGTGTTCCAGCTGACAGTAATAGTATTTGGTCTCAGTCACAAAGTTCCGAAATCACGGAGATCACAGAGATTCCAGGAAAGTTCCCACTAACAATTTACCAGAGTCAAACTGAAATGAAGAAGAAAAAGAAAACGTTAATTAATTCAACTAATTAGAAGATTTCTTAAAGTACATTAACTGTATATATTCGAATATAAGACCCCCTCCCCACTAATGTCTGAGAAATGGGCAACACCCAAATCTTGTTTATAAGCTGAAGCAGATAATCAACACATATTTAGATGGCAAATATAAGCTGAACCTCCATTGAGTTTTTGGTCACACATTCCTTGGCTTATATTTGGTAGGGAGAGCTCTTGCTTGCATGGATTAAACAGGCTGTCGACTACTGAGACCAAACTGGTTGATGACCACATCCAACTCGTGTATATATATATATGTATGTATATGGATATATATTTATATATATGTAATGACATCGACAGTCGATCGACTTTCATCAAATCGGACCGAGGAAACAATGTTTCCATTGTTCTTTCCAATTGCTAATACTATCTATCGGTCGCAACTCCAGATAGAAGGAGCAATGTGAAATAAAGTGTCTTGCTCAAGGACATAACGCATCGTCCAGTCTGGGAATCGAACTCATAACCTCACGATTGTGAATTCAATTCTCTAACCACTCAGCCACACGCCTTCACTTATGTATATATATATATATATGCATGGAAAACAGACATTAAACAATGATGATGATGATGATGCAGGCATAACTGAGTGATTATGAAGTTTGCTTCGCAATGCACCCAGTACACTCTGTAAAGTGGTTGGTGTTAGGAAGGACATCCTGCCAAAGAAATGCTGGTTCAGACTTACTGCAGAGCATCTTAGGAAAATGTTTTGACCAGTGTGTATAGAGATGTCAACATGAATGGACCTGTTATTTTATCTAAAGACGTTTTTTCCAATTCCATCCCGCCTGTGCCTTCAATCTATCTTATTTCTCATTCTTTCTTCTGATAAAGGACTAGCGTCCGAAATGTTAAGACCCTCTCCCTCTATTTCAAGTGTTAACCTAATATATT
This sequence comes from Eledone cirrhosa, assembly GCA_964016885.1. Lineage (NCBI taxonomy): Eukaryota > Metazoa > Mollusca > Cephalopoda > Octopoda > Eledonidae > Eledone > Eledone cirrhosa. Next base: position 40,717,930 of record OZ024754.1, read on the forward strand.
CCTTCCATATACTGTACCAATTGTATTGTTATTCCTGTTTACCTTTTACATATATCTATATATCTATACATATATATATATACGCCTTCACTATATATCTATATATATATATATATATATATATATATATATATATATATATATATATATATATATATATATATATATATAATATAGAAATGGCTTCTATAGGACTAGAACTGTTTCATTCAGGAGAAATCATCAGGAAGCCAACGGTCCAAGTAATAATGTTGGTATTTATACCTTTTCTGGTGGTAGGAAAGGGTGGTGATTGGTATGGGTGGAGGTCATTGGTTGTATATATATATATATATATATATATATATATATATATAATATACACACACACACCGTTATTGTGATTTAATATATATAGTTGATATTTGTTTTAAGTACTACCACAGATTAATAGAATTTGAGTTATGAAAAATATTGAAATTAAAATATTTTGAGAAGAGTTACTTACATTCAGACTTTCTTTTTTGGCTTTGTTGTTTTAGTGCCTAGAAATAAATAAGAACATTATATTAACCACTAAATCCTGACAAACTGAGAAAAAATTTAACCCTTCACCATTTAAACCGGCTGCATCTGGCCAGAAGTCTCTCACCTCTTTCGGTTCAAACTGGCTGTAACCAGCCACGCATACTGATGTTAAAGTATTGTTCTTAAATTAAATAATATAAAAATCTCATAGATTCAATGTTATGTGAGATAAAACCTTTACCATGAAATACAATAGAATATATAGGTAGTGTAAATATTATGTGAGATAAAACCTTTACCATGAAAATACAATAGAATATATAGGGTAGTGTAAATATTATGTGAGATAAAACCTTTACCATGAAAATACAATAGAATATATAGGGTAGTGTAAATATTATGTGAGATAAAGCCTTTACCATGAAAATACAATAGTATATATAGAGTAATGTAAATATTATGTGAGATAAAACCTTTACCATGAAAATACAATAGAATATATAGGGTAGTGTAAATATTATGTGACATAAAGCCTTTACCATGAAAATACAATAGTATATATAGAGTAATGTAAATATTATGTGAGATAAAACCTTTACCATGAAAATACAATAGAATATATAGGGTAGTGTAAATATTATGTGAGATAAAGCCTTTACCATGAAAATACAATAGTATATATAGAGTAATGTAAATATTATGTGAGATAAAACCTTTACCATGAAAATACAATAGAATATATAGGGTAGTGTAAATATTATGTGACATAAAGCCTTTACCATGAAAATACAATAGTATATATAGAGTAATGTAAATATTATGTGAGATAAAACCTTTACCATGAAAATACAATAGAATATATAGGGTAGTGTAAATATTATGTGAGATAAAGCCTTTACCATGAAAATACAATAGTATATATAGAGTAATGTAAATGGTAACGGGTTAATACTTATTTATGTAGGTTTGAATGCTATTAAGACATGGCTTGGTAGTTGAGAAGTCCTCAACCACAAAGTTTCAGGCTATATCCCGCAGTGTGACACCCTGGATGTCTTTTATTCAGGCTATATCCCACAGTGTGACAAATAATAGCTCAAAAGAATGTTATTTCACTTCTGACCAACTAAAGATGAACAAAAATGAGTTGCAATGTCATGGGTGCCAAGCTATACATAGTGTATATATATAGTATATATAATGGAGGCACATGGCTTAGTGGTTAGAGCATTGGCCTTGCAATTGAAAGGTTGTGAGTTCAATTCTCAGACCGGGTGATGTGTTGTTTCGTTGAGCAAGACACTTTATTTCACATTGCTCCAGTTTACTCGGCTGTAGAAATGAGATGATGGGGACTGGGGTCCCTATCATTCCATTGTAAAAGTGGACGTGTAGGCGCGCCACAGCAAAAAAGCACCCAGCACTCACTTTAAATGAGGTTGGTGTTAGGAAGGGCATCCAGCTGTAGAAATCAAGCCAGAATCAGTTCCCGTCCCACCCTTGCAAGCAGACGTATGATGATGATGATATATTGTAATGTCCCTGGTGCCAAGTTGTATTGGTATTAAACAACACCAGTGGCATGGAGAGAGGAGACCAGAATACATGGGCGACTACTGGTCTTCCACAAACAACCTAGCCCAGACTTGTACCTCGGAAGGGAACTTTCTAGGTACAAATCCCATGGTTATCCGTGACCAAAGTGGGCGAGGGGAGTCTTTACTCTTTACCCTTACATGAAATCAATATTGAATAAATGTTTTATTTAATATTTTTTTTATTCATCATCATCGTCAACATTTTACGTTTGCTTTTCCCTGCTTGCAAGAGTGGGATGGGTCCTATTCAGCACAGCATCTATCCATTTGTCACAGTCCTTTGTCGTCTCCTCCGTGAGCTTCAGCAATCTGAGGTCTGCTCTCACCACCTCCGCTCATGTTTTCCGTGGTCTTCCTCTACTGCGTCTTCCTTCTACTGGCATTTCTTGGCACTTCTTTACCCAACAGTCATCCTCCATGCGCACCACATGTCCATACCAACGCAGTCTTCTCTCCCGCACACTACAGCCTATCCCTCTTATACACAGTTTCTCTCTCAACTCGTCTATGCTTGGTCGTTCATGCACATAGTGGTTGGTGTTGGGAAGGGCATCTAGCTGTAAAAACCACAGACAAATTTACAGTCTCACTGGAGCAAGGTACGATGTGGCCAATTCTGGTCATATTTGTCTCTTGACGTGGACGACCCGTCTAACCCATGCAAGCTTGGAAAATGGACATTAAACGGTGATGATGATGATGATGATGATTGATAAAATCAATTTATTCCAGTGAAGTTTCAACAAAATATCAACCAGAGCCATATTTTTCACAGAGAAATATTTACAGAAAGAGGGAGAAAATCTTACTTTCTTTATATGTGTCCAGTCTTCAATAATATCAACATCTCGTAACATATAAACAATGTATGGACCTGGAAGAAGAAGAAGTAATTTAAACACTCATTTGACACAGAAATTGTACATTAACGTCCTGTAGCGCAACAAACCACATTAGCTAGACATTCTGGAAAAGTAGAAAGCAGCACTAGGACATTATATAATTCAAGTTATTTAATTTAGTTTATATTTTCACAACAAACTGTCTCCCGGTAAAGATACTATAAACATTTGAATCAACAAACATGTTAAGGATATTTTCTGCTAAATCATTACGAGATGTTAAGAGTGAAATTATCAATAGAAAAACAAATAAAAGATACATTAAGTAGGCCCCTAACATCATGGAACAACAGAATTATACCAACCAGTTACTGTTAGAGGTCCCTAACATCATGGAACAACAGAATTATACCAACCAGTTACTGTTAGAGGCCCCTAACATCATGGAACAACAGAATTATACCAACCAGTTACTGTTAGAGGTCCCTAACATCATGGAACAACAGAATTATACCAACCAGTTACTGTTAGAGGTCCCTAACATCATGGAACAACAGAATTATACGTACCAGTTACTGTTACAGGTTTCCGGCGCCTCTCAGGGTTCAGTGAGTCTTGTTTCTTTTTGCCTCGTCGGAGGCTTTGGCTCTCATTCCACAAATCTAAAAATAGCAAAGAGAAAAAATAATATAGAGAAGCACTCAGTCCACACTGTAAAGTGGTTGGTGTTAGGAAGGGCACCCAGCTATAGAAACCATGCCCCCAGTCCACACTGTAAAGTGGTTGGTGTTCAGAAGGGCACCCAGCTATAGAAACCATGCCCCCAGTCCACACTGTAAAGTGGTTGGTATTAGGAAGGGCACCCAACTATAGAAACCATCCTCCCCAGTCCACACTGTAAAGTGGTTGGTGTTAGGAAGGGCACCCAGCTATAGAAACCATGCCCCCAGTCCACACTGTAAAGTGGTTGGTGTTAAGAAGGGCACCCAGCTATAGAAACCATGCCCCCAGTCCACACTGTAAAGTGGTTGGTGTTCAGAAGGGCACCCAACTATAGAAACCATGCCCCCAGTCCACACTGTAAAGTGGTTGGTGTTCAGAAGGGCACCCAGCTATAGAAACCATGCCCCCAGTCCACACTGTAAAGTGGTTGGTGTTCAGAAGGGCACCCAGCTATAGAAACCATCCTCCCAGTCCACACTGTAAAGTGGTTGGTGTTCAGAAGGGCACCCAGCTATAGAAACCATGCCCCCGGTCCACAGTGAAGTGGTTGGTGTTAGGAAGGACAACCAAACCAAACCAAACCAAACCAAAATACAGATCCGTATGAGTAAGACATTGTCACTGGATCTGACTTGTATAACGTGATAACCTGTCTAACCCATGCACACATCGAAAATGGACATTAAACAATGATGATGATGATGATGATCATCATCATCATCATCACGTGGCCAACCTTTTTTTGTCTCAATTGCTCCCTGGCAACATTTCTGAAGTAAATTTACCACCCACCCTGATCAATACTTTGAGTATAATACAAAAAAAAAAAATTCAATTAATTTAAATACTATTTATAACAATATTATTTTTAGATTCAAATAATCCTTTGTAATATTGGCTTAAGGCTACTTGGGAGAAGGGGAAAGTTGATTATATCAACTCCAGTATTTAACTGGTACTTTATTCTACAAACTCAGGAAGTTATGAAAGGCAAAGTTGACCTCGGCAGGATTTGAACTCAGAATGTAGAAAGCCATAATTAAATACCACAACAGTAATTAGTCCGATGCTCTACCGATTCTGCCAACCCACTGTCGTTTTAGATTCAAATAACAATAGCAGAAAACGATGTTATTTCACTTATGACCAACTAAAGATGAACAGATAACAGTACAATAGTGAGAGAAGTATAAAATACAGATTGAAAGCAGAGACTCTACAAGACTTTTGGTTTCTTTCATGCCAGACACATATTTGAGTATATGGTATCTTTAAAAGTATATATTCACCTGAAGAGATATCAATATTGTGTCGATCTTCTTCTAATCTTCGTATTCTGTCTTCAAGTTCCTGTTTTACCGTATCAAACAATATAATTTTGTCACTCTGGAAAACAAGGGAAAAAGAAAAACAGAGAGTCTAACCCTTTAGCATTTACATTATTCTATATATATGCTATTGTATTTTCAGGAAACGTTTTATTTCACATAATATCGAATCATCAGTATGAGTGACTAGTTACAGACATTATGAACAGAAAGAGGTGAGAGAATTCTGGCTGGATATGGCTGGTTTAAATGCTTTGATCAGTACTAGAAGCAATGCTTAATGTTTAACAATCTGTAAAGTAGATGGTGTTAGGAAGGGAATTCAGCTGTAGTCCTTGTACCAAACAAAGGGCCAAGAGGACTCTCAATTGTGTTAAGGACATGACAACCTCCCTAGTGTTGGTGGCACAATCTTTTTGATACTAAACTCTGTCAGTTGCAGACTGCGCATCAACATGTGCTATCTCTCTCCACAAAGTTCCATCACCAGCAGCAGAGATCAAGTCCAGTCCATAAGTTGACATTATCAAGCCATCGTTTTGGCTGCCAGCTTCTGCTTCTCTTACCAGCCAACCTTCTTTCCAGGTATAACCTGCTCACACCATGAGTTGATCTTTTTATATGGCTGTATAGTTTGAGTACTCTTGACTTGACAATTTATGTAATTGGTCTAAGTTTGGTAATGTTGAGCAGCTCACTGATACAGATATGGTCGCTGAGACACTTACCAGTCATAAGTCTCATGATGTGGCACAATAAATACACCAAATACATTCTGTAAAATACTTGTTAGGAAGCGATTTCAGCTGTAGCCCCTGTGCCAAACAAAAGGCTGAGATGGTTCAGAGCATCAATACCAAAGAAAGGGCCAAGACTCTCCAGTTAAGGCCATCACAACCTCCATATTGTTGGTGGTACAAAAAATACACCCAGTACATTTGGTAAAGTTAAAGTGGTTGGTGAAAGGAAAGGCATCCAGCTATATAGCATCCACGTCAAATAAAGGGTTGAGGAGGTTGAGAGGACCCTTCAGTCAAGGACATGACAACCTCATTAGTGTTGGTGCCAGGATAAAATGCACCCAGTACACTCTGTAACGAGGCTGGTGTTAGGAAGGACAGATAACTAGAAACCACACCAAAACTAGAACACATATATGCAAGATGTGTGTGGTGTGTGTGTCCAGGCTGATCTAGAATGACAGTAACCCTGATTAAGTACAGACTTGGTCTGTCCGTGACAACTTGTCCAACCCATGCTAGTATAGAAAAACAAACATGATATGATAGTGATGATAATATAAACAATATTTACTTCCATGTTCTGTCTTGCAGCCACTTCTTCACTTTCAAATTTACACTGGATTGACTGCAGTCGGAGTTCCTTTAAAATACCTGATGGAAAGGAAAGACAATTTCATTAAAACCAGTAAAAATTGAAACTAAGGGGAAAATATATTGTAGGGTTCAGAGGATTCTTCAGTCCAATTGAAGACACAAATTCCCCCCAATAACATGCACCCAGTACACTCTGTAAAGTGTTTTGGATTGGGTGGGACATCCAGATATAGAAATAATTGTTTCTACTTTTGGCACAAGGCCAGCAAATACCCAGTACATTACTAGTATTTATTTCATCGACCCCGCAAGGATGAAAGGCAAAGTTAACCTTGGCTGAATTTGAACTCAGAATGGAAAGGGCCGTAACCCTTTGCGTCAAAGCATAGCGTCCGACCCTCTACCGATACTGCCAATCCCCTACCAGATATAGAAATAATGCCAAAAATGAAATGCATGAGTGAGATGTGGTCCTCTAACATATCTAGGAGGGAAGTAACTTTAAATAAGAACTGTCCTGGACTAGGACAACTAGTCCAACCCATGCCAACCTATCTAGGAGGGAGTAACTTTAAATAAGAAATCTTGGACTAGGACAACTAGTCCAGCCCATGCTAACCTATCTAGGAGGGAAGTAACTTTAAATAAGAACTGTCTTGGACTAGGACAACTAGTCCAACCCATGCTAACCTATCTAGGAGGGAGTAACTTTAAATAAGAAATCTTGGACTAGGACAACTAGTCCAGCCCATGCTAACCTATCTAGGAGGGAAGTAACTTTAAATAAGAACTGTCCTGGACTAGGACAACTAGTCCAACCCATGCCAACCTATCTAGGAGGGAGTAACTTTAAATAAGAAATCTTGGACTAGGACAACTAGTCCAGCCCATGCTAACCTATCTAGGAGGGAAGTAACTTTAAATAAGAACTGTCTTGGACTAGGACAACTAGTCCAACCCATGCTAACCTATCTAGGAGGGAGTAACTTTAAATAAGAACTGTCCTGGACTAGGACAACTAGTCCAACCCATGCTAACTTATCTAGGATGGAGTAACTTTAAATAAGAACTGTCTTGGACTAGGACAACTAGTCCAACCCATGCCAACCTATCTAGGAGGGAAGTTACTTTAAATAAGGTCTTGGACCAGGACAACTAGTTTAGCCCATGTCAACATAGAAAGCAGAATCACTGGATCAATCCCATCAGAATTTATAAACCACAGTGAGAAACTGCTCAATAAAACGTAAGAAATTTGGGCTAAAATCATTGTAAAAAATGTTTAGATTATTTAACCTGTTAGCATTTTACTCTATATTCACTATTGTATTTTCATGGTAAAGGTTTTATTTATCTCACCTAATTATCTCATATAATATTGAATCTATGAAATTTTGATATTTATGTTGAAAGCAATATCTTAATGTCAATATAAATAAGCTGCTGGTTATGGTCAGTTTGAACAGAAAGAGGTGAGAGAATTCTGGCCGGATATGGCCGGTTTAAATGTTAAATACTTCACCTGCTACTTGTATTCGTATTGTCATGTTTTCTTCCAACTGAGCTAATGGACGCCAGTAATCCTGTGCTTTACCAGCACGAATTTCCTCCAGTTTTTCATCAACTTGTTTTACCCTTTCTTCATATAATCTGGAATTAGAGATGGTCAAATTAGAAAATAGTCATAACAGAATTGTTTCTACGTTAGGCACAAGGCCAGCAATTATCCCAGTACATTGCTGGTACTTTATTATCGACCACGGCGGGATTTGAACTCAAACCATAAAGGGACGTAACTCTTTGCTGCAAAGCATGGCGTCAGACCATCTACCGATACGCTAATCCAATAATCATAATATAATAAAGGGAGGAATGCGGGACTGTGTCTTGAATATATGTTTCGACAGCTAATAACTATATTCTTATATATAATGATTGCTTATTTTAAGATTCACTTCTTTTAACATTTTCAAATGTCAACACTTTCAGTTAGTGTCCGTACGCTATATTACATCACGTATATTTGCATCGTTATATAAGGTTTATAATTCTGTTGCTAATTTTCACCTTTTCACCGTAATGCAGTTTATATATAATATCATCATCATCATCATCACCGTTTAACGTCCATCTTCCACGCTAGCATGGGTTTAGACGGGAATTGTCCCAGTCCCACGTGAGGCAAGATTGGTTGTCTTGCTCGTATAGGACTGTGTAGCAGGTTTTCTACGGCTGTATGCCCTTCCTAACACCAACCACGTTTACAGTGTTACAGAGGTGTGTCTTTTTTAAATATATCATGGATTACTTTACTGATTACAGAAGACAGTGTAACACAGTCTCTCTTCAATTTCTGTGCATATTGTCAATTACGATTTTATTTGATGTATCATATCTACATGCATGTATATTTGCATATAATATCAATATACACACTACACATGTTAGCAGAAAAACCACCCGAAGGGTAGTTTTTCTGCTAGTTTTTATAGTTATTTTAGAAAATAATTACAGATTATATGATTCTTTCAAAATACTCTTGAAAGGATGGTTAAAAGTTTCAAACATTTATATAAAATATACCATCAATAATTCTTTCATTAAAATATTTCTAATGAAATACACAGCATATGATTTCAAATAATTGTTTCTACTTTAGGCACAAGGCCAGCAATTACCCAGTGCATTACTGGTACTTTTATTTTATCGACCCCGTAAGGATGAAAGGCAAAGTCAACCTCGGCGGGATTTGAACTCAGATCGTAAAGGGACGTAACTATGCTGGAAAGCATGGCGTCCGACCCTCTAATATATTTATGTGATTCTGTCACAACATGTAAAGAGAAAGGAGTAGTTTAACTACCTCATACTACTCCTCTCTCTTTACTTCTGCTGCCTACATCAAAGTATGTGAATGTATTTTGCCTTATAAAATATTATAAGGCAAAATAAAATTCAAGGAAAACCAACCACAAAAGAAGAAAACAATTTGTTTATAATATTTTTATATAGAGAAGGCACATGGCTTAGTGGTTAGAGAATTGGCCTTGCAATCGAAAAGTTGTGAGTTCAATTCTCAGACTGGGTGAGGTGTTGTTTCCTTGAGCAAGACACTTTATTTCACATTGCTCCAGTTTACTCAGCTGTAGAAATGAGATGATAAGGACTGGGGTCCCTATCATTCCACTGTAAATGAGGTTGATGTTAGGAAGGGCATCCAGCTGTAGAAATCAAGCCAGAATCAGTTCCCGTCCCACCCTTGCCAGCAGGGAAAAGTGGGCGTAAAATGATGATGATGATGATGTGGTAATAATTGAACATCTCTGTAAGATTCTAGGGTAAGCATGGGCCACTTTTTACAAGCAGTAAGCTACATGAGATATGGATCATAAGGTGTGCTGCCGCAGTACTAAAAAAATTTGATGGTAATTTCTAGTTCCTGTATGAGCAAGGCATGGTCAGCCGACCAGACACTGCCCACAACAGGACAGCCCGTCTAACCCATGCTAGCGTGGAAGAACGGACGTAAAACGGTGATGATGATGATGATGATGATTGTAGAGACGTGATCATTTCCTCGTGACTAATTACATTATTCAAAAGTAAACAACAACCATAAGAAATTAAAACATACCTTTCTTTTAAAGCTGAAAATTGATGTTCTAATGTTGCCATATCTTCAAGACATTCAGCACGCCGTCTTTCCGATTCTTCCTCATCAATCTCTATTGAATAAAGTAAAATAGAAAGTTAACTCATGTCCTGAACCACATGACACAGCATTAGCAAAACATTCTTGCAAAGTAGAAGACAAAACTACACTGCTGAAGTTCACAACTAATGTGTCCACTAGTAAAGATGTGATAAACTCCATTTACACTTTTTCTGCTAAATATTACACACTTTATAATACACGTGTCTATATATTACACACTTTAGTACACGCGTCTATATATATTACACACTTTAGTACAATTGTCTATATATATTACACTTTACTACACGTGTCTATATATATTACACTTTACTACACGTGTCTATATATATTACACACTTTACTACACGTGTCTATATATATTACACACTTTATAATACACGTCTATATATTACACACTTTATAATACACGTCTATATATTACACACTTTAGTACACGTGTCTATATATTACACACTTTAGTACAATTGTCTATATATATTACACAGTTTAGTACACGTGTCTATATATATTACACACTTTAGTACACGTGTCTATATATATTACACACTTTAGTACACGTCTATATATATTACACACTTTAGTACACATGTCTAGATATATTACACACTTTAGTACACATGTCTATATATATTACACACTTTAGTACACGTGTCTATATATTACACACTTTAGTACACGTGTCTATATATTACACACTTTAGTACACGTGTCTATAAATATTACACACTTTAGTACACGTGTCTATATATATTACACACTTTAGTACACATGTCTATATATATTACACACTTTACTACACGTCTATATATATTACACACTTTAGTACACATGTCTATATATATTACACACTTTAGTACACATGTCTATATATATTACACACTTTAGTACACGTGTCTATATATATTACACACTTTACTACACGTGTCTATATATATTACACACTTTACTACACGTCTATATATATTACACACTTTACTACACGTCTATATATATTACACACTTTAGTACACGTCTATATATATTAAACACTTTAGTAGACGTGTCTATATATATTACACACTTTACTACACGTGTCTATATATATATTACACACTTTAGTACACGTGTCTATATATATTACACACTTTAGTAGACGTGTCTATATATATTACACACTTTAGTAGACGTGTCTATATATATTACACACTTTAGTACACGTGTCTATATATATATTACACACTTTAGTACACGTGTCTATATATATTACACACTTTACTACACGTGTCTATATATATTACACACTTAGTATATATATATATATTACACACTTTAGTACATGTGTATATATATATTACACACTTAGTGTGTATATATATATATTACTCTTTATAACATGTGTATATATATATTACACACTTAGTGTATATATATATATATATATATATAACACAGTGTATATATATATTACACACTTTAGTGTATGTGTATTTAATTTACATAATCATACAACTTTTACTGTAGGCAAATACAACCAACAATTTACATTGGTACAATACTGTGTTAGGTGGGGTGTGTTGAGGTGTGTTAGGTGGGGTGTGTTAAGTGGGGTGTGTTAGGTAGGGTGTGTTAGGTGGGGTGTGCTAAGAGGGGTGTGTTAGGTGGGGTATGTTAAGAGGGGTGTTAGGTGGGGTGTGTTAAGAGGGGTGTGTTAGGTGGGGCGTGTTAAGAGGGGTGTGTTAGGTGGGGCGTGTTAAGAGGGGTGTGTTAGGTGAGGTGAATAGCTGAATCAGCCCATAACATATATATTTTATTATTTTTATTATATAGATCCAGGAGGGATGGAAAAGGAAATTCGGCCCAGGGTGGGATGGATTCCGATAAATAAATTTCTTAGTGAATGGAATAAACGGTCCATACATCTCCCGAAGTAATGATGCTGGAGCTGTGAAATCTTGCATGCATTAAGTTCAACTCTTCTTCTTAATAATAACTGCATTGTTTCTTTCGAGGGACTATGTTGACAAACAAACCTCATTTGGTCATTCCATGAGAGTATCTTAGTCAGCCTATCGTTGTAATTAACAAGGTCTGTACGAAAATCGGAATAATAATAAGTTTCTAATTTAGGCAAAAGACCAGCAATTTTAGGGTGAAGAAGGAAGGGTTCGGTTAAATTGAGCCCTCCAGTAATTTATCAACCCTAGAAGCATAAAAGGTAAAGTTGACCTCAGTGGGATTTGAAGTCAGAACGTAAAGAGCCTTAACTAAATACCGCAAAGCATTTTATCTGAAGACCAAACAATTCTAGGAACCCCTTTAAAATAACCTCACATGTGTACGAATTTCTTTTATTTTTGTTTATTTATGAAAGTTTTTAAGCAAGGCTGAAGGGGACCAACCAAATATAATAATCAAACCGATCATTTCTATTTACGGGGCCTGGAGTAGATTTACATAGCAAAACTTGGTTGGAGGTCAAGAATTAAAGGCTAGTTAATAAAACACGCAATATGTAAGAGAATAGCTTAGAAGACTGAAGAAATTAAGAGAAATGGCGCGCCAAATATAACCAATTATTCAGTGCGGGATTATTAGAAGAGGGGTGAGGGGATAATTACTTTCTTCGAAAGAAACCAAAATAAAAGATATCACGCAGTCAGGAATGGAAACTTAGGATTTTTAATTTATAAAAATATAGAAACATTTAAATTTTTCTAACGAAATAATAATTTAAATGCGATTATCACAACAAATTCTCCAACAGTATCATTTCTCATGCCGAACTAACGCAGGAAGCTATTGTAAATAACACATAAATATTTACCAGAGCTATCTTCTTCCGAACCAGACGATTCGGTATCTTCGTCCGAACTTTTATCACTTTCTCCCGTATCTTGCTCCATTTTAACTTGTTCCATTCTAATATTTGCTCGTGCTTTATAATTAGATAAATTAGGATTTATGACAACACAAGCAGAGAGGTCGCTCATCTAGGATAGTTCCTAACAACTAAAAGGCGCATGCGTAGCAATCATTTCCGCTTCCTTTGTTTAACGTTCGCATTATTATGGCGCCGGGCGGATTGGCAGTATCGGTAGAGGATCGGACGCTAGGCTTTGCAGCAAAGAGTTACGGCCCTTTATGATCTGAGTTCAAATCCCGCCGAAGTTAACTTTGCCTTTTATCCTTACGAGGGTCGATAAAATAAAGTACCAGTAATGTACTGAAGTAATTGCTGCCCTTGTGCCAAAAGTAGAAACAATTATTATAGCATTATATTAGGGCAGAAAGAGTTACGGCCCTTTATGATCTGAGTTCAAATCCCGCCGAAGTTAACTTTGCCTTTCACCCTTACGGGGTCAATAAAATAAAGTACCAGTAATACACTAGGATAATTGCTGGCCTTGTGGCAAAAGTAGAAACAATTATATTAGGGCGGTGGATTGGCAGTAGAATCGGTAGAGGCTCGGACGCCATGCTTTGCAGCATAGAGTTACGACCCTTTACGGTCTGAGTTCAAATCCCGCCAAGACTAACTTCTTGTTCTTTTTCTTCTTCTTCTCCTTCAGTCTTATTCTTTTTGTCTCCTTTTTCTTTTTTTCTTTTTCTTCTCCAGTTTTCTTCTTGTCTCCTTTTACTTCTTCTTCATCCATGCTGTTTGGGTCATCATCATCATCATCATCATTATCACATCATCATCATCATCATCATCATCATCATCATCATCACCATCATCATCACCATCATCATCATCATCATCATCATCCTTATCACCATCTTCTCATCATCATCATCACCATCATCATCATCATCATCATCCTTATCACCATCTTCTCATCATCATCATCACCATCATCATCATCATCATCATCATCCTTATCACCATCTTCAATAATAAAGTTTACAAAAAGAACACTTATATGGTGTCATGGATTCATCAAAACAAAAACAACGCGACAGGCGTCTATTATCGGTCAATCATTGATTTATACATTTTAAAAGTATTTCCTGAAAAAAGGTAAGTCATCAAATGTGCTCTGAAAGCTGACATAAATACAGACAGATCTGGAGGTGACTTAAGAGAGAGGTAGAGGTGACATAGAGAATGACAGATCATAACAGATCTGGAGGTGACTTATTATAGAAAGACAAATCTATACACATCATTCTTGTAACTATAGAAAAAAATCCAGATATTTTTTCCTTGCTTTTATTCGGAGTTGTATAAATAACGTTATAAATTGTTTATAATTCTTACAGAATGGAAATATAAACACAAATAATATATATAATGAATTGCTAGAAACCTTATAAATATTTTAAATGATTTAAAAAAACGAAACTTTGAAGGTATAAAAAATTAACTTCAATGAAACTGATGGTGATTGAGGAGAACTTAGTCATAAATTGTAAACAACAATTGGTATTTGTAAACTTCTTCTCGGGATTGTTAATAGCTCTCTCATATATATATACACCAGGTCCGAATACAAAAGAACCAAACTCCCGCTGTCACTGCCTCCCGCTCTTCCCATCCCTGTTTATTGTGAGCCGGCGGACAGAATAGCGAAGACGTTTCTTCGGAGTATGGTGAGGAAGATGTGTTGGAAGAGCCATTCCAGCTCGTGAGACTCAGACCTGCGGTTAGCTAACTTTGTGTCGATGATGGTGAGTAAGGAGGTGGCCCTAGGGCCAAGGATACCAGAAGTCTCCACTGCTATGGGAAGCTGACTCTGTGCCGATGGTGGTGAACAATGAGGTGGTCCTAGGGCCAAGGACACCAGAAGTCTCCACTGCTATGGGAAGCTGACTCTGTGCCGATGGTGGTGAACAATGAGGTGGTCCTAGGGCCAAGGACACCAGAAGTCTCCACTGCTATGGGAAGCTGACTCTGTGCCAATGGTGGTCCTAGGGCAAAGGACACCATAAGTCTCCACTGCTATGGGAAGCTGACTCTGTGCCGATGATGGTGGTCCTAGGGCCAAAGACACCAGAAGTCTCCACTGCTACCAGTAGACAATTCTGTGCCGATGGTTGTAAGCAGGGATGTGACCCTAGAGCCAAGTACACCAGAAGTCTCCAACAGAATATCTCAATGTAAAATATGGGAAGTGGAAAGAAAATTACTGAAATAAGTAAATCAGTTTTAAATGGAAACATAGATAATTCAAAATAGCAAGTTTACTTGTGTAGTTTGATTGTTTATTTTTTTTTTATCAAGATCCTTAAAAAAGATGTGAAAATACTTTCATAATTTTAAAGACGAAAAATAGATCTTTTTATTTTAAATATAGATAAATAACATTAGAAATTGCTCACAATTCTTTTAGAATGAAAATATAAACACATAAATACAATTAATGACGAAAAGAAACTAGGATATAGAGAGAGAGCCCCGTCTATTAAAACCAATTCGATGTAGTGATGGATTAAAACTAAACAAAGCCCTAAGAAGTATAAAGCTTGAAGGACCCCGCCATTAAAAGAATTGCCACCCGAAGGCCTTGTGAAAATTGAAATTAGAGGCTCTAAACACGTGCTCATTTTGCTTAGTGGTTAATCTGCGACTTGATTCTCTGGCCTCTGGTTTATGCATACGACACATTTTGACAGTTTTTATAGAAATAATAAATAATCTTTAAAGTATTATCGATTAAGTAATTCAAACAATATACATTCTCAAAGTGAATAAGGCAAGAAACAGTTGTTGAATGACGTCCAATTTTGGCAATAAGTAACAGCTGTTACCCAGATAATCGCCCTCTTTGATCGATCTCATGGCGTAGTTGTTCAGTGCCTACGTATGTAAAAGAAAACCAGTGAACGTCATCAAAATAAAATCATTCGTGAATAAAAATCATTTTTGAGCCACGTACCCTTAATCTTAGTTCTAGATTACATCACGGTTGTAATTATTACAGAAAACAAAATAACAGAGAGGGAGACACACAAACCTGTGTCCATAATTTTATTTGCTATTACTTTATAATTAACTAACGTGAATATAATAATATAATCCTTACAGAATGAAAATATAAACATATATAATATATACAATACTTAATGAAGACTTATTACAGAATGAAAATCTAAACACAAATAATACCTACAATTTAATTATTGCTTATTTTAACTTGTGTAATGAATCTCTATTTGTTTTACTGAGTTTTTTTTAAACACCAACTTTCATCAGCTTTATTGAACATTTATTACCCACTGCGACAATAATTTATAATCTTTATTTATATATTTTAGAAAATAATTATATATAGAAAGAGAGAAAATATTTTCTAAACAAAAAAAAAAAAAGGACAACTTTTGAAAAGATCCTCAAATTGAATGACACGCCAACCATTTCACGAGAAACTAAATACAACACACTTCTAATTTTTAAATGAAACGATATCAGCAGAAAATGAAGATTTCTTTTATATTATTTTGTCTCATCTCTTCAGCTACGTACGTATTATATATTTCAACTATTTTTCCCGGCTACAAAAAAAAAATTTAAAAAAAGGGAGCGGAGGAGAGATTAAGTTTTTCAGGTGCTCTCGAAGCGTCGGGTTGTTCAGGATTGGTGGGGGTACCTGAGTTGCGCCAGGATGGTGCTGCACCCCCCTCCTATTTGGGAATTCTGTTGTTTGCATTTTAGTTGTTTATTGTTATTGTATTTATTTTTTTTATTCGATTTTTTTTTTGTTTGTAAACCCTCCACTGTCCCTGTCTTTTTGTAATGTTCCCTATAAGTAGGCCCTTGTGGTCAGTATAGAAAGAATTAAAATTCGTAAGAAGCTGTTAAAACAATAAAATATGGATTAGCAGAATTGATAGAGCATTGAACAAGATGCCAAGTAGTGTGAGATGGAGGCAGGGCCGGATTTAATGGTGGGAAAAAGGGAAAATTGCCTCGGGGCTCCACCAGAGACGGCTGTAGCAATTTATTTGTGCCCTCAGCTGGGCTTCATATTTTTAGGGTGGTTAGAATTTTTTAATTTAATACCTGTATGTATAACTTTTCAATTCCAATTACTTGCACCAAGCTAACGTTGATATGTAAAATTGGGGGGAGGGGTTGCTGTGTATTCTAATATCTTGTATATGAGCCCTCTCCTCAAACCTGATATGCCTCAGGGCCCATAGGGTCTAAATCCAACCCTGGATGGAGGGACATGGAGCTATGCCAGCATAACTCCAGCATAACTCCATGTCCCTTGTAGTGTGAGAAGAAGTCAAGCCAGGATAACTCCATGTAGCGTGAAATGAAGGAAGATGGAGTCAAGCCAGGATAACTCCATGTAGCATGAGATGGAGGAACATGGAGCCATGCCAGGATAACTCCATGTCTCTAGTAGTGTGAGATGGAGGAATATGGAGTGAAGTCAGCATAACTCCATTTCCCATGTAGTGTGAGATGGAGGAACATGGAGTCATGCCAGGATAACTACATGAAGTGTGAGATGGAGGAACATGGAACCATGCTAGGATAGCTCCATATCCCATGTAGTGTAAGATGGAAAAACATGGCGTGAAGCCAGCATAACTCCATGTTCCAAGAAACTGAATATTACTTATTCTGTCTGAAAACAATGGGTTGTATATTAGTAGTGATAAAGCCTGGAATTGCTATAATAAATTACTTATAAAAATGGATTAATATATTAATATTGAATAATTTATATTCCAGATGTGAAAGTGGAAGCCAACTAAACATATCTGAATGGTATGAGGATATGATACGACTCGGAGCTTTTAAAGGCGATTTGAACTCTGATCAATTAAAAGTGAAAAGCGCAGTAGAAAATATAATTAAAAGTTCAAAGAAAAGCACAAAGATGTTTAATCAAGAAAGACTTTTGGCTTATGAAAAAATTTTAAATGTAAATATTTATATAGATCTTGATGATGGTGATGAAACAGAGTTAAATGATGATGAGATGGAATTTAGTTCAGATGAAAATACTGTGGGGCAAGAAATATTGAAAGATCAGCTTACCAAGACCAATGTAAACTCAGATAAGGAAAAACCTGATAAGAATACATTGCTGAAGTCTTCAACAACGATAAAATCTAGAAATAATTCTGCAGAAAACTTGACGGATTTTAAGGAAGCAAAAACGTTATTGAGTCCTAAACAAACCAAAAATAAGACCAAGGAAACTCTCAAGGGGGAAGAGAAAACTAATGAAAGAAAACAAACTAATCAAATTGAAACAACTCTTAAGAAAACTTTTGTTGGAACAAAGAGTAAAAGTACTCTCAAAACTTCTGTTCGATATTCATCCCAAATTTGTTATAGTAATGTTTCCAGCCATTTAGATGTGTTTTATACACATGAGAAGAATAAACCTAATAAACATTTTCAAAGACAAAAAGATTTAAATAATAAATCCAAAAAACCAGGCTGGTTTTTTCAGAAAAATAAAACAATTTCACGTTTACCAAATAATTCTAAAATGTCAAAAGGGTTTAAAAATTCAAATAGATTTAAAAGCAAATATAAAATAAAAAATGATACTTTAAGAATTTGCTTAAGAAGCTTGAATTGTTACAAAGTGTGCCGATATTTCTTTGAATTTCAAATGTGTATACCAGGATTTAATTGGATACAGACTAATTCTAGTAAGAACAATTCTTTTTCTGTTCAGTGGGAAGTTTTCCCAAGAAAACAAAATTCCAAAAATGATTTTATAAAAATACCTTTTAACGGTGTCGAGAAGAATCTCCAAAAAGATAATGTAAAAAAAAATGAAAAGGATAAAGATGTAGGGAAAATCTCTGCCCAAAACGGCAAGAATAAAGAAGACTTTATTGGAAATAAGATTAAAGAAAATTTGCATGCTTCGGACGGTGGACAACAAAATAGTTTGTCCCCCAAATCAAAACAACCTAATGATTCACAAAACAAGATGGAAAAGAATCCGAAGAAAACAACCAGGAACATTGGTGTTAATAGAGTAGAAAATGGTAAAGAAAGTAATGTTCCAATCCAGGAAACTATAGAAGAAACAACACTAGAGAAATTGAACCAAAAATTAAAAGATGAAAAGAATTTTGATATTGATATAATCAACAAGTTGATTGAAGAGAAATCTAAAGAATATTTGCTGAAGATACATTCACTAGAGTTGGCGGTAATAGAACTGGATAAAGAAATACTAAAGGAACACCTGAGTAAAAGTAACGACCTGTTGACATTATATGAAACTGAAAGCCAAATTCTTAATTTACAGAAGGAAGTAAAGAAGCTGAATCAGACATACAGTACACTTGAACAAGAGAACAAAGTTTTGAAAGATAATCAACAAAAAAATTTAAAACCCAAACCAGATAATGAGGGACAATTGACTAGTCAAGTGGAAAAGAATAAAATCCACACTCAAACCATTTTAATTAAGAAACAACAAACAAAACTGGCAGACATGACATATTTGATACATAATCAATCGAACATGTTAAATAAATTACATTATCGTCAAGAACAAACAGAAGAACAAAACAGAATTCTTCATAATATCGTTATGAATCAATCATTATTGATTTCCGAAGTCATGAATAAAGTTCATGTATTAACTGAACAACTGCACAAAGAATGGAAACGAGAACGTAGTAATGACATTCAAGTGTCTTCAGTTCAATTACTTCAACAGTTAGAACGTTGGATATCTAATAAAGAACCAGTTAAAAATGAGAAAACTGATGATGATAATAATAATAATAATAATTATAATAACAATGGGAACAGAAAATCTCAAAATAAATGTAAAAATAAACCTAGGAAACCCATTTTAAAATATTCACATAGTAAAGTAAATGTGAAGCAAAGTAAGTTACAGTATATGTATTTAGCTCTTTTATCAAAATCTTGCTTTATATTTGATGGTAAAATAAACCAACAATATAGACCAACTTTGCCAGAGTCTTTTAATGAATTTAAATCCAGATTACCAACATCTTTAGAAAATAAAAACAAACCCACAAAGGAAACCATTTCTAGTAAAATACAGGATTCCCCAAATAGCAAAACACCATTACAAAACAAGCAATCAAATAATTTAAAATTACAGGAACCAAAAATTATTGAAACTAAAAAAGACATTCCCAATGGAGAAGAGATGAAAGAGAGTTTCCGGGATGTTAATGTTAAAAAGGAAAACAATTCTAAGGATTCAAGAGAGAAAAACCAAACTCAGATTCCTAATTCTGATAAAATGTTACCAAATCAAGTAGCTCCTTCTGATGAAAATCAGTCTGCTAAGACTCCTGTTGGTCAAAAGCCTGAGTCCCCTGTTAGTCAAAAGCCTGAGACCTCTGCTGGTCAGAAACCTGAGACCTCTGTTGGTCAAAAGCCTGAGTCCCCTGTTGGTCAAAAGCCTGAGACCTCTGTTGGTCAAAAGCCTGAGACCTCTGTTGGTCAAAAGCCTGAGACCTCTGTTGGTCAAAAGCCTGAGTCCCCTGTTGGTCAAAAGCCTGAGACCTCTGTTGGTCAAAAGCCTGAGTCCCCTGTTGGTCAAAAGCCTGAGACCTCTGTTGGTCAAAAGCCCACAAAGAATTCTGAGACCCCAAAAAAAGAAACAAACGAGAAGGAAATTAATGATAAAAAGTTCCAACTGAAGGATCCACTATACGTTGGTGTGAACCAGAGAGAACCAAAAGGTAAGATATTTGGAATAGTTAATCTTTACTGTTTTAGACTCACCATCCTCATCACCACCACCACCACCACCACCATCACCACCCTGTAAGGTGGTAGTGCTGGTGCCACAATGAAAAGCACCTAGTCCACCCTCTGAGGTGGTAGTGCTGGTACCGCAATGAAAAGCACCCAGTCCACCCTCTGACATGGTAGTGCTGGTGCCACAACAAAAAAGATACCCATGTATCTTCTGTTAAGATGATTGTTTGTTGTGACCAGATGTATTTAGGGATTTCCCTCCACATGTTGAAGTCCTTCGTCATCTCGTTACGATAAATTAAAATATATCTGATT
This sequence comes from Eledone cirrhosa, assembly GCA_964016885.1. Lineage (NCBI taxonomy): Eukaryota > Metazoa > Mollusca > Cephalopoda > Octopoda > Eledonidae > Eledone > Eledone cirrhosa. Next base: position 40,738,949 of record OZ024754.1, read on the forward strand.
CCTTCTCAATGTTTGTTGTTTAAAATATTTCTTTACTTTGCAGATTGTTATGACTTATATATTAAAGGAAATAGTAAGAATGGTGCTTATAATATTAAACCTGTTGCTGGCAATAAAATGATACAAGTTTTCTGTGATATGAAAAATGGTGGCTGGACTGTAATACAACGACGCCAGGGAGGAACAACAAACTTTTACCAAGATTGGAAGGTTTACAAAAAAGGATTTGGAGGTAATATTTCTTTAACTCTTTCATGACTGCATTTCTAATGAAATGCACTGTTTTATTTAATTAATGAATAATTTTGAGCGATTTATTAACATTATTAATTATTTCATTATTAAGATAGTAACTTAATGTAAGGTTCTCTTATATAAAATTATGTTGGAAGATTTTAATATAAATTGGAAACCTTTAAAATGGGTGGTTTTATTTCATCGAACCAGGGCTGGTGTTGGCTAGGTTGGTAACTAAAGGGTTAATACATGTTTTTCATGAATCTGTAATATTTTGATTAATAAGACAGGCATCATACAACTGGCCTTTTGTTTGTAGAGAGAAACCTTTTGTTGTCAACAGAGGTAGTAGCTACCTAAACATTTTTACCATCTTCTTATTCTAGCTACTTTCTCCACTTCCGATTAGATCAACTAGATAGCAGAAGCTGTGGCCATGCCTGTATTAACCTTTATATCTGTGTCCTATCCTGTAACTTAGTGGTTTGACAAAAAGAGATTGATGAAATAAATGCCAGATTTAAAAAAAATAAGTGTTGGAGGTGGTGGGCTCAATATGATTGTCTAAATTTTGTCTAATGACTGAAACCAGTAAAAGAATAAAAGAATGTTAAAACTGCTCTTTTTAAAATATAATTTCCTTCTTCTTCGCCCACTTATTCCCGAGAAGGCCGTGGGGGTGCAGAGTCCTCAACCACTCCTTCCAGCGGGTCCTGTCAGCAGCAACCATCTCCAACTAATCCAACTGAGACCAGCCGAGCTCATGGATGTTATCCAACCATCTTGCTAAGAGTCTACTGTTTGGTTTTTGCCCCCCATAAAATCTGTATATATATCTTCCAACATAAAAACTACTAAACTTTTCTTCTACTTGACAGGTGTTTATGGAGAACACTGGCTCGGTAATAATAACTGGGTGTCTACCCCTGGGTCTCCTGCCAGTTGGTTTTGCCTCCCAAAACTACTAAACTTTTCTTCTACTTGACAGGTGTTTATGGAGAACACTGGCTCGGTAACGATAATATCCACTGGTTGACTAACCAAGACTTTTACAGCTTACATGTGGAATTGGTAGATTGGGAGAAGAAGAAAGTAACAGCAAATTATGAATATTTTATGATTGATGATGATACGAATGGCTATCGTTTACATGTCGAAGGCTACAATGGCGATAGTGGTGATTCCTTGACCAAACATAATCTCAATAAATTTTCAACAAGAGACGTTGATAATGATTTAGTCACAAAACAGTTTGGAGGAAGCTGTGCAAAACGTTTCAGTGGTGCATGGTGGTATTATAGGTGTTATGCATCGAATTTGAATGGAAAGTTCTACCGTAATGGTTTAGTAGCAGACAAAAAGTTTGATGGAATTGCTTGGAAATCTTGGAAAAAGGCTAATTATTCTTTAATGAAAACAGAAATGAAAATAATACCTAAATCAAAGGTAAAGAAGGATTCAAAAAGATAAATACTTTAAAATAGAAAAATTTTAATAACAAAAAAAAATCTCTCAGTATATTACACCTCATCTGTAATTATCACATTCATTTCATGTAATTGTATATCTTAATCAAAATAATCGTTTTAAAGGAATGCTAATGAACTCGTTTAACCCATTACCATTTACAATAATCTATATTTACTATTGTATTTTCGCAGTAAAGGATTTATCTCACATAATATTGAATCTATGAGATTTTGATATTATTTATTTTGAGAACAATATCTTAACATCAGTATGAGTGGCCAGTTACAACAGAAAGAGGTGAGAGAATTCTGGCCAGATATGGCTGGTTTAAATGCTAAAGGGTTAAACCCATCAACATTTTCATAAAAATGTTTTTGTTGATATAATCATAAAGGTATGCAATCTAGTGGTGTTGGACACATGATTGCAATGTTGGGGGTTTGATTCCTTGACAGGACACATCATTGTCTTCTTGAACAAAACACTCACTTCATATTGCTCCAGTGTATTCAAGTAAAAATGAGTAATAGCATTAGTAGCTGGTGGGGGTTAAATCTGTGATGGACAGGGGAGATCTTGTACCTTCAGTTCCTTAACACCAATAGATTTCAGATAGCTTTTAATATTTAATTTAACCCATTAGCATTTAAACCAGCCATATCCGGCCAGAATTCTTTCACCTCTTTCTGTTCAAACCAGCCGTAACTGGCCTCATACTGATTTTAAGGTATTGTTCTCAAAATAAATAATATCAAAATCTCGGATTCAATATTATGTGAGATAATTATGTAAGATAAAGTCTCTACCCCTAAAATACAATAGTATATATAGGGTTAATGATAAAAAAAGAAAATATTCCTTATATTTGTAAATATGTTTAAAACCTCCCCCGCCAAAAAACACTGGCTTCAACAATATTGTACATTCAGAGAAATTGAAAGGAACAAAATATATACAATGAAACACTTTTATTTAACTATCATTAAAAATAACTTTAATAAACTTTTAAACGCTGCCTTTATATGAACAAATTTGATCTTTGATGAAATGTTTCAAATAAATAATAACATAAATATTAAGGTAATGATATATTATTGTGTGTGCCTGTTGTTGTTATTTTAACCCTATTGATACAATTTCATTTAAGATTGATTCTAAAATACAAAACTTTTCATTTTAAAAGTTCTTATCTAAATTAAAGCCTTCCATCATAATTTTATTTCAGAATGTTTTGTTATGATCCCAAAGACAGCAAGATTATAAGGAAGTTGTTTTACTAAACCTTCCCCAACTCTTCCCCCTATACATCAACAACCTACTTGACATCACCTTCTTTTATCTTATGTTACAAAATACCATCTTAACCCTTTAGCATTTAAACCAGCTGAATCCAGCCAGAATTTTCTCACCTCTTTCTGTTCAAACCGGCCGTAACCGGCCACTCATGCCATCGTATGGGTATTGTTCTCAAAATAAATAATATCAAAATCGCATAGATTCAATATTATGTGAGATAATTATGTAAGATAAAGTCTTTACCACAATACAATAGTATATATAGAGTAATGTAAATGCTAAAGGATTAATAATGAAATAATAAGTTTAATAAACCCTTCCAAATTCTTCATTAATTCAAATAGTGTATTTTATTTAAAAATATGGTAATAAAAGGGTTAACTTGTTAATCCAGTACTGGTGAGAATCAAATAAATATGTAAATAGAACAAAAATAAACTGCTGACTAAGAGAGATCCCTCTATCTTCACCATGTATCCTGTGTAAGTATAGAGAGATCTACCCAGGGATAGACCCCGAGCAAGATGGTTGGATAACATCCATGAGCTTGGCTTGGGGATCCAGCTGGATCAGTTGGAGACAATTGCTTCTGACAGAACCTGCTGGAAGGAGTGTTTGAGGACTTTGCAGCCACGACCCTCTCAGGAATAAGTGGGTAAAGAAGAAGCTTTCTGCCAATTAACCCCACCACATTCAGTGTTATCTTCTGTTGTAATCTGGTGCCTTATTCCTGTGATTATCCTTATAACTAACTATTTAATTAACTCTTTAGCATTTAAACCGGCCATATCTGGCCAGAATTCTCTCACCTCTTTCTGTTCAAACCAGCTGTAATTGGCCACTCATACCGATGTTAAGGTATTGTTCTCAAAATAAATAATATTAAAATCTCATAGATTCGACATTATGTGAGATTAAGTGTTTACCATGAAAATACAATAGTATATATAGATAATTGTTTCTACTTTTGGCACAAGACCAGCAATTACCCAGTACATTACTGGTACTTTATTTTATCGACCCCTTAAGGATGAAAGGCAAAGTTAACCTCGGCGGAATTTGAACTCAGAATGGCAAGGGTCATAACTCTATGCTTCAAAGCATGGTATCCGACCCTCTACTGATATTGCCAATATAGTATATATAGATAATGTAAATGCTAAAGGGTTAAAAAAAAACCTTACCTTTCCCCTTACTTGAGGAAAAGTTTAGTTTTGATAGTTTTTGGTACATGTCTGATTGTCAATGATAACCGAGTAGTTCGTTTTAATACATCGCCCTCTTTAACGGCTGAGCATTTATCAAGATTGCTTATTTTATCGGTAATGGTATCTTCTATACGTTCTGAAATACCATGAAGATAACTTTTGTACATAGAGTCTTTAACTAATATTAAACTTCTTGGTTCCAACAGGAGGCTGAGAAAATGTCTTTCTTCCAGAGATGTATCAGACTGAAAAATACAAAAAGAATAATACATTTTTAATGGTATTGCCACTTGAAAAATACATATAAAATATTTTATGATAGACTAATACCATTTCACTATCTAACCCCTTAAATTCCACATTAACTCTTTGGCATTTAAACTGGCCGTATTTGTCTATAATTCTCTCACCTCTTTCTGTTCAAACTGGCCATAACTGGCTGCTGATACTGATGTTAAGGTATTGTTCTCAAAATAAACGACATCAAACTCTCGTAAATTTGATATTATGTGAGATAAAGCCTTTACCACAAAAATACAATAGTATATATATATATATAGAAATTGAAATGCTAAATGGTTAAACACTTTTTCCCCCAATCATTCCTCGTTCCCTAAAACTGCAACTCTCCAGTATCCCACTCCCCAACATATTGAAACCATTTGAAACAGCCTTCTAGTTTTAAGACACAAAACGTTTAGCCATAAAATGTTTATATTTATCTAAAAATTTTCCATCATAATTTTATGTAAGAATCTTTATTAACTTCTGCTCTAAATAATAGCTTAACAAATACAAAATTAATTATTTCATTAAATCTTTCCAAATTGTTGATTATTTCCAAAATCATTTGAAAGACATAGAAATATGATATATAAAAAAAAAAGGTTACAAAATGTTTACAAGTTGTTTCTATTGGAGGATTTTCAAAGAGCTGGAACGAATACTGCAAGGCATACTATTGGGTGTTCTAACAACTCTGCCAATTCAACACCTACATGAATGGTAGCGCCTACATGAAGGGTAGTGCCTACATAAAGAGTAGCGCCTACATGAATGGTACTGCCTACATGAAGGGTACCGCCTACATGAAGGGTACTGCCTACATGGTGGGTACTGCCTACATGAAGGGTACTGCCTACATGGTGGGTACTGCCTACATGAAAGGTACTGCCTACATGAAAGGTACCGCCTACATGAAGGGTACTGCCTACATGGTGGGTACTGCCTACATGAAGGGTACTGCCTACATGGTGGGTACTGCCTACATGAAAGGTACTGCCTACATGAAGGGTACCGCCTACATGAAGGGTAGCGCCTACATGGTGGGTACTGCCTACATGAAGGGTAGCGCCTACATGAAGGGTAGCGCCTACATGGTGGGTACTGCCTACATGAAGGGTAGCGCCTACATGGTGGGTACTGCCTACATGAAGAATACATACCTTGTTATCTTCAGTATCTGATACGCTATCCATATGATGATAGAAATCCAAAACAATTTGTGAATTTAAGCTGATAGTTGCAACAGTTGGATAGAAGAGAGGTCCATCTTCATGGGGCTAAAATGATAGAAAATATTAGAAAATGATAGACTCTTCAATATTTCTTACTAAAGATGGCGTGAAAATAAGAAAAAACTGTATGTAGAAGAAATATATTAGTTTAACACTTGAAATAGCAGGAAAAGATGCTTAACGTTTCGGACACTAGTCCTTCATTAGAAGATAAATAGAAAGATGAAGAGGAAGGAATGGGGAAAAAACGAAAAAAAAAAAAGGGAGAAAAAACACGTGTTCAGTCAGCCTATGTGGGGTTGGCTTATATTTGAGTATATATGGTATATAAAATAGTAGGGGTCAGCTTATATTTGAGTATATATGGTATATAAAATAGTAGGAGTCAGCTTATATTCGAGTATATACGGTATATAAAATAGTAGGGGTCAGCTTATATTTGATTATATATGCTATATAAAATAGTAGGGGTCAGCTTATATTTCAGAACATACGGTATATAAAATAGTAGGCTCGGCTTATATTCAAGTATGTACGGTATATAAAATAGTAGGGTCGGCTTATATTCGAGTATGTACGGTATATAAAATAGTAGGCTCGGCTTATATTCGAGTATGTACGGTATATAAAATAGTAGGGTCAGCTTATATTCGAGTATGTACGGTATATAAAATAGTAGGGTCAGCTTATATTCGAGTATATATGGTATATAAAATAGTAGGGTCAGCTTATATTCGAGTATATATGGTATATATTAGAAGACTGCCCAGTGGTAATATAATTTGATATGGTCTTTGAATTATTATAGGAATTATTTCAGCAGTATATATATATATCATTATTATAGGAGTGAATTTCAAATCCCGCCGAGGTTAACTTTGCCTTTCATCCTTACGGGGTCGATAAAATAAAGTACCAGTAATGCACTGGGTATTTGCTGGCCTTGTGCCTAAAGTAGAAACAATTATTATAGGAATTATTTCAGTAGTATAATATGGAAAGCTCTAGAAATAGAGAAAAATGCATGGATAATGAGAAATTCACTTACCATTATTCCTTGTCCAGGTTCATACTCATTAACAAGAACATGGTTAGGAATCTTGTCTTCAAATACTTTTAATTTGACCAATTGATTTATACTCGGTTGGAGCCACTAATAGAGATAAGAAATATAATTCAGGGTAGATAACTGTCGAATGGTTTTATTATAAAACATGCGTCTTTTGTGTTTATGAAAACGGAAAAGGGAAAAGCATGGGCTCAAGGGGCACAGAAGAATTGGAGAGGGTGGAAGAGGGTGGTGGGCTTTAGGCCTAGGGCACGGCGGAATTGGGGCTGTGCCCTGCAGACAACGGCCAGCGACACGTGCTGCAACAACCACCCCATCTCGTGAGGCTCCTTCCTCAAGACAGGCTGCTGACGTTCTGATCTTGCGGAAGAGCTCGGCAGTACGGGGTCCAAGTACACCTGAGGTCTCAACAGCGACTGGTGTGAAGAGTAAGCAGCCAGACAATCCCCGGTATTTGTTCTACACTGAGATTTATAAATAGAGATCTCCATTCAGTTTTGAATAAACAAGATGTTGTTCTCTGACCTATCTATTCTCAGACTGACAACCCGGCCAACCCATGCCTGCATAGAAAATGAAGAAGATAATGATAATGATGATGATGATGATGACTTCCTGCTAATCCCACATTTACCTAATTGTGACTTTAACCCTTTACCATTTACAATACTCTATATATACTATCATATTTTCACGGTAAAGGCTCTACCTCATATATCTCACATAATATGGAATCTATGAAATTTTGATATTATTTATTTTGAGAACAATACCTCAACATCAGTATGAGTGGCCAATCATGGCTGGTTTGAGCAGAAAGAAGTGAGAGAATTCTGGCCGGATATAGCCGGTTTAAATGCTAAAGGGTTAAAAAAAAAATTAATTAAACAACAAATATACCAACAAATATTACCTGTGGTAAAGATTCTGCAACCATTCCCTTTGCATGTGGAAGACCACCTATAGAAAGGATAAGAATGAGAAAAAAGTGGTAGGTGATAGGAAAGGCATCCAGCCATAGAAAACCTGTTAAACAAAGAGTCAAGAGAATACTTCAGTTGTGTCAAAGACATGATAACCTCCCTAGTGGTGATGCCATGATAAAATACATACAGTAGAGTGTGAGAAGATATGTAAACAAGATGTGGACCCCAGGCCAGTCTGAGGGGTCAGTAGAAGTGAGATGAAGGCCCAAGTCCATCTAAGAAGTCAGTAATTCTACTTGAGTACTGATTCAGTCTGTGATGATCTGTCCAACTCTTGTTAACAGGGAAATGGATATTAAATGGTGATAAACTGTGGTGTGCGGGAAAAAAGACTGCAATGATATGGCCATGTGATGCGCATGGAAGATGACCGCTGGGTGAAGAAATCCCAGTGGAAGGAAGATGCAGTAGAGGGAGACCAAGAAAGACCTGGGCAAAAGTTGTGAGAGTAAGAGCTGACCTCATATCACTGAAACTCTCAGAGGTGATGACGAAGGAACACGACAAGCTGAGAGATGTTGTGCTGAGAAAGACCCATACAACCAATGCAAGCATGGAAAAATGGATGTAAAAATGATGATGATTATTGCTAGTATCATCAGATAAGAAGTAAACAAAAGCTAATTCTTGCTAAAATCATCAGATCAAAACTTACAGGACCAAGAGAAGACAAAAACATTTCTTACCCCAGTTTTGTAGTCTTCGATGCGAGAGCTGCGTCCATTTTGGTTTTGGTGCAGAATATACATTTTTTAATAAATATTCTTCAGTCTCCTTCGAGATGAAGTCAGGTATATAAATTATCGTTGGTGGAGCCTAGGAAAATACAAAAAAAACGAAACAGATTCAGATTAACTGAACATAAACATACATTGAAAAAAGATTATTATACAGTGTGTGCATATTGAGAGACACAAACAACAGTAACAAGCATTTAAGGCCATTTTCTTTGCTAAAGCAGTGGGTCACGTGTCAAGCTTCTGGACTCCTACCCCACATACACACACATCAACTCCCTGGTTTTCATTTCCTGCTCCATTATTTTAGCCATGCTTTTCTTGGTCTTCCCCTTCCTCTACTTCCTTCCACATTCATTTCTATCATTCCCCTCACCCACACTTCATCCTTCCTCAACACATGATCCAACCGTCTCACTACAACATTCATCTCTAGCTGTCTTCCTCTCACTTTTGGCGTGACTAGCTGGCCAATTAGATAGCCATGTACTTATGAATTTGTGATTATAATTACACCCGTCTTGGAGACGGGGGTGTTATGGAGTTCTCGGGTGGGGGAACCACAAAACCAAGTAGTTTACAACGATTTTGAAGGTTTCGTTCCTTCAAAAAGACATTAAAAATCATCGCAAAAACAAATTTGACCCTCAAAAATTCTAATCAAACCTACCGACTAACTATTCTTAAAAATTAAAAACAATTACTATTGCATCTATCTCGGAGGTGAGACATTTACATTCGTTTGTGCAAGTGGGAATACATATAATCTATGTGCATATATCATCATCATCATCATCATCATTTTACGTCCGCTTTTCCCTGCTTGCAAGGGTGGGACGGGTCTTATTCAGCACAGCATCTCTCCACTCGTCACGGTCCCTCGTCATCTCCACCGTGAGCTATATATATAAAACTGATGTTGTCTGTGTGTGTGTGTGTGTGTCCTCATTTTTGCAAAGTCTATACAAATCCACATTTCTACTCCGATTGACTTCAAACTTGCATTTATATATTCCTTGCGGTCTAAAGATATTGACTGCAGCTTTTATTTTTTAATTTTCTGTTGTTAAAGGAGTGTTAGGCGCCGGTTATCCATCTCCATCGCGCTCTTATAATATCTGTCTGTATGCCTGGCTGTCTGCATTACGACATTCTGACGAACATTGATGACGTATTATGTTCGCTATTTTCCATTCATTGCCAGGGAACGTCTTCACGAACCAAAGTATCGTCTTCCTGTTTTCCTTTGGTTGCAACGTTTTTCGAAATATTTACTTTCGCGTTCACAGATTGATGTTTTTAGTTTCAGAAGATCCCGTTAAGGGTGAAAGCAACGATTCTTTGCTTAAACTTTAATCTGTTATTTTAATCTATATATGTATATATCTATAAAACTGAGGAAGGATGTATGTATGTATGTATGTATGTGTGTGTGTGTGTGAAACCCGAGAAGTATCCAACCGATCTTTTTCAAACTTTACATGTGTATTATTTATATTTCAGAGAGTGTTATGCACATAAAAAAATTCAACTTTTTAGGGGTTTTTTGAGGCGTTGCATCAGACCGATTTCCTTGAAATTGTAACTATGTATTAGTCAGTCTCTTCTTCATACCGTGGGCAAAGAAAATCCAACTTTTTTATGGCCTAGGGCCTGCATTAGGTGAAAAACTTCATTTTTTTCAGCTTTTTAGGACTTTTCTGAGGCGTTACGTCTAGCCGATTTTCCCAAAATTTCAAGGCATATTATGCACATAAAAAAATTCATTTTAGGTGAAAACCTGCCTTTTTCCTGCTTCATCGAGGAAAATCTTAGATTATCCAGTCATCAGAGTATTTGGTTTATTTTCTTTACATATTGTCCAGGCATGCAGTTTTTCTACGATTAGGTCTGTTGGCGACCCGCGTTCCAAAATACCTTATACCGTGCAACGCCGGGTACCACTGCTAGTATATATATATATATATATATATATATATAACCAGTTTGAAACTAGTTAGACCATTATTCAACAGAGTACTCGATACTTGGGGTAGTATAGTATGGTTATATTATAAAGAGTCGGGACCCGACAACTGTTGAAATGGCAAGAGCTCAGTCGTCAGGTCCCGACTCTTTATAATATATATATAGGTGTGTGTATGTGTGTGTCCGTGTCTGTCTGTCCATATATGTGTTTACGTCTGTGTCCTGTAGCCTAGCAGTTCAACTGTTCAAAAAAGAGATTGATAAAATAAGAACTAGTCTTGAAAAAAAATAAGTACTAGGGTTAATATTATCGGCTAAATCCATGTAAAATGGTGCCCCAGAATGGCCACTGAAATTAATAAAAGAATAAATATTGTTGATGTTCATCTGTTGCCTGTAAATAGTGATCTTGATAAATATAAATAAAGATAGAACCAATTTAAAACTAGTTAGACCATTACTCAACAGAGTACTCGATACTTGGAGTAGTAGAGTCGAGACCACACAGCCAGTTACAGACTATTTAATTCTGGTAGTAGCTGTTGAAACGACAGGAGCTCAACCGTCGGGTGCCGACTCTTTGTGATATGTGTTTGAGAGAACTTGTGAAATACTCACAGGGTCAGTGAAAGTAATTACAACAGGTTCAAGATAGACTTCGTTTATGTTTGACAAAACAAAACTATTAGATTTATAATTATCTAGATAGATATTTTTAAATGTCGACCAGAGTCAAACATTTTTTAAAATTTCGAATACGCAATATAAAAAAAAAAAATAAAATGATTGTCAACGCCAACAACTAAAACATATTTATGATACTAACTATACAGATTCTAATGTGACTTAGTTGCTATACTTTAATAATAGTTGTAAAACCTACAAGTGGTTACCTTAATAACTCTATAATCTTCCAATTCCATGCCGAGTATGTTGTATAAACATAGACACGTTTATTTTACACCGGTGTCGGATATATTGACCTCGATATACACAGACACTAATACAATAATTACATTATATAGTTTAGTATTAAATAATTGATAACTTCGTCTTAAAAAACTTGATTTGATTTTTTAAGTCGCAAAAATAGTAATTTAAATCTTGTATCTATATAACCATAATTCTAAACGAAAAACAAATTTGTCACTATTATGGAAAGAGATTTTATTGAAATGGGTTTCAAGGAAATATACTATTATAAAGGGTACAGTAAATATAAATATATTTTCGAGGGATCAGTCTACGAAAAAAAAAAGAGTATTTAAATAGATGGAATTTTTTTAAAGTTAAAAAATAATTGTCTTCACCGGTGAAAAGGTTAATCTGTTAAATCATAGTTGATTGGTTGGATTTAAGTATAAAAGTTTGTTTCCACCAATCAACATGTTTCTTTAATAATCCCCTTACAGTAAAATCGGACAAGTTGCTTGGCATGGTCCTAGGGTTTAATATTGTCCGGGAAATGTTAAAAAATAGATAGCTTCACCTATATACTAGCTCATATACGTCGTTATTAATTTAAAACTGGACCATGATTGAATAGAAGCTTTGTGAGTAAGCCTACCTTGCTGTATATTTATTACGGAAATCACTGTGACAAATGGAAATACTTAATGATTGCACGCCTTCATCTTCTTGGAGTAGACTTAAGCGTCTGCTCTATTAACTTTCCCCTCTTTTCTTATTGATTTTCCTAACATAGACTACATAGAGATCATATCTTTATTTACATGCTTATGTCTCCGTTGTTTACAAACTCAATAATATTCTTTCATCGATATTCAAATATTAAAAGCAAAAATTCATCCAAAATTAGGAATCGTTCCAGCCATTATTAATTCATTTGCTAGCGAAGAAATTGTTTTTTTTTCTTCATCATACTTTCTTTAAAGATATATATAACTCTCTCTCTATATATATATATATAGTTATATATACATACATATATATTTACATAAACACATATATTTCTTCTCGTGTATTTATCTAAAGCAGATGCTGGCTGCTTCATCTGATTCTCTCACATGTTGATAATAACAGGATTTGGAACGAAATTTTATTTTATTTACTGTAATAATAGTTAGGACGTGTGTTTTTATTTATTTGGAATGTTTGCTTGTGCGATTGTTCCAACGTGCTCTCGGATCTTCTTTATTCCAATATCAACAACCACCACAAATATATTAATGCTTGCACCTTTTTTTACTTTTGGATCTCCTCGTTTTAGTTCTAGTGATTCACTCTGGGGAATAAGTCCATATATCGATACCTTATATTTCTATTGGAAATGCTTTTTGTTATATTTTGAAAATGTGATTAACCTTTTAAAACGTTCAGATTATATATACATACACATACACATATAAATATATGTATGTATACACACACAAATACACACACATATATATATATGTTATTTTAATAAATATTTGCTCTAGGGTTCTTATATATTTGATATATATTTATCCTTATCGATCCCTCTTTGGATTTTAGTCTTCACTTTTATTATTATTAAAATATATATATATATATATATATACCCCCACACATATACACATGTATATATTTGGCACGATAGTGCAAACACCTGAAGTGTTTCCTATAAACATCTATTCCTTCATGTAAACAATCGGTTCTATTGTGTCCTTTGTTGTATGTTCAGATTTTGTGGCTTTTTACTTAATTTCTCTTTTTCTCGAATAGTTATGGTTGTTATTTCTACAACAACTTTCTGTTATTGAACTCTTAAGTATCTTTATAGACGCACTTTAAGATAAATCGATATACCATCGACATAGTTGTTGAAGAAATTTTTCCGAGTATATTCCTTGGACTTCTCTCTATCATACTTAATGAACGAGGATAAGCTTAAGGTAGATATAATTACCAATCTTTTAATTAGAAGAAGGTTTAGTTGTATCTACTTTAAGTTTTCCGTAAATCTTTAAATATACGCTGTATTCTAGCATAAATATACACATCGTATATTTAAAGATTTACGGTAAACTTAAGGTAGATACAATTAATCAAAGCTTCTAATTAATATATCGGGAATTATATCTACCTTTAGCTTACCCTAATTCATTAAATACAACAGAAATAAAGAAGTCCAAGGAAGCTGACTAAATTGGTTTCATTTCAAACATTAAAAACAGAAAGACTTATTACTGACTATTTTGGACTTAGTGACGTTTTCAGTGAATGAAGAAGAAAAGCCTATAATTTTAAAATTCCATCAAGGAATGTTTCGCTTCCCATTCTAATTATACATTTAGATAAATATTCTCGTTTATATCACAAATCTTAAGATAGCATTTATTGCTTAGAATAAAAAATAATTGAAAAATATTTTTAATTTCATTATCAGTTAAAGTTTTTAATTCATTTCCTGGTTTTATTCTTTGTAATTGAATTCAAATGTTTGAAAGTTTTAAGAAAATTTCCTATTATTCACCTAGTCATTATTAAACAAATATTTCTATTAATGTTCGCTATTCTTCAGATATTTATTTACATTTACCATTAACTTCATTGATGGTACTGATGTGTCTTCTATTAGAAAAACACTGTACCATACATTATTTCACTATTTCACCACGACTATATTTTTGTTATATTGAAAGAAAATTATTTGTACATAAATAATTCTTATTGCAGGAATTAATTCAGTGAATAATTTAGGAAGAGAAGGAAACATTGCAGCTAACACTGACAGCAAATTAGGAAAAATACAGAAACCACAAAGGATTTTCTTTCACGGAAAGAAAGAAAAAACAATCAAGGTTTGCTTTGATTTAAAATCTCTTCTTTAATTTCTTCTTCTTCACCCACTTAATCCTGAGAGGGTTGTTGGGGGGCAGAGTCCTCAAACACTCCTTCCAGCGGGTCCTGTCCAAAAATAACCGTCTCCAACTGATGTGCTTTCCATGCTGACATGGGTTGAGCAGGTTGTTACTGTCCAAGTCAGTTCTTATTATTCAGAATTGCTGAAGAGTGGTGGATTGGCAGTATCGGTAGAGCGTCAGACACTATGCTTTTGCAGCATAGAGTTACAGCCCTTTATGATCTGAGTTCAAATCCCACCGAGGTTAACTTTGCCTTTCATCTTTACGGGGTCGATAAAATAAAGTACCAGTCACACACTAGGGTCGATTTAATCGACCCCCCCCCCCCCCAATTGCTAGCCTTGTGCCTATATAAGAAACCATTATTCAGAATTGCTGAAGAGTGGTGGATTGGCAGTATCGGTAGAGGGTCGGACGCCATGCTTTGCAGCATAGAGTTACAGCCCTTTGCGTTCTGAGTTCAAATCCGCCGAGGTTAACTTTGTCTTTCATCCTTACGAGGTCGATAAAATAAAGTACCAGTAATGCACTGGGATAATTGCTGGCCTTATGCCAAAAGTAGAAACAATTATTCAGAATTACTGAAACCCTAGATTGGTCAGAAGATATTCCTATTCCCTACATTCAAATTTTTGTTCCGACTTCTACGACTGGATGACCTTCCTAACACCAGCCACACAGATTCTATTTAAAAGTATTTATGAAAACAATTAGTTGTATAAAATGCTGTTATATCTAAACTATAATAAAGTAAGGAGCGCAGGACTGCGTACGGTTTATAATTTTTTATCACATTAGTAAAATAAGTTGCATTACTTTGAATAAATAATGAATGAATATTACATAATTTATCTACTAAATTTCGTGGCTGTTGATTAAATATATTTTGTTTATTTAAAGATTCACTTCTTTAAAATTTCTGAAATGTCAACACTTCCGGTTGGCCATCGCTTAAATAAACATATTAATTTTCTGTCACTAATTTTCTCCTAATGCAGTTTATATATAATATCGTCTTTTTTTAATGTATCATGGATTACGTTACTGATTACATAAGACAGTGAAACGCAGTCTTCGTTCAATTTCTATGTATTATATATTGTCAATTGCGATTTTATTTGATGTATATACCTGCGTATAATATCAATATGCACACTACACATGCCAGCAGAAAACCATTTGAGGGTGGTTTTTCTGCTAGTTTCTTATAATTGTCTTAGTTGAACAGTTTTATATATATTTTTTTTATAGATGGTGAAAGCTGCATATGATCCCGTGCGTAAACTGCCTCGCTACTTGCGAACAGAAGACCTTCCAGTACACACTTTTACACCACAAACATATCAAGCAAGTCATTGATTTATTTCATATTTAATGTTTTTCAAATGTTGACCATTTCTTTTTGTCTGTTTTTAGAGATATAACATGGTATGTAGTCCACTTAATTGAGTGACTATCGTCTGTAGAGAAATAGTATAGTATTTAGTTCACTTGGTGGAGTGGTTCTATATTACTGTCTGTAGAGAAATAGTATAGTATTTAGTCCACTTGGTGGAGTGGTTCTATATTACTGTCTAGAGGAATAGTATAGTATTTAGTCCACTTGGTGGAGTGGTTCTATATTACTGTCTAGAGAAATAGTATAGTATTTAGTTCACTTGGTGGAGTGGTTCTATATTACTGCCTGTAGAGAAATAGTATAGTATTTAGTCCACTTGGTGGAGTGGTTCTATATTACTGCCTGTAGAGAAATAGTATAGTATTTAGTACACTTGGTGGAGTGGTTCTATATTACTGTCTAGAGGAATAGTATAGTATTTAGTCCACTTGGTGGAGTGGTTCTATATTACTGCCTGTAGAGAAATAGTATAGTATTTAGTCCACTTGGTGGAGTGGTTCTATATTACTGCCTGTAGAGGAATAGTATAGTATTTAGTCCACTTGGTGGAGTGGTTCTATATTACTGCCTGTAGAGAAATAGTATAGTATTTAGTCCACTTGGTGGAGTGGTTCTATATTACTGTCTAGAGGAATAGTATAGTATTTAGTCCACTTGGTGGAGTGGTTCTATATTACTGCCTGTAGAGAAATAGTATAGTATTTAGTTCACTTGGTGGAGTGGTTCTATATTACTGTCTAGAGAAATAGTATAGTATTTAGTCCACTTGGTGGAGTGGTTCTATATTACTGTCTAGAGGAATAGTATAGTATTTAGTCCACTTGGTGGAGTGGTTCTATATTACTGTCTAGAGGAATAGTATAGTATTTAGTCCACTTGGTGGAGTGGTTCTATATTACTGTCTGTAGAGAAATAGTATAGTATTTAGTCCACTTGGTGGAGTGGTTCTATATTACTGCCTGTAGAGAAATAGTATAGTATTTAGTCCACTTGGTGGAGTGGTTCTATATTACTGTCTAGAGAAATAGTATAGTATTTAGTACACTTGGTGGAGTGGTTCTATATTACTGCCTGTAGAGAAATAGTATAGTATTTAGTCCACTTGGTGGAGTGGTTCTATATTACTCTCTAGAGGAATAGTATAGTATTTAGTCCACTTGGTGGAGTGGTTCTATATTACTGTCTAGAGGAATAGTATAGTATTTAGTCCACTTGGTGGAGTGGTTCTATATTACTGTCTAGAGGAATAGTATAGTATTTAGTTCACTTGGTGGAGTGGTTCTATATTACTGCCTGTAGAGAAATAGTATAGTATTTAGTCCACTTGGTGGAGTGGTTCTATATTACTCTCTAGAGGAATAGTATAGTATTTAGTCCACTTGGTGGAGTGGTTCTATATTACTGTCTAGAGGAATAGTATAGTATTTAGTACACTTGGTGGAGTGGTTCTATATTACTGTCTGTTTTCCACTTTATCTATGGTAAATTTCTACAGCCGGATGTCCTTCCTGACACCAACTCATAATTTTCAGAATGATGAAGATTCACTTACTTATGATATCTTGGATGTGATGACAGTTGCACTAACATATATACAAACAGACACACGCACACACACACACACAAATGATGGGTTTTCACAGATCTTCTGTTTATCAAATTCATTCACAAAACATTGGTTGGCCTGAAGCTATAATAGAAGACTTGCCAAAGTTACCATGTAGGGGAATAAACCACATGTTTTAGAAGTGAATGTAGTGCTAGTAAAAAGACTGCCACAGTGAAATGGCCCTCAAAGTTCGTCATAGGCAGTGTATTTTATCAGAAATATGATAATGGAAGGATTAGAACAACACAGAATATATGTTACTTCATTATCTCTGTATATAAGGGAAAAATACTTAAGAGCATTTAGACAGGGCCATTTAAATTCTCTGTTGAAATCCTGCCACGGTCAACTTAGTTTTTCATCCTTCTGGGGTGGATAAAATAAAGGACCAGTAAACAAATAGGGTCAGTTTATTTGACTTTCCCCTCCCCTAAAATTACTGGCCTTGTGCCTATATTAGAAACATTATATGAGGGTCGGCTGAAAAGTTCATAAGTTGATCAAGACACTCTCATGGAATGATCAAATGAGGTTTTAATTTTTCAACATAGTCCCTGGAAAGAAACGATGCAGTTATTAATAAGAAGAGTTGAAATTAATGTATGCAAGATTTCACAGCCCTAGCATCACTCTTTCATAATCAGCCTATGAACATTTCAGCCTACCCACGTAAATCACAGTTATTACCTGTATATATTGATGATGATGATGAAGTATATAGATGATATGTTCTTATAATTACATTGTATATTATTCAGCTGGAGTTACTGGATGCTGCCTTACATCAGAACACAATAGTATGTGTGAATTCTCCGCCTGGGAAAACATTTATTGCAGTTATGCTTATCAAAGAAATGGCTATACAAATCCGGCCGATCTTATCTGATATAACTAAACGCAAGTTTACAGTATTTCTTGTATCATCAGGTAAGTTCAAATTATGTTATATAACTGATTATATATGGGTCGTGGTCTTTACATATCATAAACTCTCTCTCTCTCTCTCTCTCTCTCTCTCTCTCTCTCTCTCTCTATATATATATATATATATATATATATAATGGTCACATGATGCGTGATGCGCATGAAAGACGACAGCTGTGTAAAAAAGTGCAAGGCAATAAAGATAGACGGTAGCCACGGAGTAGGCAGACCCAGAAAAACCTGGGAAGACTTGATAAATTCTGACCTCACACACTTACACCTCTCCAAGACAATGTCACTGGACCGAGATCTTTGGCGCTACACAGTAATACAGGAGACCCGCCTTACCTAAGTACAAAGTGAAACCTACTACAGTCAGTAGGCACCTCTAACAAAAATACCGGATACTGGAGCAATGTGAAATAAAGTGTCTTGCTCAAGGAAACAACACATCACCCGGTCTGAGAATTGAACTCACAACCTTTCGATTGCAAGGCCAATGCTCTAACCATTAAGCCATGTGCCTCTCTCTCTCTCTCTCTCTATATATATATATATATATAGAAAGAGAGAGAGAGATTAATAAGTATATATATATATATATATATGTAGATAAATCTACCAAGAGTTTACGGTAGTGTCCAATCCGTATGAAGAACTCAATGTATTCCGGATATCATGGAAAGAAGAGATGTAATGAAAAACCACTTTCGGTGAAAGATAAACGGTATACAGAGTCAAGATAAAATATTAAACAAATAATGAATAAACAATTCCTTATATTAAACAAAAAAAGTTCATTATTTAACGATCGTTTCTAGGATATATATGTGTTATAATTGGTATGCATATTCAACAGATCTATGTACAAAATTATACAAAATTATACAAATTATCAAGATTAAATATACATACCAAACACATATATACGCCGTCTTCAGAAATAATGGAGATATAAAGGAGATATATATATATATATATATATATATATATATATCCTTTCACTTAATTGTGAAACAGCATTGCCAAAAGCTGTCTGGATGTTTGATAGTTGTCATCATTTCGGTTTGTACTTTTTCTTAATTTATTCTTTTAAATTGAGTCTGGCAAACCATATTGTTCATAGTTAGTATCCTATTCACCCTGTCGAATCTGGTCCCTTACCATTTGAACACATATATGTATATATCTGTGTTTATCTCTCTTTATTATAATGAATTATAATTATATATATATATATATATATATAAATATATAATACAGTATATAAGAGAAGAAAACACAAGAAGGGTATGTTTTCAATTACGTATTTGAAAATATAGCCTTTTTGTGTTTTCTTCTCTATAAATTGTATTATGAAGAGCCCGTACTTATTCCTTGAGATCATTAAATTACAGGGGATTAATGCGATTCTTTAACTCCGTTTTTTTCATTTGATATATGTACCCTAGATCTACTTCTCCAATGTGGTGACATTGAAATAGATGGGTCAGTGAGTGGTTTCTAACATTCTTGGGGACTGTCTGGGTTGAAGCAAGTTGGTGCTGTCCATCATTGTGGAGTATGCCTTGCTTAACATGATCGCCCCTTGGTTGGACAAAGGATGACGAGGAGAGGGGAGGGGGTGTAAGGGTTCAGTAGAGAAAATGAATAGCAGCAGCAACTACAGCGACAACAACTACAACTTAACAATTGACAGTTGATCAACTTTCGTCAAATAGGACCAAGGAAACAATGTTTCCATTGGCCTTTCTAATTGCTAATACTCTCTATCGGTCTCAACTCCAAGTAGAAGGAGCAACGTGAAATAAAGTGTCTTGCTCAAGGACATAATGCATCGCCTGGTCCAGGAATCGAACTGACAACCTCACGATTGCGAATCCAATTCTCTACCCACTCATCCACGCGCCCTCACAATATATGTCTATATATCTAAGTATCCAAATTAAAGAAGCTGATTTTTAAATAGAAAATAACCTAAATCTCATGTTTCATAGGGAAAATGAATCCTTACTATATACTTTGTAAAATGTTTAATATATTAGTTTACATGTTGAGGTTTTTTGTTGTTTTTTTTTTTCAGTAAATGTTGAATCACAGGCAAAGGTAGTTTGTCATCACACAGACCTGTCAGTAGGTTACTACGCTGATAATACTGAAATAGAAACTGATGAGGCTGATAAATGGATTCCAGAACTGCTGACACATCAAGTGTTTGTTACAACAGCTTCAGTTTTTCTCAGATTTTTACAGTGTGAATTCTTGTCACTTACTCAAATAAATCTTCTTCTTATTGATGAATGTTCAGATATCTGTGTTAGTGAGTCTCATAAAGAGGTTAGTGGTCTTACTTTCATTTCACTGCTATATATTGTAAAGCATGAAAATATATGTATTTCATTAATTCATTCATCCACGAAGGTGGTCAACTTGGCAGAGTCGCTAGAGCCTTGGATATTTGTTACAGCTCTCTTCACATTCTGAGTTCAAATCCTGCTGAAGTCCACTTTCACTTTCATCCTTTCAGGCTTGATAAAAAAAGTACCAACCCATTGATGGTGTAGTCCTCCCTCTTTCTAACTGTCATATCCTGGGGATGTTCTTCTGGCCTAAGTAGGACACATCAACAGGGTGTCTGTATCTGGTTGAGACTGCGTAAGCACCTAAAGCCCTAAGTGAAAGTTTGATATATACTACCACGCCATACTCAATTGTGTGTGACAGTTGTAGTTTTAGTGGTTTCATCCACCATCAATGTTTAACCCTTTAGCATTTAAACCAGCCATATCCGGCCAGAATTTTCTCACCTCTTGCTGTTCAAACTGTAACTGGCTGCTCATACTGATGTTAGAGTATTGTTCTCAAAATAAATAACATCAAAATCTCGTAGATTCGATATTATGTGAGATAATTGTGTAAGATAAAGCCTTTATTGTGAAAATACAATAGTATATAGAGTAATGTAAATGCTAAAAGGTTAAAGTGTACTTTGTGAAAAATGTTCAGTAATATTTTAAATGCAAAGAAGCACTCAAACTTCTTTATTGCCTTTTTTTAAAAACTTATCCAGTTGTTACTCCTCCATTACAAATGGTTATTATTCAGTGTTCAGATGTGTAGAAGGAGTCTCCAAATTGTATTATTGTTGTTCTGTTAATTCAAGTGATATCATTAGCAACATAATGTCTTCTTACAACTGTTTGAATGTCTATTAAGACTCAGCTACTCCCAGTAAAGTCTATTAGAAAGTCACATTATATTCTTCGGTATTTATTCCAGCTTTTCACTGAGTTCAAATAATACCAGTCCTTGGGTAGGGAGTTAGCAGAATTGTTAAAGAGTTGGACAGGTTCCTTTTTAGTGACACTTCTGCCAGGAGTTACAATCAGCTGATAGTATCAACAACAGAAAAATACCAAAATATTTTTATTTTATAAGTTTGTATTTTGGTTGATTTATTGATTTATCATTTAATATTTTTTTTTTTTAGGTAATGAAAATCTACGAAAAATATGAAGAACATTTACAACCTCGAATTGTTGTGTTGACTGCAGTGTTGTTATCTAGTAAATGCCGGGACCCCGTTGAACTAGAAAATACCATCAATAAATTAGAGTCCATATTTCATTCAGTTGCAGAGACATCAACTTTGGTTTTCTCCGAACGCCATGGTACAAGCCCAAAAGAAAATGTGCTGGAATGTAATAGTGACTTTGATGAAATCCAGCAAATGCCAGAAGTTTCGATGATCCTGCAAGAAGCTCTATTTTTTATAGACGAATGTATTCTTTCTGAGAAGGAGAAGGAAAATATCAAAGATCCTTTGCAAGTGCCCCGTACTGCTCTTGCTCAATGTCTTAACATACTTGATGTCCTAGGACCTTGGTGTGCCAACCATATAGCAGAAATGTTTATTAAACAGTTAGAAAAGATTATTGGCCATGAACAGTCAGAGATTGGGAAACTGTTATTACGTTATACAACGACTCAATTGAGGATTGTAACAAAAACATTTGAGAAATTATTTAACATTGATTATTGTATTGATGACTTTTTACCATTTCTTACACCGAAAGTTATTAAATTGGTCAATATTCTGCGTGGTTATAAACCAGAATTTGAGTTTGTCATTTTGAGAGATGAAAATGCTGATGGAATGGAAAATTCCGATGATGACACAATGGATGATCTATCTGACTCGGATAGCGATGATTACGTTAATTCGTCTCATCACAAGAACGACTTACATATCACTCTGAAACACCCTGCAGCTGCTAGAGCGGAATACTCCGACTCGGATCCTTTGGAACAGGAAGAAGAGAAGCGGCTATGTGGTCTTATTTTTGTTGATTGCAAATACGTTGCATATGCTTTAAATAAAGTAATCGAAGAGATCTGTGCTTGGGATGAAAATATGTGCTTCGTTAAGAACGGACATATCACTGGCTATAAATATGGAGCTAAGAGGGAATCTACAACTTTCCGCAAACACGAAGAGGTTTTACGTAAATTCCGGATGCAGGAGATCAATGTATTGGTAGCCACATCTAACTTTGAGGAATGTATTGATATACCAAAGTGTAATTTGGTTGTTTGCTTTGATCCACCAAAAGACTACAAATCATATAGTCAGTCAAAGGTAACATTTCACTAATTTTCTTAATTAATTAATTAATTATTAACTCATTATCCAATTATAATGAGGCTAACCATAAGTCTTGGTGCAGTGTTTTTTTTTTTTTGTGCCTTTAATTTGGAAAATATATTTATTCTTCTTTGCAGGTGCATGGCTGTGAGGTAAGATTATTTGGCTCACAATCATACTGCAGTGAGTTTGATTATTGGACCAGGCAATTTATTGGGTCCTTCAGCAAGACACTTTATTTCATATTGCTCCATTCCACTCACCTGAAGAAAATGAGTTGTGGTAAGCTGTATGGTCCTATGCCTTTCTCTTGGACACATCGGTGGCATGAGAGGGGGATACTTGCATGCATGAGTGACTGCTGGCCTTCCACAAAACACCTGGCCTGGGCTTGTGCTTTAGAAAGGAACTTTCCAGGTGTAAAACCCCTAGTCAGTGATTACCAAAACGGGGGCTCGTTCTAAAAGCTGAAGCCTTTGTATTTATATTATAATCATAAAAGTATCCATTTGTTTCGCAGACTACAGAATTATAAATATTTATATTCATACAAATCGTTTTCTTTCAGTCTCGTGCACGTGCTCGAAATGCTAGTTTCCTTATGCTAATCGACAGTGAAAAAGCTCGACCATTTTTAACAGAACTCAATACATACAAAAGAATAGAGCAGGTAAGTCATTTAAATCTACCGTATTTCCCTATGTCGAAGATGCTACTTTTTTCCTAAAATAAGTCTAAAAAATCTATCTACCATGCGTCCTGGAGGTGTCCATGAATAGTGATGCGTGTTTTGCTATTGATCAGCTCAAGGTTCGATCTGTATCAATCTAGCCCAACTCTGGAATCAAAGCTCATCAGACCTCTGCAGTGGTAATATATATATTCAAATTTTAAGAAAGCCAAGGATAGGATATTACTGTCTATTTATACATCTCTACAAACGTTTCAACACCATTAGAATATCGAATTTGAATGTTTAAATGATCTGCTACCTGAATTGCCCTTAATCCATCCAGTTTCTTTTCACTCCTGAAGAACAGAGGACGGTAAAGTACATTGAGCTTATCTCCTCTTACCAATGACAATAGTGAAGTATTACACTATAACCTCATACATACACACACATATATATATATATATATATATATATATATATATATATATATATATATATATATATATATATATGTGTGTGTATGTATGTAAAAGGTAAACAGAAATAACAACACAATCGGTACAG
Organism: Eledone cirrhosa; assembly: GCA_964016885.1. Taxonomy (NCBI): domain Eukaryota; kingdom Metazoa; phylum Mollusca; class Cephalopoda; order Octopoda; family Eledonidae; genus Eledone; species Eledone cirrhosa. Next base: position 40,763,102 of record OZ024754.1, read on the forward strand.
TAGATGGAAGGAATATATTAGGTTAACGCTTGATATAGCAGGAAGAGGGTCTTAATGTTTCGGACGCTAGTCCTTCATCGGAAGAAAGAATGAGAAATAAGATAGATTGAGGGGACAGGCGAGGCGGAATTGGAAAAAATCTCTTTAGATAAAAATAACAGGTCCATTCATGTCGACATCTCTTTATATATATATATATTTTTTTCTTTTGTTTCAGGTTTTATTGCGAAAATACCAAAATAAAGCTGAGCCTTCCAAAGAGGAATTAGTAGAAATCCTTGAACAGCACAATATTCCACAGTCGGTAGTTTTGAATACCAATAACAACAACAACAACAACAACAGCAGCAACAACACAAATAACAACAACAACAATTCTGTTTCTCCTATTACGTTGTTTTCTGCTATTTCTATTGTGAACAGGTCAGTTAAGCAATATATTCTGTCTTGAAATTCTCTTAGACATAAATTTGGGTGTTCCCTCGTTTTAAGACACACAATTCAGCAATCTTCCACTAGGACGGTCAATCTGCCAGTTATTTTGATCCCTGTCTAACCATTTTACATCTGTTTTAGATCTGTTTTCCTCGTGTAACATGATGAAGGGAATAATCTGGGACGGTTTATCTGCCACAGTTACCTTTACCACTGTCTAACCATTTTATGTATGTTATCCGCATGTAACATGATGAAGAGGATAATCTAGAAAAAAACTGCAAAACATTGCAACTAAACCAGTTTTCTAGAATATTAAATAGTAACATGTGCTTACGCCATATTTGACTAAATAGAATTAGTCTGTCAGTTGGGATTTGAAGAAAACCCTCTGATTGGAAAAAAAGGATCAGTATTGACGTACATGGGACATAAACCCACCTCTTTGGTTTGCCAGACCGATGTGTTGCCATTACACCAACACGCCACCCATGTAATGTGAGATCTTTAAGCAATAATTTTAAATACTCCCTCATTGATAATGAATGTGTACCAGTTGATGGGATGGGATAGGAGATGTGTAGATATGTTTTCAACCATTATTATAATTGGAAGTTTACAATTTTCTGTGTTGAGTAAAGCAATGATACATCTTTCTGTGTCTTCTCTTCTTCAGATACTGTGCAAAATTACCCAGTGACGCCTTTACTCACCTCACGCCCAAATGCACCGTTGAAAAGGTCAATGTTAATAATGACACTTATTATGTTGCTACTCTTAAACTTCCCATCAACTCACCAGTGAAGAAAGATGTTAAAGTAAGTCACAAAACTACATGAATTTTCCTCTCTTCATAACATAGAATACCCACAGAGCGCTCTGGAAAATGGTTGATAAATGAATAATGAAAATATAGAGAAGATTGTTTGGTCTTGGTGACTTTCTCTCTGATGCTACAATAAAATGAACCCAGTACACATTATAAAAGGGTAGTACTGGTGCATTAATAAAATACACCAAGCACATTTTGTAAATGGTTGGCGTTAGGAAGGGCATCCAGCTGTACATACCATGCTAAAGTATTAAATGGATGAACAAGACATGGTTTCCAAATTCTCTTGTCTAGGACTGTGATTACCTGTCCAACCAATGCCAGCTTAGAAATTGGACATATGATGATGATGATGGCTAAATAACATTTCAAGTAGTTTTCAATATTTGTACGTTCAATATACAATAATGAATCAATTGTTTAGAGGATAATGATGTTGTAAATCTGTTATTGTTAATTCAAAGTTCAATTTACTTTTGATTTCTCTCAACATATTGTTTATTATAATTACTTTTGACTATCAATTGACAAATAACTATCATCATCATCATTTAACATCTACTTTCCATACTTGCATGGGTTTGACAGGTTGTCAAATACTGAGGCTAGACAGGTCAAGTGACCATACCTTGCTCATACAATCTATTTTTGGTTTGGTTTCTATTTTATTATTCTATGTACTATACATGCACCTTCGATGAGTTGTAGTGCACCTGAGCACTGTACACAATAATTTCATTATTATTATTATTATTATAAATACAGTGGAACTTTAGGAACACCTCTCGTCACAAACAAATCAGTTCACAAACAATTTTTACAAACATAAAACGTCTCGGTTCATGAACACACAAGCCGGCAACAACGGTTGGCAACAAGCTTGGGAGTATCAGCAGGAAGGCATTACTTGCTGTGTAGTTAGTTACTATGGTGGTATCTATCTATCTTTCACACACAGCCCCCCCCCCCCCCTCTCTCTCTCTCACTGTCTCTTTCACTCTCAACATTTCGTATGGGAAGAATAGTTTCAGTTTACAAACATTTCAGGTAACAAATGATCTTCAGGAACAAATTAAGTTCATGAACCGAGGTTCCACTGTATATGTTTAATGTAAAACTTCTAGAAATATTTTGTTACTGAAGTTGTATCAACATTTACTTTAGGGAGATGTTATGCCAAGAGAAAAGTTGGCTAAAATGTCAGCTGCTCTGAAAATGTGCCAAGAACTTCAAATTCAAGGTAAACAGTTAACAAATCTTTACAAAAGTCTTTTTTAAATCTTTTATAATTTTTTTTGCTTAACCCTTTAGTTATCAACCCTGCCAAAACCATTTCTGTTTCTATGATAGAAAACCTTGTCTTAACCCTTTAGTTACCAACCTTGCCAAAACCATTTCTGGTTCTATGATAGAAAACCTTGTCTTAACCCTTTAGTTATCAACCCTGCCAAAACCATTTCTGGTTCTATGATAGAAAACCTTGTCTTAACCCTTTAGTTATCAACCCTGCCAAAACCATTTCTGGTTCTATGATAGAAAACTTTGTCTTAACCCTTTAGTTATCAACCCTGCCAAAACCATTTCTGGTTCTATGATAGAAAACCTTGTCTTAACCCTTTAGTTATCAACCCTGCCAAAACCATTTCTGTTTCTATGATAGAAAACCTTGTCTTAACCCTTTAGTTACCAACCTTGCCAAAACCATTTCTGGTTCTATGATAGAAAACCTTGTCTTAACCCTTTAGTTATCAACCCTGCCAAAACCATTTCTGGTTCTATGATAGAAAACCTTGTCTTAACCCTTTAGTTATCAACCCTGCCAAAACCATTTCTGGTTCTATGATAGAAAACCTTGTCTTAACCCTTTAGTTATCAACCCTGCCAAAACCATTTCTGGTTCTATGATAGAAAACCTTGTCTTAACCCTTTAGTTACCAACCTTGCCAAAACTATCTCTGGTTCTATGAAATAAAACCACATATTTTAACCCTTTAGTTTCCACATGTTCTTAGCAAAGTTAACTACATTCATAAGTTACATGAAACATTTTACTTTCCAGGAGAACTAGATGATCATTTCCTTCCAGTGGGGAAAGAGATTCTGAAACATGAAGAAAAGGAAGCCCTGAAAGACCCCTTAAAATATGGAGAAGAAGATGATGCCGAATGGGAAGAGGAAGAAGAGGAAGAACTGATAGGCTGCCCAAGACCAGGCACTACCAAACGAAAACAGTATTATTTTAAAAAGGTATTTCTTTATCTTTACTAATTTCGAAAGATACTTTTCTTTCAAGGTAAACCTATCCCAAATACCAGGTATTTGACATATTGAATATACTTCTGTAGGTGAATTAGCATGGAGGTGCGTGCCCTTATGGTAAGGGTCTTACAAACATAAGTATTATTTTAAAAAGGTATTTCTTTATCTTTACTAGTTTCAAAAGATACTTCTCTTTCAAGGTAAACCTATCCCAAATACCAGGTATTTGACATTGAATATACTTCTGTAGGTGAATTAGCGTGGAGGCTCGTGCTTTTGTGGTAAAGGTGTTACAATCATAATGTCATGGGTTCAATTCCTGGGCTAGCTTGTGTGTTGTGTTCTTGAGCAAAACACTTCATTTCACATTGCTCCAGTATACTCAGGTGAAAATGAGTACCAGCAATAGCTGGAGGTTTAACCCTGCGATGGACTGGCGTCCTGTCCAAGGAGAGTATTGTACTCTCAGTCGTTTCACGCTGCGAAACTGGGATAAGCTCCGACCTAATGTGCTTTCTGGCTTGAGACAGAGTTTAGACTTTAGAGGTGAATTAGCAGAGTTGTTAGAAGGTTGGGTTGAATGGTTTCAGCCCTTCACTCTCTGAGCTCAAATCCCACAGAAGTAATTTTACATTTCATCCTTTTGAGGTCCATAAAAATTAGTCCAGTCCAGTGCAGTCCAGTACTGGGGTTGATTCTTTCTCGTTCCTTCTCTGGAAGAAATAGTTGGTGATGATGATGTGGATAATGGTCATGGTGATGATGATGTGGATGATGATGGTGATAGTATATACATGCTGTTAACTCAGTTGAGGGTTGATGATGATGTGATGGTGATGATGATGGTGATACATGCTGTTAACTCAGTTGAGGAGGATGATGATGATGATGATGAGGATGATGGTGGTGGTGGTGGTGGATGTGATGGTGATGATATGATGGTGATACAAGCTGTTAACTCAGTTGAGGATAATGATGATGATGATGATGATGATGATGGTGGTGGTGGTGGCGGCGGCGGCGGCGATGATGATGTGATGGTGATACAAGCTGTTAACTCAGTTGATGATGATGATACAGACAAGCTGTTAACTCAATTGAGGGTTTTTGTTTCTGTTATAGGCTGCCGATGCTCTGATTAACAATCATGTTGATACTAACCAGCTTTGTTGCTTATATAACATTCATATGGTACTAACTGGACCGATCACGGAGGAACAAAACACACGTGGAAGGAAGATCTATGTACCAGAAAACACACCAAGAGGATTTGGAATCTTATCTTTAAAAAACATTCCTCAGGTAAATAATATTATTTTGTTGTCTCTCTCCAATTTAGAATAGGTCTGCCATATAATAATAATAATGAAATTATTGTGTACAGTGCTCAGGTGCACTACAACTCATCAAAGGTGCATGTATAGTACATAGAATAATGTACAAATGTCAGGAAAGTGAACAGTGTATGAGTCATGGAATACATGTGTACATGTGTATGGAGGGGAGACATTAGGTGTAGTGTTGGTGAATTTCAGCAAAGGATGCAGTGTCTCGACAACTGATGCAGGTAGTTTGTTCCATGCTTCGACAACTCTGAGCAGGGAAAAATGTTTGGGAGCTGTGCTGTTTTCTGACTTTGTAGGCATGCCAACGTATGTCATAAGAAGTAACTAAATGGATTGGCACCAGGAAGGACATCAGGCCATAAGACATTACCTCAAAGAACGTCCCATGGTATACTGGCTCAGTGTCAGCTTTAATTTAAAGTGACTGCTCTCTGAGATAAATTGCCTTTGTTAAAGCTTGTGGAGCCCATGTCTACGACATGCAGTCTTATTTAGAGTGATTATTTTTCTAACAAAAGGGCGGTGGATTGGCAGTATCGCTAGAGGGTCGGACGCCATGCTTTTCAGCATAGTTACGTCCCTTTACGATCTGAGTTCAAATCCCGCCGAGGTTGACTTTGCCTTTCAACCTTACGGGGTCGATAAAATAAAGTACCAGTAATGAACTGGGTAATTGCTGGCCTTGTGCCAAACGTAGAAACAATTATTTTTCTAACAAAATTTTCTTATATAAAATTATGTTGGAAGGTTTTAATTTAAGACCCTCTAAAATGGAACCAGGGGTGGTTTTGGGTAGGTTGGTATCTAAAGGGTTAAAATAGTGTATTTGTATTACTTTTTAATCTGCATGAATAAATTTGAGACAATTTTTCTCCACAGGTTCCATGCTTTCCAGTGTACACGCGTTCAGGAGAGGTAACTGTATCTCTTGACATGGTGGAATCTAATGTCTCTATCAATGATAATCAGTTAAAGAAGTTGACAATCTTTCATAGATTTGTGTTCAGCACTGTACTTCGACTGGAGAAGGATCCTATTGACTTTATGCCTGATGAAGCAAAAGTTGGTTATCTTATAATACCTTTGATTGAAGGTTTGTATTGGTTTTAATTACTACATTTCAATCACTTTATATATTTCATTATCATCGTCATTTAACATCTATTTTCCATGGATTAGACAGGCTGTGTCATGTTATGCTGGTTAGGTGATTGTCTCTTGTTTAAAAACTCCGTTTTAGGCTTGATTTCTAGAGCCAGATGCTCTTCCTACCTGCCTCCAGCACTACCACCTCACAGAGTGGACTGGGTGCTGTATATATATATATGTGTGTGTGTGTGTGTGTGTATTATTGTTATCCACAACACATGGGTGGACGGCAGGCATCTATAACATTTAATTTGCAATATAAATTCAATTATTTTTATATTTCTGAAAACTGTTATGGAATAAAAATGCAAAATAAAAAGTTTGTTCAGGTTGACCAATGCCTTGTGAGTGAAAGTTGGGAGGTTGGAAACTGTAGAAGCCAAGAGTCATGTGTGTGTGTCTGTCTGTGTGTGTGTGTTTGTCTCTGTGTGTCTGTGTTTATGACACAAAACTTGGTGGTTTAACAAAAAAAAGATTAATAATATGATCAGATTTGGAAAAATAAGTGTTGGGGTTAATATGATCAACTAAATTCTCTTTTTAAAGAGATGCTACAGCATGTCTAGTGACTGAAACCAGTAAAAGAAGCATTCATTTCTTGTGAAATTTTATTTTTTAAAATATTTTTTCTGTTTGCATTTATTACAATTTAAGATTATTTCTTCTAATATTGTGTGTGTTTCTGTTGTATACAGATGAGTGTGGGCATCATATTAACTGGAATTTTGTGAATGAAGTCCAGTTTTCCTTCAGCAGAAACCATCCTGATATTTATGATTCAAAAAGAGATAAATTTAAGTTTTGCACAGAAGACTTTGAAGATGCTGTTGTAATGCCTTCGTATCGTAACATGGATCAGCCACAGCACTTTTATGTTGCTGAGATCAAATATGACCTCAATCCAAACAGTCCATTCCCTTCTCCTGAGCTTTATAGGACATTTAATGAGTATTACTCTAAAAAATATGGTCTCCATATCACTAACTTGGAACAACCTTTATTGGATGTTGATCATACTTCTGCACGTCTTAATTTATTAACTCCACGTTACATGAATCAAAAAGGCATCGCTCTGCCGACAAGCAGTGCCGAAACTAAGAAAGCCCGTCGAGAAAACTTACAACAGAAACAAATCTTGATTCCAGAATTGTGTGTTGTTCACATATTCCCTGCTTCTCTGTGGCGTAAAGCAGTGTGTCTTCCTGCCATTCTTTACAGAATAAACTATCTTCTGATTGCTGAAGAGATTCGTGTGAAAGTTGCCCAAGGAACCAAAATAGGGGTTATTGAAATTCCAAAAGGCTTTCAATTTCCTAAACTTGATTTTGGTTTTGAAACCAACCCAGAAAAGATCATTGATAATAAACCTGAAAATGAGATGAAGGGAACAAAAGCCAATACATGCTGCACTTCTTCATCAAAAACTCCTGCAAATGATAACAACAAGCTTGTGTTAAAAGATGCTAGAGAAAACAATGAACAAATTAAAAATGATTCTGGTTCCAGTTCACAAAAAGTTACGTTTGAAAATCAGAAAGATGTGAAAGAAATGCCAATAAAAGAACTATTGGTAAATAATCTCGAGAGTAAGAAATTTAACTCTAGAAAACCTTTTATAAAAAGTAATTCAATGGAATCTCTTCATAAAAGCTGCAGTGTCAAAGAAGACTGTAATAGACCATTGAAGGATTCTAATAGAATTCAAGAAGCACTTAATGCTGCAGCAGGAAAGAATAATTTTGAACGAAGAGAAGATTCAGTGAGTGCGCCATCTAACAGGAGTTTCCACCCGTCAGATATTAACACTTTCAAGTCTTCCTCTGTTAACAGCGAAGAAAAGAAATTTCAGCCTCAACAGTTTACAAATAAGAAAAAGCATGAAAAAGAACCGCAACATTCGAATGAGAACATTAAAGAGGAGAACCTGAAAGAAGAGAAGAACAGTAAGTCTTTCCCAAAATCTAATTTTACTAACCTGCAGAATTCCAGTAGAATACCTAATGGCAGTAAAATGGATTTTAAGATAACTTTCGACATTGCAAAGGATTTAAATCCCAAAGACTCTCTTGATTCATTTAAAGAAACTACCGAGGTTCCCTCAAATGTTAAATTTCAGAATGATACTCTAAAGAAAGATTTGGAATCTCTCGATATTCGTCTTATTTGTGATAACAGAAGCTATCCTGAGGGAAACGCTTTCCATCAAATGGATGAGCAAATTAGGAAGGAAAAGAAAGCTTCTAAGACATTTGAACAATTAGATAACTTTTATCAGACAAAGCCACACAAGTCTGCAAGAATTGTAGAAATTTCAGATTCAGATGATCACCAAAAAGATAATATTGACAAACTTTCTAATGGCAACTGTGATAAAAGTGAATTGAAAAATATACCTCCTCCTACTTTTAGTCCAAAGAAAGATCCTGTGTGTAAAACTTCTGTGCAGAATTCTAATAACCAAGCAGATTATTCTCCAATCATAGAAACATGTAAAGAATTAAAAAATAATTTCAATAATGCTCGTCTTCATTCTTCAGACACAAACATATGTCATGCTAATGTGGATTCTGTAAAAGATGTTGAGGAAAAACTTTGCAGTAACTCAAATGAAAATGAGGAACATTTAAAACCTCCTACATCTGTCTGTGTGACTCCCAATAATAAAGATGAAACATGTAATTTATATACAGCTAGCAAGTCAAACGATGTACTACATTCTAATTCCACTGCCACTACAGCATTTAATCCTCCTAGCCAGGAGAAATCTTTATCAACATCTTCAGACTCTGATTCTTCATCTAATTATGAATTAGCAGCCACCAGTCTCCATTCATCTCCAGAGCAAACTTTGAACCACTCTCATTCATCTAATCAGTCTATATTTAATTGTACTCGGTCTCCTTCTTCACTGACAGATGTTGATGTTGATAATATTGATGATGTTGTTGTTGATGATGTTGATAATAATAATAATGATGATGATGATGATGATGATGATGATGATGATGATGTTGATAATGATGATGTTGATAATGATGTTGATAATGATAATGTTGTTGATAATGATGATGATGTTGATAATGTTGATGATGATGATGATGATGATGATGTTGATAATGATGATGTTGTTGATAATGATGATGATGTTGTTGATAATGATGATGACGACGAAACATCTTCAGATTCTGAGGTCACTTCATGTCCAACCAAACAGACCACTTCTCATCTTCCGGACTCTAATGACCAACTCGTCGAGGAAGCTGAACGCGACATCTCTGAATCAGCACCTCTAAATGATGAAGACGAAAAAGATGTTGAAGCCGTTTCACCACCCATAACCCCACACAACAACAACAACAACAATGTCAATATCATTGAAAGCCCCATTGCTACAAAAGTACCCCTCTCTAACATAAACAAATGCACCAGTCTTATGTCGTCCTCTCATGATAATGCCGTCTGTGATAATAATATAAGACACTCTTCAGACACCGATGTCTTTCAGAACATAACATCATTCAGTGGTCAGTCAGCTTCAGTAGATATGACAAAAATATCTGACTATGGCCAAATTGATGATGCAACCAATGCAAATCTTGTTTACAGCTATGCTGAGACTCAGGAAAAACTTGCTCAGTCCTCAAACACTCCACCTCTTTTACTAGATACAGACATTGAACTGAGTTGTTACATTGGTCCCAGCCCGTGCATTATTTTGCAAGCACTTACCATGTCAAATGCAAATGATTTTTTCAGTCTTGAGAGATTGGAAACCATTGGGGATTCCTTTCTTAAATATGCTATCACTGTTTACCTTTACTGTCAATATCCAGGTATCCACGAAGGAAAATTAAGCTATCTACGTAGTAAACAAGTTAGCAATTATAATTTATATCGTCTCGGTCGTAAGAAGGGTCTACCCGAGAGAATGGTCTCAGCTAAATTTGAACCTTACGAGAATTGGCTTCCACCTGGTTATGTTATCAATGAAGATCGTAGGCGCGGCCCTGTACACAAAGTTCATATTTCTTCGAGCAGCAACAAACAAGACTCTTCTTCATCTGGGAATCAATGTGGGAATGAATCAGTTGATGAGGAAATTCTATCAACATCGTTGAATGATGAGAAGTTGTCATCAAATTTAAATAATGGCATGATGAACTTTATTGAAAACGAGAAACTTCCAAGCCATGTACGGAAAGCAAACTTCGAACAGTGGAAATTCAACCAAGAACTGGAAGAATTAAAACAATCACAAGAACAAGATGGTGTTAGTGGTTGTGGTAGTTCTACTAATGAAAAACCACTCGTTCCTTATAGCTTACAAACAATTCACAGCATCCCTGATAAAAGTGTAGCAGATTGTGTTGAAGCACTTATTGGTTGCTATTTAACTTGTTGTGGGAAAAGAGCTGCTCTTCTTTTCATGTCTTGGCTTGGTTTAAAGGTTCTGCCACAAAAACATATCTTGGACCTACAAGAACAATTTGATGAAGTATGTATATTAACACCTTTCATTTCGAAATGATTCTAAATTTTGGTATTAATAGGATTTGAATTTGTCTTTAAAAATATTTCACTGTTTCAGAGAATTACATGGATTATTTTTAAAAATGTATATTGACCTTTCTTTTATAGAACTGAAGATGAGATTTTACATCCATTTAACTCTCCTTCATTGTGTGAGTGTGAGTGTATATATATATATATATATATATATAACAAAGGAGTTGTGGTAAGGAACCAGAAGGACCATAACGCACCAGAGTACTCAATATTTAGGGTAGTAGAGTGGGTAATAGGAAAATGTATGACCCCAACGGCAGAGCTGAAGCCGTTTCGATGGCTATTTCTGGACTCAGAGTCCAGAAATAGCCGTCGAAACGGCTTGAGCTCTGCCATCGGGGTCATACATTTTCCTATATATATATATATGCAACTATTCATCTATCTATATATATAGATGTGTGTGTGTGTGTATATATATATATATATGTGTGTGTCTACATATGTGTGTGTGTGTATATATATATATATATATATATATATATATATATGTGTGTGTGTGTGTGTGTGTATATGTATATATATATATATGCAACTATTCATCTATCTATATATATAGATGTGTGTGTGTGTGTATATATATGTGTGTGTGTCTACGTACGTGTGTGTGTATATATATATATATATATATATATATATATATGTGTGGGTGTGTGTATATATATATATATATATATATATATATGTATGTATGTATATGTGTGGGTGTGTGTATATGTATATATATATATGCAACTATCATCTATCTATATATATATAGAGAGATAGATATGTGTGTGTATATATATATGTGTGTGTATATATGTATGAGTATGTATATTTATATTATTATCATCATCAAATCCAGCCGAGGTTAGCTTTACCTTTCTTCCTTATGGGGTCGATAAAATAAAGTACCAGTCATGCATTGGGGTCGATTTAATCGACTTTCCCCTCCCTAAAAATTGCTAGCCTTGTGCCTATAGTAAAAATCATCATTATTATACGTCCCTTTACGATCTGAGTTCAAATCCCGCCGAGGTTAACTTTGCCTTTCATCCTTTCACCATACGGGGTCGATAAAATAAAGTACCAGTAATGCACTGGGGTAATTGCTGGCCTTGTGCCTAAAGTAGAAACAATTATTATTATTATAATTAAAAGGATGGTGAATTGTTTTAAGTTGATTGTTTTTTGTTTTTGTTTGTTCAGGACATCACTGAACATCAGTTGGATGAGCTGGAAACTCCTCTGTCACCATTACTTACTCATACATCAAATGCCAAGGAAGTTCTTGAACGTTTACTTGATGGTTATGAAACATTTGAGAAAGAGATTGGCTACACATTCTCAGATCGATCGTATCTTCTACAGGCTTTCACTCATGCATCATATCATTACAATACAGTAACAGACTGCTATCAACGGTACGTTTTACAATCTTACCAATAAAAATCATACTTGAAATATAATCTGGAAAATGGTATATGTAATAAGACTAAACAATACAAAATGGATGGTAAGATGATGGCAATGAAAAAGTTAGTTATCTGGTAATCTTTGGGGTTTTTTGTCCTATTTCGGGACTTAAAATTCCCTTTGTCAGATTATAAGGAACTCTCAGAGAAAAAAAAAAATGTTATGGTCTCTTCTTTTTAATTTCAGGAATATATTTGTGGATGTTCTCTAAAGATCAGTCTTCAGACTTAACTTTGCTTTTACCTGTGAAATTCTTCAAAAAAACATACAAAACAACACTATGACTGCATCACATAGAAAATAACACTATGACTGCATCACATAGAAAACAACACTATGACTGCATCACATAGAAAACAGCACTATGACTGCATCACATAGAAAACAACACTATGACTGCATCACATACAAAACAACACTATGACTGCATCACATAGAAAACAACACTATGACTGCATCACATACAAAACAACACTATGACTGCATCACATAGAAAACAACACTATGACTGCATCACATAGAAAACAGCACTATGACTGCATCACATACAAAACAACACTATGACTGCATCACATAGAAAACAACACTATGACTGCATCATATAGAAAACAACACTATGACTGCATCACATAGAAAACAACACTATGACTGCATCACATACAAAACAGCACTATGACTGCATCACATACAAAACAACACTATGACTGCATCACATACAAAACAACACTATGACTGCATCACATACAAAACAACACTATGACTGCATCACATACAAAACAACACTATGATTGCATCACATACAAAACTGAAGTCTTTTCTCTAATACTGCAGATCTTTGCAATGATCTGTCCAGTAGTAAAGGCACTATATACATGTGAATTAACAAACTGTGTTTTAGATATTCTCTGCTAAATTATTACAGAATGTTAAGAATTAATAATAATGGAATAATGTTGAATAACCAGTTGTGATTTTTAATTTATAAATATTTATAATCATTTACCATTTTTACCTTTTGCGTGTTTCAGCCGACAGGCTGAGGCCATCCTGGGGCACTGCTATTTAACTTATTTATTTAATCTTTTTTTTTTCAGTCTGGAATTTTTAGGGGATGCAATTTTGGATTATGTAATCACCCGTCATCTGTATGAAGACTCTCAGCGTTATTCCCCTGGGGTTCTCACAGACCTCAGATCAGCTCTAGTCAACAATAATATTTTTGCAGCTTTAGCTGTCAAATGGAACTTCCATAAGTTTTTCAAAGCCATATCTCCAGAACTGTTCAACGTTATTGAGAGGTTTGTTGCTCGGCAAAAAGAGAAGGAAGATGAAATAGATTTTGATGAAGAAGTAAGTAATTTAATCAGATTTTCTCCTCTTAACGCTTTAGCATTTACATTACTCTATATTTACTATAATATTTTCATGGTAAAGGCTTTACCTCAGATAATTATCTCACATAGCATTTACATTACTCTATATTTACTATAATATTTTCATGGTAACGGCTTTACCTCAGATAATTATCTCACATAGCATTTACATTACTCTATATTTACTATAATATTTTCATGGTAACGGCTTTACCTCAGATAATTATCTCACATAGCATTTACATTACTCTATATTTACTATAATATTTTCATGGTAAAGGCTTTACCTCACATCATTATCTCACATAGCATTTACATTACTCTATATTTACTATAATATTTTCATGGTAAAGGCTTTACCTCACATCATTATCTCACATAGCATTTACATTACTCTATATTTACTATAATATTTTCATGGTAAAGGCTTTACCTCACATAATTATCTCACATAGCATTTACATTACTCTATATTTACTATTATATTTTCATGGTAAAGGCTTTACCTGACATAATTATCTCGCATAACATTTACATTACTCTATATTTACTATTGTATTTTCATGATAAAGGCTTTACCTCACATAATATTGAATCTATGAAATTTTATGTTATTTATTTTGAGAACAATACCTCAACAATTATATATTTTTTTTAAACTTGAAAATTAGTTCCAAGATGAAGGAGAAGAAAGTCCTGACGAAGAAGTGGTTGAAATGGAAATCCCCAAAGCTCTTGGTGATATATTTGAGTCTGTTGCTGGTGCTATCTACCTTGACAGTAACAGGTCTTTAGATGTTGTATGGAAAGTTTACTATCGTATTATGAAGCCACAAATTGGTAAGAAATGGTTTTCTTTAAATATTGGAATTGAAATAGAAATGTGATTATTGTTGTTTTAGTTTGGTTTTTAAGTTTTTTAATAATCAATAAAATTATTAACCATCTTGCCAACACCAACCCTGAGTACCTTTTTAAATCCATGTGTCTGACACACGTGGGCATGTGTACAAAATCAGAAAACAGTACAGCTCCCATGAATTTCAGAAACATTTTTCATGCTCAGAGTTGCTGAAGCATGGAACAAACTACCTGCATCAGTTGTTAGCTGCTGAGACACAGCATTCTTTAAAATCTCCATGCTTCCTGAAAATTTGCCAACACTACACTTGATATCCCCCCTCCATACACACACATATATCAAATTAAATTGATGTTGTTTTAATAATTGAATATATTTTGAATATTAAATTGATATTGTTTTAATAATCAAATATATTTATTTTACTGGATTTTTTTTTTTCCTGTCATCATAGCTCAGTTTTTGTAGGGATAGGTTTCAAATATATTTGGGTTTTTTAATGAAAATATTCTGTATATTTTTTCGTTTTTTTTTTATTTTTCTCAGAAAATTATTTGAAAAAATATTCATTGATTTCTTTCATTTTTCTCAGAAAAATATTTGAAAAGTATTCCAAAATCACCTGTACGAGAATTATTGGAACTGGAACCAGAAACTGCTAAATTTGAGTAAGTATTTTTAAGGATCATGTTTAATAACAGCCACAGAAATAAATGTAGCTTTGCTTGGTCAAAGTATATTTATTATTAAGAGTTGAGTAAAAGCTGTGAATGGCAGTATTGGTTGAGCATTGGTATAGAGTTACAGCTCTTTACGTTCTGGGTTCAAATCCCACCGAGGTTAGCTTTGCTTTTCATCCTTACGAGGTCGATAAAATAAAGTACCAGTAACTCACTGGAGTTGATTTCATTGACTTTCCCCTCACAGCAAATTGTTGGTCTTGTGCCAAAATCAGAAACCATTATTAAGAGTTAAATTGGTGTTAACATAATTAATATAAGGTGTTAACGAACTAGAGTTATGCAATCCACATTCCAATCAGTTAATTGTGATGCCAATAGCATAAAGCACTCTACACCACGTACACATCCAAGTTTGTTTTGGTAGTCCAAGGTGAAGAATACATACATACAGTACAGTAAATATTAGGGAAGGTCATATGAAGTTATGCCTTTGGTTAATATGAGATAATTGCATGATTATACGTCTTTATTTCAAGACTCTACACTCCTTATTGTGAGATCTTTTGTTTATTTCAGGAAACCTGAGAGGACAGTTAATGGCAAAATCCGAGTTACTGTTAAAGTTGCTGGTAAAGGTGTTTATCACGGTGTTGGACGGAACTATCGCATTGCAAAGAGTGCTGCTGCAAAAAAAGCTTTGCGAATCCTTAAAACTATGCAATCACAAGGCCTCATTGCTCAAATATCAAATGAAAAGATGATGCAAGGATAAGCTGGATAGATTGCTGATCAAGATGTATCTGTGATTCCATAATCAGCCATTACCGTCACGTGGCTGCAGATCATTGTTTCAACTACTTGGCACTGTGTGTGTGTGTGTACATGTATGGGTGTGTGGTGTGAACATGTATATGTGTCTGGGTGAGAAAGAGAGAGAGAAAAAGACAGTAACATTTTTTTTTGTGTGTACGTAATCGCGGTTTCATGTCAGGTATGGAACAATGAGTATGTATAATAATAATAATAATAATAATAATAAGTTTTAATTTATGAATGAATTTTTACATTTTGTTTGTTAATGGCACAGATCATAGACTTCAAATTTGAAATAGAGAATGGATAGCTCTCTAGGATAGCTCTTTTGGATAGCTCTCTAGGATAGCTCTCTTGGATAGCTCTCTAGGATAGCTCTCTAGGATAGCTCTCTAGGATAGCTCTCTAGGATAGCTCTCTTGGATAGCTCTGTTGGATAGCTGTCTTGGATAGCTCTCATGGGTAGTTTTCTTGGATAGCTCTCTAGGATAGCTCTCTTGGATAGCTCTCTAGGATAGCTCTCTAGGATAGCTCTTTTGGATAGCTCTCTAGGATAGCTCTGTTGGATAGCTGTCTTGGATAGCTCTCATGGGTAGTTTTCTTGGATAGCTCTCTAGGATAGCTCTCTTGGATAGCTCTCTAGGATAGCTCTCTAGGATAGCTCTCTAGGATAGCTCTTTTGGATAGCTCTCTAGGATAGCTCTCTTGGATAGCTGTCTTGGATAGCTCTCTAGGATAGCTCTGTTGGATAGCTGTCTTGGATAGCTCTCATGGGTAGTTTTCTTGGATAGCTGTCTTTAGCCTTTAAAACTATTATGGCATCGGTAATTTGTATTTGAAGTTTGTACAGAGAGTGTATATATGTGTGTGTATATGATACTAACTAAGAGAGCGTATATTTATGTGTGTATATGGTAGTAACTAAAAGAGTGTATATTTATGTGTGTATATGGTAGTAACTAAGAGAGTGTATATATGTGTGTATGGTAGTAACTAAGAGAGTATATATGGTAGTAAGTGAGTTTTTATATGTGCGTATATAGTAGTAAATAAGAGTGTATATATGTGTGTGTGTGTGTATATGGTATCAAATAACCGTGTATATGTGTGTGGTAGCAAATAAGAGTGTATATATGTGTGTATATGATAGTAAATAAGTGTGTATATGTGTGTGTCTATGGTAGTACATAAGAGAGGTTGTGAATGATGAGTAAAGCTATGTGAAAAGAAGTGTTTATATTGTGATTCAGAAATAATGTTGTGATTTGTGAAATGATCACAAAATTGTAAATGTCCTTACAGACTTAAATTCCAGAATCTAATGAAATGATTCATCCAAAAATTGTTAAAATACATTTCATATCTTTATTCTGGTTGGGTTTTCATGCTCCACCAATCATTTGTTTTTCTATCTTGATTTTTTTTTTCCGACCACAAATTTTGAACTTCACTAACATTCAAACCCAACTCCTCATATCCATTGTTCACATATATTTATATTCACACCATCAACATTATTATGGTGTAAAATTGAGTAACCGGCTAAAAAACTCTCTCTCTCTCTCTCTCTCTCTCTCTCTCTCTCTCTCTCTCTCTCTCTCTATATATATATATATATATATATATATATATCAATGATATTAATAAATGGAAACTATATTTATAAAACCATATTTATTCTATTATATATATTTCAAGGGTACCAAAACTTTGGTACGCTCTCATCAGATAAAATACAAAATTTCTTTTATAAATAGTGACATATCCAGGAATCAGACCTTATCATCCAAACGGAACTTGAACCGTTAAGGTCTGATTCCTGGATATGTCACTATTTATAAAACAAATTTTGTATTTTATCTGATGAGAGCGTACCAAAGTTTTGGTACCCTTGAAATATATATAATAGAATAAATATGGTTTTATAGATATAGTTTCCATTTATTAATATCATTGTTATTATACTCCAGAAAACCTGTCGAGTGCTTCGAATCTGTTATAAACATATTTGTTGAATTACCAACAAATTAAATATCTCTTTGCTTATATATATATATATATATATATATATATATATATATATATATATATATATATATATATATGTGTGTATATAGGGAAAGAGTTAGAACCCCGATGGCTGAGCTCCGGCTGTTTCGACAACTAAATCAGAACTGTTCTGATCTAGCTGTTGAAACGGCCGGAGCTCTGCCGTCGGGGTCCTGTCTCTTTTCCTATTACCCACTCTACTACCCTAAGTATCAAGTACTCTGGTGCATTATGGTCCACCTGGTTCCTTACCACACTTTCCTTGTTTTATGTATATATATATATTATATATATATATATATATAACGAAGGAAATGTGGTAAGGAACCAGGTGGACCATAACGCACCAAAGTACTCAATACTTAGGGTAGTAGAGTGGGTAATAGGAACGAGTAGGACCCCGACTTAGAATTAGCCGTCGAAATGGCTTGAGCTCAGCCGTCGGGGTCCTACTCGTTTATATATATATATATATATATATATATATATATATATATATATATATATATATATCAAATTAGATATAGATATAGAATTGGCATTTACAGGACTAGAACTGTTTCATTCAAAAGAAATCATCAGGAAAGCCCTGATGATTTCTTTCGAATGAAACAGTTCTAGTCCTGTATTTAAATTGATGTTTACACTCTACTAATGTATCGAGTACCTTACTTACTGTGGTTACGCCTGATTGAACCCGAGACTCATATATATGTAATCTGTTCTTATAATCTCTCTCCCCCTATCTCTCTCTCTCCCCCTCACACTCCCCCTCTCTCTCTCAAACATATCTATTTATTCTTTGTTAAACAGTACAAGAAATCACGTTTAGCACTAATCTAATTTTATGTAAGACTAAATAATAATATAACAGCTACCAGATAAATTCCTCAGCAATCAGGGTATGCACTAAATAATTCTCTTCTGCATACCACCATTGCTCAATAACATACCAGTTATATCCACAGGGTGGCTGTAACACCATCTTTTAGTGTTACTTACTCCAGAAACAACATCATGTGTGTGAAGTCGAGAAACATTCTCTCTGTATACCAGTTATATCCTTAGGGTGACTGTAACAACAGCCTGTATGTGAAGTAGAGGAACATTCTCTCTGTATACCAGTTATATCCACAGGATGACTGTAACAACATCCTGTGTGTGAAGTAGAGGAACATTCTCTCTGTATACCAGTTATATCCACAGGGTGACTGTAACAACATCCTGTGTGGGAAGTAGAGGAACATTCTCTCTGTATACCTGTTATATCCACAGGGTGACTGTAACAACATCCTGTGTGGGAAGTAGAGGAACATTCTCTCTGTATACCAGTTATATCCACAGGATGACTGTAACAACATCCTGTGTGTGAAGTAGAGGAACATTCTCTCTGTATACCAGTTATATCCACAGGGTGACTGTAACAACATCCTGTGTGGGAAGTAGAGGAACATTCTCTCTGTATACCTGTTATATCCACAGGGTGATGTAACAACATCCTGTGTGGGAAGTAGAGGAACATTCTCTCTGTATACCAGTTATATCCACAGGGTGACTGTAACAACATCCTGTGTGTGAAGTAGAGGAACATTCTCTCTGTATACCAGTTATATCCACAGGGTGACTGTAACAACATCCTGTGTGTGAAGTAGAGGAACATTCTCTCTGTATACCAGTTATATCCACAGGGTGACTGTAACAACATCCTGTGTGGGAAGTAGAGGAACATTCTCTCTGTATACCAGTTATATCCACAGGATGACTGTATCAACATCCTGTGTGGGAAGTAGAGAAACATTCTCCCTGTATACCAGTTATATCCACAGGATGACTGTAACAACATCTCTATTGGCTGTGAAGTTTCATCTTGAGTATTTTAACAAATTGTTCTTATATTTTCAAAATTTTATCGAAAAAAATCTAAAATGAATATTTAAATTAATCTCGTAGGAAGTTTTAAATAATTTAATTTTCACATCTATATTATATTGTTTAGCTTTTAATTAACCCTTTCGCATTTAAACTGGCCATATCCAGCCAGAATACTCTCTCCTGTTTCTGTTTAAACAGGCTGTAACTGGCCACTCATATTGACGTTAAGGTATTGTTTTCAAAATAAATATCAAAATCTCATAGATTTGATATTACATTAGATAATTATATGAGATAAAGCCTTTACTGTGAAAATATAATGGTAAATTTAGAGTAATGTAAATGCTAAAGGGTTTTGAGATTGCAGATTTCATTAAAAACTTATAACTAATATCTGAAATAAAGATTGAAGTTATCAATGAAATGTGGTTTGTAAGAGGTTTGGCTACTGACTATTATATTAAATTGCAATAAATTATCATTTTAGTAATTCTTTGCTAATTTAGTCAATTTGTTTTAGTTTTATATAGTCATGTCTATTTTTCAAAATCTCTATTTATATTCTTCTATTCATACACATATTCAGTCCACTGCTCTCATAACCTCTTCTTTTATCATCTCATCTCCTTTTTATTTTCTTATATTGCTATTTGACCCTTTACTTCTGCCAGTTGTTTTTCTTCTAATTTCTCTCCTTCATATATGTTGTGTATGGCCCCTAAATTGGTTGAAATCTCTTGCTATAGCCATTATTATCTGTCTGCTGCTCAAACAAACCCCCCAAAAAAACAAACAAACCTGCTGTATCTATAATTTATATTTTTTTAAACCTAAAAATCTGTT
The DNA here is from genome assembly GCA_964016885.1 of Eledone cirrhosa. Classification (NCBI taxonomy): domain Eukaryota; kingdom Metazoa; phylum Mollusca; class Cephalopoda; order Octopoda; family Eledonidae; genus Eledone; species Eledone cirrhosa. Next base: position 40,783,642 of record OZ024754.1, read on the forward strand.
GTAAACCAAGTACTTCCAAGTTTTGTGTGATATTGTTTTGTGTAATTTCACTTAAACCTCTTATTTCATCCATAATATCTCAATCTAAGAAGCTATCTTTTAAAAAAAAAAATGGCTGCTACAGATTGTTTTCTCCACCTCCCCTGTCAGCCGATAATCACTACTCATTATCTATTTGTCTGCAGATTTATAAAATGTTAAACGATGTTGTCTTGGTAAATTCTGTGATGTTTCTGGATGTTGTACCAGAGTTTCTAATAATAACCATTTTCATTTTATCTGTGGTACCATTTGTTGGAGACCTTCAAATAAGAGGTCATTTTTTTTCTGTTCAGAATTTTATCTCTAAAAATCTTCCAACAGAGAGAAAAAAGTAAATAAAATATAAAAGTTATTTCTTCTTTGCTTTATTATTATTATTATTATTATTATTATTTGTAATGCTTTTCTGGCAGATGTTATACCAACACTAAACCAAAAGAGCAAGCCATAACCAATGGCCAAAGATACTTTGAGTCATTCCTTCTCCTTCAACTTTCCAATGCTCTCCTTAAAATTCTTGCTGTTCCCAGCAAGGCTGTTTTCTGCTTATTTGAAGGTTTTTGTTTTATTTGCTGAAGAAATATTCCCAATATTTTCACTCTAACTCTTTTATTTGCTTTCTCAACTCTGTAATTCTTTAAATATATATATTTTTTTAATTAAAAGGCTATTATTGCTGTTACTGTTGTTGTTGGTATGACCTAACTGCTTCCACTGCTGACAACAAAAGGTTTCTCTCTACGTAAAAAAGGAAGGCTGTGTGACACCTGTGTGCAGTGTGCGATCCTGCATGGTAGTGAAACATGGTCAGTGAATGTAGAAGACATACATAGACTGGAGAGAAATGAAGCAACCATGTTTCGTTGGATGTGCAATGTAAATATAAGAGAAAGGCAGAGTTTGACGAGCTGAGAGGGAAGCTGGGTTTAGGGGGAATCCAAGATGGTGTGCAGGAGAGAAGACTGTGTTAGTATGGACATGTGATGTGCACGGATAATGACCAATCGGTGAAGAAATGCCAGGGAATCACAGTAGAGGATGATCAAGAAAGACCTGGGCAGAGGTGAGAGCTGACCTCGAATTACTAAGACTGGCAGAGGAGATGATGAAGGAACATAACAAATAGAGAGATGCTGTGCTGAGAGGGACCCATCCAACCTATGCAAGTGTGGAAAAACAGATGTAAAAACAATGATGCTTCACAGCATACTTACGTCCCTTTATGTTCTGAGTTCAAATCCCGCCAAGGTTAGCTTTGCCTTTCATCCTTACGGGGTCGATAAAATAAAGTACCAGTAATACACTGGGATCGATTTAATCGACTTTCCCCTCCCTCAAATTTTTGGCCTTGTGCTTAAATCAGAAATCATTCTCTTACAAACTGTATCTATGAAATATTTCATTTATCTCCCTAGAAATCATGTCTGTTAGTTTTTTTTACATATTATCTTCTGCTTTTTTTTATCAATTGATTTATTTTTGTGAACTTTAGAGTTGTCAGTGAATGGGAGGAAAAAAAAATCATTTTGGTTTAAAGTAGTTTAACTAAATTCCCAATAATAATTAAAGCTCCTAAAAAAATAGGACTTCAATTTTTTTATTTTTAACCATTTCATTAGCACATTTCTAACAAAAGGCATCACTTTGATGGGTTTCGGCCAGTATTGGCCCAGACTATGTCTAACTTAATAGCACCACATAATCTATGATTTTCAAATAATTTTGAAAATAATTGAGAATTTGGAAGGATTTAGTAAATATATCTTTCTCGTTATTAAGCTGGTGTTTAAGGGCGGTGGCTTGGTAGAATCAGTAGAGCATCGGACAATATGCTTTGCGGCATAGGGTTATGACATTTTAGGATCCGAGTTCAAATTACACTGAGGTTAGCTTTGGTTTCATCCTTACAGCGTTGATAAAATGAAGTACCAGTAATACACTGGGGTTGATTTAATTGACTATTCCCTGCCCCAAAATTGCTGGCCTTGTGTCTAAATCAGAAACCATTATTAAGTTGTTGTTAAGGGCGGTGGATTGGCAGTATCGGTAGAGGATCGGACGCTATGCTTTGACGTATAGAGTTACGGCCCTTGCCATTCTGAGTTCAAATCCCGCCGAGGTTAACTTTGCCTTTCATCCTTACGGGGTCGATAAAATAAAGTACCAGTAATGTACTGGGTAATTGCTGGCCTTGTGCCAAACGTAGAAACAATTATTAAGTTGTTGTCCAGCCACTTCCACTTCTTCCAAGGTAGGATTTTCTGTTAGTACATCATTTGTAGGTCAACTAGGAACCTAATAAACTCCCCACTGTCATAGGAGTTTCTGGAATAAAAGCTCGAGGAGAATTTTTGCTACATCTTTTATGTTTCATGCATGGGAGGCTGGATTGATGACTCCACCATGGACCATGAATGAGTTTGGTCTTGATGATTTCAAAGAGATCTAGATCGCCATCTTTATCAGGTAACTCCACTGAAATGCTCTGAGGCCATAGTATCTAGAATAAAGACAGGATGGAAGAAGTTTAGGGAGCTGCTTCCTCTGTTGACAATGAAGGGTTTCTCCCTACGAATGAAAGGTTGGTTGTATGATGACTTGGTAGTGAGATCCGGGCAGCAACTGTGGGGGATATGCGAAGACCGGAAAGAAATGAAGCAAGCATCCTCTGATGGATGTGTTGAGAATAAAACTGTATAAAAGGAGTAAACTGTAGTGTGCAGGAGAGAAGACTGTGTTGGTATGGCCATGTGATGCGCATGGAAGATGACTACTGGGTGAAGTGCCAAGAAATCCCAGTGGGAGGAAGAAGACCAAGAAATATATGGGTGGAGGTGGTGAGAGCTGACCTCAGACTGCTGAAACTCACAGAGAAGATGACAAAGGACCGTGACTAATGGAGAGATGCTGTGCTGAAGAGGACGCGTCCCACCCTTCATTAATAAACGTTGATTGCCACCTAAACTCTGTTTATATTTTAATTCTGAAGGAACTTATCCACTTGTGTTGATATAAGTGATTTTATGACTTTCCTGTAAGCATTTTGTCTTTATATATGTTATTATAAACGTGAATATATTCTGTATATGAAAAAAAAAAAAAAAAAGCTGAAATGAAATGTCATGCGAAATATACAAAAAAAACCTGCAAAGAAAAAAAAACAGAAAAGATAACCAAGTCTATTACCTCCCTTGAATTTTCTGTAATGATGTCATAAGAGAATTGTTTTGTTTTTTTAACCAAATTCTACGAAATTCTTCATTTCATAAAATCATTCAAATTTATTAAAATCCTGAGTTATTTACAGATTAGTTTATGATTCACACACACACACACATACACACGTACACACACACATACACACACAAATGTTATTTTGAAACAGAAATATAAGCTTTCTGTGTTCACTTTCCTCCATCAAAAAAGTAACTGATATATTTTTATTGTCTTTTTTTAAATTCTTTTATTGGTTTTAATCAATAGACTGTGGCCATGCTGTGGCCATGTTGTGGCACCACTTTAAAGGGATTTAATCAACTATATCAACCACAGTATTTATTTTGTCAAGTCTGGTACTTATACACATACATACATGCATACTCTCATATACATACATTCATACACACATACACTTACACACACATACATACATACATACATTCATATACATACATTCATACACACATTCATACACATACATACATACACACATACACTCACACATAGGTACATACACACACACATTCATACATACATACACACATGCTTCCTGAAATTCACCAACACTACACCTGATATCCCCCCCCCTCCCGTCCATACACCTGCACACATGTATTTCTTGACTCATACACTGTTCATTTACCTGACATTTGTACATTATTCTATATACTATACATGCACCTTTGATGGGTCATAGTGCACCTGAACACTGTACACAATAATTTCATTATTATTATTATTATACATACATTCATACACATACATACACACACATACGAGGTGTGTCAGAAAAGTTCCAGGACGGATGTCACGAAAGATTTATTTCAAACCCAAACTTCACTCTGAGAGTTTTCTCCTTCAAAGTAATCCCCCTGGAGTATGTAACTGTAATCTTAGCTCTCTGCAGCGATCAAACTTTTTTCTTCATAATTTTATATACATGTCCTCTGTTTCAGGTCGTCAAGCAATGAGCATAGAGCAACGAACAAACTTGAAAACTCCGTCAGAAGCACTGGGATTGCTGCAGCAAGTGTATGGAGATGAGACGATGTCACGTTCACGTGTTTTTGAGTGGTGCAAGAGGTTTAAAGAAGGACGCGAGGACGTGGAAGATGACCCCAGGAGCGGAAGGCCCTCAACAACCAGGACTGAGGTCAACGTTGAGTGCATCAGGCAGATGGTGCGTAGCGATCGTAGGCTGACTGTTCGACTGATGGCAAATGAGCTGGGCATGAATCGGGACAGCGTCTGGAAGATTCTCACTGAAGATTTGGACATGCGGAAAGTCTGCGCGAAGATGGTGCCAAAACTGCTGAACGATGACCAGAAGGGTCGACGCATGCAAGTGTGTCAGGACATCCTCTTGAGCGTCTTGAAACCGAACCAGACTTGCTAGGGACAGTCATCACCAGTGATGAGTCATGGATCTTCGAGTACAACCCGGAGGGACCCGTTTTGAAGATGTGGACAACATCAAAAAGGCCGTGACGACGGAACTGCAGATGATCCCGGAAGAATCCTTCCAGGAGTGCATGCAAGCGTGACAGAAAAGGATGGCAAAGTGCATTAGACTCCAGGGGGATTACTTTGAAGGAGAAAACTCTTAGTGCGAAGTTTGGGTTTGAAATAAATCTTTTGTGACATCAGTCCTGGAACTTTTCTGACCCACCTCGTACATACATACTCATACATACATACACACATATATACACACACATACATATATACCTACTTACATACATACATACCTACTTACATACATACATACATACACACATATGAGAGGCTTCTAATTTCTTTCTACCAAATTTCACTCACATGGCATTAGTCAACCTAGAACAAATCTTACACAAAGGTGAATGTTTTCCAAACAATAATAATGATAACTAGCAGAATGACCTGGCATTTCTCAGGATTCTAAACATAGATTGGCATGTTTATCCCTCCTTTCTGAAACAGTACAGAGAAGTACGGAATACCTCGGCCTTGCGACCATCAAATAGCAGATTCCACTGACGATTCGTTTACCTGCCTTGTTCTTTTTCTTGCCGCTTTCGCAGTATTTCGGCCAATGGAATATCTCTTCCTTCGAGGCATGACCTAAAATCAGGACGAAGTACACTAAGACTAACTGGTAGAGTAAGGAGTAAACTCGTCAGTGATGCATGTAATTTCCGAACCGTTGACTATGTTATTGCTGGCCTTGTACCAAAAGTAGTGGGACTTTTGGGGTGGCATATCGGCAGTAACAATGACGATAAGCCGTCTGAGCTTTCGTGAAATAAATACGTTTGTTTATATTTTGTTTTTATGTATGCAAAAATATCTGGACATGAATATATAATTATATATATATATATATGTATATATTAAAATAACAGATTAAAGTTTAAGCAAAGAATCACTGCTTTCACACTTAACGGGATCTTCTGAAACTAAAAAAATCAATCTGTGAACGCAGGAGTAAATATTTCGAAAAACGTTGCAACCAAAGGAAAGCAGGAAGACGATGCTTTGGTTCATGAATATGTTCCCTGGCAATGAACGGAAAATAGTGAAGATGATACGTCAGCAATGAGAACAATATTTGTCATAATGTCGTAATGCAGACATACAGACATATATTATAAGAGCGCAACGTTATAGCTTTGTATCTATCTAAAAAGACAAACTAAGAAAGACACAGAGATCACTAACCGGCGCCTAATGCGGTCCCTACGGCATTGAAAATTCGAAATATTTTTCACTCAAAACACTCACACGACCATAAGTATTACATGTGTAAAGTTTGAAAAAAATCGGTTGGGTGGTTCTCGAGTTTTAGGGAGTCAGACAGACATTCTCTGTTTTAGATATATAGATGATGAAATTATTGTGTACAGCGCTCAGGTGCACTACAACTCATCAAAGGTGCATGTATAGTACATAGAATAATGTACAAATGTCAGGAAAGTGAACAGTATATGAGTCATGATATACATGTGTGCGTGTGTATGGAGGGGGGGATATCAGGATGCAGTGTCTCGACAGCTAAGAACTGATGCAGGTAGTTTGTTCCATGCTTCAGCAACTCTGAGTGTGAAAAGATGTTTCTGAAAGTGATGGGAGCTGTGCTGTTTTCTGACTTTGTAGACATGCCCACGTGTGTTAGACACATGGAATTCAAAAAGGTGCTCAGGGTTGTTGGCAAGATGGTTAATAATTTTAGCCTACCTCGTTTTATTGACAGATGTGATGTGAAGGCTTTAATACATCAACTACACTAACAGAAAGTAAATCTCAAAGTATTACTGTTTTCTGTGTTGTTGTTGTTGCTGCTGCTGCTGTTGCTACTGCTGCTGCTGCTGTTGTTGTTGTTGCTGTTGTTGTTGTTGCTGCTGCTGCTGCTGATGATGATGATGATGATGATGATGATGATGATGATGCTGTTGTTGCTGCTGTTGTTGTTGATGATGATGATGATGCTGCTGCTGTTGTTGTTGTTGTTGTTGTTGTTGTTGTTGTTGCTGCTGCTGCTGCTGCTGCTGCTGCTGCTGTTGTTGTTGTTGTTGTTGTTGTTGTTGTTGTTGTTGTTGTTGTTGTTGTTGTTGTTGTTGTTGTTGTTGTTGCTGCTGCTGCTGCTGCTGCTGCTGCTGCTGCTGCTGCTGCTGCTTTAGATAAGGTTCTTTATATGCATTTGCTGTCTATAGTCCAAAATATATAGGACAAAATAATCGAAAATATCGAACAAAAGGGGTGTAGAAATTATCTGCGTATATAAGTCTTCAATAAAAGATAATACAGGTGAATCAATATAGGTTGATAATCTAGTTTATCTAGCTTAGGGGTCAGTATTTGGGACTAATATTTCTTGTAAGTATGCATGAATTAATCATGTGGTTGTTTAGATGAGTGTTGACATGTTTACGCCTTTCTATTGATAACTAAAGTTCACTGACTGAATTTCATAACAGTTAAGTACTTCTAAGATATTTATTTGTATATTACAAACCAACAGTTTGTTTGTTAATGTCATTACAGTATTGACAGTTATTTCTTACATGGACAACAGAGTCACAGATATTACTGGTACTTATTTCAACAACAGCAGAACACGAAGTTGAGCTGGAAGAAATTTTGGATTTAGACTCAGAATGTAAAGGAAGATCACACACTATAAATATAAATATTATAAATATAAATATTATAAATATTGCTCAGAAACAGAGATAAAAACACAATCATACTTCATCAGAACTTAACCTTCTCCATTCAAAAAGTATTTGACTAAAAATGAAAAAATGTTATTGTAAAGAATACTTAAAACTGAATTCTTTACATATTAGAAGCGTCGAGCTTTTCATTTTTTCATGGTAAACCTCTGAAGATTGTTAAAAGTTAAATAATTTCTGTGAAATATTAAAAAGCAGTTTATATTTTAGATTGGAAAGAAACAAAAAAGGGTTAAACAATGTTTCGAAAACATCTTTTAAACCTATGTCAGCGTGTGTCTGCAATAGCATTACCAACTGTGAAATCTTCACTTCACAGTGGAACTTTGAATGTGCCAGAAAATGTAGCCTTTCCTATGTATTTGTTGAGTCAAACTGCTAATTTTGAACACCAAACAGCTTTGGTAAGTATCTCATCATCTATTATAAACATTTAACCCTTTAGCATTTACATTATTCTATATTTACTATTGTATTTCTATAGTAGAGGCTTTATCATACATAATTATCTCACATAATATCAATTCTATGAGATTTTGATGTTATTTATTTTGAGAACAATACCTTAATATCAGTATGAGTAGCAAGTTACGGCAGGTTTGAACAGAAAGAGGTGAGAGAATCCTGGCAGGATACGGCTGGTTTAAATGCTAAAGGGCTAAAGAATTCTTTTGTAGCTTGAGTTGTTGAGTTATTGTTTTTCTATGCATGAATAAGTTGGATAAAGTCTGGAGTGTTCCATGGGTACTAAACCTGGAACTTATCCTTTCTTGGTTTCAAAGGGGTTAAACCTAGAACTTATCTTAGTTTCGTGGGGGTTAAACAACTGATAATACAAGGCCCTTACTTTAACAGGACACCAGTCCATCACAGGATTAACTCACCCACACTAGCGAGCAACATATAATGAAGTGCTTTTCTCAAGAACACAATATATTACTTGGTCTGAGCATCAAACCCATGACATTCTGATTGTATGACCAACACCCTAACCACTCGATCACAGCCCTTCACTTTTATACAGTAATTTGTGAAATAATAATGCTGTTTACAAGTTTCCAATATGTCAGGCTCTGGCTCCTGGTGGACAAAATAACTTAAAGGACTTTATTTGTTGTTTGGGTTTGGGTCTGGGTTTGGGTTTGGGTCTGGGTTTGGGTCTGGGTTTGGGTCTGGGTCTGGGTCTGGGTTTGGGTTTGGGTTTGGGTTTGGGTCTGGGTCTGGGTTTGGGTTTGGGTTTGGGTCTGGGTCTGGGTTTGGGTTTGGGTCTGGGTTTGGGTTTGGTTTGGGTCTGGGTTTGGGTTTGGGTTTGGGTCTGGGTTTGGGTTTGGGTATGGGTTTGGGTCTGGGTCTGGGTTTGGGTCTGGGTTTGGGTTTGGGTCTGGGTTTGGGTCTGGGTTTGGTTTGGGTTTGGGTCTGGGTTTGGGTTTGGGTTTTCACTCTAATGTTTACATCCTGTGTCAATACACACTGGCAAAATATACACGCATACACACACATACATTGCACATACACACGCAGGCACACACATGTATACATACACACACACACATAAATACATACACTCACATTCATACACACACACACACGCACATACACACAAATATATACACTCACATTCACACATACACACATATACACACATAAATACACTCACACTCACACACACGTACACACACACACACACATACACATATAAATACATACACTCACATTCACACACACACACACTCATAATGGTTTTAAATGTCTAGCCAATATCTGGGAGATAAGGGGTTCAATTCCTCACACCAGCTGATGGTAACTTCTTTTAAGGGTCTTATTCTATAAGCTATTTCATAGCATCCCTCCACACATCAGCACAACATTCATCATCATCATTTTCACCGTTTTACGTCCATTCTTCCATGCTAGCATGGGTTATACGGGTTGTCCTGTTGTGGGCAATGGCAGGTCAGGTGACCATGTCTTGCTCATACAGAACTGATTCTGGCTTGAATATCTACAGCTGGATGCCCTTCCTAACACCAACCTCATTTACAGCGAGTTCTGGGTGCTTTTTTACCGTGGCGCCTCCACGACCACTTTCCAGTGTGGGCTGGGTGCTTTTTGGCCGTGGTACCTCCACGACCCGCTTTGCAGTGGGAGGGGGTGGGGGCATATTGTCTATATGCTTCAGCTTCGGCTTGTACCGGTGGGGGGTCGGGTCTTCTGTATTACTGCGTGACGCCAGAGGTCACGGTCCTGTGTCATAACCTTTGGGAGGTGCAATTGGGCAAGGTCAGCCTTTATCACCTCGTCCCATGTCTTTTAATTCTATACCCAGTCCACACTGTAAAGTGGACGTGTAAAAGACACAGTAAAAAGCACCCAGCGCACACTGTAAAGTGGACATGTAAAAGACACAGCAAAGAGCACCCAGTCCACACTGTAAAGTGGACGTGTAAAAGACACAGCAAAGAGCACCCAGTCCACACTGTAAAGTGGACATGTAAAAGACACAGCAAAGAGCACCCAGTCCACACTGTAAAGTGGACGTGTAAAAGACACAGCAAAGAGCACCCAGTCCACACTGTAAAGTGGACATGTAAAAGACACAGCAAAGAGCACCCAGTCCACACTGTAAAGTGGACATGTAAAAGACACAGCAAAGAGCACCCAGTCCACACTGTAAAGTGGACGTGTAAAAGACACAGCAAAGAGCACCCAGTCCACACTGTAAAGTGGACGTGTAAAAGACACAGCAAAAAGCACCCAGTACACACTGTAAAGTGAACGTGTAAAAGACACAGCAAAAAGCACCCAGTACACACTATCTATGTGGTTGGTGCTAGGAAGAAAACCAGACAGAAACTCTCCTATATGAGCAAGACACGGTCACCGAACCCAACTTGCCTCAAATTAGGATAAACCCATGTAACCCATGCTAGCGTGGAAGATAGATGTTAAACGATGATGATGATGATGATGATGATAGTGATGATTCTCACCATCACATATACTGTTTACCTTTTTAAAATATTCCTTCTTGCAATTACATAACAACGATGATCCTGGCCAGATAACTTTTCTTTTTGACATTCACAAACATTTATTTACAATAGTTTATAACTTTGCCTATTAATCCGTATGGGTGAGCAAATGGGGTCCCACATGCTGGCCTCCCCACAGCCCCGACGGACAGGATGGAGAAGGTATTTCCCTAGAAGATGCATACTATTATTATTGGTGGATTGGCAGTATCAGTAGAGGGTCGGACGCCATGCTTTGACGTATAGAGTTACGGCCCTTGCCATTCTGAGTTCAAATCCCGTCGGGGTTAACTTTGCCTTTCATTCTTACGGGGTCGATAAAATAAAGTACCAGTAATGCACTGGGGTTAATTGCTGGCCTTGTGCCTAAAGTAGAAACAATTATTAACAGACTTTTCTTTCTTTCTGTGAAGATAAATGGTGAAACTGGGCAAAAATTTAGTTATGAAAGCCTTCAAAAAGATTCCATAAAGGTCTCCAACTCCTTTTACCGTCTTGGACTGCGGAAAGGAGACGTTGTTTGTTTGTATGGATCCAACATTCCTGAAATGCTTCATATTCTTTGTGGAGTCACTGCTATAGGGGGAGTCATAACTCCAGCCATGGCACAGATGTCAGTAGGTAAGAACTATTATCTATTCAAACCTTTTTGGAGGGTTTTTCTTAAACACATTCATTTCTCTGGGTTTTTTTCATTGTCTGTCAACTTTGAAATCATAAAATCAGGCGCGTCATGCTCCATTCTTCTTCTTCTTCTTCTTCTTCTTCTTTTTCTTCTTTTTCTTCTTTTTCTTTTTCTTTTTCTTCTTTTTCTTTTTCTTTTTCTTCTTCTTCTTTTTCTTTTTCTTTTTCTTTTTCTTCTTTTTCTTTTTCCTCTTCTTTTGCTTCTTTTTCTTTTTCTTCTTTTTCTTTTTCTTTTTCTTCTTTTTCTTTTTCTTCTTTTTCTTCTTTTTCATTTTCTTCTTTTTCTTTTCTTTTTCTTTTTCCTCTTCTTTTGCTTCTTTTTCTTCTTTTTCTTTTTCTTCTTTTTCTTTTTCTTCTTTTTCTTTTTCTTCTTTTTCCTCTTCTTTTTCTTCTTTTTCTTCGTCTTCTTCTTCTTCTTCTCCTTCTCTTCCTCCTCCTCCTCCGCCCCACTTATTCCTGAGAGGGTTGTGTTAGGGGACAGAGTCCTCAAACACTCCTCTTCCAGAAGGTCCTGTCAGAAGGAACCCTCTCCAACTAATCCAGCTCTAGATTCCCCAAGCGAGACCAGCCGAGCTCAGGGATGTTATTCAGCCATCTTTCTCAGGGTCTACCCCTTTCTTCTACAATGTTTCTTCTACTTTCCCCTGCTGGCATGGGTTGGATGAGATAATTTGAGACAATGTTTTACAACCAGACACCTTTCCTGATACCAACCGTTTTAGTCGCTTCTTTTGACATTCAGGAATATGGTGTACCTGTCCTAAAACCCATGATATACATGATATCTACGAGGGTCATCTGAAAAGTTCATAGGCTGACCAAGATACTCTCATGGAATGACTAAATAAGGTTTATTTTTCAACATAGTCCCTGGAAAGAAACAATGCAGTTATACATAATTCTATGTACTATACATGCACCTTTGACAAGTGGTAGTGCACCTGAGCACTGTACACAATAATTTCATTATTGGTAGAGAGTCGGACGCCATGCTTTCCAGCATAGTTACGTCCCTTTTACGGTCTGAGTTCAAATCCCGTTGAGGTTAACTTTGCCTTTCATCCTTACGGGGTCGATAAAATAAAGTACCAGTAATACACTGGGATAATTGCTGGCTTTGTGCCAAAATTAGAAACAATTATTATATTAATAAGAAGGGCAGTGGATTGGCAGTATCAGTAGAGTCGGACGCCATGCTTTGCAGCACAGAGTTGTGGTCCTTTACAGTCTGAGTTCAAATCCTGCCAAGCTAAACTTTGCCTTTCATCCTTACGGGGTCGATAAAATAAAGTACCAGTAAGGTACTGGGTAATTGCTGGCCTTGTGCCAAAAGTAGAAACAATTATTATATTAATAAGAAAATTTGAAAATAATACATGCAAGATTTCACAGCTCTAGCATCACTCCTTCATAATCATCCAGTCTATGACCTTTTCAGCCTGCCCTCATATTTTACTTTGCCATTATAGATATTTTTTTGTTTATGCTTCGTTAGAAAGAACAATTATGTAAAAATTAAGCTCTGCTAATTATTGTGAATGTTTATTTCATTTGTAGGAGAACTCAGCTCTCAGTTACGAGACTCTCAGTCTAAGTTTATTGTAACCACCCCAGAATGTGTTATTAGGGCTAAAGAAGCTGCTAAAAGAACCAACAGTATTCAGGTATTGGTTACTCTTTTACCCTTTTACTCTTTTACTTGTTCCCGCCATCCAGATGAGGCCATGCTGGGGCACCTGGGATCTTTCTTACAATCTTTGTCCTCACAATTTCTTTTATTTGCAGAGAACCTTTAAATTCATCATGTCTACCTGGAGAAAACAATAGGTTTACTTAAACTGGCTGTATCCAGCCAGAGTTCTTTCACCTCTTTCGGTTCAAACCAGCCATAACTGGCCAATCATACTGTATTGTTCTCAAAATGAATATCAAAATCTCATAGATTTGATGATATTATGTGAGATAATTATGTGAAATAAAGAGCCTTTAGTGTGAAAATATAATAGTAAATATAGAGTAATGTAAATGGTAATGGGTTAAGGGAGGACCAAGAGAGAGAGAGAGAAGGAGAGAGATCTTTTGAAAAACTCAAATGCTTGTGCTTTTGAGGTCACCAGGTTAACATTAATTTAGATAAATCTTTTGCTTTAAGTCTTCATTTTTAGCTAATATATGGTACCTAGATTTTACCATTTTACAAAGCACCACCTTGCTGGCTAGATAGAGAGGAAGCTGTTATGTCTGTCTGATAAAGAATGGTAACAACCACACTAGAGTGTTTTGTACAATGTTCTGACAATTGCGCCTATCCTGAACTGGTACTTTATTTCATTAACCCCAGAAAGATAAAAGACAAAGTTGACCTCAGCAATATTTGAAGTCAGTACATAAAGAACCAGAAAATACTGCATGGTGTTTTGTCCCGAACTCTAATGGTTCTGCCAGTTCACTGCCTTGTTATCCTTGACATTCCTAAAGCGAGGTGATGGTCACAGATGGAATGCCTTTGATTTCATGTCAGCTGTAAAGTGGTCGTGTAGGAGACACGGTAAAAAGGCTCCTAGTCCACACTGTAAAGTGGTTGTGTAGGAGACACGGTAAAAAGGCTCCTAGTCCACACTGTAAAGTGGTTGTGTAGGAGACACGGTAAAAAGGCTCCTAGTCCACACTGTAAAGTGGTCATGTAGAAGACACGGTAAAAAGGCTCCTAGTCCACACTGTAAAGTGGTCATGTAGAAGACACGGTAAAAAGGCTCCTAGTCCACACTGTAAAGTGGTCGTGTAGGAGACACGGTAAAAAGGCTCCTAGTCCACACTGTAAAGTGGTCGTGTAGGAGACACAGTAAAAAGGCTCCCAGTCCACACTGAAAAGTGGTCATGTAGGAGACACGGTAAAAAGGCTCCTAGTCCACACTGTAAAGTGGTCATGTAGGAGACACAGTAAAAAGGCTCCTAGTCCACACTGTAAAGTGGTCATGTAGGAGACACGGTAAAAAAGGCTCCTAGTCCACACTGTAAAGTGGTCATGTAGGAGACACAGTAAAAAGGCTCCTAGTCCACACTGTAAAGTGGTCATGTAGGAGACACGGTAAAAAGGCTCCTAGTCCACACTGTAAAGTGGTCATGTAGAAGACACGGTAAAAAGGCTCCTAGTCCACACTGTAAAGTGGTCGTGTAGGAGACACGGTAAAAAGGCTCCTAGTCCACACTGTAAAGTGGTCGTGTAGGAGACACGGTAAAAAGGCTCCTAGTCCACACTGTAAAGTGGTCGTGTAGGAGACACGGTAAAAAGGCTCCTAGTCCACACTGTAAAGTGGTCGTGTAGGAGACACAGTAAAAAGGCTCCTAGTCCACACTGTAAAGTGGTCATGTAGAAGACACGGTAAAAAGGCTCCTAGTCCACACTGTAAAGTGGTCGTGTAGGAGACACGGTAAAAAGGCTCCTAGTCCACACTGTAAAGTGGTCGTGTAGGAGACACGGTAAAAAGGCTCCTAGTCCACACTGTAAAGTGGTCGTGTAGGAGACACAGTAAAAAGGCTCCTAGTCCACACTGTAAAGTGGTTGTGTAGAAGACACAGTAAAAAGGTGATGGTAGTGATGATGATGATGTAGCTGTTTTAATTTTTCTTTGTGAAATTTTAAACATTTTTCAATTTTCTATCTGATCTTTGTAGGAAACCATTGTCTTAGGACAGGCTGAAGGCTGTCGGCCATTTTCTGATCTACTCAAATCAGCACGTCTTACTTATCCCGATGTGAACATTAATCCTCGTAAGGACACTGCACTTTTACCATATTCAGCAGGATTAGCAGGAAAACCCAAAGGCGTAATGCTGACACACCAAAATTTAATTGCTGCCATTGAAGCTCTGCGGTAAGATTGCTTTTAAATAACATACCATATATTTGATCAAGAATGAAATTTGTAGAAATTTGTTCTTTTTTCTACAAATTCCTACAAATTTCATACTTGACGACCCAAAGCCGAGGAATATGTGACCAAAAAATCAATGGTAAAACGAGTGAACCGGTGTCTGCTTATCATATTATCATATATGCCATCAAAACAATGTGTTTATTAGCTGCTACGGTTTATAAATGGGGTTTTGAGATTTTCCCATTTCTCAGGCATAAAATAGAGGGGTTTGGTTATATTTGAGTATATACAGTAATTCATAAATATCATGTCAATAAGATATGTCATTGTTGTTTCGTATTTATTCTGTTGTGCAATGAGAAATTGTTTTAACACTTTTATTACAATATTTCTAATAGAAAACAGCCAATCATTTTCAAATCTCTACCCAGGTCTTCCTTGGTCATCCTCTACTGCAGCTTCCCTCCACTCCTCCACCCAGCTCTCACCACCTCTACCCAGGTCTTCCTTGGTCATCCTCTACTACAGCTTCCCTCCACTCCTTCACCCAGCTCTCACCACCTCTACCCAGGTCTTCCTTGGTCATCCTCTACTACAGCTTCCCTCCACTCCTTCACCCAGCTCTCACCACCTCCACCCAGGTCTTCCTTGGTCATCCTCTACTACAGCTTCCCTCCACTCCTTCACCCAGCTCTCACCACCTCCACCCAGGTCTTCCTTGGTCTTCCTCTACTACAGCTTCCCTCCACTCTTTCACCCAGCTCTCACCACCTCCACCCAGGTCTTCCTTGGTCATCCTCTACTACAGCTTCCCTCCACTCCTTCACCCAGCTCTCACCACCTCCACCCAGGTCTTCCTTGGTCATCCTCTTCTACAACTTCCCTCCACTCCTTCACCCAGCTCTCACCACCTCTGCCCAGGTCTTCCTTGGTCTTCCTCTACTACAGCTTCCCTCCACTCTTTCACCCAGCTCTCACCACCTCCACCCAGGTCTTCCTTGGTCATCCTCTACTACAGCTTCCCTCCACTCCCTCACCCAGGTCTCACCACCTCCACCCAGGTCTTCCTTGGTCATCCTCTACTACAGCTTCCCTCCACTCCTTCACCCAGCTCTCACCACCTCCACCCAGGTCTTCCTTGGTCATCCTCTACTACAGCTTCCCTCCACTCCTTTACCCAGCTCTCATCACCTCTACCCAGGTCTTCCTTGGTCATCCTCTACTACAGCTTCCCTCCACTCCTTCACCACCTCCACCCAGGTCTTCCTTGGTCATCCTCTACTACAGCTTCCCTCCACTCCTTCACCCAGCTCTCACCACCTCCACCCAGGTCTTCCTTGGTCATCCTCTACTACAGCTTCCCTCCACTCCTTCACCCAGCTCTCACCACCTCCACCCAGGTCTGTGATAATTGTTAAGTTATATTTTTCTTTGCGTTTCTCTATTTCAGACAACCTGAATTTATTAGATTTGAACCTGGTAAAGACCATAATGTGATGGTGTTCCCTTTGACTCATGCAGCTGGACTTGTTATGGGTTTTGGTATTTCATTAGTACAAGGTGCAACTGTTGTGACCCTCAACAGATTTGAAGCTCGTTCGTATTTGGAATGTTTAGAGAAACACAAGGTAATATTCCTGATTAATTCAGTTATGAGTAAGATATCCCATAAGCTGTGACAGAACTATTATTTTGGGGGACTCTGAAGGCTGAACTATTAGAGGGACCCTTTGCAGCTTAGAGGAGCATCATTATCATCATGTTCCCAGAACTGGTGCAGCTAGTCATTGTGCCACCAGTTGTTGGGGTGCCACTCTAGATGTGCTTGGGGTGCCACCGGTCGTTCGGGTGCCACTCTAGATGTGCAACTGGTACAGCCAGTCATTGGGGTGCCACTCTAGATTTGCCACTGGTACAACCAGTTGTTGGGGTGCTACTAGTGCCGCCAGTTGTTGGGGTGCCATTAGTGCCGCCAGTTGTTGGGGTTCCACTAGTGACGCCAGTTGTTGGGGTGCCACTCTAGATGTGCCACTGGTACAGCCAGTCGTTGGGGTGCCACTCTAGATGTGCCACTGGTACAGTCAGTCATTGGGGTGCCACTAGTGCAGCCAGTCGTTAGGGTGCCACTCTAGATGTGCCACTGGTACAGTCAGTCATTGGGGTGCCACTAGTGCAGCCAGTCGTTGGGGTGCCACTCTAGATGTACCATTGGTGTAGCCAGTCGTTGGGGTGCCACATTAGACGTCACCATTAGTCTCTCGCTCCATCATGTGTAGAAGGGTGTCTCTGTTGTGACCAGCCCAGTCTTTGATGTTGTTGGACCAGGATTTTCTTTGTCTGCCTTTTCTTCGCCCTCCCTTGACTGTGCTGAATGATTTTGGACAAGGAGTTGTTTAATCTGTGCTAATAATAATAATTAGTCCGGCCCCCTTTTTTGGAACACTTCAAAAGGCATGCTTGCTGGGAACAGCAAGAACCCTCTGATACGTCCTGAATGTCTGAGGCTGCAGGTAGCAGCTTGATGTTCATTTGAACAAACTTTCAGTTAAATAACATCAATGACTGAGACTCAAAGAATAATAATAATAATAATAATAATGATAATAATGATAATAATAATCTATCTATCTATCTATCTATCTCTCTCTCTATATATATATATATATGTGTGTATGTATATATATATATATGTATGTATACTCATAGATAAAAAATAAAATGTTCACTCTGCATGGCTGAATACAATAAATGTAATCTGAGTTTTTCGAATATTAATAATAACATTCGATTCATTTACAATTATGTTGGCATGTAAACATGCCAAACACAAGAGCAAGAATGAAGGGTTCATTCTACTGACATGGCTTTAAAAATGAGGCTTGTCTGCATAATTACAAACAAATCGAATG
The DNA here is from genome assembly GCA_964016885.1 of Eledone cirrhosa. Taxonomy (NCBI): domain Eukaryota; kingdom Metazoa; phylum Mollusca; class Cephalopoda; order Octopoda; family Eledonidae; genus Eledone; species Eledone cirrhosa. The sequence continues at coordinate 40,801,617 of OZ024754.1, forward strand.
TTATTATTAATATTCGAAAAACTCAGATGACACACATATATATATATATATATATATATATATATATATATATATATATATATATATATATATATATATATATATATATATATATGGAGGCACATGGTGCATTGGCCTTGCAATCGAAAGGTTGTGAGTTCAATTCTCAGACCGGGTGATGTGTTGTTTCCTTGAGCAAGACACTTTATTTCACATTGCTCCAGTTTACTCAGCTGTAGAAATGAGATGATAGGGACTGGGGTCCCTATCATTCCATTGCAAAGTGGTCGTGGAGGTGCCACGGCAAAAAAGGCACCCAGCACTCACTGTAAATGAGGTTGGTGTTAGGAAGGGCATCCAGCTGTAGAAATCAAGCTAGAATCAGTTCCTGTCCCACCCTTGCAAGCAGGGAAAAACGGACGTAAAATGATGATGATGATGATGATGATGATATATATATATATATATATATATATATATATATAGAGAGAGAGAGAGAGGGAAATTCTACAGGACTAGGACTGTTTCATTCGTAAATATTGTTTTGTTTTTTACCCCCCAGGGCACATTTACAATGGCCACACCATCAATGTTAAATTTTTTCAACTCCGATCCTCTTGTACAAAATACTGATCTCTCCAGTCTCCAAACAATAATGAGTCAATCGGGATATCTTGAGCCTCTTCTTATTGAACAACTTGCACAGAAACTCAATAAAGTAAATATAAGACAAGGTAATTATTCTTACAATTATGATATAAAAATACACTTTTGTTCAATTCCATTGTTTCTTGTTTTTTGGTGTTTTTTTTTCCTTTAATTTTCATCATCTGTGGTGTTTTGGTCATTCTCATCATCATCATCATCATCATCATCATCATTGACATATTCATCAATTCAGGCGGCACATAAAATAAACTAAAACAGTACAGCTCCCATGACTTTTGGAAATATTTTTTCACCCTCAGAATTGCTGAAGCATGGAACAAACTACCTGCATCAGTTGTTAGCTGTCGAGACACTGCATCCTTTAAAACCTCCATGGAACAAACTACCTGCATCAGTTGTTAGCTGTCGAGACACTGCATCCTTTAAAACCTCCATGGAACAAACTACCTGCATCAGTTGTTAGCTGTCGAGACACTGCATCCTTTAAAACCTCCATGGAACAAACTACCTGCATCAGTTGTTAGCTGTCGAGACACTGCATCCTTTAAAACCTCCATTGAACAAACTACCTGCATCAGTTGTTAGCTGTCGAGACACTGCATCCTTTAAAACCTCCATGGAACAAACTACCTGCATCACTTGTTAGCTGTCGAGACACTGCATCCTTTAAAACCTCCATGGAACAAACTACCTGCATCACATGTTAGCTGCCGAGACACTGCATCCTTTAAAACCTCCATGGAACAAACTACCTGCATCAGTTGCTAGCTGTCGAGACACTGCACCCTTTAAAACCTCCATGGAACAAACTACCTGCATCAGTTGTTAGCTGTCGAGACACTGCATCCTTTAAAACCTCCATGTTTCCCGAGAATCGTCAACACTACACCTGATATTCCCCCTCCATACACACGCACACATATGTGTGTGTATCTGTGTGTATATCATGACTCATACACTGTTCACCTTTCTAACATTTGTACATTATTCTATGTACTATACATGCACTTTTGATGAGTTGTAGTGCACCTGAGCACTGTACACAATAATATTCATTATTATTATTATATTATTTCCAATGGCGGTGGATTGGCAGTATCGGTAGAGGGTCGGACACCATGCTTTGACACATAGAGTTATGGCCCTTGCCATTCTGAGTTCAAATCCCGCCGAGGTTAACTTTGTCTTTCATCCTTATGGGGTCGATAAAATAAAGTACCAGTAATACACTGGGCAATTGCTGGCCTTGTGCCAAAACTAGAAACAATTATTATATTATTTCCAAAAAGAATTATATTTTATTCAATTTTATCCAATTTTGAAATATTTTCAAAGAAATAGAAAAGTCTACACTGACAAAAAGAATCCCTTATATTTCAAACGTTGGTGTTTGAGTGATATTTCGCCTCCTTATTATAACGAAAATACTTTTCAGGTTACGGTCTGACAGAAACATGCAGTGTTGGAATGGTGACTCCTGTAAGCAACATAAAGAATGGTTCTGTTGGTATTCCAGTTCCTGGAATGGATGTCAAGGTGGGTAACTTTCAACAGAAGCAGTGTAACTGTGCCATAACAACATCATACCAAAGTCTCTTGAAACATGTTTAAACATACAATTATCTGTTGTGTTGTGTCCTCTTTACAAGGTGATCCTTATTATTTCCAGTCCAGGGGAATTATTATATAGTTCTATTGAAGGCTTGTAGCCAGCCATTACACTTCCATTGAAGGCTTATAGCTAGCCAATATACTTCTATTTAGCCAATATACTTCCATTGAAGGCTTGTAGCTAGCCAATATACTTCCATTGAAGGCTTGTAGCTAACCAATATACTTCTATTGAAGGCTTATAGCTAGCCAATATACTTCTATTGAAGGCTTATAGCTAGCCAATATACTTCCATTGAAGGCTTGTAGCTAGCCAATATACTTCTATTGAAGGCTTGTAGCTAGCCATTATACTTCCATTGAAGGCTTGTAGCTAACCAATATACTTCTATTGAAGGCTTGTAGCTAGCCAATATACTTCTATTGAAGGCTTGTAGCTAGCCATTATACTTCTATTGAAGGCTTGTAGCTAGCCATTATACTTCTATTGAAGGCTTGTAGCTAGCCAATATACTTCTATTGAAGGCTTGTAGCCAGCCAATATACTTCTATTGAAGGCTTGTAGCTAGCCAATATACTTCCATTGAAGGCTTGTAGCTAGCCAATATACTTCCATTGAAGGCTTGTAGCTAGCCAATATACTTCCATTGAAGGCTTGTAGCTAGCCAATATACTTCCATTGAAGGCTTGTAGCTAACCAATATACTTCTATTGAAGGCTTGTAGCCAGCCATTTGCAATAAATTCAAACACATTTACACTTATTTTTAAATATGGAAGAAAGGACATTCAGCTGTAGAAATCATTCCAAAGAATGGTTCAGAGGACACTTTAATCCCAGCGCAGCAATATCTTTAGTGTTGGTGTCATAAAAACTGCAATCAGGACATTCTGTAGAGTGAAGGAACATATGTAAGGAAGATGCAGCCTTTGGCATGTCTGGGAGGTCAATATCTCCAATTAATTTGTTGAAGTCAATAGCTCCAACTGGCACCTTTTTATTAACCTTGAAAGGATAAAAGACACAGTTGACCTTGACAGGATTTGAACTCAGAGATCAATGAACTGGAAGAAATAATAAGGTATCCAACAACCTGACTCTGCTACTTTGCTGCCGTAAATGTTTCTGTTCTATAATAAGTACCGGTCGCTCTCCGACAGGTTCGCGGTCATGCCCTGGCAGTAGAGACTTGTGGTGTCCTTGGCCCTAGGGCTACCTCCATACCCCCCCCACCATAGGCGCTGAGCTGGCCAGCCGCAGGTGTGAGCCTCGCGAGTTGGAATGGCTCTTCCAGCACGTCTCCCTTGTCGTCCTCCAGAGAAACGCCTTCTCCATTCTGTCCGCTGGGGCTGTGGGGAGGCCAGCATGTGGGACCCCATTTGCTCACCATACAGAGAGATGGAGGCAATGACAGTGGGAGTTTGGCTATTCCACGTGCGGGCCATATCCTTGTGGTTGTATTTATTAAGCAGTTAATGTTTATGTTCTATATAATCAGTTCCCGTCCCACCCTTGTAAGCAGGGAATAGTGGACGTAAAATGAAATGATGATGATGATGATAATGTTAAAAATGCTAATTGTTTTTCCCCCAATCCAGTTGATAGACCCCAAAACTAAGGCAGATGTACCAAACAATCAAAAAGGTGAAATCTGCTTCCGTGGACCAAGTGTCACTTCGAAGTTTTGGAAACATAACGAAGAAATGCTTTTGGGTGACAATTGGCTTCGAACAGGTAAGATCAGTCAGTGATCAGGTGTGTGTGTATATGTGTGTGTGTGTTTGGAGGACAATTGGCTGTGAACAGGTAAGGTCAGTTAATGACCAGGTGTGTTGACCTTGTGTGTATTTGTGTGACAATTGGCTATGAACAGGTAAGGTCAATCAACGGCCAGGTGTGTGTGTTTGGGGGACAATTGGCTGTGAACAGGTAAGGTCAGTTAATGACCAGGTGTGTTGACCTTGTGTGTATTTGTGTGACAATTGGCTATGAACAGGTAAGGTCAATCAATGGCCAGGTGTGTGTGTTTGGGGGACAATTGGCTGTGAACAGGTAAGGTCAGTTAATGACCAGGTGTGTTGACCTTGTGTGTATTTGTGTGACAATTGGCTATGAACAGGTAAGGTCAATCAACGGCCCGGTGTGTGTGTTTGGAGGACAATTGGCTGTGAACAGGTAAGGTCAGTTAATGACCAGGTGTGTTGACCTTGTGTGTATTTGTGTGACAATTGGCTATGAACAGGTAAGGTCAATCAACGGCCCGGTGTGTGTGTTTGGAGGACAATTGACTATGAACAGGTAAGGTCAGTTAATGACCAGGTGTGTGCATGTTTTTATGTTTCATTGATGAATTAAGTCATCAGCCAAAAGGGTCTTATCCTCAAGACATGTGCTGCTGCTGCTTTTGCTGCTGCTGTTGATGGTGGGGGTAATGATGATGATGATGATTATACCTGTTCCAAGATATATTTGTATAGTTATATTTATGGAATTGAAATGTTTAATGTATTATAATTTCAGGTGACATTGGTAAATGTGACAATGATGGCCACTATACTATTCTTAACAAAGTTAAAACATTAATTAAGTATAAAGGGTGCCAGGTAAGATATTTTCCTCATTTCTACTTCTTTCATTATTAATTTCTTTGTCAACTAGATATTGTCAAATTGTCTTTAACCCTTTAGCATTCACATTATTTTATATATACTATTATATTTTAATGGTAAAGGCTTTACCTCACATAATATCGAATCTGAGATTTTGAAAGTATTTATTTTGAGAACAATACCTTAACATCAGTTTGAGTGACCAGTTACAGCTGGTTTCAACGGAAAGAGAATTCTGGCCGGTTTGAACACTAAAGGGTTAAATGTGTATAACTGAGTGTGTTCTATCTTACTATTAGAACTTATATCTGTTACTATTAGAATTTCTATCTGTTACTATTATAACTTCTATCTGTTGCTATTATAACTTCTATCTGTTACTATTATAACTTCTATCTGTTACTATTATAACTTCTATCTGTTACTATTATAACTTCTATCTGTTACTATTATAACTTCTATCTGTTACTATTATAACTTCTATCTGTTACTATTATAACTTCTATCTGTTACTATTACTCAAACATTATTTTAAAATGTGTACAAGTTTTATGATATAAAACTATCTATTTAGCATTTAAACTGGCCATATCCAACCAGAATTCTCTCACACTTTTCTGTTGAAACCGGCTGTAACTGGCCACTCATACTGATGTTTAACATCAGTAGGGGTGGTCAATAACATCAAAATCTCATAGAGTCGATATTATGTAAGGTAAATACTTTACTGTGAAAATACAATAGTAAATATAGAGCAATATAAATGTTAAAGGGTTAAATATGTTTCTACTTAATATATAAACTTAATTATGTAAAAGTTTTTGTTAAGTAATGTACCAGACATATAGTTAGTAATTAAAAAAATAGTTATTTTATTGAATTCCTGAAAATTTTGTTCAGTATTTTCAGAGTAAATTGAAAAACAAAGGTAGTGAATTTCATTTGAAATGTAAAGGAATTAATGTTCCCTTTTCCTGCTAACAACTATTCCACACTCTTCCTAAATAATGTTTTAGTAGATAATGTAAATCAAATGTGGTTATATTCTGTAGATATCTCCTGAAGAAATTGAAGATCTTCTTTTACAACATCCAGCTGTGTTAGATGTTGCTGTTTTTGGTTTGCCTGATAGAGAAGCTGGTGAAGTACCAACAGCTCTGGTAGTACAACAAAGAAAAGTTGACCAGAAAGAACTTCAAAATTATATGCAAGGTTTGTTCTTTTAAAAAACCCTCATATATTATATTGTAAAGCAGGGTTAAGATTTCATGTTTATCTTCTGCTTTCCCTGCTAGCAAGGGTTGGATGGGGCTATATAGACTTACCTCCCAGACAGACCGAGGGCTCTGTAATCTGCTTATGTACAGTCATACGCTCTATTGAGTGCAAAGAAGTTGTTTCTTTTGACACAAACTGAAGGGTCCTCTCAGCCCTTTCTTTGGCAAGCTTTCAATGACTGGATGCCCTTCTTAACACCAACCTCTTTACAGTATGCACTGGGTGGTTATTGTGTATATATATTTATACATACAGAAACACTTAAGAGATTACCTTGATGTATTTCGGAGCTATAATTACTGCTATGATTCTGATCCGGCTGGATCCCCAAGCAAGACCAGCCAAGCTCATGGATGTTATCCAACCATCCTGATCGGGGTCTACCCTTGGGTCTCTTGCTGGTTGGTTTTGCCTTTAAAATCTCTCCAGTGAATCTTTTCTGAGACATTCTAACCACATGTTCATAGTATCAGAGCTGTGATCTCCCAATTCGGAGAAGTAGCAGCTCTACTTGGAGTGACTCTCTGATCTCCGAGTTACGCACTATATTGGTGTAGGAGGTGTCACGACACTAAAACACACAGTCCACGCTGTAATGTGGCCGTGTAGGTAACACGGTAAAAACCTCCCAGTCCACACTGTAAACGTGGTTGGTGTTAGGAAGGGCATCCAGCCGTAGAAAACCTGCCAGACAGTCCTGAGCAAGACAACCAGTCTTGCCTCAAGTGGGACAATTCCTGTCCAGACCCATGCTAGCGTGGAAAATGGACGTTAAACGATGATGATGATGATGATGATTGAATAATGTTACTTCAAAGATCCTTCGGAGGAACCCCATTTCGGCCGCTTGTATTTTTTGTTTTTGGTTAAAAATTAATTTCTCTATTTATTTTCAGACAACGCAGCATCCTACAAACAGTTGAGAGGTGGCATTAAGTTCCACACCGAAATCCCTCGTCTTGCAGATGGAACAATATCACGACACATGATTCGTGATTGGTTTATGGAGTATCATGAAAAAGTCTAAAGATATTTAGAATATAACACCAACTATATATATATTTGTTTACTGAGAATGAAGGGAAGTTTTACATAATTTATAGATGAATCAGATGTGATTAATTATCTATTATTAACAAACAAAACTTTAACCTACCTTTCCCCAAAACAAACATATTTTGTGCAGTGTTAGTTATAAAATATATTAGCTATTAAATAACCACTTACAGCAATATTTCCTCCTAAACTATAACTTGTACAAAGGACAAACACTTTTATTCATTTTACATAGATTTTGTTATAACTCTTAAATGCCTTTTTTGAATTAAACTTTTTGTACATTCCAATATTTCAAAAAAATGTTTGTTTTAGAAATCATCATTATCATCATCATCATCGCTTAACGTCCATCTTCCATGCTAGCATGGGTTAGACGGTTTTGTTCCATTTGATGCGGGAATGGTTGGATGTTTTTTCTATTTCTACAGGGTTTCTAATATTTCAATTATTGATATTTTCTGGTTGTTTTTAAACCAGTCATATCTAACTTTTTCTGTTCAAATCGGCTGTAACTGGCCACTCATACTGATGTTAAGGTATTGTTCTCAAAATAAATAACATCAAAATCTCATAGATTCGATATTATGTAAGATAAAGCCTTTACCACCAAAATACAATAGTAAATATAGACTAATGTAAATGCTAAAGGGTTAATATTTCTTTAAATTAATTAGGGTTTTTTTTTAATTAAAAAAACATTATTTCCTTTTATAGTTTTCTTATAATTTATTGATACTTGCATTTTTTTTATGTCACAGCGGTAATGCTGTTGACTTGCACTAGGACTAGGAAGGGCGGTAATGCTGTTGACTTGCACTAGGGCTATAATGCTGTGGTCTCAGAAGGGCAATAGTTTTACATCATAGATCGAAGGTTAGTTTCAGGCAGGTCTGTATTTAAAAGAGTTAACCCTTTAGCATTTAAACCGGCCATATCTGGCCAGAATTCCTTCACCTCTTTCAGTTCAAACTGGTTGTAACTGGTCACTCATACTGATGTTAAAGTATTGTTCTCAATATAAATAACATCAAAATCTCATAGATTCAATGTTATGTGAGATCATTCATCATCATCGTTTAACGTCCATCTTCCACACTTGCATAAAGACTTTACCACAAAAATACAATAGTATATATATAGAGAAATGTAAATGCTAGAGGGCTAAAATGATAAAAATAATGTTAATAATAATATACAACATTGGATATAGTAAAACTCACAAAAGAAATTTCTATCAGTTATCAAAAATATTTTTATTTGAAAATTTATAAATCACAATTTACAACATTTATATTATTACTTCACGGAGCAATAATTAATCTCTTCATAGAAGAGAAAATAATATTGATAAAATATCAAATTATCATGTTATATTACAACAAAGTGAGAGGATGGTTTATTATAGCAGAATATCTCGGAATAAACCAGAAATAACAGTATTTTTTCAAGCAAGTTAAGTCTCTTCTTCATCTTCCTTCATTATTTGTTCAGTGAGTCTCTTTCTTTCTTCAGCTTGTCGAAGTTTACGCAGAACTAAACTTTCGTAGGCTCTTTCACTGGAAGTCATTGGTTGGTAAGGGTTGGCTTGGTAAGCCAATGGAGTTGGTGACTGTAAAAACATATTTATATATATATATATATTTAATTAGAAAGTGAACAACACAAAATATTACTCCATTACCAAAGGTTTCTGGATCACAGATGATAATAATATACGCCTGGATCGGTCGTCAGACAGAGATGTTATAGATAAAAGATATGAAATGAGATTTAAAATCTGTTAAAAATTGGAAGTGAGGCTGGAAAAATAATGGGAAATATACATAAGAAAAGAAGGGTAAGAAAAATAATATATAAAAAATAAATATAGAAAAAGACGTGTAGAAACATATATATATATAAAATATAATATAGAAATGGCTTCTACATGGCTAGAACTGTTTCATTCCTGATGATATCAGCTATTTTGGGGACCCTACTCTAGATTTAAAAAAAAGTTTATCCCCTATTTCAAAAGAGATTGTCAAATCCTTACTTTGTGGGCCCGTTCTTCTGTTTTATTATTGTATTCAGACACAACTGAGGGGGCAGGTGCATCAATCCACGACAAAGTTAGGGGGTTATCATCCATTCCATGTTCACATAATAAGGCTTTTTGCTGCAGATATCAGAAAAATATAAATAAAACTGTGTTTAGAGAAAATCAGAAACATTAATACAATCTATACGAGGGTTGACTGACTAGACTATGAAGGAGTGATGCTAGAGCTGTGAAATCTTGCAGGCATTAACCCTTTAGCATTTAAACCTGCCATATCCGCAGCTAGAATTCTCTCACCTCTTTTTGTTTAAACCGACCATAATTGACTGCTCATACTGACGTTAAGGTATTGTTCTCAAAATAAATAACATCAAAATCTTGTAGATTCGAGATCATGTGAGAATATTATGTAAGGCAAAGCCTTTATCACAAAAATACAACAGTATAAATAGAGTAATGTAAATGCTAAAGGGTTAATTTCAACCTGCCGCTCACACCAACATTGAGGTATTGTTCACAAAATAAATAGCAACATCAAAGTCTCGTAGATTTAATATTATGTGAGATAATGAATATGTTTATAATGAAAACAATAGTAAATATAGAGTAATGTAAATGGTAATTGATTAACTTACAGCGATTGTCAATGTCTTGAACTCTACGATACCACTGCCATTTTTTTTACTTGATACAACCAGTGCAGTAACATCTCCATACTTCAAAGAATAAGAAATACAAAGATATCTAGGAATAGTTGTTAACATCTTACAGTATTAAAATAATGCATTTTTACATTATCAACTAAATTCCTAGAAAGAAAATATGCAACTTAATCCTTTACAACTAAAAATTGATAACAATATATTCTTTTGATATTAAACTGCCTGAAGTCATGGTATACAACTGCCTGAAACCGGCCTGGAGTTATGGTACAAAACTGCCTGAAACTGGACTGGAGTTATGGTATAAAACTGCCTGAAACTGGACTGGAGTTATGGTACGAAACTGCCTGAAACTGGGACTGGAGCTATGGTATGAAACTGCCTGAAACCGGCCTGGAGTTATAGTACAAAACTGCCTGAAACCGGCCTGGAGTTATGGCACAAAACTGCCTGAAACTGGCCAGGAGTAATGGTACAAAAATAGAAATATGGTAACAAAAGAGTTAATCTTTACATATAGATCTCTATCAAAGAGTTAATCATTAATAGATTAAATCTATATTTTAAAAAATATATTATTATTATTATTATTATTTACTAATAGAAAACTCTTTGGTCAGCTCATGGATGTTATCCAAACATCTTGCTCAGGGTCTATCCCTAGGTCTCCTGCTGGTTGGTTTTGCCCGTAAAATCTGTCCAGTGATTCTTTTCTGAGATATTCTAACCATATGTCCATAGTATCGGAGCTGTGAGCTTTCAATTCAGAGAAGTTGGGGCTCTACCTGGAGTGACTCTGATCTCCAAGCTATAAATCTGTCCAGCGATTCTTTCCTGAGATATTCTAACCATATGTCCATAGTATCGGAGCTGTGATCTCTCAATTCGGAGAAGTAGGGGCTCTACCTGCAGTGACTCTCTGATCTCTGCTATATAACCACCATTTGAAGATGTCCTTACCTTCGAAAACAAACCCTCCAAAATATCAGCTGTATAACCACCATTTGAAGTATCGCCTTTCTTGGCTTTCCACTTGATCTTTGAAAATGAAAGAAACAGAAATATTTACGCAAGGTTATTACAAGACAATTTCATATTTCTTTCTTAAACATATTTCTAATGAAAGATATTGACTATGGTTTTTTTAAAACTATTCTGAAAATCATCAAAAATTTGGAGGGACTTAGAAATATATCTACTTCAAGTCTGACTTTTGAGTTTGAAAGGAAAGACATTTGTAATAATTGTCACAGAGGAGATGAAGGACCGTGACAAGTGGAGAGATGCTGTGCTGAATAGGACCTGTCCCACCATTGCAAGCAGGGAAAAGCTGATGTAAAATGATGATGATGATGATGTTTCTACTTTTGGCACAAGGCCAGCAATTACCCCAGTCCATTACTGGTGCTTTATTTTATCGACCCCCTAAGGATGAAAGGCAACTCTCTTGTAGTCTCATATCTAAAGTAAGGTCAGCTAAACCAAAGCTGGTTGCCATGGGAACAATGAAATTTGACCAAAAGTACTTTCTAGGGAGACTGAAATAAAAAAAACAGAATATGTTATGATACCCTAACCCCCAGCTAATACTAGTTATATCCACTGTTAACTCAATATTGATATTTACAAACATTTTAAAGATAATTATACAGGCATTTTTAATTTAAAGTAAAAAAAGTCAAATAAAGGATTTTAAATTGAATTACCTTTAATCTGGGGAGAAGCTCTGATGAAGCTAAATATAGAAAGAAATATAATCTATAAATAATTGTTTCTACGTTTGGCACAAGGCCAGCAATTACCCAGTACATTACTGGTACTTTATTTTATCGACCCCGTAAGGATGAAATGCAAAGTTAACCTCGGCGGGATTTGAACTCAGAATGGCAAGGGCCGTAACTATGCGTCAAAGCATGGCATCCGACTCTCGACCGATACTGCCAATCCAACGCACTATAATCCACACAATATAATCTATAAATAATATAAGAAAATAAATAGAAGCAAAACTAGATGAGGGCTGTACCAGCTCACATGTAGCAACACCAGAAATTAAACAAAGGCTGCACCAGCTCCCATGTAGCAATAATAGCATAACTAGAAATTAAATGTGAACTGAGCCATGGCAGAACTGTACCTTAAACTTCACTGAGCCATGGCAGACCTGTACCTTAAACTTCAATGAACCATGGCAGACCTGTACCTTAAACTTCACTGAGCCATGGCAGACCTGTACCTTAAACTTCACTGAGCCATGGCAGACCTGTACCTTAAACTTCACTGAGCCATGGCAGACCTGTACCTTAAACTTCACTGAGCCATGGCAGACCTGTACCTTAAACTTCACTGAGACATGGCAGACCTGTACCTTAAACTTCACTGAGCCATGGTAGACCTGTACCTTAAACTTCAATGAACCATGGCAGACCTGTACCTTAAACTTCACTGAGCCATGGCAGACCTGTACCTTAAACTTCACTGAGCCATGGCAGACCTGTACCTTAAACTTCACTGAGCCATGGCAGACCTGTACCTTAAACTTCACTGAGACATGGGACATGTAGCTTAAACTCCATGCATACTTTTAAGAAGCTGTGTCTATCCAGTTTAGAATAGGTACTCTGTATCCCTGTAGGTTCTAAAAAGTGACTCTAAAAAGGGTTGGAACCAGGAAGGGTATCTGGCCATAAAACACTACTTCAAAAAGGGTCTTATGATGAATATGGAACCTGTGATGGTGGCTTGCCATGTTAACAGTCTTAACATACCTGTTGTGTTGTATTTAAAGAACCATATGCCTACTTTGTATTATCTGTGGGTTCATCTCTTCCTTCTCTTTCTTCATCTGTTCTTTTAGAAACTGTTGTAAACTGTTGTTCTTCAGCCAATAATTTAGAACCTTCTTTCTGTAAACGTTCAATCTGCAAAGCAAAATAATAATAATAATTGTTTCTACTTTTGGGTCAAGGCCAGCAATTTTTAGGGGAAAGGGAAGTCGATTAAATCGACTCCAGTGCGTGACTGGTACTTTATTTTATCAACCCCATAAGGATGAAAGACAAAGTTTACCGTGGCAGAATTTGAACTCAGAATGTGAAGAGCTGTAACTAAATGCCACCTTATACAGTATGTATTGGGTGCATTTTCATGGCACCAGCGCTACCACTTTACAGTATGTAATGGGTGTATTGTTTATGACACCAGCACTATCACTTTACATAGTGTAGTGGGTATATTTTTCATGGCACCAACTCTACCACTTTACAGTATGTACTGGGTGCATTTTTCATGGCAGCAACTCTACCATTTTACAAAATGTACTGGGTTCATTTTATGATGGTAGCAGCACTAAAGAGGCTGCTGTATTTCTCGCCAAGCTATGATACTTCATTGTTCTCAGGTAATTGATAGGTAAGGTTATTTGTTTAAAAACAGAAACCTTTAGTCTCTGTTCAACCCTAATTTATCCATCAATAAGTGATGTTACAGTAGTTTTTTTACGAACAAAAAATATATTATTTTCTTACCTCTGCTTGTAAATCTTTATAAGAAGCTGCTTCTTTAGCCTTTTGTTGTTCGTAGGCATTTTCTCGGGCTTCTAAATCTTAAAAATTAAAAAAATATGGAACTTAAAGTTGTTAACAATAATAAATGTTCAAATATTACCATTATTATTATTATTATTTGCTGAAAGGTGGGTGAATGTGGCAAGAATGGCTCGTGTGAGTGGGCCTACTCTGGTCATGCGCCTGTAGACTGGTGAATTTGAGGAGGAGAGGGGTGCCCTTCCCAGGTGCCCTCGAAGCGTTGGGTGGTTCAGGAATGGTGGGATACCTGAATCAACCCTGGGTGGTTATCCCCACCTATTGGGGAATTTTCATTGTATTTTTCTTGTTTATTGTTATTGTTTTCCTATTTTTTTTTACTCGATTTTAACCCTTTAGCATTTACATTACTCTATATTTACTATTGTATTTTCATGGTAAACACTTTATCTCACATAATATTGAATCTATGAGATTCTGATATTATTTATTTTCAGAACAATACCTTAACATCAGTATGAGTGGGCAGTTACAGTTGGTTTGAACTGAAAAAAGTGAGAAAATTCTCTCCGGTTATGGCCGGTTTAAATGCTAAAGTGTTAAGGTAAATTAAAGGTAGATATAGCTACTGTATTTGAATTAGAAGCCTTACCTGTGAAAAGAATAACATTTTGAAGTGTAAACACTACTATTGTTTTATACACAGAAAGGTATAACTAAGAAAAAAACAACACTAAGTAATTTGGAAACATTTACCTTCTTTCAGTTTCTTTCGTTTACTATCAAGTTCTTTATTTCTTATTATGGCAGCTTTTTTTGCACGCCAAATTTTATCATATGCTGCCTAATAGAAAATATTATTATGTCAGGTAAATATTTCATACAGGGCAATTGTATAATTATTATAAGCATAAAATGTAAAATCATAAAAAAAAAAAATTTATAAACAATAAGTTTACTCTGTGAAAGCAAAATAAGTCTGGTCGGCTGACCTTGTCTTGCTCATACGGGAACTGATTCTGGCTTGATTTCTACAGCTGGATGCCCTTCCTAACACCAACCTCATTTACAGTGAGTGCTGGGTGCTTTTTTTCCGTGGCGCCTACACGTCCACTTTGCAGTGGAATGATAGGAACCCCAGTCCTATCATCTCATCTCTACAGCTGAGTAAACTGGAGCAATGTGAAATAAAGTGTCTTGCTCAAGGAAACAACACATCACCTGGTCCGAGAATTGAACTCACAACCTTTCGATTGCGCCTTCCTGCAGTAACATAGTTTTGAGATAATGTCATAAAAATTGACAGAAAACATGCAAAGGCTAGAAAGAAATGAATTGAGCATGTTCTATTGGATATGTAACTAGTGAGTTCATAAGACACAGAGGTCATAAGACACAGATGGATGTGTAATAGTAATATACGCGAACAACAAAAGCATAAATGAATTGAGAGAGAGACTGAGCATAAGAGGAATCAAATGTTGTGTGCAGGAGAGGCAGTTGCGTTGGTATGGACATGTGATGCGTATGAAGGATGACAGCTGCATAAAAAGGTGCAGAGCACTAGAAGTCAATGGAAACCGCGGAGTGGGGAGACCCAAGAAGACCTGGGATAAGGTGATAAAAGCCGACCTTACCCAATTACACCTCTCAAAGGTGATGACACACGACTGTGACCTCTGGCGTCACGCAGTAATACAGAGTACCCAACCTTCCATGGGTACAAGCTGAAACATATAGACAATATGCCCCCACAGCAAGGTGGTCGTGGAGGTGCCACGGCAAAAAAGCACCCAGCCCACACTGTAAAGTGGACGTGTAGGTGCCATGGAAAAAAAGCACCCAGCACTCACTGTAAATGAGGTTGGTGTTAGGAAGGGCATCCAGCTGTAGAAATCAAACCAAAATCAGTTCCTGTATGAGCAAGGCATGGTCAGCTGACCAGACACTGCCCACAACAGGACAACCCGTCTAACCCATGCTAGCATGGAAGAATGGACGTAAAACGGTGATGATGATGATGATGATGATGACAGTTTAAAGGTAACAGGCAGGTGAAATACAAATTGGTGTCATTTACATTTTAGTTAAATGCTTTTCAATTGAAAGTAATTGTCATTGTGACAATATCACCAACTTTATTTCCATAAACAGTGAAAACTTACCTTGGCTGATATATCAGTTAAAACTTCAAGAGCATCGGATAACTGCTGAAACTCTTGTGCTACAATACAAGAAAAATATATGACAGTAATAGTTTTAATTTAAACATTACTTAAGAATGAAATATAAATATAAATATATATATATATATATATATATATATATATGTGTGTGTGTGTATATATATATATATATATATGAAGGCGTGTGGCGGAGTGGTTAGAGAATTGGATTCGCAATCGTAAGGTTGTGAGTTCGATTCCTGGACCAGGCGATGCGTTATGTCCTTGAGCAAGACACTTTATTTCACGTTGCTCCTTCTACCTGGAGTTGCGACCGATAGATAGTATTAGCAATTGGAAAGACCAACGGAAACATTGTTCCCTCGGTCCGATTCGACGAAAGTCGATCGTTCCCAAAAATAGAGAGAGAGAGATAGAGAGTATGGGGTTAACCAAACAGGGATGTGTGGACCACATTATGGTTGGTCAATTGTGAAGCAGATAAAAAGAAGCGCTCAAATACATGTATAAATGGTGCAAGCCAGAACATTATATATTATTAAAACATTGGAGGCTATAATCAGTTGATTCGGGTTTATTTAAAACTCCTGAATCAACTGATAACAGCTTCCGATCTTTTAATAATATATATATATATATTTGGAATTTTAACCTACATGTTAGCATGGGTGGTATGGTTCGGTAAACTCTTTGTACTGGTTCTAGTGTTTTCATCATCATCATGATGACTGTGTTACGTCCATTCTTTCACGCTAGCATGGGTTAGATGTGTTGTCTTGTTGTGGGCAATGCCAGGTCAGGTGACCATGTCTTGCTCATACAGAACTGATTTTGGCTTGATTTCTACAGCTGGATGCCCTTCCTAACACCAACCTCATTTACAGTGAGTGCTGGGTGCTTTATTACCGCGGCGCCTACACATGTTTTATGTTAAATAATAACTAGAGGGACCCATGGAAATTCCACGGACAAAGAATTGAAGAGGAGCTATATAAGGGACATTCGTCTAGTTGTGTAGTATCTCTTCTCTTGTCTTAGTCTACCTTGCTCTAAAACAATATGTCTCTTTTCTTCATTCATTTCCTCACGTCTCTGTACATACACACATACAATTTATTGCAATTGTGTGTGTGTGTCTATGTGTATATGCATATGTATACATTTATATGTATGAGTATATAAATATAAATGTGCAAACACACATATACTCACACCAGTGTAGCTGATCTTGGAATACTCATCGCTATAGCGTTTCACCAGCCCCTACCTTACATAGATGTGTGTGTATGTAATAATTATTTTGTATAATGTGTTTATGAATATGTATGAGTAGATGTGTGTGTGCATGTGTATCTGTTTATGTATTTATGTGTATGTATGTAATTATATAACATGAATGGATGAAACACACCAAGTATTATAATGAAATATGTGTGTGATTGATTAGTTGAGTGCTTATTGAACAGGTGCATGGCTTAGAGGTTAGGGCATTGGGCCTGCAATTGGAAGGTTGTGGGTTTGATTCCTGGGCTGCGTGTTGTGTTCTTGAGCAAAGCACTTCATTTCACGTTGCTCCAGTATACTCAGCTGAAAATGAGTACCAGCAATAGCTGGGAGTTTAACCCTGCGATGGACTGGTGTCCTGTCCAGGGAGGGGGGTCTTGTACTCTCAGTCGTTTCATGCCATGAAACCGGGATAAGCACCAGCCAAATGAGCCTTCTGGCTTAAGACAGACTTTAGACTTTAGACAATATGTATTGGGCTTGCAATCGGGAGGATGTGAGTTCGATTCGCAGACTGGGTGATGCGTTGTTTCCTTGAGCAAGACACTTTATCTTACGTTGCTCCAGTTTACTCAGCTGTAGAAATGAGTTGCGACGTCACCGGTGCCAAGCTGTATCGGCCATTGTCTTTCCCTTGGACATCACGATTGCAAGCCCAACACTCTAACAACTACGCTATGCACCTTCACTCAAAAGAGTAATTAAGATAAATTTAACATTCTTTTCTAATTGGATTTCTCACCTGCATTTGCATTGTCTGGGTTTTTATCAGGATGGCATTTCAGGGCTTTTTTTCTGTATGCTGAAATAATCTGAAAAAAATGTATTTCATTTGAAAGTAAATTTCAATTCAAAACCACTCCTGGGGTGGGTAGATAACTTGATCATATCAACCCCAGTTCATGACTGGTAGTCCAACATTTTGGGCTCTTTTTTTAACCGTTGGCCAGCTCCGCCACAATCGTAGTAATTAATTAGGTTGTTTAGGGAACAAAGACGTTTTCACTGCTTCCAGGAGCTGATTAAGGACTACGATATCCAGGGACCACAAATTAATTTTCTTTTTGTCTTTTTTGGAGTGGGTGTGGTGGGGGCTGCTATAATAGCCAGGATAGTAAATTTATTTTAAAAAAAGCACTCGCTGGGGGTTCTCTAAGGGTTGTTTATGTTTCCCAGTTTCTTTATTTTTCGTTTTTTTAATTAATTTGACCTCTGACATGCTCGAAAAAAGTAGATGCGAGCATGTCAGAGGTCAGATTTGTTTTTAACACATGAAAACCTCTAGGAAACAAACACCTCCTAGCGAACCCCTAGATTTACCGCAAGGGCCCTGATGAAAATTTCAGTCAAAGATCTCGTACAAGCTTTAGTCCGCCGCTGACTGCTATGAGTTCAACGATAAGACGATCGGATAGCGGCCGGTAGTTTGACAGCTTGCGACCTTCAGTTAGTCGGATAATGAACCCTGGGTCTGATGTTGAATTCAGCGTGTTGTTGTGCTGGAGACACCATCGTTTATGTCTTGGCTTTTATTATTTTAGATTTTAAAAATAAAACTTCAAATTATACGATTTCTGTATTAACAATTAAAAGCCTACCTCTTTCTTAGTGGCTGTTTCATTCACTTGAAGGAGAGAATATAGATCTAGTTTCATAATATCGCTGGCTGTCATGATTTCTGGTAAATATGAATTTATTTATAATTGTAAAAACGATTTTTGTAAACATGTGAATGAAAAGTTGGGAATTTCCGGAAGAGCTACATTCAAGGGAGGTAATAAGGTCTCAGCGATAGTTACGTAAAATTTTATTTTAATTTCTTTCAATTTTTTAAATTTAATTGAACATTTAGTTTAACTTTAGAAATAATAAAATGAATTATAAAATACAAATTTTATAAAAAGAAGTGAAAAATAAATAATTTGAGAGGATTTTCTTGCTAGAGCCTCGTTTTCAGTTGAAAGACTCACACGTGCCAACGACGTTTCTTCCTTTCAGCTCTTCGTTGCTGTTCCAGCAGGTAGGATCAATTATCTCACACACTTTTTCACTTTATTTCATTTATTAATTGATATTATAACTTATTTTTTTCTTATTCTCTCATGTCGGTGAAGTATGATTGATTTAATTAAACATTTATAATTGATCACAGCATCACTAAATGTTGATTATAAATGAATTTAAAGTGTAATCACCGGACTAAATTCCATGTGCGCCATTTTATATTGTTAAATGAGAGGAAACTATAATTTATTTATGACTTTCTTACTTCAATATAATATATTACTTATTTACTAATCTACGATATCTTAAGAGATTTAATTTGTATGGAATGTCGCTTGATCGAACAAATAAGCAGTAAACTAACTCAACTTTTTCGACTGTAACTCAATATATATGTATATGCGTGTGTATATATATATATATATATATGTAGATAAATCTACCAAGAGTTTACGGTAGTGTCCAATCCGTATGAAGAACTCAATATAATCCGGATATCATGGAAAGAAGAGATGCATTCAAAAATCACTTTCGGTGAAAGATAAACGGAATACAGAGTCAAGATAAAATATTAAAAAAATAATGAATAAAACAATGAAACAGTTCCTTATATTAAACAAAAAAAGTTCATTATTTAACGATCGTTTCTAGGATATATATGTGTTAGAATTGGCATGCATATTCAACAGATCTATGTACAAAATTATACAAAATTATACAAATTATCAAATATAATATACATACCAACACATACATATGCCGTCTTCAGAAATAATCTGTTTCATTGTTTTATTTATTTATATATATATATATATAACTTTGATAACTTCAGGCCAGTGTTGGCCCAGGCCATGTCTATATTTAATTATACTTGTATTTATAACACCCCTCATTCGTGTAAACCACAATAACTGCTCCATGTGAACTTAAGCAGTAAGGTTTTTAATTAATTTTTTGATAGGATCAGAAACATTTCGTCATCTTGAATATTCCTTAACTTGTGTTCTCACCTTCAATAGTTATTTAGTTTTTATATTGGGCTTTGTTAATTTTTGAGTCAGTTTATAATAAAGTTAGATATTGCAAATGTGGTTGTTGAGCTGTTACGACTCGCGATCATATGGTCGTAGGTTCGATTCGTGGACCCGGGCGGCGTGTTGCTTTCTTGAACAAGACACTTCATTTGTCGTTACTTTCAATGGTGCGGCTGGAGCCCCTGTCAAGACGTCCGAGGGATATATGCAAACTTGAAGGGAGGCTGGAGATCCTTATCAAGATCTCCAAGAGATCCAATGTAATCTCGTAAGGGAGCAGGACTGGAGCCCCTCTCAAGACATCCATGTGATGCAATGGAATCTCGTACGGGCCAAGGCTGGAGCCCCTAATTAAGACCTGCAAGGGATGCAATGTAATCTCGTAAGGGTCCAGTGAAACTTAACGTGTCGGTTGTAAACTTCATCTTTTTTTACGTATTTGTCTTGGGGTTTCTTATTGTCTTTCTTTCTTTTCCATTTTGTTTTAGAATAAAAAAAAAATGAAGACCATATATGCTGACCAAACTGTGACCGTGCCCGAGGGTGTAACCGTGAAGGTGAATTCGAGGCGTGTCTCAGTTACTGGACCTCGCGGATCTCTCAACCGTAATTTCCGGCATCTATTCATCACCATTACACTCCCAAGAAAAAACCAAATCAAAGTCGAGAAATATTTTGGTAAGAGGAAAGAATTGGCCGCGGTTCGTACTGTTTGTACTCATATTGAAAATATGATAAAAGGTGTAACGAGAGGTTTCCGCTACAAGATGAGGTCTGTTTATGCTCATTTCCCAATCAACGTTGTTGTTTTGAATAATGGTAATGCAGTTGAGATCAGAAACTTCCTTGGAGAGAAATTTGCCCGACATGTGGAAATGTTACCAGGTGTTAATTTTTCTGTATCATCGGCCCAAAAAGATGAATTCGTTTTAGAAGGAAATGATATCGAATTGGTTTCCAGGTCGGCAGCTCTTATCCAACAGTCAACATCAGTAAAAGAAAAGGATATTAGAAAGTTTTTGGATGGCATCTATGTATCTGAGAAAGGTACTATTGAGGAATAAGTTGGATAGTGTTAACACGAACTTTTCAGAACGTTTTTAACATTCTCTGACGAAATAAAGTGGGGTGAACTATCTTTATATGTGCTGTTTTTTCATTCCAAATTGAAAAAGTATTATTCCATCATCATCATCGTTTAACGTTCATTTTTTTCCATGCTAGCATGGGTTAGGCGAGTTGTCCTCTTGTGAGACAAGCCAGGTCGAAGGACCGTGTTTTAAATCACACACAACTGATTTTGGTTCGTTTCTACGGCTGGATGCCCTTCCTACCGCCAACCCCACTTACAGTGAGTACTGGGTGCTTTTTGTCATGATACCTACACAACCACTTTACAGTGTGGGTTGGGTGCTTTTTGTTGTATACCTATATGACCACTTTGCAGTGAGAATTGGGTGCTTTTTGTTGACACTTACACAACCACTTTACTATGATGTGGGCTGGGTGATTTTTGTTGTGGCTCCTACCTGGCCACTTTACAGTGGGATGTGCTTTTTGTTGTGATACTTATATGACCACTTTGCTGTATGGACTGGGTGCTGTTTGTTGTGTCATCTACATGACCACTTTACAATATGTTATATTACATATTTCCATTCTGACCAATTTCATCGATAAATTAAATAATATTGTTATACTTTGGGAGCGTCATGTTGCCAATAAGAAACACACGCACCAGTTGCTTTCACTTCAATTTATTATAATAAATTTATAAATTTCCGGTTGGTTGGTTTGAACTTTGACAATATATAAACAACCATCTGGTTGTGGAACCAACCAACCGGAAATTTATAAATTTATTATAATAAATTGAAGTGAAAGCAACTGGTGCGTGTGTTTCTTATTGGCAACATGACCCTCCCAAAGTATAACAATATCGGTTTCAACACACGTTTTCAGATAAAGAATCTTGCTAAACAAATTCAGAAACGAAATTAAATAATATTGTTTATCAATCAATATTCTTGATATTTTTTCTATTTACATTCAGTATTTAACAATCTTTCCAAATTGTGGTGTTTTATAATTGTCATTATTTCATGAGTTTGAGGGTGGTGGATTAGTTGTAATCAGTAGAGTATAGGACATGCTTTGAGGCATAGAGTTACAGCTCTTTACGTTCTGAGTTCAAATCCTGACGAGGTTAAATTAGCCTTTCATCCTTACAAGTTTGATAAAATAAACTTCTTTTTATATTCTGGGTTCAAATCTCACTATTTTCAAGCTGGTTTTTATCTCTCAATCTATCACCGTCCGTTATCACCTTAACCCATTTGCATTACTTTATGTTTACTATTGTATTTTTGCGTTAAAGGCTTTACCTTACATAATATCGAATCTATGAGATTTTAAGAAGACTACCTAAGCGGCCAGTTTGAACACAGAGGTGAGAGAGTTCTGGTTGGTTTAAATACTAAAGGAAATGTTCTACATACACAGTTGGGTCTCACATATATTATATCCTGATTAAAACTTGTAGATTATCTATTATTAGACAAAGATTCTCTCTCGTGATTCTAAAAGTATGCAAGATAATTCCAATAGGATAAGCTAATTCAAATCTTTGGAAAATAAAATACAGAGGAGAATGGTTGTTGTCTTTAAAATGTTTCAGTAAAGAGGTTCAAAGTTAACATGTGGTAGGACTTTGGGGTTGATTTGGAATCAAAGTATTTTGGCAGACCATCTGCCGACTTTGTAATGAGTCCTCCTCCACGTTATCAGAAATGTATCTGGGGGGTTCTCTCTTCAGTGAGGTGGAGAAAATATTTTGCTGATGTAAGCATCTGATGTACACAAGGTGCATCTGGGAACAATGACTAATCTCTTGGAGGCTGAGGTCACATGAGCAATTAAAGAACTCAAATGTGGCAAGGCTACTAAGGAGGATGGAATTCGCTCAGAGATGGTTAAATGCCTTAGAGAAAGTATTCTATGGCTAACCTGTGTGTGCCAGGTGGCCTGGATCTCTGGAAATATTCCTAAGCAATAGCAATCGAGAATGATAACCCTAATTTTCAAGATTATAGGGATCATGTCCAAGCTAGCTGAACAGGTTTTCACCCTGGACACAGTGCAGGTCTTTGAGCAATCACAGAAGTATTGTCAAGAAGTGTGTTTGTTTCGTAAGCCTTGAAAAGGCACACAGTCATGTTCCACTGGACCTATTGTGGAAGTTTCTGCAGGAGTATGAGATTGATGGACAGCTTGTCCTGAAGTTTCTATATGATGCTAAGTCGAAACCATTCAATGTGGGTGTTGGACTCCATTAAGGGTGAGTAACTGTCATATCTGTCAGCACATATTTCGTTGTTCTTCTATACTACTATAATACATCCATCATATGCTCATTTGGTTTCTTTCCAATTTTCATAACCTCCACACACAAAGCCCAAGTCTCACTTCTCTGCTGTATTGTTCACATATGTCATACAATCTGCCTTGCACTCTGAAGGAGAAACCATCACAGGTCGTAGCTCCCGGAACTTTTTCCAACCAGTTCTGACTCTGGTAACTGTACATTCAGAACATCCACCACTGCTAATTTGGTCCCCTAAGTAACAGAAGCTGTCAACTACCTCAAGAGAGCCATCTAAGCACTGGGTTTCTTTCTTGTGAGCTTTCGCTGCTCATGGTTTGGGGCATCTGTCAAATATGAAGCCGTCATTCTTTGCTAACCTGCCAGAGATCCCACTACATCTTGTACCCATAACTTACATTTTATACATAAGATGAAATTTCTACCTACTCCTTCCCTATATACCAAGCTACACCATTTAGGTAATAAGAGCCTGTTTTCTTTTATAGAATGAGGTACTCTGTCAAAACCTCTCTCCGCGTAAATGAATGCTAGGTAGTGTGGCTTACTCTTAGCTAGGTACTTCTGCAGCTGCTTCTCAAGGAAGAGGGAATCTGTGGTACATTGGTAAAGCACAAAACTAAACTACATCTTCTCTGTGTTAATTCTATCCCTAATTAGTTGTGCAATAACTCCTTTTGTGACTTTTATAAGCTGGTCCATCAACTTGATGCCTCTATAGTTTCCTCTGTCTGGTGCATATCCTTTGCCTTTGTAGCAGTTAACGATGTTGCTACACCAGTCACTGATATGGCTCCATCTGTTGCATGTCCTCCAACCTCTAACCTTGACAGTTAAGCTGCCTTACCTTACAATACTGCTACTAACTTGGATGGCTGGTCCCTCAGCTGCATCTACATGCGATAACCACACGTCATCCCATGCGTTTTCTTCATTCAACAGTCTCTCATAATGGCACTTCCAAGCTTCCTGCTTTTCAGCAGTGGTGAGGGCATGTTCACCATTGTTATGAATGCACTAATTTCCCTAACACACTTCCTTGCAATCTGGAACACCTCATGCCTTTAGTCCTCTTAGCTTACAACATATGCAAACTTCTTACTTTCTGTCTCCACATATCTCCATATAGTTCCTCACTTCCCTGCTTGTTTCTTAGCTTTAATTACTTCATCTACCCTTTTATTCCACTGCCATGTTACACTGTTTTCTTGGTGTCTTGCACTAGCTAGATCTTGTCTGCAGTTTTCAGCCATTTGTCTCACAAAACCCTCACTTTCCCTCTACATCTTACATTTTGATCTCCTCTGCCTTGTAATAAATAGTAGGTCTTTCTTGAATTTGTCCTTAGCTGAGGTTTCTTTTATCTTCCATGTCTTATGAGGGGCAACTGAAAAGTTTTAAACTTCACACAGAAAACAGATATGCAAATGAAATTTTGTCTGTGAAACCTGTGACATCTTACAGTGGTGGCCAGGTTTCATGGTCTAAACATTTTTTCATTTTTTTTTCTCAAATTCTTAAAGTTGATGTACTCAGGCATTTTATGAAAAATGGAGAAACTCGAGTACTGAGCAGTGATCAAGTATCTGCAAGGCATGACCCAAGCTGAGATCCACAAGGACATGCAAGACACATTAGGGGAAAATGCCCCATCATAGGCCACAGTCAAACGCTTGGGTCAATGAATTCAGGTGTGGGAGGCCATCAACAGTGACCAAACCAGAGAACATTGACCCTGTCCTGGGGATGGTGATGGAGGATTGACAACTGTCATCTCATCAGAAAGCAAACATGTTATGCATCTTCCAGGTGTGAACCAATAATATTTTGATGGATGAGTTTGGTTTGAGAAAGGTGTCTGCATGCTGGGTCCCACATATTTTGAGTACGGAACAGAAGTGCCCTCATCACACCATGTCTACCAATAATTTGGAACTTTTTGAAGATGATCCAGAAGATTTCCTGCCACAACTTGTAACCATGGATGAGCCCTGGGTCCATCAATACCAACCTGAAATAAAAGAGCAGTCTAAACAGAGCCGGCTGAAAAGTTCATAGGCTGACCAAGATACTCTCATGGAATGACCAAGTGAGGCTTATTTTTTGACATAGTCCCTGGCTGAAAAGAAACAATGCAGTCTCCTCAATCTCTCTATTTCTTCTTTAATTTCTGATGAAGGACAAGCGTCTGAGGCATTAAGACTCTTTTCCTAAAATATTTCTTCATTGTACTGTGTTGTTTGCTTTGTTGTTTCTGTTTACCTTTTCCCACACACACACACATTATATATATATATGGTCAGTATTCCGGTGATTTGATCAGGCAAACACTATATTTAAGGTCGAACGACGTAATTTCTAGTGATTAGCGGCTTTTAGACTCATCTGATTAATGAAACAATTGTTAATACTGTAAATAAACCCTTTTTGTTATTCTTCATTCTTTTACTATATATGTAAAAGGTAAACAGAAACAACCACACAATCGGTACAGTACATGGAAATGATATATTAGGTTAACGCTTGATATAGCAGGAAGAGGTTCTTAACGTTTCGGATGCTAGTCCTTCATCAGAAGAAAGAATGAGAAATAAGATAGATTGAGGGACGGGCGAGATGGAATTGGAAAAAATGTCTTTAGAACAGGTCCATTAATGTTGACATGAGAGTAGAGAGACAAAGTAAATCTGTTCTTTAGACCATGCTGGAGCACTGGTTTCAGGTGTTTTTCTGTTTTTGCATGTCTTTAAATTTTTCGAGAAAGCAAAGAAAACATTGTAATGAAAATATTATTAACAAGATGTTGGAAAAATTGAAATAATATAATATAAAAATAAAAATTCAACATGTTGAAAATGTTATTAACAAATTTTTTATCTCTTTCATTTTGTTGTAATGAGAAAAATGAAACATACAATAAATGAACACTATACCAGTAATTTGATAATTCAGTGAAAGGTGGTGAATGAATTCATTGCTCCTGAGTTACATATTAAATTGTATGAAATGGACTTTAATCAGTAAAGAAAAGAAAATCAAAAATATTTCTTTAAATATCTATGATTATCTTAACCCTTTTGATACTAAACTCCTTGACACTGCCCCTAGTTCTATGATACATTATTGGTTTCAAATACTTTATCATCATCATAATTTTGTCCTCTGTTCTATGCTCACACAGACAAGTCTTTTTTTCAGTACCACATTTCTCCACTAGTCACGTTCCTTTGCCAAGTGTTTATATTTATCTAAAGAAAAGAAACATTCCATGAAAGTTTAATATAAGAACCTTTAAGTTATGTTCCAAAAACATTTGAAAGTTATATTATTAAATCCATCCAAATTCTTAATTATTCTCAAAATGATTCGAAATGATAGGCAGTGATTTTTCATTAGAAATATGGTAACGAAAGGGTTAAATATAAAAACATATTGGCAGAAATTAACGATATTGTATAAGTAAATAGAAAAAATCCAATTAATTTAAGATCAATGTTATTGAGGAAGGCTTTGCAAGGGGAAACAATTCTATATTCTTTGCTGCTTACCGTGCTATGATACATCAGTGTATAAATAGAATAATTATAAATAATATATAAGTTTATCCTGGCTTCAATCGGGGGTAACCACAGTAAGTAAGGTACTTAATAAACAGCAGAGTATAAATATTTGATATAGAAATGGCTTCTACAGGACTAGAACTGTTTAATTCAGGAGAAACGAGGAAGTACTGATGATTTCTCCTGAATGAAACAGTTCTAGTCCTGTAGAAGCCATTTCTATATTAAATATATATAATTACTATATTTATACACAGATTTGGGGTGAAAAAATGCACCTATTATATCATGGAAGAGTTTTTTGTAAGCAGTTTTTTGAATTTCTGAATTGCTAAAATCTCCATATATCTGTAAAGAAAAGGTTTTCAGTCAACAAACGTATGTACTGTGCCTGCATATATATATACATATATACACACACACACATATGTGAGGTATTAAAACATCAAATATGTTTGATTTTTGTGCTTCTCAATAAAAAAGCTTAATAGACTTTGTCCAGAACTATAAGTTTAAAATTAAAAGATATATATAAAGAGAGAAAAGACCATATATCCAAGAGAATACATAATATATTGTGTATTCTCTTGGATATATGGTCCTTTCTCCCTGTCTATATATATATATATATATATAAATAAAGAAATCTCTATATATATATATATATATACTTTATAAACAACAAAGAGTATTTAGTACTAGGATGAAACGATCTTTAGTGATTAAATGTTCTAAACATTTTTTATTGTTGTTTATAAAGTATTTCTGCTCTGTAATATACTTATTTTACATTGACCTATTCTCATACTTCTAATTGGTAATATTTAATATATATATACATACATATTTAATTTAATTACATAATAAAGAGCACTCTTCTTTCCTTAACCTTTTCTACAGAAATACTTATATATATATATATTGGTGTGTAAATCATCTTTATTTTACACTGAATACTTGGGTTTTGTAGGTATAGTAGAAGGTATGCTGTATTTTACATCTTATTCTCATAGAAAAAAAAAATAAGGTGTGAATATATATTGCAATTTAATTTTGATTTTAAATTTGATAGTGATAGATATATGAATGAAGAAATTTACTCAGAAAATATTTAAAATTTCTATGTCTAACCTATCTGGTATTATAAGTATCAGCAAGGACATTTCAATCTTAAAGCATGAAAGTTAACATTTTGTTTATGACAATTGAAATGAAAGAAAGAAAAAAAATTCTACTTTACAGTTCACACCTATGTAGGCTTAGCTGGTCTCATATAAGGTAACATCTTATAGTAGGTTTCTTAAGTGTTTCAATGATAAAGTCCTCAGTCCTATCAAGCAACACGAAATGAAGCATTTTGTCCTAAGAAGACGTGCCACCCAGTCCAGGAATGGATTGTACAGCCTTATGATCACAAATATCAGCTGGCCTCATATGAGGTAACATCTTATAGTAGGTTTCTTAGGTGTTTCAATGATAGGGTCCTCAGTCCTATCATAAGCAACACGAAATGAAGAATTTTGTCCCAAGAAAATGTGCCACCCAGTCCAGGAATGGACTTATGATCACAAATATCACCCTTATCACTAGGACAATTGCAGCAAAGAATGTCTTCATTTTATTAGAATTATTGGAAACTCAGTTTATTTCACCTAATCTTTTAATTTCCATACTGTCATACCACTGACATTAAAAAAAAAAAAAAAAAAAAAACTGATTTATTTCATAAACTGTAATTTGGTTCCATAAGAAATTGTTAAAAATTCTTGTTTGGCAGGAAAGCTAAGTTGTTTAAGAGCAAGAAAATATTTGTAATTTTGCAAACTTAAAAGCTCATACTTTTTGTTCTGGAATGTTAAGTTTGTCATTTAATGCATTAAGTACAGAAAAATAGAAAATGAAACATTTCTGATATTATCCCTTTAATGTTCAAACCGGCCAAAATTCTCTACTTCTTTCTGTTGAAACTGGCCACTCATACTGATGTTAATGTATTGTTCTCAAAATAAATACTTTCAAAATCTCATAGATTCGATATTATGCGAGGTAAAACCTTTACCATGAAAATATAATAAGTATATATAGAGTAATGTGAATGCTAAAGGGTTAAATCGTTTAAATAAAAAAAATCCCTTTTAAGCAGTGTAGTTCATTAGAAGAAAAGAAAAATGTCAAGTTATCCCAGCAACATTTGATATTTTCGTAAAGAATTATAAACAAGTAATTATAATTTTAGAATTTTAATAATAGAAAAGGGTAATTAATGACAAGATGATATGAAAACAACTTTTGAGTGTTCTATTCAACTAAGAAAATAATACACAGTAGCAATTGTTAATATACTTAACAGTTTTTATAGCATAGAATGTAAACCTTGAAATATTGTGAGTCCTATGCTAAAATGTCAATGGAATTTAGCAAAGTTTAGGTGGAAACTCTTACCAAAAGAGTTACTGTGAGTGTCTCTAAACTGAAAGGGGGAGAGGCAGGAGGCAAGAGAATGTAAAAAAAAAAAAGAAAAGAAAAAATCAACAGAATGATAAATAATTGGATTCAGACTTCTAGAACAAGAGCCAAAATGTAATGTAATGTTATATATTAAAAAAAATTATATATATTTTCACTGATCATCAATATATTCAAATGGCTCTGGAGGTTCTGGTTCTGCTTCTTCTTCAACTTTTGGCCCTCCTGTAGCAATAGGTTCTACAAGGGCTTCAGGATCCTCTGGTTTATGATTGTGTAACATTATGATTCCTCCACTAGTTACATCTTTCATTGGAGTATATACCGAGGAACTTGGCATGGTGATCACTCGCAGCTGAGCACGCATAGCTCGAGCTGGGTTGTCTAGTAATTCAAAGTTAGCTTCAGGCTTCTTTTCTTTTTCCTCTTCTTTGCCATCTTCTTTCTTATCCTTATCCTTGTCTTTGTCCTTGTCCTTGTCTTTCTCTTTCTCTTTGTCTTCTTTTTTCTCTTCCTTTTTCTCTGTTTTAGCAGTCTTTTTTTCTGGTTCATCTGAAGTTTCTTCATCTACATCCATTTTCTCCGGTTTATCTTTCTTTTCAGCTTCCTTTTTCTTCATCTGTTTCGCTGTAGTACTGAGGACAGCAGTTTTAACCTTTTCTTTCGTTTTGTCTTTCTTTTCTTCTAAATGAGGAGGGTAGGCAAATGTGGAAGGTTTTGCATTAGAATGAAAATGTACTTTTGGCATTCTTAAGCTGTTGTTCAGTCCAATAATACAAGTCGGCTTAAATGCCAAAGATAAAAAGTGAGTAAGAGGATACCAAAACCAATACTGACAAAACACCAACATTCCTACAACAGCTTCCATATTGGTATGACCTGTGCGAGATTGAAGAGAAATAGTAACATTTCGACCACCGGCATCCAATATTCCTTGAGCTAAGATAGCGCCAAATTTTGCCATAACATCATCATGTTTGTCGGTAATTACTTTAGTATATAATTGACGGAAGTCTGCAACTTTTGGACAAGTTATTTCGTTTTGCTGAACAAGAACGAGAGCTGAAGCAATGAGGGCTCCTTGGCGCACATAGTTGACAGGGTCATTAGTCATAGGTTCCAACAGTTTAAGAGCTTCTTTCAAGCCTGTACCAGAACAAGCAATACCTAGAGCCATTGCAGCACCAAATCTAACATGTGGGTTATAACTTTCTGATAGTAAAGAGACAACTTGCGGGCATTTTTCAGGTGTTCGAAACAAAAGAAATCCAAGTGAAGTGACAGCAACACGCCTTACATCATCGTTGACATCACTAACAGCAATATGGAGCAATTTACGGATTGCTTGGTTGTTGCCAGAGCCACAGTATGCCATAGCAAGAGTGTACATGCCGGACCAACGAAGAATTGGATCTTTATCTTGTGAAAGTTCTTTAACTAATTCATCAGAATCTTCCATTCGACCATACATGGTGAGAGCAATACCAACAGACAAACCCCGAAGAATTTTCTCATGCTGAGTGTCTCGTGCATATGCAAGCATCTCCTCATATTTTGTAGTCCCAAGCCTAACTAACCCCATAGCAAGTCCTGCTGCTTCCCCGGTGACTGCATCATCTTTGTACAAATTTTCTCGAAGTTGCATATAGGTGCTATCTTCATCAGTACCCATTGCTGCAAGACCTAAACCAAGACAACCTCCGTGCCTTACCATTTCATTTGTGGCATCTTTAAGTTGATTATCTAAATAGTTTATAATAAGTTCCCGTCCATGGTTAGCATGAATTAATCCGAGAGCATAAAGACCGCCCCCTTCTGAGTAGTTAGATCCCGGACTCGAATCTTTCGGTAGATATGTAGACATATATTTCAATACATCATTTTCATGGCCTTTATGAATTACACCAAGACTTGCAGTTGCAGTGAATTTAGCCCAGGTAGTGGCTCGGCTTAACCAGTCTAAATTGTCGCGTAGAAACTGATCACTTGTGGTTCCACAATGCATAAAAGCATTGGCAATAACAGTGGCAGAATGACACAAAGAGTTACGGACAGCATCTTTGGTGTTCTTCAGAATCAATGGATCCGT
Source organism: Eledone cirrhosa (assembly GCA_964016885.1). Classification (NCBI taxonomy): domain Eukaryota; kingdom Metazoa; phylum Mollusca; class Cephalopoda; order Octopoda; family Eledonidae; genus Eledone; species Eledone cirrhosa. The sequence continues at coordinate 40,833,096 of OZ024754.1, forward strand.
CTTATTGTTTTTAATAAGGAAATGAAGATGGAATTTTATGGTATTTTCTCCTCCAAGAATTTCCCAAAGTTTGTTAATTTTCTCCTGATTTTTTTCATCTTCAGTTAAAGTTGGAGTTGGTGGTGCTGGGGTCATGGCACCAGCCTCTGCTGGTTTATCCCCATCAACCTCCATTTTCTCTTCCTTGTCTTCCACACCTGATGCTGGTTTCTCCCCTTCAACCTCCATTTTCTCACCCTTGTCTTCCACACCCGATACTGCTTTCTCCCCACTTACTTCCAATTTCTTTTCCTTGTCTTCCACACCCGAATCCCCAACAGGTTTTTCTTCATCGATTTTGGAGGAATCAGAAACGTCTGGAGCCACCGGCTTCTTAAGACAGCCCCGTACTTGTTGGAGAAACTGTTGGGTAGCACTCTCATACAAGTCAAATGCAATTTGAAGGGCTTTCAGTTGAGACTCTTCATTTTCTTTAATCAATTTCTTCAGAATATCAGCAACAGATTTGTGGTCATCTAAGAAAATATAACATTGGCATACACTAATATAATCTGGAGACTTAAGATCCATGTAGAGCTTGGTAAGAACACGTAATACTTGGTTTCTGAAATGTCTACTCATTATATGAGATAAACAAACTTTTAAACTATATGCTAACATAGCAGCAGGATCGTCAGATTTCGAAACTGCCTTTTCAAACATATCAATTCTCCTTGTTTCCAAAGCAATCCCTACAACTTGTTTATATTGTTTATCTTCAAAACATCTTTGAAACATTCGATTAACAACAACTTCGAGTCTAGGATCCATCTTTTTTTCATCGTCTTTTGTTTCCTGCATAGAAACCTGCATTTTTGTATATTGGTCCATACATTTAGCTTTGATCGTAGAAACATATTCAGAAGTATCAGTAACATCAAACAATTCATGTGCCCCCAAAGCAAACTTAAGTGAGTCTTCATAAGACCCAAGATGATAATAAACTTTAGAAGCAACTAATGCAGCCAGATCCCGGTAACGGAAATCCTTATTTTCATACAATACCTCGATTTTTACTACCGCGTCAGCTATTTCAGCCCAAAATACATCTACGATCTTGTTTAGTTTCTTCAAGGCAAATACCTTCAGTTGTTCGTCCGTTTCGTCCAAGAGAGATATAACTCCTGAAGCCGAAGTCACATGAGTTTTCATCTTCATAGTTTCGACAATGTTCAACTTTTAATACGGAACAAAGTTGTCATACACAACGTGACACAGCAGTAGTACAAGCAGGAAAATGGCGCCGGTCTGCTGACACCTTTACTTGCGAGAGTAGTAAACTAATACTTGAAACTCTCCGCTAAAAAGAGTGGTATTTCTATTACTTGCTTATCTGCCCCTGTTTCTCTAACTGAGAGCAGGAGTGGTATTTCTGTTACTTGCTTATCTGCCCCCTGTTTCTCTAACTGAGAGCAGGAGTGGTATTTCTGTTACTCGCTTATCTGCCCCTGTTTCTCTAACAAGAGCAGGAGTGGTATTTCTGTTACTCGCTTATCTGCCCTTGTATATTTGACTGAGGGCATCTTGTTGGTAGGCGAAGGTCAGCATGAAGTTAACTGGTAAGAAATTTCACTTTCTCCCCTTTTTAAATGTATAACTCTTATTTTATACACCGACATTTATTTAAGAACAATATTAAATGTATCCATGATTATTTAAAATCAATGTTAAACGAATCTATGTAATAAAAATGTCTGTTGAGATACCATTGTAATTAAATTATCCCCTTTTATTATCTTTAGGGAAGAAATAGATGTAAAATGTTAAAATATGTTTTATATCTAAATATAAAGTTAACGGTGTCAAAAATTATAATCGTATCCGTTTTATTTTGTTTTTACTGAAATATATTTGATTACCAAATACCTCTTAAATAATTTGATTTAAAAAAAATTCAACATTGTTTCTTTAAAATAAATTCACTAGGATATTTATTTATAAGTGGATTTTAAAATGTTCACAATAAAATAATGTTTTAACCACATGAATTATTCCAGTGTAAATATGTTACATAACTATAAACAATATATATATATGGGATAATATGATGGCTGCCCCCTCGTCATCGAGTATGACCATTGCACGATATAACATTATTAATAATTATCAATTAATTCTATCGTGCAATGCCTGTGCGTGAAGATATTTTTTAAAGTGAGGGAAGACTGCACTGAGCCAATTCCTACTCTCTGAGCAACAGTAGCTATAACCCGAAAAGAATGGATAATTCTATTAAGACTGAATCTTCCTCAATGACATTGTAATATCCTCTTAAGTCACCTCTCAATTTACAATGAAACGAGGGGATCTTTACAAGGTGGACCCACCTGTTACATAATTCAGCCACCAAATCCCCATTAAACCACACTCTTTTACCGTCTTCAAAAACTGAGGATACAACTTAAGTGGGTTTTTTTTTTCTTCTGTCTTATATGTCCCATGGTAAAAATTATATATAAAAAGAAAACTTTATACTCATGGCCCGTACAGCTGAAATAATATGACCAAATAACCAATGTCTGAAAATTAAGATGGTATGGTCAAATTTGGAACGATTTGATTGTACGTCTGCTCAATCATGATTGATTTAGGGTTAAACAACATTTGTTCGAGTGTACTTCAACAAAGTCACTCAGTTTGCTAGAAATAACAGCCAAATTTGCCGAAAATCTCGAGACGACATGGTCATGGCTGGAATGTTTTTAATCTTACATATATATGCACCTGTTAATCTATTATTGTTATTACGTTTTGCCAACGACGGAGCCCCTAGGCGGTGATTTGGATTGCTAGAAATAGAAATGTAGTCAGTGATATATATATATATATATATATATATATATATATATATAAGGAGTCGTGTATGGAATGGTCGCGGATGGCGGGGAGGACGCCTTTAATGATAGAATTGACCTTGGACGAAACATTCAACCGAAAATATTTTCTTTGCTTCGAAAGGCATTACAAACGTTTCTTCTTGCGATTAAACATCATTCTGCTGTTCATTCGACCTGCTAGAAATAGTTGCAAAATCTCCTTCAAATCTCATTACCCTCCGTCCAAAGGAAAGGTCGCGTTGGATGATGCACGCTTAGGTATAAAAAAAACACGGGGTGGTCACGACTGAAATAACTTTAATCACAAGCCTACATTTTACGAAAACTATTTTCTACAATTTACAAGTTAAGTTATTACTAATAGTTTCAATAAGTTGTTTTATTGGTTTCCATCATTGGACTGTGATCGTGCCCGCGCACTACCATAATCCTTTAGCATTTACATTATTGTGAAGGCACATGGCTTAGTGGTTAGAGCATTGGCCTTGCAATCGAAAGGTTGTGAGTTCAATTCTCGGACTGGGTGATGTGTTGTTTCCTTGAGCAAAACACTTTATTTCACATTGCTCCAGTTTACTCAGCTGTAGAAATGAGATGATAGGACTGGGGTCCCTATCATTCCACTGCAAAAGTGGTCGTGGAGGTGCCATGGCTAAAAAATCACCCAGCCAGAATCAGTTCCCATATGAGCAAGACAAGGTCAGCCGACCGGACACTGCCCACAACAGGACAAACCGTCTAACTCATGCTAGCGTGGAAGAACGGACGTAAAAACGGTGATGATGATGATTATTCTATATTTACTATTATATTTTCAAGGTAAAGGCTTTATCTCACATAATATCGAATCTATGAGATTTCGTTATTTATTTTGAGAACAATACCTGAACATAAATATGAGTAGCCTGTTATATCTAGTTTGGACAGAAAGAGGTGAGAGGATTCTGGCTGGATATGGCTGGTTTAAATGCTAAAGGTTTAAAATGGAAGAACGGGGGGAGCAGGGTACATTACATAGAGACCAAGAGGGAAGCTAGGCGACAAGTATACTTAGCTAGGAGGGAAGCAGAGGATAGAAAATTCAAGCATGTTTTACAACGTGAGGACCAGAAACAGGAGGTATTCAAGATTGCGAGGCAGTGTGTCAGAGATAGTTGTGATGTCATTGGAGAGAAGTGTATCCGGAATGATAAAGGTGAGCTTGCCCTCACAAGTGCTGAGAAGAAAGATGCATGGAAGAGTCATTATGATAGATTACTAAATGAGGAGAATGCATGGGAAGAAGAGACCCTACCCCACGTAGACCCTATAGAGGGACCAGCAGTACAAGTCAGCGGCAGCGTAGTAAGTAAGGCAATCAGAGATATGAAGATAGGGAAGGCAACCGGTCCATCGGGTATAGCTGCCGAGATGCTGAAGGCATCTGGGTCTGTAGGTCACACTATAACCACACGTATCGTTAACCAGGTAATACTAGAGGGGGGGGGGGCCATACCAAAAGATTGGTGCAGTAGCATCATTGTCAACTGCTACAAAGGTAAAGGCGATGCACTAGATAGAGGAAACTATAGAGGTATAAAGTTGATGGACCAGGTCATGAAAGTAACAGAAAGAGTTATAGCACAGCTGATTAGGGACCGGGTGAATATAGACGAGATGCAATTTGGGTTTGTACCAGGGAAAGGCACCACTGATGCGCTCTTCCTTGTGAGGCAATTACAGGAAAAGTACCTAGCTAAAAGTAAGCCACTCTACTTGGCATTTGTCGACCTTGAGAAAGCCTTTGACAGAGTTCCACGTGCAGTAATCTGGTGGGCTCTTAGAAAACTAGGAGTAGATGAATGGCTTGTGAAAGCGGTACAAGCCATGTATAGGGGAGCAGTCAGCAAAGTTAGGATTGGCAATGAGTATAGCGAGGAATTTAGCGTACAGGTTGGGGTCCACCAGGGCTCTGTTCTTAGCCCTCTCCTGTTCATCATAGTCCTGCAGGCAATAACGGAGGAGTTTAAGACCGGATGCCCATGGGAACTCCTGTATGCTGATGACCTCGCACTCATAGCTGAATCTATGGTAGAACTAGAGAATAAATTCCAAACCTGGAAGCAGGGACTAGAGAGAAAGGGCCTCAAAGTCAACATGACAAAGACTAAGGTCCTTATAAGTAGACGAGAAAACAGAACCCAGATCCCCTCAGGGAAATGGCCTTGCTCAGTATGTAGGAAAGGTGTAGGTAGGAACTCCATTCTCTGCCCCAAATGCAAACAATGGGTACACAAGAGATGTAGCGGGATCTCAGGAAGCTTAATTAAGAATGTAGGATTCACATGCAGCAGCTGTGCTGAAACAGCAAGCAAACAGCCACAGGAAACAAGTACCACCAATCTCTGGGAGGGCCCTGTAGAAACAGTAGACAGCTTCTGCTACCTAGGTGACCGAATTAGCAACGGAGGTGGGTGCTCAGAAAGTACAATAACTAGGGTAAGAACGGGATGGAAGAAGTTTAGGGAACTACTACCACTGCTAGCTGCAAAAGGCTTCTCCCTCAGAATGAAAGGCAGACTGTATGATGCGTGTATCCGAACAGCGATGTTGCATGGTAGTGAGACCTGGGCGCTGAAGGTGGAAGACTTACGTAGATTAGAGAGAAACGAAGCCTGCATGCTCCGATGGATGTGTAACAGTAATATACGTGAACGACAAAGCATAAATGAATTGAGAGAGAGACTGAGCATAAGAGGAATCAAATGCTGCGTGCAGGAGAGGCGGTTACGCTGGTATGGACATGTGATGCGTATGAAGGATGACAGCTGCATAAAAAGGTGCAGAGCACTAGAAGTTGATGGAAACCGCGGAGTGGGGAGACCCAAGATGACTTGGGATGAGGTGATAAAAGCCGACCTTACCCAACTACACCTCTCAAAGTCAATGACACACGACCGTGACTTCTGGCGTCACGCAGTAATACAGGGTACCCGACCTCCCATGGGTACATGCTGAAGCATATAAACAATATGCCCCCCCCCCCCCCCCCCCCCCACCGCAAGGTGGTCGTGGAGGTGCCACGGCAAAAAAGCACCCAGCCCACACTGTAAAGTGGACGTGTAGGCGCCACGAAAAAGCACCCAGCACTCACTGTAAATGAGGTTGGTGTTAGGAAGGGCATCCAGCTGTAGAAATCAAGCCAGATCAGTTCCTGTATGAGCAAGGCATGGTCAGCCGACCAGACACTGCCCACAACAGGACAACCCGTCTAACCCATGCTAGCGTGGAAGAACGGACGTAAAACGGTGATGATGATGATGATGATATCAACCTTAGACCACAAAATTTCACTCACAAGGTCAACTGTAGCTTATAGTAGAAAACACTACCTCCAAGGTGCCACACAATGGCTCCTGAAATCAAAGGGCTGTTCAGCAATCCTGTGTCTATGGTTTCTAATTGTTAAATGAACGGTTTGTTATTTAAGTTTGATAGATCATTGAAATATTTTGGGTTTTGTCTTTTGTGGGTAAATGAATATGTTGGCCTTGCTGTGAGATTAACAGTTGGGTTTAAAAGTCACATTGAGGGGACCACCATTACTTTCTCAGACGATTTAAATTTCCCCTGTATAATAGCAGTCTCGGTGGACTCTTCATCTCATCTGCACTCCATCACATCACTTTGTTCATCCAACAAGTGTTATCCATTCATATTGTATAACTGTGTCAGTACCATTACATCTTCTTCACCTAGAATTTGCTGTTTTATTACCCACTTCACCTTGCATTTCAATCCATGTTTTATATTCTTTAGAGATGAAAATGGCTGAACAAATGCGGTACCCATACAGCATGAGTGCCAAGATGATGCGCTTTCCATGGAAATACCATTGGGCAAATGCTAGGTTTTTGAGATATGTTACATATGCTGTCTTAATAACAACTCCTTTGTACATCAAAATTCATTCTCTTGGTAAGAATTGTTTTTTTCTCGTGGATTGGCAGTATCGGTAGAGGGTCGGACACCATGCTTTCCAGCATAGTTACGTCCCTTTACGATCTGAGTTCAAATCCCGCCGAGGTTGACTTTGCCTTTCATCCTTACGGGGTCGATAAAATAAAGTACCAGTAATGCACTGGGTAATTGCTGGCCTTGTGCCTAAAGTAGAAACAATTATTCTATATATAATATTGTATTTTTGTGGGAAATGCCACATCTCGCATAATTATCTCACATAATATTGAATCTAGGAGATTTTGATACCATTTATTTTGAGAACAATATCTTAATGTCAGTATGAGTGGCTAGCTAGTTACAGCCAGTTTGAATAGAAATAGGTGAGAGAATTCTGGCCGGTTTGAATGCTAAAAGGTTAAACTATGAAAGTCCTGAGTTATTTGATTAGTTCATTATATGTGTGTGGCCACAAAGCAATGTCTCAGGTTTTTTCCGGTGGCAGGAGGTGGAATTTGAACTGAGAACACAGACCTCCAGAACTTTATCGACCCCAAAAGGACGAAAAGATTTGAACATAGAGTGCAGTGAGCTGGAGTAAATATCAAGGCATATAATTTGATGCTCCAGTCACTTTACCGACTTGCCACCTGGAGTTCCTATCATTAAAACAACCGAGAAACCTCTAATGAGATGCAAACTGACAGGAGGCCAGTTAAACCATAGAGGTGTAAGCTGACTAAAATATCTCATATAGTTAATGACAGAAACATTTATGTTTGTAATTTGTTCTCTGTTCTTTAGGCATTTGTTTTAAAATGCATAATCCCTTCTATCTTATGAAATAAAATATATAGGTGTGAGCTGTAGTAACATATAATATATAGGTGTGAGCTGTAGTAACATGTAATATATAGGTGTGAGCTGTAGTAACATATAATATATATGACTAAATTATCTCAAACAGTTAATTTGTTGTCTGTTCTTTAGCCATTTGTTTTAAAGTATATAATTTCCTGTGTTATGAAATGAAATCAGTTGTTATAATTCTATCTACAATCTTAACGTCAATTCTCTCCTTTTTCTAATTGCCATTCATCACCATAACACTTTTTAATGAAAGACACTTTGTGAGAGATGGAGGCGATGGCAGTGGGAGTTTGGCTCCTCTGTGTTCGGACCTGGTGTACGTGTATGTGCATGCTTACTGTCTTATCACTTACACAAGTCTACCATAATAAAAACAACAATAACAGCACTATTTACAATATTTAGGATGATAATAGTGATGCTAGAAATACTTCTACATTATACACTGAAAATTATAAAAAACTTGGAGGTATTTAGTAAAATAGTATTTAGTAAAATAGCTAACCTCAATATTAAGCTTGTGTTTGGAACATAACTTTTGATCTGGCATGAAAATATATTGAAAGGTTTTTAGATAAATATAAACTTTAAAACAAATAGTTTTGTATAAGAAGGTTGTAGTTTGCTTCAGACATTGTGTAAAGTGTAGAAAATAGTGTTTTGGCTGAAGTGTTTTGGAGAGTAAATGTTAAAAATGTAACATTGATTTTGGGGTTTTATTTTGTTGTTTATAAGGTCCTTATATTTCAGGATAAAATTCCCCTTCATAGAAAAAACTTTTGATGAAGGGATTTTATTCTGAAATATATCATATTTTTAACATTTACTGTCCAATTTGTATTCTGGTAAGTTTCAAGTGAAAAACTATTTTCTAAGTAGTTTTGTGTCTTAGATCAATGGCTGGTTTCATGTGATTTTGTATCAAAAGTGTTAAAAAGTACAGAATTGTACTTTTTGCCTATAAATGTCACAATATGTTATGTAAAAATATACCAATGATACAGCACAAAAGAAGTACATTAACTAGCAATAGCTTAGATGTTTGCTACTTAAACTGTTGACATCTAGTGAATGATAAATAGGATTAATTACTGAATGTTCATGTTGTTGCTAAAGCTCACACATATGTAAATTTAGCTGTACTGTGACGTTGCATCTCATAGGTTTTTTGGGGGGTATTTTAACTCTTTAGTTACCAACCCAGCTCTGATTCTATGAAATAAAACCCATTTTAAAGTTTTCCAATTTAAATTAAAATCTTCCAACATAATTTCATATAATAACTTTACAGAGTCTTCTCTGTCCTGTTGTAGGATCCCCTGCTGGGTTTGGTTAAGTTCCATCACTTTCTGTTTGGTTTTGGTCATATCAGGGTGTATCAGTACTTACCACGCTTGGCTAATTGCGAATTTGTGAGGCTATTTAACCTATAGTTAGGGTGGATGGCCGTTGACTCTTGAGTTTATCCACCCTTTTAATTTTGTTTACATTATAAGATTTTAAAAAACAGTTTTTTTTTTCTTCAATTAACTAAAATTGCCAAATATATATTTTTACAGCAAACCAACCTGCCAATTGGGCGAAGTGGGACGCTATCCGAGCTAAGAGAGAGCGTGAGTATCTTAGTTATTTTAGTTTTTTAAAATGTTCTCTAATCCCCCTTTTCGTTTTTGTTTTCCATTCTGTGCGAGATGTGCAATGCTGCATGGTAGTGAGACATGGGCAGCAACTGTAAAGGATATGCAATGGCTGGAGAGGAATGAAGCAAGCATGCTCCATTGGATGAGCAATGTCAGTGTGAGTGAACGACCAAACATAGATGAGTTGAGAGAGAAACTGTGTATAAGAGGGATGGGGTGTAGTGTGCAGGAGAGAAGACTGCGTTGGTATGGACATGTGATGCGCATGGAGGATGATCGCTGGATAAAAAGAAGTGCCAAGAAATTCCAGTAGAAGGAAGACCACGAAAAATATGGGTGGATGTGGTGAGAGCTGGCCTCAGATTGCTGAAGCTCACTGAAGAGATGACGAAGGACCGTGATGAATGGAGAGATGCTCTGCTGAATAGGACCCGTCTCACCCTTGCAAACAGGGAAAGTGGACGTAAAATGATGATGATGATGATGATGTTGATTCTTTGTTTTGTCATTTTTTTTGTTAATTTTATTTACTAATGTGATCGTGTTTATCTCTTCTCCCCCTTTTTTTTGTAATGGCTTACATTTTTTTAACACATCTTTCTTTTTTTCTTTGTTTCACTCATGTTTCACGTCCTATGTGAGGCACCACACATTTTCCCTGATGTCACACAAAATTGTGTTTTGTAGCTTAATGGCTATAAATTAATGTTTTGTCTACACCTTTGGACAGTGTTTGGCTTATGTCAGGCGCTGTGACCCTGGATAGGCCAGCAGTACTGTTGGTAGTGATTTTGGTTAGTTAACTCTAGGGGTAACTAACCAAAGCTGCTGAGCTAGGGGTAGATCCTCTACTTTCACTAATATACACCCTCTGCATCTTACCATGTATCAAGTACTTCTTTCATTTATGGTCTTCCCAGTACCGTAGACTATCAATATATATCATTATGATCATCATCATCATTTCATTTTACGTCCGCTTTTTCCCTGCTTGCAAGGGTGGGACGGGAACTGATTCTGGCTTGAGCTCTACAGCTGGATGCCCTTCCTAACACCAACCTCATTTACAGTGAGTGCTGGGTGCTTTTTTTGCCGTGGCGCCTCCACGACCACTTTGCAGTGGAATGATAGGGACCCCAGTCCCTATCATCTCATTTCTACAGCTGAGTAAACTGGAGCAATGTGAAATAAAGTGTCTTGCTCAAGGAAACAACACATCACCCGGTCTGAGAATTGAACTCACAACCTTTCGATTGCAAGGCCAATGCTCTATATAAATGATGATGATGATGATGATGCTATATTATTCGTTTGTATTAATGCTAAAAAGTGAGTCTTGTTACTCAGGGGTTTGGCATGTTTATAACAGGGTAATCAGACAAGAAACTTGACTTCAGTATTGAGTACTCCTTTCTCTCAGCCGTCAACCACATATGAATATATATATATTAATTAAAGGTTAATTACTCTCTAATACTTAAACACCACAATAAGAAATCCTTCAGAAAAGCAATATTATATATTAAAATTGAGAAGAAACTCTAATTACAGGAGTATATATATATATATATATATATATATATATCATCATCATCGTTGAACGTCCATCTTCTACGCTAGCCCCCCCCCCCCCCCCCTGGTGTACCTATGTCCGAAACATCGTAACCCCTCCCCTCATTCTCACCAAGCGTGAAGCTAATAACATTATGTACCATTGACTTCTTCTGCGTTTGTTTGTTTGTCATTTTGAACTAATATATATATATATATGTGTATACATATCCACTCAACAATGTTATAATACTTATAAAATAATAATTATTTATTTACAGATACTCACTTTGACCCAGTGGTGAGGCCTTAGAAAATGTCAACTGATTTGTTGAATTGTAACAACTAAAATAAAGATATAAATAGAACTCTAAAAGGTCTTCTTTTGTTATTGAAACTACTTTATTTCTGCAAAACAACAGCAAAAAAAACCCAACTCAGGCTTTTCCATGCTTGCATGGGTTGGATGTTGAAACTACTTATTTCTGCAAAACTACACAAAAAAAAAATTCAACTTAAGCTTTTGCATGCTTGCATGGGTTGGATGTCTCTTAAATGAAAACAAATTATTAATCAACTAATGAATAAATTAAAAATAATTTTAGAGAGCAAGAAATTTGTATTTTCTTGTTTTGTCAACCTTGAGAAGGCATATAACTGCGTTCCTTGGGACCTGCTGTGGAAGACTGTGCAGGAGTATGTGATTGATGGTCAGTTTCTTGCTGCCCTGATGACTCTATAGGAATGCCAGGGTATTTGTGTTCGGATAAATGGTGCTAAATTGAAACCATTCAATGTGGGAGTCAGACTGTGTCAAGGGTGCATACTGTCACCTCTCCTGTTCATTATTTACATGAACAGGATTGATGTGCACAGCCAGGCTGGAAGTGTGTCACAACTGGTGGGTGTAACAATCAGTCGGCTAGAATTTGCAGACAGCATGGTGTTGCTTAACTTGACAGAAGGTGATCTGTGACTTGCACTCGATAGGTTTGATGCCGAGTGCGGCATGGCTGGAATGAAAATCAGTGCTGCAATAACTGAGACACTCGTCTTCTCAAGGAAGCCTGCATAGTGTACTCTACATGTAAATGGAGTTCCACTGAAACAGGTAGAGGGGTTCAAGTACCTCACGAGTGATGGAAGGCAAGAGGCTGAATTAAGTGTGTAAGAGGAGTTCAAGTACCTCACGAGTGATGGAAGGGAAGAGGCTGAATTAAGTGTGTAAGAGGAGTTCAAGTACCTCACGAGTGATGGAAGGGAAGAGGCTGAATTAAGTGTGTAAGAGGAGTTCAAGTACCTCACGAGTGATGGAAGGGAAGAGGCTGAATTAAGTGTGTAAGAGGAGTTCAAGTACCTCACGAGTGATGGAAGGGAAGAGGCTGAATTAAGTGTGTAAGAGGAGTTCAAGTACCTCACGAGTGATGGAAGGCAAGAGGCTGATTGCAAAAGCTGGTGCAGTAATCAGAAGCGAGGTAGTCCTAAAAGCCCAAATCACTGTATGATCTTGAATATTGGGTAATGACCGAAAGAATATGATTGCGAAAACACTTGAACAAAATGAGATTTCTCCGAAGGGTCTTTGGAGTAACATTACTGGATAAAGTGCAAAGCTCGGAGATGAGAGAGTCACTCCAGGTAGAGCCCATACTTCTCCGAATTGAGAGATCACAGCTTTGAAACTACAAACGTGGTTAGAATGTCTCAGGAAAGAATTGTTGGACAGATTTTTTTACAGGCGAAACCAACAGGGAGGTGACTCAGGAGTAGATCCCGAGCAAGATGGTTGGATAAACATCCATGAGCTTGGCTGGTCACACTTGGGGATCCAGCCGGATCAGTTGCTTCTGACAGGACCTGCTGGAGAAAGTATTTGAGGACTCTGCCTCCATGACCCTCTTGGGAATAAGTGGGAGAAGAGAAGAAATTTACAAAAAATGACTAATAAAATGAAAATATACAGAACTTATATGATTAGCTAAAAATTTATACAAATATACATTAAAATGTACTCAATACACTGTGTAAAGTGGTTGTCTTGTGTTAGTCTAGGACAATCCATTCAACATGGAAAATGATGGTGACAGTGATAATGATTTGTTGTTGATAGAAATTAGGAATTTGTTTACTAAATAGAAGATAGCTACTGTAAATAGGGACAGCTACTCTCTAAATAGAGATAATTACTGTAAATAGAGACAGCTACTCTCTAATGTAGGGTCCTTACATAAAATTATGTTGGAAGATTTAAATTTAAATTGGAAACCTTTAAAATGGGTGATTGTGTTTCATGTCAAAAAAGAAAAGGTTTAATACAGTTACAGTGGGAATAAATTATCTAAGGGAGATAATAAAGACTGAAGAAATTTTCCATATCACAATTTAGGATAAAATCAAAATGTACAGCTCACACTTATGCCAGTTTAATTGGCCCCCTAAGAGATGGAATGACGTGTATTATGATGAAACAACTTGCTCAAGGACACAATGTATCATCCCATATAATCCTGAAACCAACATCCTAGCAGAAAATATAACAAACATTGCTCCAGTTTACTCAACTGTAGAAATGAAATGATAGGGACTGGGGTCCCTATCATTCCACTGCCACGGCAAAAAAAACACCCAGCCCACACTGTAAAGTGGACGTGTAGGCGCCACAGAAAAAAAGCACCCAGCACTCACTGTAAATGAGGTTGGTGTTAGGAAGGGCATCTATCGGTAGAAATCAAGCCAGAATCAGTTCCTGTATGAGCAAGACTAGGTCAGCCGACCGGACACTGTCCACAACAGTACAACCCGTCTAACCCATGCTAGCGTGGAAGAACGGACGTAAAACGGTGATGATGATGATGGTATCTTTAGTAGTGGATGGGTTGTGAAAATCTGCAGTTTTCAAGAATATCTCGCTAGTGTCTCCTAATATTTAATTTAATTGGAACGTCCGTTTAGAGCTCGTAAGCCATGATAGAGTAGGAAATTTATAGCAGACCTGCCAACCTCTAAAAACCCACACGGGGAGAAATGAGGCAGAATTGGGAGAGTATACATAATTGTTTCTAATTTTGGCACAAGGCCAGCAATTACACATAATGAAGCTATCCCCACTTTCACAAGACATCTCTCATCCACCCCAAAGTGGGTGGGAGATCTCCCCGTTCGACGGGGAGAGTTGATAGGTCAGCCATACAATTAAGAAACAAAAATGAGATTATCTCCTTTACCTTATATATAATATATTCATTTAATGGTTTGAAAGCCTAATAATTGGATTCACAGCGCATGCGCAATCCATACCAAAGCTCCCACTATTACAGCCCCCGCCTAATTTAAGGAATGACAAGTCTAAGACTGTCTTTACTGCTAGAAATAGCAACGAAATATTCCCTAATAACTCTGGTTTAGATACAAGGCCAACAATTTTGGGAGAGAGCAAAGTCGATTTAATCGACCCCGTAAATGTGAAACAAAAGCTACCCTAGGCAGGATTTGAACTCAGAAAATATTCCCTAATGTGTATCTACAGTATCATAATTTTATTCAAAATAAATGTATATTCTCAATATATTTCAGTCAAAGTCGACTGAAAATGATACACAAAATTAATTAAGAAAAAAAAGGGGGCAGATCTGGCTATAATTATACAAACTTAAAAATGGAAACATTCTGTAGTTGCTTCTTTCTAAAGCATCACCTTTTCTCTTGGACAATGTAGTCTTAGATAATAGACCCCTTGAAAACTTCCCAAGGTACAAGCTTAGACAAAAGTCTAATTATATCCTAGAAATAAATTGAATTAAGAGTGTAGTAATCTTTATTATCACATTCATAGCTATTGATATTTTTATCAAGAATTAATGTCATATATTAGATATAAATTTATAAAATTATAATTTCTAACCCAAGTAAATGATTCGTTAACATTTTAACCCCTAATTTCAAATTTGTATCGAAATGAAATCAATGATCGCAAATATTAGGAGAGATAACTTTAGACAGAGTTTGTAGGCCCTAAAAAGGGCCGTTGTTGTAGCAGTATTACAAACAGTAGTTGTCTACTTGCTACTGGTATATTTGGTGACAGCCTTTGTACCTTCAGAGACAGCATGTTTAGCTAATTCACCAGGAAGGAGAAGACGGACAGCGGTCTGGACTTCACGGCTACTAATGGTTGACCGTTTGTTGTAGTGAGCCAAACGACTAGATTCATTAGCTATTCTTTCGAACAGATCGTTAACAAAGCTGTTCATGATAGACATAGCTTTACTGGAAATACCAGTGTCGGGGTGGACTTGTTTCATTACTTTGTAAATATAGATGGAGTAGCTTTCCTTCCTCTTCCTCTTCTTTTTCTTCTCTCCAGTACGTGGAGGTTTAGCCTTAGCGGCTTTCTTAGCTCCTTTCGATGGTGCTGCTGGTGCAGGTGGCATGATTGATTTTATATCAAATGATTGCTGTACAACTACTCACGATTCTATTTATAGTTGACAAGTAGGCTCACCAGAACATTTTCTCTCGGCGACTTAAACCTCTCGAATTTCATTGGTAGAAATTGCTGTAACTGTACGTCACGTGACGCTCACTATGTTATTTCCGCCTCTCTAGCAGCGGCTGACAGTTTCTGGAGCCTATAGTAGTCTATTTAAAGGCAGAAAGTAACTTCTTGTAGTACATTCATTTATTTTCATCGAATACTTCATCTTATAGAATCATGTCTGGACGTGGTAAAGGAGGTAAAGTTAAGGGAAAGAGCAAGACTCGTTCATCTCGTGCTGGACTTCAGTTCCCTGTTGGTCGTATCCATCGTCTTCTCCGTAAAGGAAACTATGCCCAACGTATCGGTGCTGGTGCCCCAGTCTACTTGGCCGCTGTAATGGAATATTTAGCTGCTGAGGTGTTGGAATTGGCAGGAAATGCTGCCAGAGATAACAAGAAATCCCGAATTATTCCCCGTCATTTACAATTGGCCATCCGTAACGACGAAGAATTGAACAAACTTTTGTCCGGAGTGACCATTGCCCAGGGTGGTGTTCTTCCCAACATCCAGGCTGTACTTCTCCCCAAGAAGACCCAGAAAGCCGCCAAGTAAATACATCATTAAAAATAATTGTATTTTACTACCAACGGCCCTTTTTAGGGCCCCTACTTTTTACGTATTGTTTAAACTCCGGTAGTTCATAAGACTGCGATTAACTATTTATTATTACCTTTCAGGTAATAATAAGATTTCTAATTTAGGTGTTAGTAATATCAAATTTTGTTAATTTAAATTTCCTATTCATATTGTATGTTTAGTAATACTTAATAAAATAGTTGAAACCGCTTTTAATATTTTCTACTGAATGAAAAACAGTAAATATGTTAGTAATTTAATTGTAAATCATTGCTTATCGATGGACTCTGATAGTTCATAGTCTGCGATAAATTGTTTATCTCACCTGTCAATATAGATTTGAAAATTAAGTTTAGTAGGATAGTTTTTTTAATATAAATAGAAAGGTAGTTATAACCTCCAGGAAAAGTCGCCAGTGCCTCTAATATAAATTTTAGAAAGACAACCTCGCCGATTTCAGTGGGGAGTAGTTTTTTTTTTTTTCCCTTCGCACTTCTGGAGTTGTATTAATATAGGGCAGTGGCCTTTTTTCTGAGGAAAACGGGAGCCATACCCTCTGATTTTCCAAACCTCCCTCCTTAGGGAGTCAAGTTTCTAAGGTTCCACCTCGGTTTTCCAGGGAAAAATTCTTTGAAGCATCCTCGAAGATGAAAAAAAAAAAATATTGGAAAAAATTCGTGATTTAGAAAAGAAATTAAGTTAGGAAAAGTTGATATTACTAGCACCCTATTAAATTAATCCACAAATAGAATTGTAAAATTATTTAGACAAAATATTTTGCAATTCAGCTTTTAACGTTCTGAGTTCAAATACCGATCAACATTCTGGAAATCGATTAGAAAGAACCAATCAGGTGTGGATCGATATAATCGAATTCTGTCAGCAAAAATTGCTGGCCTTGTCCCTAGATTGGAAATCAGTTCGGTATTTGAACTCAGAACATTAAAAGCTGAATAATTAATTGCAAAATATTTGTCTAAATAATTTGACAATTCTATTAGTGCGAGTAATATCAACTTTTCCTAACTTAAATTTCTTCTAAATCACGAATTTATTCCTACCAATGTTTTTTTTTTCATCTTCGAAAACCGAGGTAGAAACCTTAGAAACTTGACTCCCTAAGTAGGAGGGAGATTTGGAAAATCCGAGGGTCTGGCTCCCGCCCTATATTAATAGAACTCCAGAAGTGCGAAGGGAAAAAAAAATACTCCCCACTGAAATCGGTAAGGTTGTCTTTCTATTAGAGGCACTGGCGACTTTTCCTGGAGGTTATAACTACCTCTTTCTATTTAAATATCTCAGCTTAAAACTATTGAATCAGTGACTTACGAAAACAAAGCTGATAATGAAAGTTGTTTTTATCAGTAAACCGTACTTATTGATTTTTCTTAAAAAAGTGAATTGATTTTCTATTTCAACTAATATTTTTATAATTACTATATACATTTCCTAACATTTCAGATTTACTTTATTTTTTTATAATCACTATACACATTTCATAACATTTAAGATTTACTTTACTCTCACTTATTAAAATCTAATTTCGTTTCGCCGCTTGTGTTTACGTTCCGGTTTTTGATTCTCCACTCCACGTATAGACTCACAGGAGAGAACTTTTCGCTCGGCCTGTGTAGAATACTGGCAGGCCTATCATACAGTGAAACAAGTACCAGTACCGGTAATTAAACCTGATAATCTGGTCAATTACTTTTACTTGTAGATTAAGTACAACTTTAGTTTCCATGTTTTGCCAGTAGCTATCGGGAAAAAGAAAAACTCTGACGCTTACTATATACTAAAAAGACGTTAAATAATTTGCTTATATATTCAGAATCTGAATCCATCCATTGACATGGCCTAATTAAAATTAAAATCAATTCTCCCCATAACCCGAATCAGTATACCTTTATAGAAATAAGTAACATTAGAGAAAATCCAGGTCAGGCCTATTGCAGACATTGAAGATTAGTACAGCAATTTGAGAGGGTTAGTCGATTTGAATCAACCCCCTCGTAAGGATGTAAAATAATTTAACTTACTAACGAAATATCGTCATCATCGATGCCTGAATACTTAAGATTCATTAAAACACACAATGTAGGATATTACACTGAAAATCGGTTATGGAAACTAGGCTAAAATATATATTTATTACATTTTCAATTATCTATATAAAAAAAACTCTAATCTACATATCAATGAGTCAAGAGAGAAAACGAAACTTTAAAGGATGAGTGGCCCTGAAAAGGGCCGTTATTTCTGGGTTCAAGTGAAGAAAATGAAGAATTTAACCTCCAAAACCATACAGAGTTCTACCCTGTCTCTTCAGAGCATAGACGACATCCATAGCGGTGACAGTCTTCCTCTTAGCATGCTCGGTGTAGGTGACGGCATCACGGATAACATTTTCCAGGAATACCTTCAATACACCACGGGTCTCTTCATAGATCAAACCAGAGATACGTTTGACACCACCACGACGAGCAAGACGACGGATAGCGGGCTTAGTAATACCCTGGATGTTATCTCTCAACACCTTCCTGTGACGCTTGGCGCCTCCTTTTCCCAATCCTTTTCCTCCTTTACCACGTCCAGTCATGATTCTTTGTAATTACTGAATAAACTACAACACTGATCTCGCGCTACGAAAATTATATATATGTGTAGTACGGACGTAGCAGAAAGCAACAGTAACGCATGGTCACGTGTCATTTAGCAATATGTGTCATCATCAGCAGCAGTAATTGTAAGCGGGAGTCCCTGCTTTGCTTGAATTATGAAACTACTTTACCGCCTAACATTTCACTATCAAGCAGCAGCTATATAAATAGGAATAGGGAGCAGCTAGCATTGTTCGTTAGCTAAAAAATACGAAATGGCCCGTACTAAGCAAACCGCTCGTAAATCTACCGGAGGAAAAGCTCCTCGTAAACAACTTGCCACTAAGGCAGCCAGGAAAAGTGCCCCAGCAACTGGTGGTGTTAAGAAACCCCATCGTTACAGGCCTGGTACCGTAGCTCTCCGTGAAATCAGACGTTATCAAAAATCTACAGAACTTCTCATCAGGAAGCTTCCCTTCCAACGTCTGGTGCGTGAGATCGCTCAGGATTTCAAGACTGATCTTCGTTTCCAGAGTTCTGCTGTAATGGCTCTTCAAGAAGCCAGTGAATCTTATTTAGTCGGTCTTTTCGAAGATACCAACTTGTGTGCCATCCACGCCAAGCGAGTGACCATCATGCCTAAAGATATCCAGCTCGCTCGTCGTATCCGTGGTGAGAGGGCTTAAGTTGCTGCTTTATTTATACTTAATACTTAAAAACGGCCCTTTTCAGGGCCCCTGCATTTTCTCATGAAATGTCTTCTGCCTGATGTTAATTCTGATATTGCGAATAGTTTTACTGACTGTTTTCTTAAATCGCAGTGGGTCTTTCTAGTCCCTTAACTGACCGTAAATGTCGAAAAGTTAACCGATATATATTTTTTACTCAGTTCTCTTCGGGAATCCCCTCCTCCCTAATAATTCTATAAACTTTTCCAGGTATTTATAAGTTCAATTTCCAATTAACTACCTCAGCCAGATGGTCAATCGGGCCTAAGTTTCCAGGGCGGAATATACAGTAAGGTTTGACTGTCCTGCTAGAAACAGCAGTCACTTCTGTTATATTGTGTACGTTGTATATATACATATAAGGGCATCACTGTCAATATAAATACTTTGGTCGTTATGATAGTGAGGACTTTTTACATTTAGTTTTCAAACGTTTACAGTTTATGTCTGGGAATAACATTTAAGTTCTCTTTGGTCCCCTCCCCCGTGTATTTCTATAAATCATGAACATCGCAATAGATAGGTTCTTAAAATCTCTTGTCTCTCCCTCTAAACTTTTCCAGGTGTTTCAGAGTTAAATTTACATCTAAATATCTCAGCAAAGTAGTTTTTACCAAGATGAAAAATACGCTGTAAAGTCAGTGACTGTCCTGCTAGAAACAGCAGTCACTTCTGTTATATATCGTACTTAATACACATATATACAGGGTCGCTATCAATGGTGTTGAACGGATGGTCACATAGCGGGAGATTAGATCGGAGGGAAAGGGACCTCGGTCGTTGTCAACGATGAAGTGTTTTTGTAGTCCGGTATATTGAGAAATAGGTACCACAAACTACCAGTATCATCTGATCGGAAGAAGGGGGTAGAGCAGACATCCACCCAACACACTGAAGTCTGATTGTCCTGCTAGAAACAGCAGTCACTTAATACACATGCAGGGTCGCTGTCAATATAAATAATACTTTGGTCGTTATGAAACTGAGGACTTCATGTTTAGTAGTTTTCAAAAGTTTATGTCTAGGAATTACATTTAATATCAATTGTATCATTCTTTATATATATATATTTTAAATAAAGCCACAACAATTATTTTCTTTAGGAAATCTGTTATTCTTACTCAATTTTATGTTAAAGTAATATTTTTATTTTTTGTTGTATTAATTTATTGGAATTTTGTTGAATAGACGACTAATTTACTACGAACATCGTCCCAAGGGATACGCTATGATCGACTTATGGTCATTTATGTTGGGAAGGACATATTTCAAATTATCCCGATACTTCATTTATCCGTTGATTTTATATAACATTGTGATATTAGCAATAATACACCTTGAAATAAAGATATATATATACAACCTCATTGTCTTCTACAGAGATCCCCAACCATTTTACACGAAAGAGCCATTTAAATATTCTAAATTTAGATGAGGGTCACAGAATTATTTATATTGTTGAAGATGATTCGTTTTTACTTGCACTTGATTTCTGCGTTTTCAATCAAATCTCGTTGTGTTACCTATATGCTGAATTTTCACACACAGACACATATATATATATATATATACACACACACGAAGTGTGACTGAAAGAGGAACGGGTTTCTTTTTATAATATAGACTAGCTGGGCCCCGTGCCGTCAAAAATGAGGGCTAAATGGTAGATGTGTATTTGTATATACCTTTCAACTACGGTCGTTTTATATTCTTGATTATTCTAATTTATATCGATATTGCTAGGGACTTGGCTCCTTGGACAACACGTTGTCACAAAAGTGTAGCCAACCTAAAATCGCTAGTTAAAAGTAATTATTACATGCACACATCTACATAAACAGAAAGTAATTATTACATGCATACACATGTGTTTGTGCATATGTATACATTTATATATTTATGTGTAACAGGTATAGTGAACATTGTTCTGTTTTCTATAGTGTTTCACCAGCTCCCTTTCTTTCACTCATCACAGATGTGTGTGTAGGTAATACATTTGTATCACGTATATGTATGTATTTATATTTACATACTAAAACTGAAACAGATGAGTGACGTACAAAAGCATTATATATTAGATTGCTACTAGTTTGAATTTTTATATAAAAATTGGCGCAAATATTTGAAATGTAGCAAAACATCTCGTCATGCAGTTGCTGGATAAGAGTATAAGTCTTATTTTCTTCTGAGGGCCGCATGCGATCATAGGCCTACAGGTTGGGGATCCCTGGTTTTACTACATTGCTATCACAGAAACCTAATGTCACATTTTTTAAACATTAAAGGGAAACAACTTAACCCTATTATCAAGGGAGGTAAGTCTTGGTCTCCTGTAACTTGGTTGACCTTGTTTAGTTGCTATTTCTTAGGTTCTGATTGAGGAGACTGATAATCCTTCCAGCCGTGACCATTCAATAATTTTGTATATCAGGGACTACATCTGCCCATGTTCTTTTTTAAAAGATGTTAGGCTTTGATTGATTTAATTTCCTGTGTAGACAGCAAAAGTACATCAAGTATTAATGGATATATTTCTCCGAGATATCTCACCTTGTATCCTAGTTACTAACATTTAGTAAGAATGGCAGAACAATCACAGCAGCGTACTTCGTGACGTCATTTTAGGTTGACACAGAAATAAGAAAAAATTATTTAACAGTTCACACTTCTGTAGCCTTAGCTGGTCTCCTACAATGGTGTATCCCAGCTATCTTGTGGGCTTTAATTATAGGAACTCCGGACATAGAATCAAACAACAGGAAATTAAGTCTTTCTCAAGAACATAACGAACAACCTGGTCCAGGAATCGAACTCACGACTTTATTGTCAGTAATCACCTATCCATTAGGCCATGGTCACCTATTCAGTCTTTCATCAGACCTGTTAATTACTCGTCGTAGAAAACCCTATTTACTGACACATTATTTAGGCATTACACACTGGTTAAGTAACCCCCCATCGCAGTCCATTAAGTTGTTTCAAACACCTGATGGCCTCACCCAAATTTGGGTGGATGTCTGCTCTACCCCCTCCTTCCGATCAGATGATACTGGTAGTTTGTGGTACCTATTTCTCCTCAGTATACCGGACTACAAAAACACTTCATCGTTGACAACGACCGAGGCCCCTTTCCCTACGACCTAATCTCCCGCTATGTGACCACCCGTTCAACACCATCGTTGATAGCGACCCTGTATATATATATGTGTATTAAGTACGATATATAACAGAAGTGACTGCTGTTTCTAGCAGGACAGTCACCGACTTTACAGCGTATTTTTCATCTTGGTAAACAAACTATTTTGCTGAGATATTTAGATGTAAATTTAACTCTGAAACACCTGGAAAAGTTTAGAGGGAGAGACAAGAGATTTTAAGAACCTATCTATTGCGATGTTCATGATTTATAGAAATACACGGAGGAGGGGACCAAAGAGAACTTAAATGTTATTCCCAGACATAAACTGTAAACGTTTGAAAACTAAATGTAAAAAGTCCTCACTATCATAACGACCAAAGTATTTATATTGACAGTGATGCCCTTATATGTATATATACAACGTACACAATATAACAGAAGTGACTGCCGTTTCTAGCAGGACAGTCAAACTTTACTGTATATTCTGCCCTGGAAACTTAGGCCCGATTGACCATCTGGCTGAAGTAGTTAATTGGAAATTGAACTTATAAATACCTGGAAAAGTTTATAGAATTATTAGGGAGGAGGGGATTCCCGAAGAGAACTGAATAATAATATATATCGGTTAACTTTTCGACATTTACGGTCAGTTAAGGGACTAGAAAGACCCACTGCGATTTAAGAAAACAGTCAGTAAAACTATTCGCAATATCAGAATTAACATCAGGCAGAAGACATTTCATGAGAAAATGCAGGGGCCCTGAAAAGGGCCGTTTTTAAGTATTAAGTATAAATAAAGCAGCAACTTAAGCCCTCTCACCACGGATACGACGAGCGAGCTGGATATCTTTAGGCATGATGGTCACTCGCTTGGCGTGGATGGCACACAAGTTGGTATCTTCGAAAAGACCGACTAAATAAGATTCACTGGCTTCTTGAAGAGCCATTACAGCAGAACTCTGGAAACGAAGATCAGTCTTGAAATCCTGAGCGATCTCACGCACCAGACGTTGGAAGGGAAGCTTCCTGATGAGAAGTTCTGTAGATTTTTGATAACGTCTGATTTCACGGAGAGCTACGGTACCAGGCCTGTAACGATGGGGTTTCTTAACACCACCAGTTGCTGGGGCACTTTTCCTGGCTGCCTTAGTGGCAAGTTGTTTACGAGGAGCTTTTCCTCCGGTAGATTTACGAGCGGTTTGCTTAGTACGGGCCATTTCGTATTTTTTAGCTAACGAACAATGCTAGCTGCTCCCTATTCCTATTTATATAGCTGCTGCTTGATAGTGAAATGTTAGGCGGTAAAGTAGTTTCATAATTCAAGCAAAGCAGGGACTCCCGCTTACAATTACTGCTGCTGATGATGACACATATTGCTAAATGACACGTGACCATGCGTTACTGTTGCTTTCTGCTACGTCCGTACTACACATATATATAATTTTCGTAGCGCGAGATCAGTGTTGTAGTTTATTCAGTAATTACAAAGAATCATGACTGGACGTGGTAAAGGAGGAAAAGGATTGGGAAAAGGAGGCGCCAAGCGTCACAGGAAGGTGTTGAGAGATAACATCCAGGGTATTACTAAGCCCGCTATCCGTCGTCTTGCTCGTCGTGGTGGTGTCAAACGTATCTCTGGTTTGATCTATGAAGAGACCCGTGGTGTATTGAAGGTATTCCTGGAAAATGTTATCCGTGATGCCGTCACCTACACCGAGCATGCTAAGAGGAAGACTGTCACCGCTATGGATGTCGTCTATGCTCTGAAGAGACAGGGTAGAACTCTGTATGGTTTTGGAGGTTAAATTCTTCATTTTCTTCACTTGAACCCTGAAATAACGGCCCTTTTCAGGGCCACGCATCCTTTAAAGTTTCGTTTTCTCTCTTGACTCATTGATATGTATTGATTAGCTTCATTGCTAATACTTCGATTTTATTTTATTTAACGTAAAAGCTCACTTAGTTTATTTTTTTTGTATAGTGCATGATCTTTCAGTTAGTATATGCTTACTCGGGAAGATATAAAACTTTTAAAAGTGCATTGATATTTTTATCAATCTTGGTGTCTTTCAATATTGATTTCACAGCCTTTCGTTATTTGTGGGTTTTTTATTTCGATATTTGTAGAAGTCTGCTCGTCACTAGTTTAGTCTGGATAAATTTTTCTTCAGGAGGGACATCACTGCAAATCCGTTATCTAAGCAAAAGGATCCATCGTATATCCACTCCGTCAATAACCTATTCATAATTATATATTACTTAATTTATAATTTCTTGGTTAGATGGATAATTAGCCAATATGTCGTTATATATTTTAATAGGGTTCATACAATGTACCCTATTTAAATATATAACTATATTTAGGATTCTTTTCCGTCTTTTATCTCACTCAGCCCAACAGCAGCGGGTTTTATTTTGTATTTGTACAATTAAAGATTTTGTTTCTCTAGGAAGCCGGAGTGAAAAGAAATATTTTTTACTAAATAAAAACCATGGATTGCTTTAAAAGTAGACAGATGGAGCATCGAAAACTCGAACGTAAATATAGGAGCGGCGGGACGAAATAAGTTCTGTAGTGTTTATAAGTGAAAGTTAGAGAAAACGGAGTTTATTTTTTTCATAAACTTCTGATTTAATATTGTAGATCTATTTAAAATATCTTGAGATATCAAATGATATTAAAATAACTGATATTCTATGATTTAAAATATCTGATATTTTGTTTCTCCAGGGAGCCTGGATGAAAAGATATTTTTTACTAAGTAAAAAGCATGGATTGCTTTATAAGTAGACATGGAGCATCGAAAACTGGAACGTAAATAGGAGCGGCGGAACGAAATAATTCAATATTGTAGATCTAGTTAAAATAACTGATATTTTATAGTCTGTTATGTAGAATTTATTTTTCCTTTTATAAATCTGCAACATTTCATTTATAGGGAAAAAAAAGTCCTTTGCATCATATTAGGGGTTTTAAAAAAGTAGAAAAAGTTATTTCCCACTGAAATCGGTGGAGGTTGTTTTTCTGTAAATTTCCCCAAATCAGATATAGAAATGTACAATTCTGGAAAGTTTTGTATGGTTGAGTAATTTATTTTATTTTATTTTCAGTTCAAATCCCGCCGAGGTTAACTTTGCCTTTCATCCTTACGGGGTCGATAAAATATAAAGTACCAGTAATGTACTAGTTAATTTGCTGGCCTTGTGCCTAAAGTAGAAACAATTATTAATAAAAAAGAAAATTTGTACAATGATGGAAGTATATAGAGGAAGAGTTAGCCCTTTAGCATTTATGTTACTTTATATTTACTATTTTATTGTATGTTCGTAATAAGGGCTATATCTCACATAATATTGAATGTGATTTTCATGTTATGTTGTGAACAATACCTTAACATCAGAATGAGCAACCGGTTTGAACAGAAGAGTTGAGAGAATTCTGGCCGGATACAGCCCGTTTAAATGTTAAAGGGCATATATGGCTGTAGAGGAAAGGACTCAATATTTCTACTTAGGAATTTTGCTTATATGGAAATTTAGTAGATTATAATTATGTTGTAAATATTTATAACTCTATTGTATAATTCCGTTAATGATTATATTTGCTAAATATATTCCATTCCTATTTATAGGAGGCCAAATATTAACTGAAGATCTTTTTCGTATCTTCCAATTTTGTTTATAATCAGGATAATGTCAGATTGAGAAAAATAATTTTAAAAAACTTCAACTCTAAACCATTGAAAATATCTGCAAAATTTTACTTCTATACATTTGGATTGTCAAATTATTTAATGACATAAAATATCTTGTAATTATTTCAGCTCTTAATGTTTTGAGTTCAAATCAAGTCGAGAGTCGATAAGAAAGAACCCGATTGGGGTATAGATCGATATAATAGAATTGTCCACAAAAATTGCCGGCCTTGTCCCTAGATTGGAAACCCGTTATAAAGCATGTATGATCGAAGGGAACACTTTAAGAGTTAGGGTCAGATATTGTTCCTAAAGGTATATATTAAAACAGTAAGAATCTTAAAGGTAAAATCAAAACATTAGCTTTGATCAAACTGTTAATCGATCAATTCATAGATAAGCTAAGATTTAAATTAAATTACTAACATACTTACTGTTTTACATTCAGTAGAAAATATTAAGTTGTTTCAACTATGATTTATTACTAAACATACAATATGAATAGGAAATTTAAAATCTAAGTATTTAGAACTATATTCTACTCGCGGTCTATGAACTATCGGAGTTTAAACAATACGTAAATGGTAGGGGCCCTAAAAAGGGCCGTTGGTAGTAAAGTACAATTATTTTTAATACAAGGTGGAGGATATTTGTTCGCAAGATTACTGTCTAGGAAAAAATAACAGTAGTTTTATTTTTTAAGATTTAGAACTTCTATATTCTACTCGCGGTCTATGAACAATCGGAGTTTAAACAATACGTAAATGGTAGGGGCCCTAAAAAGGGCCGTTGGTAGTAAAGTACAATTATTTTTAATACAAGGTGCGGAGGATATTTGTTCGCAAGATTACTGTCTAGGAAAAAATAACAGTAGTTTTATTTTTAAAGATATATTTATCAAACTTGGGTCAGTTTTCTTCATTACTTGATCTTTTGATCTCACACGATAAACCCGCCTTTGGCTTTGATGACGAGCTCGGAACCGGCCAGGCTTGGGTCTTTCGGCTGGACCTTGTTCTGGGAGTTGATCTTCTGGTCTTGGCAGAAGTTTTTCTCGTCGGAGAAAAACCACACCATGTCTGGCTCCAATGGGTGTTTCAACTTGTTGATCAGCCCCTTTACGTGCTTCAGGCAACGTTCTGAAGGCGTCAGATCGATCATGTTTTCCTCTCTGATGTTGCTTGGTAGTCGAATCCTGAATCTTCCAATTCCTTTCTGACCTTCTTCGATCATTCTCCTGCTGACGCTGAGTCTGAAATTTCCTTATTTGTCCTCTTGGCGCGGATTCCAAGAAATCCGTGTCTCTTCCACAAATTTGGAGGTTCAAAATTATTCAGAAAATAAATAATGGAAATAGTCAGTTTTTATGAAGACAAGAGTGACAACGGAAGTAAAACAAAAACTACATAAAATTAGCAGTTGAAAATTGCGAACAAATTCGTCCAGACCCTGTAATGTATTTACTTGGCGGCTTTCTGGGTCTTCTTGGGGAGAAGTACAGCCTGGATGTTGGGAAGAACACCACCCTGGGCAATGGTCACTCCGGACAAAAGTTTGTTCAATTCTTCGTCGTTACGGATGGCCAATTGTAAATGACGGGGAATAATTCGGGATTTCTTGTTATCTCTGGCAGCATTTCCTGCCAATTCCAACACCTCAGCAGCTAAATATTCCATTACAGCGGCCAAGTAGACTGGGGCACCAGCACCGATACGTTGGGCATAGTTTCCTTTACGGAGAAGACGATGGAGACGACCAACAGGGAACTGAAGTCCGGCACGAGATGAACGAGTCTTGCTCTTTCCCTTAACTTTACCTCCTTTACCACGTCCAGACATGATTCTATAAGATGAAGTATTCGATGAAAATAAATGAATGTACTACAAGAAGTTACTTTCTGCCTTTAAATAGACTACTATAGGCTCCAGAAACTGTCAGCCGCTGCTAGAGAGGCGGAAATAACACAGTGAGCGTCACGTGACTTACAGTTACAGCAATTTCTACCAATGAAATTCGAGAGGTTTAAGTCGCCGAGAGAAAGTGTTCTGGTGAGCCTACTTGTCAACTATAAATAGAATCGTGAGTATTTGTACAGCAATCATTTGATTTAGAATCAATCATGCCACCTGCACCAGCAGCACCATCGAAAGGAGCTAAGAAAGCCGCTAAGGCTAAACCTCCACGTACTGGAGAGAAGAAAAAGAAGAGGAAGAGGAAGGAAAGCTACTCCATCTATATTTACAAAGTAATGAAACAAGTCCACCCCGACACTGGTATTTCCAGTAAAGCTATGTCTATCATGAACAGCTTTGTTAACGATCTGTTCGAAAGAATAGCTAATGAATCTAGTCGTTTGGCTCACTACAACAAACGGTCAACCATTAGTAGCCGTGAAGTCCAGACCGCTGTCCGTCTTCTCCTTCCTGGTGAATTAGCTAAACATGCTGTCTCTGAAGGTACAAAGGCTGTCACCAAATATACCAGTAGCAAGTAGACAACTACTGTTTGTAATACTGCTACAACAACGGCCCTTTTTAGGGCCTACAAACTCTGTCTAAAGTTATCTCTCCTAATATTTGCGATCATTGATTTCATTTCGATACAAATTTGAAATTAGGGGTTAAAATGTTAACGAATCATTTACTTGGGTTAGAAATTATAATTTTATAAATTTATATATAATATATGACATTAATTCTTAATAAAATTATCAATAGCTATGAATGTGATAAAGATTACTACACTCTTAATTCAATTTATTTCTAGGATATAATTAGACTTTTGTCTAAGCTTGTACCTTGGGAAGTTTTCAAGGGGTCTGTTATCTAAGACTACATTGTCCAAGAGAAAAGGTGATGCTTTAGAAAGAAGCAACTACAGAATGTTTCTATTTTTAAGTTTGTATCTGCCCCCTTTTTTCTTAATTAATTTTGTGTATCATTTTTATGTGATTATTAATGGTTAAGTCGACTTTGAATGAAATATATTGAGAATATACATTTATTTTGAATAAAATTATGAAACTTGTAGAAACATTAGGGAATATTTTTTGAGTTCAAATCCTGCCTAGGGTAGGTTTTGTTTCACATTTACGGGGTCGATTTAATCGACTTTGCTCTCTCCCAAAATTGGCCTTGTGTCTAAACCAGAGTTATTAGGGAATATTTCGTTGCTATTTCTAGCAGATTAAGTAAAGGTGGGCTTAGACTTGTCATTCCTTAAATTAGGCTGCAATAGTGGGAGCTTTGGTTTGGATTGCGCATGCGCTGTGAATCCAATTAGGCTTTCAAACCATAAAGTAAATATATGATATATATATATAGTGTGTGTATAGATAATATACACAGATAATTAATCTCGTTTTAGTTCCTTTCTGTATCTAGATACGTCTCCCTGTCTATCATGGCTTACACTAATACTGTAAATTTTCACAACTAAAGATACCAGAAACATGTGAATGTTTGTTAGATATTTTCTGCTAAATTGGTCCAGTGTTTAGGATGTTAGTTTCAGGATTATATGGGATGATACATGTGATTCAATCTCTTAGGAGGCCAATTAAACTGGCATAAGTGTGACCTGTACACTTTTTTTTATACTAAATTGTAATATGGAAAATTTCATCAGTCTTTATTATCTCCCTTAGATAATTTATTCACACTATAACTACGTATTAAACCTTTTTTTTTATGAGACACAGGTTTACTGTCTGTGAAACAGAGTTTACTACATGGCCTCTGTGTTTCAATTAATTTTGAAAATAGTAAAAAAATTGGAGGAATTTAATAAAATAGTTAACTTTTTCATTAGCAAACTGATGGTCTTTCATTTAATTAACATTCTTAATTTTATAAAGCTGTTTATACCAAAACAAAATAAACATATTTAGCAACACTAAAATGTGAATTTTATCTTAAAAAAAAAAAAAAATAATAATAATTACACCTCATACCCCAACTTCTCAAAATTAATCCTTTTGATACAAATCTGCCTAAAACCATCTTTACCTTCCATCATAATTTTATGTAAGAACCTTTGTTAAGTTATGCTCCAAACACCAGCCAAATTCTTGATTAATTTCAAAATTATTTGAAAACCACAGGCAGTGTATTTATTTCATTAGAAATATGCCAACAAAAGGTTTGAAATGCGAGGACTTAGCAGCCATCGACCGACATGTAATTATTATTTAGAGTTTCTTGTCAAACCCATGTCGTCCTGGGCCCTCGGACCACCACTTTATTCAGTTCTATCAAAATGGAGATGGCCAGGGAACAGGCTCTAACACATTATCTGCTCCCCCCCGCCTCCACATCTGGGTTTATATTCGCCGAGACAATGTAATATTTGCATTTGTATTCTCGTATTAGAAAATTCTAATTGTTAATTGTAAGAAAATATATTATTATTGGCAGTATCGGTAGAGGGTCGGACGCCATGCTTTGTAACAAAGAGTTACGGCCCTTTATGATCTGAGTTCAAATCCTGCCGAGGTTAACTTTGTCTTTCATCCTTACGGGGTCGATAAAATAAAGTACCAGTAATACACTGAGATAATTGCTGGCCTTGTGCCCAAAGTAGAAACAGTTATTTGAGTTGGTACGGTCCTTTACGTTTTGAATTCAAATCTCGTCGAGGTTAGCTTTGCCGTTCATCCTTACGGGGGTCGATAAAATAAAGTACCAGTCAGACATTGAGGTTGATTTAATCGACCCCCCCCCCCCCCATTGCTGGCCTTGGGCCTAAATCAGAAACCATTATTTGAGATAGCGCGGTGGATTGGCAGTATCGGTGGAGGGTCGGACGCCATGCTTTCCAGCATAGTTAAGTCCCTTTACGATCTGAGTTCAAATCCCGCCGAGGTTGACTTTGCGGGGTCGATAAAATAAAGTACCAGTAATGCACTGGTGAATTTGCTGGCCTTGTGCCTAAAGTAGAAACAATTATTTGAGATAGCAAAAAAATATATTGCTTTCTGAAAAAGGGAGACAATTTACACTTGATTTCAAGGGATTTAATTCTTCACTTCTTGCCATTTAATTCCAAATGAACGTTTATTATAATTGTTTCTACTTTTGGCACAAGGCCAGCAAATTACCCAGTGCATTACTGGTACTTTTTATTATAATATTATGTAACCAAAAGGATGATGGATTGAAAGAATCAAATTACCCCTTCCCAAACAAATCTATCACAAAGTGAGTATCACTTGATTTGGGGTTTTATTATACAAGATATATATATATATATATATATATATATATATATATATATATATATATAACGAAGGAAGAGTGGAAAGGAACCCGGTGGACCATAACGCACCAGAGTACTCAATACTTAGGGCAGTAGAGTGGGTAATAAAAAAAGAGTCAGGACCCCGACGGCTGAGCTCCGGCCGTTTCGACACGACAGCTAGGGTTCAGATCTAGCTGTCGAAACGGCCGGAGCTCACCCGTTGGGGTCCTGACTCTTTTCCTATATATATATATATATATTAGTAATAAACGAAACATATATACTTTATATCATCTCTATTTATTTCATTATATATATGTCGAAGATGCAAAGTTTTATGTATAACATAAAGCAAAACATGTTCTCCAAAATATATAGAAAATCTATCATTTTTCCTGATATGCTGGTAGACAAACAAACTGTTTCAATTGAATTTGGATTTTAAAATCCAAATTCAATAAACAGACCAGGATTTTTTCATTCTGAGGATTGAAAGCAAATTTTTTTGCTTTTAAGAAACCACTGGTAAATGGAATAATTGCCTTATGTTGTTTATTACATAACTATATATATATATATATATATATATATATATATATATATATATATATATATATATATATATATATATATGTAGGAGGTGAGTTTTATTGTAGTACAATAAAGCAATGCAGATATCGGATAAGAAGCACTCTACAGTTTGTAGGACTGGAGTATACATAATATAAGATCAAAAGATGGTTAAAGGAGTTTCATGTATTTTATTATGCGCATTTCAAAAACAAACATCATCATGCAATAATATTTGTGTTTTCATCAGATAAAACAGGAGAACATGATATGAAGGCTAAAAAACACTTGTGGATAGTGCAGTTTTAAATCAACATATATTATACATGATATGTTGATTTAAAACTGCACTATCCACAAGTGTTTTTTAGCCTTCATATCATGTTCTCCTGTTTTATCTGATGAAAACACAAATATTATTGCATGATGATGTTTGTTTTTGAAATGCGCATAATAAAATACATGGAACTCCTTTAACCATCTTTTGATCTTATATTATATATATATATATATATATATATATATATATATTAGGGTAAATATTGATGCAATTCAATTCAAGCACTCAACGTACTTTTTCCACATAGGAGTGACGGAGTAAATATCGAATAAGTAAAAGCGAAGTAGTTTCAGATGTTCAAGTCCTTTAATAATAATGCTGTGAATTGGTACTCACAAGGGAACGGATGAAAAACCCAAAGGCACGAACTTCATCCGTTCCCATGTCGATTCAATTTGGATTGCCTCGGAAACAACCTTATTATGTAACAGGCTGTCTGATGATGTCACGACACTCGCACACAGAACAGTGTGGCCAGTGTCGTCATTGAAATATATATCACAGCATTATTACTAAAGGACTTGAACATCTGAAACTACTTCGCTTTTACTTATATATATATATATATAAAATATTAAAAAAATAATGAATAAAACAATGAAACAGTTCCTTATATTAAACAAAAAAAGTTCATTATTTAACGATCGTTTCTAGGATATATATGTGTTAGAATTGGCATGCATATTCAACAGATCTATGTACAAAATTATACAAAATTATACAAACTATCAAAATTAAATATACATACCAACACATATATATACCGTCTTCAGAAATAATCTTTATTTATAATCATTATTTATAATCATTATTTATAATCATTATAATCTTTATTTATAATCATTATTTCTGAAGACGGCATATATATGTGTTGGTATGTATATTTAATTTTGATAGTTTGTATAATTTTGTATAATTTTGTACATAGATCTGTTGAATATGCATGCCAATTCTAACACATATATATCCTAGAAACGATCGTTAAATAATGAACTTTTTTTGTTTAATATAAGGAACTGTTTCATTGTTTTATTCATTATTTTTTTAATATTTTATCTTGACTCTGTATTCCGTTTATCTTTCACCGAAAGTGATTTTTCATTGCATCTCTTCTTTCCATGATATCCGGATTACATTGAGTTCTTCATACGGATTGGACACTACCGTAAACTCTTGGTAGATTTATCTACACATATATATATATATATATATATACATACATATATATATATATATATATATATATATGTATGTATATTCATATACATACATATATATATATATATATATATATATATATATACATATACATACATATATATATATATATATATATATACACATACACACACATACACACACATACACATACACACACATATATATACACATACACACACACACACACACACATATATATATATATCAACACACACACACAAATGAATATGCATGTGTGTGTGTGTGTATTCCCACCCACGCTTACATGTTTAGGTTATCGTCCAGCTGCATTCAGCAGGTATCAGCTATGTGCAAGAGGGAGAGGTTGGTGGTGGGCGCAGTGAGGGGGAGGAGGAGGAGGCAATACCGCCTGTGTTTATCTAGCTCCCACCACTACCGCCACCAACCCCACCACCATCACCACCACCATTACCACCATCACGACCACCACCACCACCAATCAATGCAAGACTGCCCCCCCACCCCGGTGATGGCGTTGGTTGTGGTGATGATGATGATGATGATGATGGTGTTGTTGGTGGTGGTGATGGTGGTGGTGATGATGATGATGGTGTTGTTGGGGGTGGTGATGATGACGGTGGTGTTGGTGGGGGTTGTGGTGATGATGGTGATGATGGTGTTGTTGGTGGGGGTGGTGGGGTGGTGGTGGTGATGGTGATGATGATGATGGTGGTGTTGGTGGTGGTGATGATGGTGGTGTTGGTGGGGGTGTTGGTGGGGGTGATGATGGTGATGATGATGGTGGTGGTGTTGGTGGTGGTGATGATGGTGGTGTTGGTGGGGGTGATGATGGTGATGATGATGATGGTGTTGTTGGTGGTGGTGATGATGGTGGTGTTGGTGGGGGTGTTGGTGGGGGGATGATGGTGATGATGATGATGGTGGTGTTGGTGGTGGTGATGATGGTGGTGTTGGTGATGATGATGGTGATGATGGTGATGATGGTGGTGGTGGTGATGATGGTGGTGGTGGCGGTGTAGTCATTGTTATTGTTGTTGGTAGTATTGGTGTTGATTGTGGTAGTAATGGTGGTGTTGGTGGTGGCAATATCGCATGCATTTATCTACCTCCCACCACCACTACTACTACCACCACCACCACCACTACTACCACCACCAACACCACCATCAACACCACCACCAACACCACCACCACCACCACCAACAACATCCCCGCCAACACCACCATCATCACCACCACCACCATCACCACCACCACCTTCACCACTACCACCTCCACCAGCATCACCACCAACACCACCACTATCATCTTCATCACCACCACCACCAACACTACCACCATCATCAACACCACCATCACACCTCCATCGTCATCACCATCACCACCAACAACAACAACACTATCACCACCACCACCACCACATCCTTCACCACACCACCACCACCACCACCACCACCACTAACACCACTACCACCACCACCATCACACCACTTTATGCCTGACTGCGTCACACGGTGGTGGTGTTGGTGGCAATATCGTCTGTATCTATCCCCCTCCCACCACCACTCAATGCAAGGCAAGCGACTCCCTCATCACACAGTGGTGGTGGTGGTGTTGGTGGCAATATCGTCTGTATCTATCCCCCTCCCACCACCACTCAATGCAAGGCAAGCGACTCCCTCATCACACAGTGGTGGTGGTGTTGGTGGCGATATCGTCTGTATCTATCCACCTCCCACCACCACTCAATGCAAGGCAAGCGACTCCCTCATCACACAGTGGTGGTGGTGGTGTTGGTGGCGATATCGTCTGTATCTATCCACCTCCCACCACCACTCAATGCAAGGCAAGCGACTCCCTCATCACACAGTGGTGGTGGTGGTGTTGGTGGCAATATCGTCTGTATCTATCCACCTCCCACCACCACTCAATGCAAGGCAAGCGACTCCCTCATCACACAGTGGTGGTGGTGGTGTTGGTGGCAATATCGTCTGTATCTATCCACCTCCCACCACCACTCAATGCAAGGCAAGCGACTCCCTCATCACACAGTGGTGGTGGTGGTGTTGGTGGCAATATCGTCTGTATCTATCCCCCTCCCACCACCACTCAATGCAAGGCAAGCGACTCCCTCATCACACAGTGAGATAACAAAGACTGTGATTTATCAGCCGGTGCGATAAAAGAAAGTCCGACCTCATCTTTTTACTAATATCCACATCCGTGGGAAAATTATGTTCACACTATATTTTCTCACGGTTCAGTTAAATTATATTGAAAGAATATTGATTTCTAATCTAGGCACAAGGCCAGCAAATTTGGAGGGAATCGGTAATATTTGTTTTGGCGTATTAGAGAAATATATTGTGAAGGGTAAAGAGAGTAAAGAGCCCTTCCGTCACGAATGACCATGGCATTCCAGTGTAGACGGTAAAAGGTGACTGAGTTAGTCTTAAAGAAACACATTATGCATGTATATGTTAGTGCACATACTTAAATATGGAATGTTACGCGATGCCACCCCCCCCCCCCCCCCCCCCACACACACACTCACATACAGCCCCGGCAGGATGGAGAAGGCGTTCGTTCCCTCGGAGGACGGCAAGGGAGACGCGCTGTAAAAGCGACTCCAACTCGCGGGGTTTATTACACCTGCGGCTGGCCAGCTCAGCACCTATGGTGGTGAGTAGGGAGGTAGCCCTAGGGCCGAGGACACCAGGAGTCTCCACTGCCAGGGGTACAACCGCAAACCTGTCGGAGAGCGACCGGTATTTGAGGAGTTTGGCCCTCCTCAGCCCGACGTGCAGCAGAACCTGGGTGTACACTCAGAAAGTTCCCCTCTGAGGCAAGGTTGTTTG